>CM027847.1:4504417-5216917 GCA_016097595.1 Eucalyptus pumila
TATGTAAATATAAATTATTATCCAGAACAAAAACGCTTTTAATTGATTAATTATTTCGCGATATAAACGATCTTTTTTTAAAAATATTTTCTAAATCATTCATTTTACGTAAAATAATGGAACAGAATGCATGTCGTTTTTTTTTTATACGTTTGTTTATATTCAAGGGAGATGGAGTTTTGATCTGCGTGTCAACGACATCTTTTTTTTCTTAGATTCTTGTGGGTTTTTTTTTTATCAGAAAAAAGTATATTTGAGCTTCATTACTTCACATTGTTTCTTCATAACAAAAAAAAGGGAGCCTCAAACAATGAGGTCCCATGAAGTACTAGGAGGATTAGTAAGCCAATTCTAAGAAGATAATTGCCTCTATAGGCCTTAATTATCTAGTGCGCTACTTTATTTGCTTTTCTTGGGCAGTGGGCATACTCAAGTTTTCAAATTGGGCCATCTCTAATTTGCAGGCATTGACTATAGTTTCCTCCTCCCACGAAGCTTTTTCTTGATCTGTCACTGCCCTCGTCACATCTAAGTTGTTTGACTCCACACTTGAGTTCAGCGACGTGTTCTTCCTTAGATATCGACACGCCTCCAACAAACTGAAATTCTTGTGGGTTTGCCCGTGAAAATGCTTTTCGGATTCGCATATGAAGAATTACGACTGTATTGTCTGTCTTCGTGGATTCGCATGTCATCGGTCTATAGAGAGAGAGAGAGAGAGAGTCCGTGTGTTGTGGTGGCAAGACCGGTAGGGAGGCGTTCTGGACTTTCTTTTTTCCTTTTTTTAAGTGTCAAAATTTGGGCATTTAAGATGCAGTGTTTTTTTTTAGGAAGTATCGCTCGTGATTTCTAGTTCATTCACTTTGACATTTTCTAATTCCTGTTCATATTTACTCACTTTTTAATTTCTTGTTCTTCAATTAGGTTCATACACATGATGTAGAGCGAGTTTTGAACTATTTAATTCTTCATTTGGGTGTGTACTTATTTCTACAGAGGTTTTTGTCGCATAATCAATAGTATACGTTCTATCAAAGTACTATAAATTGTTCATAAGAGATCAATTACGAGAAGAAAGTATATACACGCGTCATGCACGTGTAAAAAGTCCCTTGAAAATAGGAGAATATTATTACAAGATTTCTTTTCCTTTTTGGCTAAACCTTATTCTAATGAGATTATCCCCATGAGATGGAGACTCTAAGAAAATCTTTTTAAGGCAATTTACTCAGCGGAGTAAAACCGAGATGATGAAAGCAACTACAAAGGACCTGACATATCATGGGAGGACAAAAAAGGCGTCTTTTATCCTCTGCCGTTTCTAAGAGAATCCTGTGCAATTCTGCTTCACACGACCCGACACATCCGCTCAAAAGCCACCCATATCAAGAGAGACGTCCAAGTCTCCAAGTCCAGCAAAGTCGTCCGGACTATATCCTCCGCCGAGGGCCGAGTTTTCCGGGCAGTCACCGTCGCCGATGCAATCCTCAGAGAGATTAAGAAAGACGTCCGGATTGAACTCACTACCATCAAGACCGGAGCACGTGAGGCTGGACGGACCGTCGGCGGCCGAGTTGACTGGTGAAAACAAGCAACCACCATGGCTGACAGAGTCCTTCCCGCAAGCCAAAAGTGAACTAACAGAAGCTTCGAAACCCTCTAAAACGGAATCGAAGTTCTGATCGGGCAAGATTTCAGGATCACAATCCACTTTAACTCCAGAATCACCGGCCTTAACCGATGGATTGTCCTCCCAATCCTCCAATCTCTTGCGCACATGAACGACACAGGCCTCGTACCAGTTCGCCTGTTGGCTCATAAAGAACAAGCAATCAGCTGTGTTCAATTTTGTCAACCGAATCTAACCACTGTCTAAAAGGCGTAGGTGGTCCAATTCCATCTGCCAATACAGCCTAATGAGGTGCTCCTGAAAAAAAAAAAAAAGGACTCTTGCTGGTGGAAATTCCTTAAGCTATTGCACGTTGACGAGATGGGGTGAAACGTCATCAAGCGGCGATCGTGCGGCGGTCATGCAGCGATCGTGTGACGGTTATGCGGCGGTGGTGCGGCGATCGTACGATCGTGCGGCGATGGTACGACGGTCACCTTGTGTGATGGATAAGGTATAGATATCTCAATTAATTGCTGAGTTCTAGATGTTGGACTGGAAAAAGAATACACTAACTATCGCAAGGGTACATTACCGTCACCTCATGTGATGGATATACTCTCATCAGTCAAAATCTTAACTTAATGCGTAATTTGAACAAGAAAGGTTAAGTCACAAAATGACGGCGTAGGAGGCGTAAATTTTTTACTTGTTAGGTTTAAATACTATTAAGAATGGTTTTGTTTCACTTTTTCCAAACACAGATACATCGTCGCACCATCGTCACCATCGCCGCACGACCGTCGCACGATCGCCGCACGACCACCTCACGATCGCTGCTCGATAACTGTCACGACCTACCCTCGGGGGGAGGGAACAAGTTTAGGGGTATTGCCTAAAGGACAGGCCTAAGGCTCATGATTAGGCGCAAGCTCTCCCAAGCCTATACTTACGCGTGACGTTGGGATATATTATAGAATTTTGCATAAAGGAGTCGCCTAGCCTATTCAGGGTCGGCTAGAAACCAAGTAAAGCGCATGGGAGCGTGCCTCACTTCCTACTAAACCGAGAGAATCTAGGTTCGGGGACTTGATTACACTAATCAACCAATTAGTCTTTCGGTATCTAATCTTGTTCATTTTAACAAAATGACTTTTGGCCGAGCAATTTGAATTGATTTTATGCTCATCCACTAACATGTGAGGTGATCATGCGGTCTTGTAATCATTAAAGTAATAACTTCATAACTACCAAGATCCGAATTGCCATAAAGTTAAGCACATGCCATCAAACATAATTAGATATGCAAATTAAACATGCAACATAATTAATATACGAGCATATAAAAGTCTAATTACGCTAAAATGGCAATACATGATCAAACCCCCATCATTTTTGGATTTTTGAAATTTTTAATTTTTTTAATTAAATTTTTTAATTTTCTAAAAATTGATCTTTCTAAATTTTCGATTTTTTTAAGGATTTTCGATTTTTTTAAAAAATATTTTTAAAATTTTAATTTAAAAGAAATAATTTTTTATTATTATTTTTTTTTAAAAAGGGGGCGATCGGGTCGGGTCGTCGACCCGAGCCAGTTCGGCAGTCTGCGGATTCGGGTCGTCGGAGACGGACCTGGTTAATGGTAGTAGGGCGGGCTATCGGCCCGCTTCAAAGGAAATGATAAAGAAAAAAAGAAAGAAGCCCACAAGTCTAGATCCTAAATCAGCCCAAACCCATCTTGATTTTTTTTTTTACTTCAGCCCACCTAAGGGTTCATTTCTAATTAGCTATTTCTCGCCCAACCTAATCAGCCCACTGAGACTAAATGAAAAAGGGCCCAACACGAAACCCATCTCTTTTTTTTTTTTTTTTTACATTTTTTTTATCTTTGTGTTTTCTTTTCTCTTTTTTTCATTTTTTTTTTTACCCCTTTTCGATCGTCTTCTTCGGGGCCTCTTCTCCACACGGCCACATTTCGCCGAGGCACCCGCACTCCTCCGCGGTCCACGCCAACAACACCGCGTATCGACCGCCACTAGTGAGTCGCCGACCCATCGTACCGCCGGTGGCTCCGTCCGATCGGCGCCGAGCGCCGCCGGCCACCGGTTGGCTTGACGTTCCGAGAGTCTCCTATTTCGGTGAGATATGCGCGCTTCGTCTCGCCCCAAACCGGCGCGAGGAACCTGCGAAAAGCTAGAAGAGCAGACGGGGACGATGCGCGACAAGGGTATGATCCCAAGCGGCGCTAAAAAATCAAAAACTAAGCTCCGATCGAAGGCTGGATGTGGCGGTTTCGTTGAGGCATTTCGACAAACATGTGGCGTGCACTAACAACGCTAAGAGATTCCCGGCTCGGCCGGAGCCCGAGCGCGCATCCGAACCTTCAACAATACACCAGAACAGAAAAAAATAAACGGGAAAGGTGATGGCGGAGCTCGCCGGAACCGGTCGGGATGAGCTCCGCCGGAATGCTAAGACGCACTCCAAGCGCTCAAAGAAAAATACCAACCACGGGTTCCGGGAATGGCGGCTTAGGAGATATGTCGGCGGTGGTGGCGGTGGCTCGAAGAAACGCCCGACGGAAGCGGCGACCCGCGCGTCGGTGGTGGTGGTACTTCGGAGACGAGCGCCTCTTCTCCCTGTTCCCTCCCGGTTCTCTCTTCTTGGGCTCGAGGTTACAACGGTAGCCGGTGCCTGACCGGCGGAGGTTGGGTGGCAGCGATTGACAACAATGGTGCGCCCTGATCCCCTCTTCCTCTCTGTGTTTCTCTCTATTCTGGGCCTCTCTCCCCTCGATCTGGTGTTTTTTTTTTTGTTCCGATCTCCCGTCTTCTTTGGGTTCGAAGATTCAGGTTGCGGCCGGGTTCACGGCGGCCTCGGACGTCGAGATTCCTCGGCTCCTTACCCGGCCTATTCTCCTCTCTTTTCTCTCGATTTCCTCTCGTGTTCTCCCTTTGATCCTCCCTCGTGTTATCCTCTCTCCTCTCTCTGTTTTCCCCCTCGTGTTCTTATACTTCCTGCAGGTATCCCGAGCGAAGACCCCCCCGTGCCGCCTGGTTGATCGCTCTCGCTTCCTCGACCGCGGATCGCGCCGAAAGCCCCCGCCATGCCGATCCTCCGCCTCGCCTCCTCTTCATCTTCCCGTTCTTTCCCTTTTGCTCTTTCTTTTATCTTTTTTTTTCTTTTTTCTGCAGGAACTTGCACGAAGACTACGGTCGAGCCAATTGCCGGCCGGCCGCTCCCGACCCGCGGATCATGCGCGCACCGCCACACCGATCCTCTGCGCCGCGCTCTCGCCAGCTGTTGTGCTGTCTTCTTACGCAAGTCTTCGAGCGAAGACCAGCGAAGAAAAGAAAAAGGGGCCTGGGCCAATTGAAAGAGAAAGGAGATTGGGCCGGGCCCAATGCGAGGAGAATAAAAGAGAGGGGCTGGTCGAGCCATGGTCGAATCCGGCCCGACCCGACCATTTTCGTTTTTTTTTTTTTTTAGATTTATCTTTGAAATTTTTTTTTTAACTCTTCTTCTTCTTTTTTTAAATAACTTAATTAAATAATATACATATATATATTTTTTAAAAAATTTTCTTTTGTGACTAATTCCCAACATTTAATACTATTTTAAATTAATTAATCTAGTTGAAAAATTAGGTGTCAACAATAACGTTTCACCCCCACACTTATTAACAGCTACAAGCATATCGTCGATCGGGGCACGAGGACCCCTCTCCTGAGCTCAAACAGCCGACCGCGAAGTTCTACAGAGAAGTCATGGAGCGATCGAGGTTGGAGAGGATAGTGATATCCTCGAACTAATCACAAACCTCATCGAAACCCAACCCACAAACCTCGGGATCCAGGTGCATGGGGCTGGAATCGATTCCCGAACTTTCACCGCCAAAGGCTGAGTGGACCAGAGGAGTCGAGAGATTGTGATCATTCAAAACTTCAGGATCACGACCAAATCCAATTCCGGAATCATCACCGACATGGTCCTTAACCGATGGGTTGTTCTCCAAACCCATCCGCTTGCTATGCAGAAAGTTGATGGCAACCTGGTGCTTCATGATCAATAAGGTGCAGTCCTCCATTTTCGTGCAAGAATTACGCTCTTTCTCTGCCTAGTCCAGCTACTCGTTTGGACACATTGGTAGCTCCTCGTCGTCCTGGCAACGGAGGCACTCAGAGATTACATCCTTGAAGGAGGGTTTGCCGAAAGAGCGTAAATTGCCAGTGGGGGAGATTATGGCGAGGGCAACAAGATCGCTGACTAGTATGTGGAACTCCTTGGCTTTTTTAAAGAGGCCCTTGCTCCTCTTACGCGTTGCGGATCGGGTCTTCGATATATTTGATGTCTGTTCGCGGTTCGGGGCCATTGACAAGTGGAGCAGATGGCGAATGTTTTTACTTGGAGAGAGAGAGACTGGGGGGGGGGGGGGGGGGCGTTTATTGGTTTTCTTGGTTTACTTGGAGTGAGGGAGAGTTATGCACGTCCATGCACAGTCCTCGAGTTTCTATGAGAGAGAGAGAAGGGGTTGGAAACAATGAAAAGAAAGTGCAGCTTCGTGATGCACAGCTAGCACGGGAAGATGCTATTTATAGGAGGGGAGCAACAATACTTCCTCTTCTGCCACTAGAATGATAATTAAAAAAGAATTGAGAGAATGCAACATAAAGTATTGTATTTGGACACTCATGATAATCATTTTATTTTTATTCCAAAACTATTTTTTATTCCGAATTTATTTTTAGAATAAAAATCCGTTGGGTAAAATTATTTCATTTTTTTAAACGAAAATGAAAAATAAAAACTTTTTTCATTATTTACCCTCGTTATTAGTCAATTGCTCATCCGTCATCATCGGCTACCGTTTGCATCTGTTGTCGCCACTGCCCACCGCCGGTCACCGGTTGCCGACCGTCGCCGCCACCGCCAAAAAAGGAGAAATTTTGTTTCGTTATCAAACAAATAGGGAAAGCTAAAGGGCTAACTCCTACATTCTCAACGAGGTTCGATTGTTTCATTGGCCGAAAAGGAAAGAAGTTTATGAAGTTCTCCACCGTTAAATCTCGAAACAAGTTCCCAATGTCCATCTCCCATCGTGACGGAGGAGGACATTGTCAAGTCCTTGATCGTGAAGCACGCGGCCGTTTGCGTGTGCGCACAAGGTGGATACAGAGAATTATAGACATTCACAGTGGGAATAGTAAACAAGTAAAGGCCAATAGGAGATTAAGGGTGTGCATGACAACGTTTCTATTCCAATGAACTATTTCTTTTCAGAAATAGTTTTTTTCTATTTCTATTCCGGGAACATCTTTGAGTAAAATAAGGTGTTTGATAATTATACAAAATTTATATTCTTAGAATAGAAAAAGAATAGAAATGTGTTTGGTAAAAATTTATAAATTTTTGTATTTATCTATATTTTCTTCTTATTCATAAACCGCCGACCGTTGACCGCTACCACACGACCGTCGTACGATCGCCCTTACACGATCGTCCACCCACGACCGCTGCGTCGCCGCCCACGACTACCGCACGATCGTCGCTGCACAACCACGACCGCACATGACCACCATTTGCCGCCACACAACCGCCACCACGATCGTCACCACGACGCCACCGCGACCACCGACTGCCACCATCGGCCGCCGCACAACCATCGCATGATCGCTACACGACCACCGCCGCAAGATTGCCGCCCACAGCCCACTGGCCACAAGAGGGGATGATGGCTAGCGAGCTGTGGGCAGCAGTCCTGCAGCAGCGGTCAAACGTCATGATCGGCGGTCGTGCGGCAGCAAGCGACGATCGTGCGGTGGTTGGCGATGGCAAGTTGCCGGTAGACTGTGGTAGTCGTCGGTCGGTGGGCTACGGCGGCGGCAACCGTCGCGGCGATCAGCTACCGATGGTGGCCGCGGGCAAGAGGTGACCGACGGTTGGCAGGCGGCCGGCGATGACCACAACAAGGAAGAAGAACAAAAGAAAAATAGAAAAGAAAAGAAAAAAACTTATTTCTAGAAATTGTTCCCAGGAACAAGAAGCTACTTTTTTTTTTCTTGTTTATGTTTCAAATCTATTCCCCAGCCACTTTTCTATTCCGGAGAATAGAAAAATAAGTTGGCATTACCAAACAGATTTCTATTCATTTTTTGTTACCGGGAACAAAAAAAAACAGAAATTGGGAGAACTAGAATCGTTACTATGCAGGCCCTAAGATGCTCAACGAGAGACGGGGTAACGGCACGGAAAGGATTTGATGACTTGAACCATTTATTTCTCCTGTTTCATGCATGTATATTCCGTCTATTATATTAAATTAGACTTTGTCCGCATAATATGCGCTAGGTATCCCACTTGTAAAATGTCGAATTCTAGAAAATTAGTGACACGCTTAGGGAACCACTGAATTCTCCACGTGCTGCGCGGGTGACGGTCTGTATTTTAATTCCCTCCTTCCTTTTGGTCACTTCACCTAATTATCTTAACACAACGTGGGGATTGATCATTTGATTCCCTTAAATCGTGTGCCCGTTCGGGATCGTCGGTTGTGTTCTTTTTTGGAAATTTCGAAAGCCACAAATACAACCTTGAAGCCGCCTTTATGCATTTGGAAAGCCACAAAATTCGATAATTAATCCGGACGAACGAAGTGAATCCCGTCATTTTACATTTCTGGTGGTCCCCCCGTTAGAATCCTCGGCCTCCAGGTTACATGATCCATCTGCTTTGACCTTTTCGTAGCGATGTCCCTGGCGGACCACGCGACCGAGCCGTGTTTTCTAAGGATCGTCATCGTCACACGTTCACACGTCGAATCGTCAGCCTTGTTAAGACTACAGCAAACATCAAGAACAAAAATCAACAGCAAATATCAAGAACAGGAGCCAAGAGCACATATGAGGAAGAAGCTGAATGTATGAATGATGCCGGGAAGTGTACAGAAAGAAGAGGAACTACTGCTAAAAATAGAGAAAGAAAAGAAGAAGGGTGATAATACAGATTGTGATATTGAATGTGGATAGGCTGCGAAGTCGCTAAGCCTTCACTGCTTTGTACTCTGTTTTCTTCCATTATGTTTTTTCCTCTTTTGACCAGTAATCGGTTAGTCTATTTTCAGTTAGGTGGTTACAGTTTCTTCAACAGTTCAATAATTGTAAATAGATTCATTGAGAGAGAACTTGTAGAGATATAAAAGGAGATCTCTCATACTGTACATTGTCGAGAAGTTGAATAATAGAAGAAGTATTTTCATCAAATCTTTCTCTTGCTTTCTCTCCGTTTCTCTCTCTGTTCATGAACTTCTTGATGGTATCAGAGCATTACATCCTGAAGAAATCACCTCGATGTTGCATAAAAATGGCTGAATCTACCGCAGATTGAAGACAAGAATCAAAGCCTCATTGATCTGTGAGTTGATATTCCTCATCTTCATCCAAATCTTCATCATCAGAAATCGGTTTGTTGCATCATACTGCAAAAATAGCAAAGTTTGTATTTGCAACAAGTATCGTTCAAAGATCTGGAAAAATAGAATGGCAGCAAGGAGCTTGAGATATCCATTCCCTATTCATGTCAATATCTCGAACTTTGTTACCATCAAATTAGCTGAGGATAATTTTCTCCTATGGCAAGCCCAGTTTCATAGGTTTCTAAGAAGCCAAGACCTGTTTGGGTTTGTTAATGGAGAAGTTCCACCACCTGCTAAAACACTGCAGGTTGAAGAAGGTGGTCAAACAATTGAGATATCTAATCCTGACTATAATGATTGGATCAAGACAGATCAACTTGTGTCCTCCTGGATTAGTGGTGCTGTTTCCGAAGAAATACTCAGCTTAATAATTGGATTAAACATAGCCTATGAACTTTGGCAGACCTTGCTCAACCGGTTTACACAAAAATCTGTGGCAAAGGAGTTTGAATTAAGGGGAAAATTGCAGGCTTGTCAGAAGCGTGATAGAGCTTTATCAACATATCTCAGAGATTACAAAACAATATGTGATCAATTAAATGCAATAGGGAAACTAGTGGATGAAATAACAAAACTGTTTGGTATTTTGGAAGGACTGGGGTCTGAGTATGAGAGCTTTAAAACAACAATCTATTGTTTAAAGCCTCAACCAGAATATGATGAAGTAATCTCTCATTTAGAAAGATTTGAAACAAGGCTACAAAACTATTCCTCAAGCCAGTTCAGTCCAAACCTAGCATATTATGGCCAAAGGAAGACTGAAGCTATACACAAAGAGGAGTTTAATAGAAATTTTGTACAACAAAATAACAGCCTTGGAAGTTCAAGAGGATATAGTCGCGGAGGAAGAAATTTTGGAAGAGGAAGGTCATTCAATAACATATATAGAAATTTTGGATACCCTGGAAGAAATATGAATTACAGGAGTAATAACTCGAACTATGAACAGGGGAGTCAGCAGCTTAACCAGTTTAATACCTCCTCTGCTTTGGGTTCTAGTCAGGGATTCAGACCATATAATGGCTCAGCTCAAAGGTATACAGAGACCAAGACCTATCCATCTCCAAATTTAACTCTCCATAAAGATGTGCAGATGAAGAAAACAACAGCAAACACTCAACTGGAGTGTCAAATCTGCAGAAGACCAGGTCATGATGCATTGTACTGTTGGTATCGATTTGATAATTCCTACCAAGCTGAAGAGATACCAACAGCTTTATCAGCACTACATATTGAGGAGACAAGTGGTAATGAATGGTATCCGGATACTGGAGCAACTGCTCACATTACTGCGAATGCTGGTATTCTTCAAAAATTTTCTAAGAATGCTGGTACTGATACAATCATGATTGGCAACGGTTCATGCTTACCTGTCAAATATATTGGAAATGCATTGCTAAACACTACTACTACTGTCTTACCTCTAAAAGATGTGTTGATTGTTCCAGCAATTAAGAAAAACCTCCTTTCAGTTTCTAGAATAACAGATGATTATCCCTGTTCATTTGTCTTTGACAAAACTGGGGTGTACATAAATGACAGCATCACCAACACAACCAAGATGCTAGGAAGGAAGGATAAAGGACTTTACAGAGTTGATCCTTATGCTGCAGAGGTCTTCTTCACTCAAAGACAAAGGATTACCGAAGAAAATGTTTGGCATCAACGTCTAGCTCCTACAAATCAGAATGTCCTGAAGCATTTAAAGAATCAAAAGTTAATTCAGTGTCATACAAAACCACATTTTGTATGTAGAAGTTGTCAGGTTGCTAAGAGTACTGCTCTACCTTTCCCATTGTCGAATTCTACAACTACTAAACCTCTAGAGCAAATTCATTGCGATATCTGGGGACCCTCTCCAATTAACTCTTGTCAGAATTTCAAGTATTATGTGATTTTTGTTGATAGCTTCTCTCGGTTCAGCTGGATATATCCATTGAAGCTAAAATCAGACTTCTACGATATCTTTCTTATGTTTCGTAGACTAGTAGAAAACCAACTCAGCTGTAAGATCAAGATTTTCCAATGTGATGGTGGAGGAGAGTTTGTCAGTCACAAGTTTAAAGCTCACCTACGGAATTGTGGCATTCAACAGCATGTCTCTTGTCCATATACACCACGAACGAATGGAATACAAAAGAAAACATCAACATATAGTTGAACTTGGTCCGCTATCTTTGTATCATGCAAAACTCCCATTAAAATTATGGGTTGATGCATTTATGACAGCAAATTATATTGTCAATATACTTCCCACTCCAAAGTTAAAGATGCAATCTCCCTTTACCAAGCTATATTAGCACAAGCCAAGATATGATCATCTAAGAGTGTTCGGGTGTGCCTGCTATCCCTGCCTTCGACCCTATGCACAGCACAAGATGGATCCACGATCTCTTACCTATGTTTTTCTAAGATACAGTACTCATCATAAAGGATATCGATGCCTTGTTCCTACCACTGGTCATGTGTACATCAGTCGACATGTGGTCTTTGATGAGACCTTCTTTCCTTTTTCTAAGAAGCTAGCAACACCATCTTCAACTTACACACAATTGTATAAACTATGGACAGAAGAAGAGAAATTTTTACAATCTTCCAGTACAGATTCTATTAATACTTTATTATCTCAACATACAAGCTATGTTCAGGACCCTACAGTTGAGCAAGTTCTTACAGAACATACAGTACCTGTCTCTACAACTGTATTTCTCCACAAGTAGACATATCTGAACCCACAAAAGAGACAACAACAGAACCAGATATCGACCAAATTGTTCCTAACATCCAAACACAATCTGTCCATCCTATGCAAGGTACACAATCTACTCATCACATGCAAACTAGATCTAAATCTGGTATAGTCAAAGTTAATCCTTGATATGCATGTCTTGCTCAATATCAAGTTCCTCCAGAACCAAAATCAATAAAATCTGCTCAGTGAGATCTAGGATGGTAATCGGCAATGCAAGAAGAAATGAATGCCTTACATCATAATCAAACTTGGTTATTGGTTCCTCGTACTAATGACATGAATATTATTGGTTGCAAATGGGTGTTCAAGACTAAACTTACCTCTACTGGTAGTCTGGATCGATTGAAGGCTCGTCTAGTAGCCAAGGGGTTTCATCAGGAAGAAGGAATAGATTTCACAGAAACCTTTAGTCCTGTGATTAAACATGCCACTGTTAGACTTATATTCTCTGTAGCAATGATAAAACACTGGTCTATACATCAACTTGATGTCAAGAATGCCTTTTTGCATGGTACCTTAAACGAAACAGTTTACATGGAGCAACCCCTTGGCTTTGTTCATCCACAATACCCTCAATATTTATGTCTGCTTCAAAAATCACTTTATGGACTACGTCAAGCACCGCGTGCCTGGTATGATAAATTCAGCAATTTCTTGCTTGAAGTTGGTTTCTTCTGCAGCTCAACTGATCCCTCTCTGTTCATACTCCATCAAGGTCAAGAGACAATACTTTTACTATTATATGTTGACGATATAATTCTAACTGGTAGCTCAGAAAAGTTGCTACAGACTCTTATCCACTCTCTCAGTGTTCAATTCCATATGAAAGACCTTGGTCATCTTCACTATTTCCTTGGAATTGAAGCCACACGAACATCCACCGAGTTATTCTTATGTCAAACCAAATATGCTCTTGACTTACTGTCTAGTGCACATATGACTGATTGTAAACCTATTGCTACACCTCTTTCTCTCAAACCAGTCACACTTAAGAGAGATGCTGATTTTCTTCCAAATCCCATGAATTACAGGAGCTTAGTAGGTGGCTTGCAATATCTTACTATCACACGTCCTGATCTTGCCTTTGCAACAAACATCTTGTGTCAGAAACTACAGCAACCCACTGTTGGTGACTTCCTTCAACTGAAGCGAGTCCTTCGCTATGTAAAAGGAATAGTTCACCTAGGCATTTCACTTCACTCTCAAAGCTCTCTCAATTTATATGGTTTCTCTGATGCAGATTGGGCTGGTTATGTTCAAACTAGACGCTCTACCACGGGTTTCTGTACTTATCTCGGCTCTAATCTCATCTCATGGACAGCTAAGAAACAATCAACTGTTTCTCGTTCCTCTACTGAAGCTGAATATAGAGCCCTTGCTTCAGCAACAGCTGACCTTACTTGGATCACTTTTGTTCTCAGAGACATTGGATTTCCTCTTCGCTCTCCAACCTTATTATTATGTGACAATCAATCTGCAATATCTCTCACAGCAAATCCTATACTTCATGCTCGCACAAAACATATTGAGGTTGATTTTCATTTTGTTCAAGAAAAAGTTGCCTCTGGATCCTTGTGTGTTAGATATGTTCCCAGCAACAAACAAATTGCTGATATTTTTACCAAGCCACTATCCAAACTAACACACTACTCTCTTCGTCTCAAATTGGGCATTGGTTATTCACCCCTGCCCAATTTGCGGGGGGATGTTAAGACTATAGCAAACATCAAGAACAAAAATCAATAGCAAATATCAAGAACAGGAGCCAAGAGCACATATGAGGAAGAAGCTGAATGTATGAATGATGCCGAGAAGTGTACATAAAGAAGAGGAACTACAGCTAAAAATAGAGAAAGAAAAAAAGAAGGGTGATAATACAAATTGTGATATTGAATGTGGATAGGCTGCGAAGTCTACTAAGCCTTCACTCTGTTTCTGTACTCTGTTTTCTTCCATTATGTTTTTTCCTCTTTTGACTAGTAATCGATTAGTCTATTTTCAGTTAGGTGGTTACAGTTTCTTCAACAGTTCAATAACTGTAAATAGATTCATTGAGAGAGAACTTGTAGAGATATAAAAGGAGATCTCTCATACTGTACATTGTCGAGAAGTTGAATAATAGAAGAAGCATTTTCATCAAATCTTTCTCTTGCTTTCTCTCCGTTTCTCTCTCTGTTCATGAACTTCTTCAAGCCTTTCTCTCTCTAAGTAAAACCCTCCGGGCACCCACGGCCCGTCGTGCTCATCGCTTTAGAAACGTTCTCGGCCGCCCATATTATCACCCGCTCACTGCCACAGGATCGGCATATATCCAACAGCTCAGTTACGGCGATGTACTCTCGCAAGGCTTGACCCTTCTATTTGTGTTCTCATTCCACCTGCTTGAATCCGACCTTCGCGTACTCTCTTGTTCTACCAAATCCAAGAGAAGGGGTGGGTTGGTGTTCACACAGGGTTTTCGGCCATCCATTTCAAGGATATGTCCTGATTCACTGATTTTGCCGATCCTCGAGGCTTTTCATCTTTTGCATCTCATTTCAATCTATGTCTTGGACTCGTTATAATGAAAACAGGTGATCGAACATTAAAAGAGACCGAACAAAAAAAATAAATTATGTAACCTGGAGGCCGAGGATTCTAGGTGTGTCCAACTTTTACTTTCAGTATTTTTTTCTCTTTTTATGAAAATAATTCATGTATTTAAAGGGCAAGTCATGGGAAAACGGAACGGGGAGGCTGGTTCCTCTTCTTTTTTTTAAAACCCATTTTATTTCTCCAAGCATTAGGGGACAGTCAACCTTGGTTTCATTAGACAACCGACGGAGACGACGGAGAAAATTAACAGCGGAACTTAGGACGCTACCGGCACAATGCACTTTCCCAAGGAGTCTGTGTTTCATGTTAAATAGCTATGATAGTTGCAACAATTGATTAAGGGAATGAAAGTTTTCTTTTAAAAATAGAAGGCACTCATATAAATAGGGATAAGTACACCATAAATTTTCAAACTCGACGATTTTGGTGATTTCTAGCATGCGACCTGGATTGACTAAGCTCGTCACCTAACAATCTCAACACAACTGATGGATGATGAATTGATTCCCTTATGCTGCCTTCCCGTCCCAGATCATCGAAGGAAACACAGGATATAACTGTTGACAAGCGCCCCGAAAACGAAGCCATGGTCGGACGGAAAATTATTGTTTTTGCAATCGATCTCGTCTCGTTTCCTCTTTTGGAAAATTCACGGACGGGAGCCAGGGTTAGGAATGCAAGGTTGATAGGCAAAGCCATGGAGGGAGGCGGTTGGTTCGCAGCAGGATGCCTTGCAGGTGCTCAATGGTTAACGGAAAAAAGGAATCAAAAGAATGCGCAACTTGTCCATCGTCTTTTTCTTTTCTTTTTTTTCTTTTTTCTCTCTGTAGTCATTAGTTCTCGTTGTTTTCTTATTGTAATAAGACAAAGGTGATAGGAGATATTGAGACAACCTAATAAAATCACCAATATGTCGCATTTCCAGGGTAAGAAAAACATCCGAATAAAAGGAAAACTTGTCAACCCAGAGAATTAATTCTAAAATAAATAGTAAACTTCTCGAACATCACGGGTTGTCAAGGGAAACCAAAGGGCTAATTCCCACGTTCTGGGCAAGGTTCGATCGTTTTATTGGCTGGAGATGAATGAGGTTTATGAAGTTCACTGCTATTAAATCTCGAAAAAGTTCCCAACGTCCATCTCCCGTCACAACAAAGGAGGACGTCGTCGAGTCCTTGATTGTGAAGTACACGGCCGTTCGCGATCGTGCACGCAAGGTGGATACGGAGAATTACAGACATTCACGGTGGAAAGGATTTAATTATTTAAACCATTTATTTCTCCCGCTTCATGCATGTATATTCCGTCCATTATATTAAATCAAACTTTGTTTGCACAACGTGCGCTAGATATCCCACTTGTAAAATGTCGAATCCTAGTAAATTAGGGAACTACTGAATTGTCCACGTGGTGACGGTCTGTATTTTCTTTCCTTCGTGGCCGGTCAGACGCCCGCTGCCTCTTGTTCTTGGTTTGATCTTCCCCTCCCAATCGCTCTTGTATCATTTCCTACTTTGGAAATCGTCTTTCCTAACCTAGGCTTTGATTACACTAGGGGCACGTTCCTGCCAAATAGAGTTTGATTCTACTCTTTTGTTCGCTAGAGTAGATTTAAAATATAAATCCATTTGGTAAATTTTTTGTTCCCAAAAATATATTTGGAATAAAATCGAAAAAAAAAAAAAAGTTAATTCTTTGTTCCCAAGAACAATTCCAGAATTAACTAACCAAAATTTTTTCTTTTCTTTTATCTTCTTCTTTCCTTCTTGTTTTTCTTCCTTTCTCTTCTTCTTTCACCACCTTTGCCTTCGGCCACAGCCACCGTTGCCGATTGCCGACGACCGGCTAGGTGAGGTCCAGCAAGCTCGCTGAGCCTTGCCTAAGCCTCCCTCGACCACCAGTGAGCTTCGCATAGCTGCCTCCGAGGCTCGACCAACGAGGCACAAGCTTGTCAGGGGCCGGCAAGGTTGCTGGCCCTCGTCTGGCCGATCACTGGTCATCCCAAGGCCAGTAAGCGGCGGAGGAAGGAGATAAAAGTGTTGGAATTCGAGTCGGCGGAAGACGACTTATTTGATTCCGATGCGCAAACAGCAAATAGCTTCGGAACGAACGTTGAATTGCGAATAAATCACGAACAACACTTCCTCACGTTAATCTGGATGCAATCACAAGGAAAACACCTGATTTCCACGGCGTAAATGCCTTTGTTCTTGCAAAGATGAAATGGAACGCCTTGACGGAAAGGGGAGAGAAAATAAAGAAAATGTTATGAACATATGTTTGTCCAACTCCTTCAACGGTTGTCTTCAGGGGTCTTTTATATGACTCCATCACACCTCTTCATCGTAGCATATCAAGTCCAAATGGTGTGGTCCAATCACACCCCATCATGGACGTACTAGCTAAAGTACAACATCTCCCACTCGGACATGATGGGCTTGATAGCGTTCTATCAAGAATATAAGGCATTCAACATTTATCAACTTTACAAAATAATTCATACTGGCAAATAAGCCGTGCGACCAGTGAGTACACCTGCACTTGGGAGCTCTAATTATGCACCTGTTAGGGATGACATAATGGCTACAACCCCGAAAAGATATAAACAATCGATGTCTCACAGTGCCCTAGACATATTTTGTTACATCAGTCCAAGTATACCTATCCCTTAAAGGCTATACTTGATTATTCTTAAAACACCATGTATTTACAATTACATCCGTAACCACATAGGGCGATATAATTGGTCGACCAGTAAATACACGCGATAGATGTAAAACAACAATAGTTTTCCTTTGCACTCATGTTTCTCTCAATTTCTGAACAACTGCTTTCCTAGACATGTTCCATAGGCCATATCTATTCATGACCGCCCATAACATGCTAAAGTAACAACATTGATCTTTCACTTCAAGAACATAGTCAGAAGTAACATAGGACACAAAATTGAGGTAAAATACAAATTACCTCAAGGGCTCACACGATGAGTAAATAGGGATAATTTTACTCATCTTTCCTTATTGGTCGTATAATGCACATGTAGTACGAATTACATGTTATAGTGGATTACTCTTTCTATAAGAGCGTATGTCAATTATCAAATAAATCCACCATACAGATCTTAGCCTAAACATAGTCACGTGCTTCTCATGTACTCATGTTTAGCCCGAGTGCTATATCAGCTCGCTTTCTATAGCGCCCAATTAAGTACTCGCATCCGGCATCTTTCAGGCATACATGGTTGTGGGACTATCATGTTCGGTCTTATTATAAACAAATCATAGACCTTATCTTAACTCCAATCAACGCGACATATTTTATGAACTAAACTTGCTCTTCAGCATTTATTTGTACATAATGTCTCATCTCAATGTGCTAACTATAGCATTTAAGGTGATTGCTCGTGTGAGTAAGCCAATCATTGCATGTTGACATACTTTTCAATAATATATGTGTGTCTATGCTAGTCTCATAGTGGATTTGTACTTATTGATAAAACATCAAATCACTAATAAACAAACAAGTACAATACATATGTCCACAAATACATAAACTAATGATCCTCTACAATAACAGATATCATATTCTACGCAATCCTAGTGACATCATATGGGTCAAGAATATGTCTCTAGGAATAGCCTTCGTAAATTGATCAGCAACCATTCTATTGATTGAAATGTATTGCAGGATCACTTCTTTCTGCGCTATAATATCTCTGATGAAGTTATTCTTTATGTCAATGTGCTTTATCCTTCCATGATACTTGGGATCTTTCACATAGACAATGGCTGCTTGACTATCGCAATAAACTATCACCGGTCTCGGAACTTCAATGACAGTGGCTAAATTTTCCAAGAAACGTTTTAGCCATACTGCTTCTTGCACTGCGATAGAACATGCAATAAATTCTGTCTCCATCGTAGACAAGGCCGTGCATGTATGTTCTTGCTATTCCAAGAAATCGCACCTCCATTGAGCAAGAACGCATATCTAGAAGTCGATTTACGCTCATCCAGGTCTCCACCCCAATCGGCATCTGAATAACCTAATATGCGTAAATCATTCCCTTGGTAACAAAGTCGATAGTCCATGGTACCCTTCAAGTATCTCAGGATCCTCTTCACTGCTTTTCAGTGTGCTTGACCGGGATTTGATTGATATCGGCTCACCAATCCCACGGCATAACATATGTCGGGTCGAGTACACATCATAGCATACATCAAACTTCCGAGCGCACTAGCGTAAGGAACGATTTCCATCACTTTAATTTCTTACGGAGTCTTAGGACACATCTCGGTTTAGGCCTTCACCTTGCATGACGGGGTATCAATGGGATTATAATGCTGCATATTGAAACGCTCAAGAATCTTCATAATATAAGACTCTTGTGATAAAGTAAGGAGTTTCCTTGATCGATCTCTTTCGATCTTAACTCCTAATATATAAGCAACTACTCCCATGTCCTTCATCTCAAAATTGGAGGACAATTATTCTTTTATGGTAATAACCAAAATCTTGTCATTTCTAGCCAATAGAATATCGTCCACATAAAGTGATAAAATCACAAATTTATCTTTGGACCGTTTGACATATACACGGTGATCTTCTTCGATTATTGTGAAACCAAAAGTTATTATTGCTCGATGAAAACGAAGATACCACTGCCTAGATGATTGCTTAAGGCTATATATTGAGCGATGAAGCTTGCAAACTTTATGCTCTTGATTTTTAGCTATGAAACCTATTGGTTGTTTCATATAGATTTTCTCATCTAATTCTCCATTAAGAAATGCCGTCTTTACATCCATTTGATGTAATTCAAGGTCCAAATGTGCAACGATGGCTAGAATAAGGCGTATTGAGGCAAACCTTACAACTGGTGAAAAAGTTTCTTCATAGTCTATACTCTCTTGTTGAGTATAACCTTTTACCACAAGGCGAGCCTTATACTTTTCAATGGATCCATCCGTCCCACGTTTAATCTTGAAGACCCATTTGTTTCCAATGGCCTTACGATTGGGTGGTAGATCAACCAAGTCCTAGACATGGTTTGTCCTCATTGACTCCATCTCATCTTCCAAAGCATTTCTCCATTCTTCCTTGTCAAGGGATGAGAGAGCCTTTTGAACAGTCTTAGGCTCGGCCACATCATTTTGAGCAATCATAAATGCTTCCCCTTCAATTTCAAAACAACGACGGGGAATACATTTACGATTACTTTTACGCAATTGAATTTCTCTTGAATTCAATTCATCAGGCGATGCAACATTCCCACTAGGTCTTGTGTGTTGAGGTAAATCTTCATTTCTCTCTACAATATCAGTGGATGTGTTATCAGGATCTTCCATCTCATATAATTAGAAATCCTTATCAATCTCATCTCTATTAGGAAAGTCGTTCTCCAAGAACGTGACATCTCGTGACTCCATTTCGGTCACACTTCCATCAGCTTGTTCACCTATGAACACGTACCATTTGGAGTGTTTGGAATATCTTATAAAAAATACATTTCTTCCCTGTAGAACCTAATTTTCCATGTTTATGGGAAGAATCATGAACATAAGCTGCACATCCCCTAGACGTAGACTACTCAAGTCTGGTTTCCTACCAGTCCACCATTCATAAAGAGTGGAAGTGACCGATTTTGAGGGCACACGGTTAGGTATATAAGCAGCAGTTAATAACGCATCTCCCCAATAGGAGATAGGTAAATTTACTTGCGCCATCATAGACCTAACCATTTTCAATATGGTTCTATTCCTTCTCTCAGCTACCCCATTTTGTTGTGGAGTACTAGTTATAGTCAATTGTCGTATAATTCCCTTTTCATCACAAAAAGCCTTGAATTGCTCCAATAGATACTCATGTCCACGATCGGTTCTCAATGCCTTTATTGTTTTGTTTAACTGATTCTCTACCATTGCTATATATCGTCTAAAACAGTCTAATGCTTCTGACTTATGGGAGATCAGAAAGACATAACCGAAACGTGTGAAGTCATCTATGAAAGTGATGAAATATGAGGCTCCATGCCTATCCCTCACATTCAAAGGACCACAAATGTCAAAATGTATGAGATGTAATTGAAATTCAACTCTAGTCCCTTTACCGAATGGTTTTCTAGTTGTTTTTCCCGCCAGACAATGTTCACATACGGATAGGCTAACATTAGTGAGTGACCTTAAAAGGCCTTCTCTAGCTAATCTTTGCATTCTTTGCAATCCAATGTGACATAATCTAGCATGCCAAGTACTTGCATCAATCTCAACGTTATTAGAAGACGCAATTAAAAAAAAAACAACCATCAACATTAAAATTGTACTGATCATAGTCAATGTCTAACACCATAAAATCATTCGATACATGACCTGAACCTTAATAAACTGTTCCATACAAAATGTCAACACAATCACCATGGAAATTCAATACATAACCTAAGCTAAAATGAACAACTACAGAGACCAAGTTTCGTCGAATATATGGAGCATAAAGGACATCATGCAGGAACAGGTTTCGACCACCACGTAAGATTAATTTACATGTGTCGATACCCTTCACTTCAACTATTGAGTTATTCCCAACATATATCCATCTTCTTCCAGGCGGTATCCGACGATACTCTACAAATGCTTCTCGGTTTCTAACTACATGGTCTGTTGCTCCTAAGTCTACAGTCCACATTGGATGAGATTCAACAAGCATTACAGTACTAGAAACAAAAGCATTACTCAAAATAATGGAGTAATAGGGTACCTTTTTCGGTTTAGTGTATCCACGAGCAAAGTGATCCATCTTGCCACAATTGTGGCACTCCATCTTGGCCTTGTCCTTCTTCCCACCACGCTTCTTGCGTGGGAAGGTCTTAGCCCTCTTGGGTGCCTGATCAATTATCTTCCCTTTATTGTTGAATTGAAGATTCCTCTTGCGTTTGAAGCCCGAAGCTTTGCACGAACTCGATTCAGCAACATAAGCATAGGTAGAGGATCTCGCAGCCTCTAGGCGCTCATCCTCTCATTTCAAATGACGCGCAATATCATTAAAAGTGACAATATTCTCATTATGAGTCATATTAATCTTCATATGCTCACAATTGTCATGAAGAGACCTTATAACATCATGAACTTGTTGTTAATTAGTAAGGGAGTGATCTGCCGACTTCAGCTCATGAATCATGTTTGATATCTCCCGAAGATGCTGCCTTATCATTACATTTGGGCGCTTTCGGAATGTGTCAAACTTGATGGTGAGTCTCCTCAGCTTAGTGGCAGATGTATCCCCAAACTTATCCTTCAAGGCAACTCACATGGCTTAAGCTTTATCATAACTTTCAAACTCACATGAGATCATCTTACATACAGCTCAGCAACATGATGCGAGCAATGCTATTTTTCTTTTTCCAAGCTTGATAAGCTTCTAGATCTCTCATGTGTTGAGCTGAAGTTCCATACTCAGGTTCATCCATGGTATGGTTGAGGGTTACCAAAACCTCTTGCTCCTCAAGGATGTACTGAACCTGTCGGTGCCAAATATCATAATTGTCACCGTTTAGCTTCTCACCCTTATTAAGGTCAACCACAATGGTCTTGGATGCCGAAGCCATAATCAATTGCTATAACACATTGACATAATAAACGCAGAATCAATACTAGCACACTTTACAGAGTAACACACATATTTAATTTGTAGTAAAGACAAACTAAATTAATGATAATTCAACAAAAGACACAAAAGCAAAAGGTCACTATGTTCCCAATCAACTTCTATGTACAATTGTTCTATTATCATTAATTAGTTTAATTTGCGCAAATTTTAAGTTCTAGGTGAGAACTCCTTTCAATTCTACCAACCTACGAACTCCCACTAGGAAAAAATAGTTACATGATCTTATGTAATTTCTACATTTTTCCTTAACATAAAAACATAGCATGATAATAACTAACGTATAAACAACAATCATGCTTCAACTATAATCAAAATCGCAATTCAACATATAATGGATTTCCTACCATTGTTCGAATTTTCTAGCAACTAGAAAATTACAAGTATATTAATATATATATTTAATATATATTTAATATATATATATATATATATATATATATATATATATCTCATATCATTAAACCAAGCTCTACACAGCATATATAACATCATTTGCACATAAGCTAGCTACTGTATTTCCTAAATCACAAGAAAATACAAGCCACAAAAGAATAAACTGCATTAAACCCCAAAAAATACGCGTATATAGGCTTTCCTACGCATTTTCATACATTTATAAAATTCAAAAATATAAAATAATTATATCACTGTGTAGAGGACACTCATACGAACCAAACGCCATCGACCACGCTCCAATCGGAGCTCGCATGCTCCCCCACGCACCGCTTGAGTGCGCGGCGCTTGTGGCTCACGCGCCATCGAGCCAAATGGCTCCTGGCCTGTCCGACCGGTTTGGCCGCCGAACCGGTTGATCGGTCCGACCATTGACCGATCAACGATCGGGTCGGGTCGGGTCAACAGGTCGGATCCCGGGTCGGGTCGAGTCGGGTTGCCGGTCGGTGATCGGCCGGCCAATTGTCACCGGTGCTGACGTCATCGATGATGTCATCCCGCGATTACCGATTGTTAGGTAATATCATGGTGACGTCATCACGCACCGGTCTACCGACGAGCGCGTGCCGGTTCACCGGCTGGCGCGTGTCACGCACGTGCCGGTTCGCCAACCAACGCATGTGGCGGACGCGCTGGCTGTGCCAGCGCTTCAGGCGCATGGCGCCCACGCACAGCGGCTTCTGGCCGCGCGTGTGGGCGCATCCGGCATTTCCCAGCGACGCTCAACCCATCGCCGGACTCGTCTCGATAAGCTCTTTCACCCTGTATATTCAAAAATTAATTTTGACCAAAAAATTATTTTGAAAAACGGCCAAAACCCCACGGATGCACTCGACCCCAAACCCATTCTTTGCTCCTGTTCGATTTCGAGTTTTTCATATGGCAATTCCGACTATCAGAGATCCAAACAGTGTAGAATATTATCTCTTGATCTCAATATCAAATGGTAAATGAGAAAACTCGATGAAAAACAAGGTAGAAATCATGACCGGGCTCTGATACCAATGTTGGAATTCGAGTCGGCGAAAGACGACTTACCTGATTCCGATGCGCAAACAGCAAATAGCCCCGAAACGAACGTTGAATTGCGAATAAATCACGAACAACGCTTCCTCATGTTAATCTGGATGCAATCACAAGGAAAATACCCGATTATCACAGCGTAAATGCCTATTGTTCTTGCAAAGATGAAATGGAATGCCTTAATGGAAAGGGGAGAGAAAATAAAGAAAATGTTCTTAACGTACGTTTGTCCAACCCCTCCAACGATTGTCTTTAGGGGTCTTTTATATGACTCCATCACACCCCTTCATCGTAGCATATCAAGTCCAAATGGTGTGGTCCAATCGCACCCCATCATGGACGTACTAGCTAAAGTACAACAAAAAGAAAATAAAAGAAAAATATATATAATTATAAAAAAAAGTTAGAAGAAAATGGTTTGGATTAGAAATTTTGAGGACGATCCAAACGCAATTCTATCTCGAGAATAAAAATTTTTAGACAGTTATCAAACGTCTTCAAATATTTAGAATTTATTCTCGAAACGAGAATAAAAAATGATTATTTCGATCAGAAATTGTTTTTGAAACGAAATAATTACTAAACACGCCATAGATGTGTCTAGTGTCTACCACATACTTTTGGTACCTTTTTCTCTTTTATGAAAACAATTCATGCACTCTTTTTTATTTTATTATTCTTAAAACATGTATCTAGCATTCGTGCATAGAGATTCGCTCAAACAAAAGATCAAATCAAACCACGTGAGCTGTATCAAGCACAATTAAACAAGGCCTTGTTTTATGCCCTAGAATAGGAACCCCGTAAGAAGTAAATGGAAAGTACAATAAAAAAGAAATCTAATCCATAGATGTCTTAGACATAAAAGTACAATCCAAACACATTAGAAGAATTAAACATGACTGACTTTTTTTCCCCTTTATTACATGAAATGTATCATAACTTGATCTATAAAAACTAAACAGACTTCTATGTGATGCAAAGAGTAACGTGCTGAAGTGAAAACGAATGTGAAATGTTTAGTGCAAAACATCTATATTTTATGTCATGATGATGTACAATTATATTAAAGAAAATGTAACTGCTGATTAAAGCTAATCATGCAGCCCAATCAAATTAGGAACCTTCCGAAGGCCGCCTAATACGTGCATGGTTTCCTCTTTAGCTGCTATTCTGAATTTTTTTTTTCTTTTAATCTTTTCCTTTTAATTATCTTTTATTCTTGTCGTCTATCTTATAAAAGTCAAACCAATCAAACCATAAAAAGAGTGGAATAAACGCTGAACCATCCAGTGGGACATCACTAAATCCTGTGCAGAGTGGCACCTAAGAAGGAGCGAATTAAAACCAGATACAAACTGAATTAAACATGATGGGAACGTAGAAACGAAGGACCATGGGTAGAGACCCGAGACTGAGCGTGGAGCGCTGCGAAAGCTAGACATCTCGGTCCAGCGCGTGAGCAATTAATTTTAAAAAAAATATTTTCTTTCTTTTTCTAATATAGTTTCACGATATAAAAAAATATTTTCTTAAAACGTTTATTTTTCGCAAAACAGAGGAAATTAGGTCATCCTCTTTTCCTCCTCCTATCTTTTCAGCCACGTCTTGCCCGCTTTGATGCATCCCGAGTTGATCCTCATTTCTGGTAGATATCTCGGGAGGAGCTCAGTCCACGAAAAGGCAGTCGTACCTTTTTTTGTACTCTCTTTTTTTGTTCTTTTTCTTTATATTCGAGGGGAGACGGAATTTTGATGTCACATGTCGACGGCATCTATCTTTCATGTTTAGTCAATAGTGCACGCAAGGTGCGACATGCAAATTTCGAACGCGATAATTTCTTTTCTTCTCTTATTGTCTATGCCACCCACGGTAGTCATAAAATTTCCATTCGTTTCAAATTCACTATGTATTAAATGTAAAGCTGGAGGACGTATTAAGACTAACTGATATGTCACAAATATGCTGCATTTGGAGGGTAAAATATCGTCCAATTCAGAGGAGAATTTTTCGGAGCTAGAGAATTAATCTGCATCGGTCATGAGTATCGGTGAGCTCGTGGTAATTCTAGAGCTGGCTGTCAAAGATTTTGGGACAAATATGATATTTAGTCCTTTTGAATTGACTTATTTAGATAGACAAATTAGGCGCTTGGACTCTTTATTTGCGTTAATTATATACTCCACCGACATGATCTATGGAATCGGTAATTTGCCGATCAATTCCTTTTACCGTTAACCCCCTAACGTTTTTCAAATTACGAGATCTAATTAAATACAAGATAAGAAAATAAAAAAGAGAACGAAAAAAAAAAATAGTTACATGTTAGGAGGAGAGAGAGAGAGAGAAAGAGGAAGCTCACTTAGCTCCAAATTGTTTTCGCGCTGAATGGCGTCATCGTGTCATTGTGCATGTGAATGCGTGGTAAATTTACTTTTTTTTGGACAAGAATGCGTGGTAAATTTGAAAAGTCTTCTTTTGTCGCAATCACTCATTGTTTCGTTTCCTGTTTGGGGGAAAACCTCCATACGGCATAAATCACGCTTTTGCCATTCCTTTCTACTGGTAGATTGTTTCAGCTCCTTTTTTAGAGTCATCATCGTATCCTCCTAAGTCTTCTAACCATGATAAAAATTATCAAAACATTTCTAAATTTATTATACAGATATCAATTCGATAGTAAACCATTCAATTTGATCTTAAACATTTTGATTGTTGGTCAACATAATTCTTTCGGTTGATTTTGACAAGCAATCGTAACATGACGCAAGTCATCCTACAACCGGGGAGGGTTAGTTAGCCCTGACCGAACTTACTAAGAGAAAAAAAGAAAGAAAAAAAGTTCATAAAATTTTTAAAAATTGTAAGAATTGTCCATCTTAGCGTCGGTTGTGTCACGTAGGATGGTCGATATCCACATCAATAATTTCTCATCAAAATTGGCCGAAAGAATTATATAGGCAGATCATTAAAAAATTTAGGATTTAATTGGTAAAATCAAATGGTTTTCAAGTAAATTGGCATCTATGAAATAGATTTATGACTTTTTTTTTTTGTAACTATCCCTCTAATTGTGGCCCATGAAATCTCTTTCTCTCTAGCCATGATTGCCTGCTAGCCTCCTTGAACCTGCTTTTCTTTCCTTTTTTTTTTTTTTTTTGTTCCCTACACAATATACCCTCATTTTCATTCACTGTTCATTATTCTCCAACTTTAACTTAGAACATCAAAGTAACCCTTAATTCTTCTCAAGATTGACATAAAAATAGTAAGAGAATCGAGTCGTGAGCAACAAGTCTCCTCACTATTATCATGGATACAAGTGGAGCTATCAAACGGGTGGTTGAGTTGGGTTTGCATCGGATCATAAATAATCTAACCTAAATCGACTCATTTAACCTGTTTATGACCCATTTATCGTGATGCAAAATTCTTGACCCGACCCGACCCATTCCTAACCCATACCCAATCAAATTTTTATTTTTAAAAATAAATTTTTAATTATTTTTACTTTTCCTTTTTTAAAATATAATTTTTAATTATTTCTTTTTTATTTTTATTTTTAATTTTGCTTCTTCTTTGGCCAATTGCTAGCCATTAGCAACCAGCGAGCTTAAGGCTCACTAGACATCGACGAGGCCTCTACCTCACCAGATCAGCAAGCTTAAGTCCAACCCATTCAAGACCCATTTAATTTAGGTTTTCAATTTTTAAACCCATTGAAGTAGTCTTTTCAAGATGTAAGTGAACCATATATAACCTATTTATATTTTGAATGGATTATCTATGGGTTTAAGACCCATTTTGACAAGTCTAGCTACGGGAGAGAGACAACATTTTGTGGGCTCGAGTTGGAAACTCGTATGGGTTTAAAAACTCATTGTGCGCGTTGGCCTGTTCATCGGCCCAATTTTGAAAAGGAATTCACAATCGGGGGCCCATTCTTTGTCCAACGTATACGCATTGTGCCAAAGTAAAATTACCAAAATTACCATCGAACAAATCTTAACATGTATTGGATATGATCTGAACTTAAAAATTGAACAACCAGCGTTGAAACCCATTATCCAATCTCTCCTCTGCAATACAATTTAGCAAGATAAAACCCAGATTTTCATCCTACATCACAAAGAGACCCCCAAATCTTCATGTGTAAGAAAGTCGTCAGGATTATACCCATCGCCCTCGAGATCGGAGCGCATGAAGTACACTCCTGAAGAGACTAAGAAAGTCATCTGGAATACACCCATAGCCGCCAAGATCGGAGTGCCTAGGGGTGGACTCCATTCTTGAACCTCCACCGCTGGCGGCCGAGTCAGACTGTCAGAACTGAAAAGTTTATCGAGTGTCGTGGGACGTCCGCGTGCTTATCAGTTATCACTAGTGTTCATGTGCAGCAGAAAGCCAAATCGGTTGCAGAGGGATCAATAAAGGGCCAAAAGAAAAAGTAGTCTCCTTCGAAACTGGCTCTGGCTCTAGATTCTATCTCAAGCCCTCCAGCTCTTATCTCATCAAAGCCCTTTTTTATGGGCTTTATCGGCTTTCCCTAGATCACAGAATTAGGTATTTTTTTCAACTCTTTATTCATGCGATCGATTCTCTTTCCTATTAACACTCTATGTGGCATGGTTAACGTTAGGAAAGTGGAGATATCATGCTAAATTATAAAAATCAGCTTAACATGCCAATGGTTGAGTTCTCCGCAAAGTCAAGCCGTCGCCAATGCAAGCCTTGAAGAGATTAAAAAAGTCATCGAGATTGAACTCACAACCCTTAAGATCGGAGCATGTCAGAATGGACTCCATTCCGGAACTTTCACCACAGGTGGCATTCTATGTGCAACCCTCAACAATGGAGCGCACAGGAGTAGACCCCGTTCCTGAACTTCCACCGCTAGCGGTCGAGTTGATCGGTGAAGTCAAGAAACTGTTGCAATCGCCTGGGCGGACGTAGTCCTTGAAGAGAGCAAAAAGTATGGGACAAGAAGCGTTGAAACCCTATAAAAGTGAATACATCTCATCATCTTTCAAAACTTCAGAATCACAACAAACTCCAACTCCAGACTAACCGCCGGCACCGGCTTTAACCGATGGATGGTTATCCAAATCCTTCAATTTCTTGCGCACACAACCGAGAACGGTCTCGCACTTCACAATTAGGGAGTCGAAGTCCTCCATCACGCAAGAATCACGCTCTTTCTCGACCCATTCCAGCCAGCCTCTCAGACCCTTTAGCGACTCACCTGAAGGTAAGGTCGAGGTGCTTTACCTCAATTTCCCACCAAGACCGCGAGAGAGAGAGAGAGAGAGAGAGAGAGAGAGAGGGGTGACAGCTTGGAGTCTTACGTGCAAACACAGGAGATAAGTCAAACAAATCATGATCTTGTTTAATTATAAAATGATACATTCAATTCATGATTTTTTAACTTTATCAAGAAGAGGAGTGCCCAGTGGTTTAAATCGTACGTATTACTTCACTTCTTTTCAGCACCGATCAGGAAACTAGAGAAAGAGAAGGAGGGTCAATGACAGGTCTCTCTTGTTGCGTTTCCTGGTTTGGAATATCATCCATCGATCACCTTTTCTCGTTTACTCTCTACAGACAGATCGTTACTATATCCTCGTTAGTGCTCTAATCATGGCCACTGAATAGGGAACAAACCGAGATCCATCGGAAATGGAATCTCGCAATGGAAATCTCCTCCTTTTCGTATTTTCTAGTATTTAAAGTGCTACTATCTTTTCGCTTTTCCTTTATGCCACACCGTAGTCATAAATTTCTCTTGTTTTAAATTCTCCAGGGGTTAAAAGACAAAGCTGAAGCAGACGTTGAGACAAACTCATATATCACCAATATGCTGCATTTCAAGGGTAAACTAATCCAAACTCTCCTAATCTAGTTTTAGACCTAGGAGTTCTTATCTCCCGAGTTAAATCTGGGAGTTTAATAATGCCTTCGGTGATTCGATACCCCCGTGCTCTGTCCATGTACAGGTCTTCCACCTCCAATTTCAATGATGATCGCAGAAGTTCTAGGCTCTTCTTGAACTACGAAGATTTGCTCTTTTAAATATTATATCTATGTTTGTTCAACCGATTTTAGTTTTCTCCATACAACGATGGCGAGGAGGAAGCCAAACCTAGGCAGGCACCGCTAACTGGCATTGTCATAGTTATGGGAGAAGGAATTTCTGATGTGTGTTCAATATGAGATTTAATGATTGGCCGTGATAGATACGTTCTTATGAAACAAGTGTGTGTTTAATCTTGTTTGAAGGAAGAAGTTATTGTGCTAGAAGATTAATCTAAAATGAATGGTAAGCTTCTTTAAATATCACGTGTCGTCAGTAGAAAGACAGAGGGCAAATTCCGATGTTTCGAGCGATGTTTAATTATTTTATTAGCAGAAGAAAAAAAAAAAAAGAAGAAAGAGGCGTATTGCGCTCTCCATCAATCTTGAAGATGGGAGCGCGCGTCCGAACCTCTACCGCCGGCGGCCGAGTCAGACTGCCAGAACTGGTAAGTTCATCAGGTGCCGAGGGATGTCCGTATGCTCACTGTCACCGGCGGTCATCGCAGCAGAAAAGTCAATTCGGTTGCAGACTGGTCAACGAAGGCCGAAAGAAACAGTCGTCTCCCTCGACAAAGGCTCTTATCGAAGCCCTTTTCATGGGCTCTTTGGGCTTTCCTCATATCACCGAATTAGGTAATTTTCAAGTACTCTACCTCTCATAATTTGTGAAACCGGTGATTCGTGTGATGGATTCCTTTTGTCATTAACTCCTCGATGTGGCACTGTTAAAATTAGGAAGTGGAGAAATCTTATTAAATTATAAAGTTCGACTTAACATGAGGGGAAAAATAATAGCGACCTCAATGTTAGGAGGACAAAAGAGTGTCTTTATCCTATGTTGTTTCAAATTGAATCCCTTGCAATTCTACTACACAGGAAACAAAGCATACATCTAATATATATATTGCATGAGAGACATCCAAATCTTCGAGTCCAACAAAGTCGTCGGGATTATATCCATGGCCCTCAAGATCGGAGAGTGTGGCCTCCTCTCTTGGGCTTTCACCGCCGACGGTCGAGTTCTCTGGTAAAGCCAAGAAACCGTTGTGGTCACCGTCGCCGATGCAGTCCTCAGTGAGATTAAAAAAGTCATCGAGATTGAACTCACAACCCTCAAGATCGAAGCATGTCGGAGTGGACTTCACTCCCAAACTTTCACCGCAGGTGGCACTATATGCGCAACCCTCAAGAACGTAGCGCACAGGAGTTGACTCCACTCCTGAACTTCCACCGCCAGCGGTCGAGTTGACTGGTGAAGTCAGGAAACTGTTGCAATCGCCGGGGCGGACGTAGTCCTTGAAGAGAGCGTAAAGTATAGGACAAGAAGCTTCAAAACTCTGTAAAACTGAGTCGATCTCATCATCGTTCAAACTTTCATAATCACAGCAAAATTTAACTTCAGAATCACCACAAGCACCGGCTTTAACCGATGTGTTGTAGTCCAAATCCTTCAATTTCTCGCGCACACAAGCAAGAACGGTCTCACACTTCACGATCAGGGAGTCGAAGTCCTCCTCCGTATCGCAAGAATCACACTCTTTCTCGATCCATACCACCCACTCGCCCAGACCCTTCGGCATCATCACGTCGACCTTGTTGCGGAGGTAGTCGTAGATTATTTCTTCGACTGAGGGAACACCGAAAGAGTAGGGCCTGCCCGTGGTGGAGAAGACAATGACGGCAGCACGAGCGCCGGTGAGTTGGCAGAGAGTGGAGGCCTTCTTGAAGAGGCCCTCACGCCTCTTCGAGAACGTCACGCGCCGCTTAGCGGGGTCAGTGATTTTGACAATTTCTGTTCGCCGGCGCTGAACCACTAGTGAAGTTTTCAAATGTTTTTCGCTTGGAGAGAGGGCGTGTGTGTGGGCGCGGCCTAAACGAGTTTGCAGGTTTCTTTGTTTTCTTGGAGAGAGAGAGAGAGTGTTGAACGAGCTTGCATGGTTCTAGAGTTTCAGAGTTTCAGGGGTGGGTGGGTGAAGGGGTTTGTAGTATGAAGTGATAATATTTTGGAATGCGAAGATGAAAGTGCCCCGGTGTTTATAATAGCAAGCCATGGGATCTTTATAGAGAAACGAATGTGAGTCGGATATTTCTTCTTTTTCTAAAGTTCTTTTGAATGATTGACAATGCTCGTCAGCTATAGTATAACACTGAGGGGCAGTTTTTTTTTTTTTTTTTTCAATGGTTGTGCAAGTATTTTTATATTGTTGTAATCATGTAATTTATTAATCTATTCACTAACTTTATTACTATTTAAAGTCTTTTCTATCGTGCACAGGTTTACAGCACTTGCTAGACATAAAAATGGAAAGTCCCGCATTCTTTACGCTAAGATAAGCGCCTCACGAGCTTGTAATGGCAAAATATGGACCCTCTCTTTGTTCACAATGATTATCTCATCTTTCCACGAAGAAAAGATAGAGGAAGGGGAGAAAATATTCAATGGCACCACATCCTCTGCACGCGTGGCATGCATGATCCATTAAAATGGTGACATGTGTCGAGTGACGTGGAAATTAGAAGAAGGAAAAATAAGAACTTTGCAGACTTGTTAGGGCGATACTCTCTCCTACTTAATTACGCGGTGCTCTCTCTCCTCTCTGCGTCTTTCTTCCCACTCTCTCTCCTCCTTTATTTTAAATTTCACTCCAGATCCCTCCCTCCTCTATCTCTCCTCTCTGTCTCGCAAAATTCGACGACCACCGCCAGACGCTCTCTTTCAGTTGCTGGGAAACGACGGAGGCTTGGCGGCGTTGGGGTCGAAGGGCTCTATGGCACGAGCTTCCCTCTGAAGAAGTGGTCGTTGGAGAGAAATAGACACGAAATGTTGGCGTCCATGCAGTCATGGCACTAGCAGGACGACCCAGAGGAGAGGACGAACGTGATTAAATCAAGTGATTGCGGGACTTCCATTTAGTTTGAAAACTAAACACCGAAATTTTCTCTGAGTAACAAACGTGATTGAATCAAGTGATTGTATGACATCTACAGCCCGACTGAATGGAGCGCTGGAGTAACAGCCAACATAGCCACCAAAAACAGTTATGGCGAGACAATGCCGATGAGTAGAACTGCATTCCTACGTGATTACCTAGAGCAGATGAGACTGGTGGATGAAGACATGCATAGTCCAGCAATGCCGGCATTTCTTCTCGACAAAACGATGCTCTCAGCTTTGCGAAAAGACTGACACGCTTCTATCTACAGCAGCAAACTAAGCCCAAAGGAAAGAGCTCGCCCAGATCGCTATGCTGACTGCAGCCATTGGCGCCTTCCCGGCTTGCCTAATACTTGGAACCAACTTTTTTATATGGTTTTGTCTTACTAATTTTCGGTTGTTATGATGTACGCTTACTGGCAATTGTAACAATTTTACTTCTCTACCTCCCCTGCAATTCTATGGGGGAGCGTGAATATGAAAACGTCTCATTTGTCATGTAAAGATGACTAAAAGCATATTGCTTTTGCTAGGAACTAAGGTGGCTCGTTTCTACTTAGCATTTACCTTTTTTTTTTTTTTTTTGCCATAGCATCTACCTAGTTAACTAGTTAGGTTATGCTGGATTTTGGCAGATCATCCTTTTTATGATGAGAGAATCATATATTTTGTTGCACAATTTCATGGTGTGAGACTGTTGATTTTTTTAGGACTTGAATTTACAAGCTTGAACTAGTTTCTTCTCTTAATTTTGCTTAACAGTAAAAACACACGCACACATATAGGAAAAATCACAAAAGTAAAGATTGGAAAGCAAAACTTGAGCGTGGAATCATTATGCGAAACTACATGTTCAGGAGGGTAAGAACATTGTTGGCTCAGAAGAAAAAATGATTTGGCAAGCTAGTTGGTGTAAACAAAAGCACATAGATTATACTGAAGTTTAGATACGAGCTTACCATGACACAAATCTCTCGCTGCTTAAAGCAAACTTAACAGGATTTTGAAACTAACGTCAGGAAGCTATAGAATAGAACTCACTGAATTCTAATACATTACATCCAAACTAGAACACAACTATTTACATAATGTTGACATGAGTTGACTAGTAAAGCTTGCAAAATGAAGGTGGCATAGTACTGCTATCCATAGAAAAGCAAATACTAGTTCTAGATTGCCAGTCCCGGAGCATTAACTTCCATTATACTCCTTACGTCCCCTCCAATTTCCGAATGCACCATTCCAGCATCACTGGCCGCCACATGCTTGTCATAAGGTGAAAGGTGAACCCCAAGTGCAGCCCTGCCAGAAGGATCAACATTATTCAACGATGCAGCGTCTCACTCAAGCCTTCGCAGTGTTGCATGCTATACTCAGTCCTCCGGGAACAGTCAATCTCGCTGAATTCTGCATGATAATATAATGACAATATCAATATAGCATTCATGTTAAGCGTTGACAGCATCGTTTTATGAAATAAGTGATCCCTCCTGGACCTACTCAATGAGCGAGATTCATCCCAGGAGATGTGGAAAAAGAACTCAAATTAGATGAATTATCCGCTATCAAACAATATAGCGAACTAAGAAGCATCAGGGTGAGACAATCAAAGAAGACAACAGGGAAAATGTCCAAGACTGTCTGTGAAGTTTCCATTTAATAATGTCCAAAACGATATTGCATTGGCTCACGCACAGGTATAGATTCACATCAAGACTCAATGTAAAAGAAACAAGACAGCAGGCAGAGTTCAATTTGAAGCTGGCCGAGAATCACAGTTTTACACAAGCGGCCAGATAGAATGGCAATAAGCTGCCAATGTTGAGTCAATCAGAACTCAGAACCCAGATGCGTCCTCTTATCATAAATCAAGCTCAACATATATCTATCCATCCATGTATCAAATTGAAATGTAGGATTACGCAAACAGAACGGTCACAAGCATAATTTCAGTTCCAAGTCACTCAAAAACTTATCTTTCTATTTGAATGCAACGTGAGTGAGAGAGAGAGAGAGAGAGAGAGAGCAACCCAAGAAAACTATATTATATGAGTTTAAAAAATATGTAGTTACCAAAATAATTTATTTTTTTTATTCTAAATCTAATAATGTACTTCAAGCATTTATGCTTACTAAAGCATGCAAGTTAAAAGGGCAATATCTAAATTCCAATGACAAAATGCATATTCTTTGCAACTTTATTCTTAATTCAATTTATGTCCTTATTTGCGCTTTTAGAACACAAAATTCTGTCAATTGATAATTTTGGTATTGAATTAAATGGCATATTTTTCTTGCCAGATTTGGCTTTGACAATGCCAGCCCTGGAACAGATCCTTCTTGATCTTACTCTAAAAGGCCAGAAAAGGTATTATGAAAATTCTTTATACTTGACAACAAATAAAAAGAAAGAAAAGCTCGTGTGCCCCCGCAGGAATCCATCTCTCGAAACGACTCTCCACAAAAACACGGTTTTTGTTGCTTGGTCGACATTTATTCAGGTGTTATATGCTCTTGCCCTCTGCATGACACCAAGAGAAACCCCTGGATCCTTTAAGCCCCAGTCTTCTTCTCAAACTTTGAAGTCCTACTCTTTTCTGGAAAGGCTTTCACTTTCTTGCGCTTTCTTGATCCCTTCTGATGTCGGTTGATCTTCACGGAAAAGAAAAATGAGGTGGGACAGAGTCCTGTTGCTGCAAGCCCAGTGACCAGAGCAGGGCAGAGAAGAGGCGGGGGGCTCCAGAAAGAGGTGGCGCCACACTTGCAACGCCATTAAAGGAGGGAGATTTCTCTACGTTTTCGGTGGCTTCAGCAAAGACTACTTCCAGACCAGCCAAGTTCACGTCTTTGACACTGTTGGGTCTTCGAGTTTATCTTCTGGAGATTCTGGTTTCTCTTCAAAATTGCATTTTTTTTTCTGAGAATGTCTTCGATATAGATCGGCATTCTCTGCTTGGTGCTGAGAGAAAGATTGGTTCTTTTCTTTCTTTTTTTCTTTTTTCTGTCTGATTTGGAGCTCCTGGTGTTTTTTGGTGCAACTCTGCTTGTTCAGATTTTTTTTTTTAGGCTGCGTTATAATTTGCTGATGCCTTTTGTTTGTTGTTGGTTTTTATTCTAACCAATGGCTTGGCTCTTGAATCGTTGATATGTGGCTAGTTTGATGCATTGAATGTGTGGGTTGGAAGAGAATTTTGTATATGGCACTGCTATGACCAATATTTTCCGGTACTTCTTTCATCTTGAACAATTACTGAAGCTGTTGACTTTCTCCCCATTTGCATTTTGCTGGTGTTTATATTAACTGCTGGAATTTCGTGAGGGGTGGCTTTTGGTGTACTTCCAACTTCCGTTGCCTTCCGGTTTTTGTGCCGTGAACTCGTGTTCCGTTGGAGCTTATAGCTAGAGGGGCATGCTTGTCTCCGTATGTCGTGATTTGCCTTTTTTTTTTTTTTTTTTTCAATTGATAATTAATTTTACCTGACTCGCGATAGAAGGCACGCAACCTGCTCCAAGGGATGACCATTGCTGTACTGATATAGGTGACAATTGATTTGTGTTTGGTGGGACGGATGGGATGAACGCTCTCGGGGATTTGCATATACTAGACACTTGTAAGTTATATTTACCATCTCCTTTTGCCCGTGATGTAGCCATACAGTCTTGTCGACCAATAATCTGTGTATCTTTTCATTGTACTTCAAATAGCAGAAGTTGGGTTCTTTTTAATGTCGTTCACGAATCTGTTTTGTAGCTCATCACACATGGATATCACCCAGTACATGGGGAGAGGGACCAGAGGCAAGGCAGGGTCACAGTGCAGCACTTGTGGGTAAAAGGCTGTTCATATTTGGCAGGTATGGAAAATCTCCTGATGATGATGATGAAGTATATTATAATGATCCCTTCATATTGAACACAGGTACATTCTTCTTAAAAGTCGACATTTCTTATTTGCCTCTAGTCTCCAGTGACATCTATCTGTGAAATTTCCCTGTCCGTGCATATGAGAGGTGGGCTAGACTTTACGTTCCTAGTATGTCGTGTCCTCCAACTTATCAAAGTACCATACTTGTAGCATGCATCGTCAGTTACTACTGCTCCTCAAATATTTATTGATTTAGATTGGAGATTTCAGTATTCTATCTTCCTTCGGTAGGCAAACATGCTAGTCGATGCGTCAGCTTCTCATAATCTTCATTCTTATGGATTTGGGCAGATGACTCATTAATCTTTGGTGGTCCTTTATTGCCCTTTCCATTCTTCTTTCCCGGCTTTCTTTTGGCTCCTAGTTGACCCATGAGATTGACAGAGTGGATTCCTTGCTTCTTAAGCCTTGCTTCCTCTTGAATGAGCATACTTTGCAGTTTAGTCACGTTCCACTTATCCTTTATAGTATTATAATTTATTTGGAATGGACAATACTCAAGAGGCAAAGAATTTATGATAAACTGCACAAGGAAACTTTCATCGACCTTCATTACCATGGAACTTAATCTTGCTGCTATATTTGCCATTCCAGTGACATACCCATGCACGGTACAAGAACCATCAAACTTAATGGTGGTTAACGTACTCATTAATCTCCCGACAACTGACTTATCAACATAATGAGACTGAGAACGACTTCCACTAACTTCCTGAATTCCTCAATATTATTAGTTTCGAGAATAGTTGACTTAATGTTTTCTACTACTATCCCGCATGAACATTAAGCTTGGTCTATTTGATTTTTCCCAGGCCTTATGGAAAGACCTTTCTTCAGCGCTGCTAGAAGCAGTAAGAGCATTGGGCTTATCATTCATGAGTGCTAAATCAAGATCAAGAACACCTAGGTGAAACTTGACTTGTTCACTCTTCAGAAAAGTTAAGCCCATTGAATTTCATAATAGACGAAGCTTCTAAATGAAGAGAAATAGAAACGGATGCTACAAAATACATAAAATGCTCACACATTAATGCTTTGAGTCGTAACTTAAACACATGACTCGGACAACAATCACACAACATTAAATGTACATTGCAGTTCTCCTTTGGATGATACAACAATGCACAACCAGAAAACATAATTGATGCTTAAATTTAATTTCACATAATTAGTAATTATATATATTCCGATTAGACACGCTTGCTATCTTTGGATATGCCAAACATATCTAACCAAGTATACTAATTAACCACTATTATGTTCATGATTATAAAATTAATCTACCAATCTTTGAGTGATCCTTAAATATTTTATAATCATTGAACTTCAAATTACCCATGACGAGAAAATATATAACATCATGTCAACTCATTGTAGCATCACATAAACATGAGAAAATTGAATTTTATTTAATTTGACGTCTATGAGAAATTTTCTAATTCAGCCACTTTGGTTATTAACGAATTATACATAATATAGATATCAAATTAAATAATCATAACAATAATTATTTCAATTGAATGAACTACAATAAATTGTACAATTAAGAAAATTGCAATGAAGTGTATGTAAATTTATACAATAATAGGCCCATACTAAAGACATACACATGCTATTTATTCAACATCAATTTCCTCATCAATTAAATTGCGGTAGAAAATAATAGGTCAATCAATCATTTTTTTTTTAAATAAAGTGAAATAAAGGCTTGGTGGCATCCCGTGATGGAAATGCACAGCACGGATCAAATTAATGGTGTACGGGCTTGATGCACCCCCACCCACTGTGCATGAGCCTTAGTCTATTAATGGCCAAATCAATTCAACAAAAACTAGAGATGGCACATAAATAGGGGACAAAGCAATTGCAACCAATCTATTGATGTGTGACAAATTAAACTACATTATGTTCATATGCAGTAAAGAAAATCCCCAACAGTGCGGCACAAGATCTACCACCAAGTGGACAGCGTGCCTGGTGCTGTGTGCGTCCACCTGGCACAGAACCATCCATCATGCGCTGCCATCACCAACGCATCCATCATGCGCACCTTTTGGTGCACTCACAAGCCGCGCGTCCCAACCTTGCAGGCCGGAAACACATTTAATCAATTCAATTTTTTTTTCCTCGGGCCAGTAAATAAATCTCACAATTAGAGCAAATATCAATAAACTTTTCTCATCAATCAAACAATCAATGGAAAATCACAGGTTCTCAAATGATACTCTGATACCACATGTAAGATCAAAACAACAATTGTATGCAAATCAAACCCTAATATTTGCATAAACATCGTACCCAAAATCTTATAACAAAATGATATTCACAATATCCTGACAGACGAGAAGCATACCTTGATTAATGATGATTTCTTGCGAAGAAATCAATTGTAGATGAGAAAGCTTTTGAAGAAATAGGTTTTTCTCTCTTGACCCCTTCAGGCTTTTCGATGTTCTTGATGGAGAGAAAACTGTCGTTCTTTTATAGGGTTGAGAGAAGACCAGTTTCTCATTAGGGCCTTTTATAGTCACACAATCCATCAGGGTGTACAGTAATTCTCTCTATTGACCAATAAGAATTTAGCATCTAATAATTGTTAAACCTAAACCACATATGAGACATTAATCACGTGGGCCACAAAAAATCCAACAACCAGAATTTCAAAAGCAATGCTTGGCATCAGGCCCTCAACATTCTTGATGCGGACGTGATATTAAATTACCGAAATTTTCTCCTTGCAAAAGTTCCCTGCAAAGACAGGAGCTCAGTATACACACTGTTGAACCCAGGTTTAGAGTTCTCCCAATGTGATTGCTCTTGGTCAAGGCCTGGAATCTATGCGAACATGATGTCATCAAGGTGGCGATCTCGTGTAGAACTCGCCAAGTTGCGGGAACATCATTAGCATCCCCAGGTCATGGGCAGGCTCTGATCTATTGTTCTTGATCATGCCTTTTGTGCAACCGGGCTGCATCAGGAAAGTAAAGGCTTGCACGAGTTGTCTAAAAGTGGGCTGCTGCAACCTCTCCCTGCTGAAGCGAACTCGCGGCAGGCTGACTCTGTCCAGTTTTTTTTTCACCTCCTTCAACTTTGCAATCTGGGAATATCAGACATGCTATCCCTGCTTGAACTTAAGGCTTTTTTATTCATGGGGGCAAGGTTGCTGATCAACCCTGATGGCAAGGCCTGTATTCTGCTATCTAGCAGACTTGAGAGATACCATGGCCTAAGCATGGGAGAGCTTTAAGGCATTCTCATTATGATTCAGAAGTGCTGGGGGCTCGATCCCTCCTTGTCTTGCAAAACCATTCGCACTCTGATTGTTAAGCAAGCCTCAAAGCTACCATATGCGGCACGCAAGGTTGCGGAACACCATTCACTCTACGCAAGCTTTCTTTATTGGAATGGCAAATGGTATATCTACAGTCCGAGCCTATTCAAGGCTGCAAATTCCCTTTTTATTCTCTGTAAATCCAACATTTCCCTGGACAGATATAGCTCTCCTCTGCTTTGGCTTATTGGGAACATAAATATGACATTCCAATGTCAAGAAGCAGAGCTAAACAAAGATAAGTAAACGCATGTTTAGCTCATGGCAATTTTCGGTAGCAAGTCAGCGCCAGAAACTCTCGGGAGAAAGAAAAGGCCAGTATAAATAATATAAGGGAAAAATAAGAGAGAAAAATATATTGACATGCTAGGAGGAGAGAGAACGTAGCTATGGATTATCATGTCCCATTATATCGACGACTCACCCCAACATCACCTTGCCGCCGCACATGTCCACCGCCATTGTTGACAGATTAAACGAGAGATGCTCATCATCAAAACGATTCAACCAAAGCTTTATAAGATAATGTTGGTCTGTTTGTGTACGTTTATTTTATGTAAACTTTTTTTTTTTTTTTTTTTTTTTTTTGTGATCCGGGAACCACCGTACAGCCGGCGGCCGGCGGCATAAACCGGGGCGAACTAAGCCACCACCACAGACCCAGCCTAGGATGAGTCGCGCGAATACGATGCCTCTGGGATTCGAAGTTCTCCCCTTCGTGAGGAGGAAAGAGCTCGAAACCAACTGCGCCCCCGCGGGTGGTGGTGTAAACTTTTTTTTTTTTGGTACTAGAGGAACCGCTTTGGCCGACAACCGCCACATAAACCCCCAGATGTCGCTAGTGGAGAAACCACCATCCCGGCGCCACGCTTCAATCACCTAATAGCCCGTCAACCTCCTTACAACGCAGGTGCAAGGGCTTCGAACTCCTGACTTTCCCTCAAAGGATTGAAGCCTACCCAACGGAGCCACCACGGCGGGTGGTGTAAACTTTTTCTTGTTGATCCCTTCAAAATTGGAAAATAAAGCCTTTTAATAAAATATATGACAAGTTTTATTGTAATTCCTTAAAGGGTCGATGTTTTATGATTGTTGGAGCATTTTATTAATGGAATAAAAGTTTTGAAAATAAAAACCCTCTTAACAATTCATCAAAGACTTGAACATTTCATCTGATACATTAATTTTACAGATGAGCCATACTTTAACTGAGTGCTCAAGTCTTCAACATCATGCATTTGCTAAAACAACCTCCACCGTTGCCAGGCAACATTTTAAGCTTAAAGGAAACAGTTTCTTTGCGATACTCCTCTCCAAACTGAGATGAACGTCGTTGAATCTAAGAACCATAGATTCAAATACATCTCTGCCGAAGGAATCTTCTAGCTAAGCGAAATGTTGCGTTAATTGCTAAAAGGGCGCAAAGTCGCACCTTCTCCTTTAAAATGAAACAGAACAGAAAAGAGGATCAATTATCCGTGCCCTTAATATGGTTCTGTGTAAATAGAAAGCACTATTGTAAAGCACAAGGACAATAGTAAGACCAATCACAAAATCTGAAATCTACGTTCTAAATGCAACATTAGGAATCGAAGATTTAAACCGCCTTTCCTGAGTCGGGCCCATGTGACAGCTGCAACTGCAGCTCCTCCCAAGTGAGCTGATCCCGATATCTCACTGGCTCCCTGAACCAACCAAAAGCATGCGTTTACAGCTTCAGACTAGTTGCTCCGAAACAATTATACAAGTTTATGGGCACTTTGTACACGATAGATTCAGAAATTTTCCTGAGACCGCTGAGGATTGAGCATCACTTCCGTGCATTTACACGGCCTGTCTTTCTCTCTTCAACAAAAAGACAAGATATTTCTTGATAATTTACAGAGCCATAACTTGTGGTTCCTATTATTACAAAGACAATTCAAAAGTTGCAAGTTGTTCTAAATGCAGAATTAGCATCGTGCTGGTATACTAGCGAGAGCTGAGGCGCAAGACCACAAACGGTACTAGCAAGAGCCGTCAGGTCTGATCTCACTGGAGACCTTTATCTCTAGGACAGAGATATTACAGTGAAGTTCTTCATCATAAAACTACGATCTGCAATCTGTCATAGCGTAAAATCAGCAACATCTGCAATTATTGGCCCCAGAACCACGTTGTCAACTGTTAGCCTTCTACACCATGATTTCCTACAGATAGGGAGACAAAATTCCCTTCAAAATTATGCTTTAGCTTCATTAATCTACAATCAAGTAAACTTCATTCATAACCAAGCGTTTTACCAGATGGTCAAAATCACAAATCCTAACCAAGGAAAGTCAATGAACGCTAATTTGTATTGACCCTGAAACGCAGCTTTTGCAGTAACCCTCACCTTCAGTGAAGTCTATTATGAAGGCTAATAGAAACACTTAAGAAGCATTCCGCTAAAGTGGCCAAGAACTTAAATTTCTCATCAATGAGTAGCAGCAGACCAGCGAATCACCATACCCCTGCATGAATCGAATCCTGCAGCCACTGAGAGCACCCTTGGAGCCTCTTATTGAACTTCAATCTCCAGAGAATCAAGAAAGCTGACCAAGAGGTGAATAACCTCACCAACTTCCACGACCACCGTCACAAATTTCTCATCATCATTCACAACTTCATGGAAAATAGCCAGAGCATGGCTCTTCATTTCTGTGTCTTCCTCAATCTTCGTCCTTGTCAACAAATCTTTAACATAAAAACTCAAGTCCTCCTTTTAAGCCCCAAACCTAGGCTTTGAGACAACAATGGCATACCCGTGAGCAAAAAAACTAGTTTTGCACATCCCAAAGAGATTCTTGACATGGCAATGAAGCTTTGTCAAGATCATGTCCAAATTGCCCTGCATCAATAGCTTCCCACCATAGAAATGCACCGTGCAATTCTCAGCAAGGCCATGACAATTCCCTACTGTGACCATTATTTCTTGAACCATGCCTGGAAGCTCAATGATCTCATCAGAGATGGCCAATGCAGAAGATATCTCCACAAGCTTGTTCCGAATGATTTGCCATTTCCCTGTGATGACTTTGATTGAGTGAGAGTGGGGGACATACGAAGAAATCAACTCAATGGCTTGTTTGCAGGTGGGGTTTGGGTTGACTGATTCTTGGAAACTCTGTTCTTGGAATGAATGTATTTGAATTTCTTCATCTTCTTCTTCTTCCCCCATTCCTGGATCTACCAGTCGTCGTGGAAGAAGAAAAATGGGTGAAGTCTGCATCTGCAATTTGAGAGGGATCAAAGAGGACGAGTTTTTATCCTTGATTTTTGGAAGAAGCTGAATTGGGCTTGCGTGTTCATTCTCGCCAGCACAAGAAAATGACTATTTGGACCGGGTGTCATGTAAAAGTGACGATTCATAAAACTGTAAGACAGGGACAAACAAAGTCAAATTGAATGGCATATGGTAAACTCACATTCCCAACCCATTCAAGGTTGCAAATTTCTCTCATACTTCACAAATTGAACATTCCCTTGGACAGATACAACTCTCTTTCTCCGCATTGGCTGTTCTGGAACATAAATATGGCATTTCAATGTCTAAGAAGCAGAACTAAGATGGTCAGCTCGCTTCAATGGTCCACTCTCGGAAGAAACCCAGATATCACGAGCCAAAAAGAAATGGCAGAGGATCCATTACCAAATCACCATCAAACAAATCCGAACATGTATTGGATATGATCTGAACTGAAAAATTGAACAACCAGCGTTGAAACCCATTACCCAATCTCTACTTTACAATGCAGTTTAACAAGAAATAACACAGATATTCATATACATACATCACAGAGAGACACCCATATACCCAAATCTTGGAGTGTATGAAATGCATCGGGATTATACCCATCGCCCTCAAGATAGGAGCGCATAGACTCCACTCCCGAGCTTGCACTGCCAACCGCCGACGGTTGAGTTCTCAGGCGAAGTCGAGAAACCATCGTGGTCACCATCGCCAACGCAGTACTCGAAGAGACCGAGGAATTTGTCAGGCATACACCCATAGCCGTCAAGAGGGGAGCGCGTGGGGGGTGGACTCCGCTCCCGAACATCCATCGGGGCGGAGTAAAAATCCACCTTTTTGCGAAACGGTGGGTGCACCAACCACGTTGTCATTTGACAGAGTACAAATCCACCTTGCTTTGGGAGGTAGATATGTTATAGCATACCGATACAATGTGCGAATCTGTCGGGTGTGATCACTGCTTCAGTCTTCTGTAGTAGATTCCCGGTGCTTTGGTTCAACACCTTGCAGAGTTTGTAGAGCCAGTGATTCAGGCGTTCCAATGCCCCTAATCACCTGTAACCGGAAAGGAGCTGGTGTTTTAAAGACACCATGTGACATGGGAAGCTGTGGAAGAAATTTACAGATCATGAATTTCATGAACTGCAGCAGATCGAAAAAGCTTCCAACTTCAAAGAAGTTACCTGCTCATCCCAAGTTGTTTTCCATCTCATGTAGACAATTAGCGAGCAATGATGAAATAACCCCACAAGTCATTTCAATCCCTATTCTCGATAAGGATGAGAAGAAATGTTTCTGCAAGCAGATACATGAAACTGTTACATGGATTGCTTGAATACATACAGCTCACATATGAATTCTGAACTCAGATCTTGACCTCCAAATGGGCAACATATCCAAGTACAGCTCCAATGGAAATAATCCCAACCAGATAATAACATTCATCATTAATAAATGCAATCACACTTTGGCATCCCGCTCCTATGGCTTCCCTTCCTTGCTTCGAACCGAAAAGTTTCAAACCCATGGTTGAGTCGAACAACTTATGTTAAAAAAAACACGCGTGATAACTCGGTATGGCCTTCCTGTGATTATGTTGCTCTCAAAACTTTGGCAAGATAGATATATCCGCAATTGTCCATGCTTGCTGGACTATTCGAACGCCGTTCAAGAAGAGGGTCGATCGTCATCTGAAAATCGCCAAAATCCAAAAAATAAAAAATAATAAAAGGGAAAAAAATGAAATTTAACAAAACCTATCAATAATAAATTAATTAATTAATAAAAGGACGACGAGATTCTGTTTCTTCAATGGATCGCCTTTGCCGCGGGTTTTACTTGGATCAATTTCATATTTGCTTGCGACTGCAATTCAACGAGGCGTTTCAGAGATTTGTCGGGTATTTTCAACTTCTTATTTGTGTTGATAATTAAAAACTTTGCCTTTCACGATTTGTGAATTTCGTGGTGATTCATCCGATCGATCCCCTTTTTGTGCTATTAATACCCCGGTGCGGCACCCGTTAAAATAAGAAAAAAGGGAGATAGAGTAGGAAAAAAAAGGTCGTTTCCATCAGTTTGGGAATGGTGGACTAAAAGGTAACCCGAAAAAGCACACGCATACATAATATTCATATTTAGACATCCAATATTTCACGTGCAGCAAGGATGTCGTCGTCCTTATTTTCATAGTTCTCAAGATCGTGGGTTCCTCTCCTGATGTCGACGGGTGAGTTCTATGGCCAAGTTCATAAACCATTGTCCTCGGAGAAATTAAGAAGACCGTTGAGATCCAACCCACTGCCATAAAGATTGGAGCACATGGGGTCGGCATCCATTTCTGAACTACCACCGCCGGCAGCCGAGTCCATCAACGAGGTAAATCGATCAACACCAGCCCCAGCGTTAACTGATGGGTCGTTCTCAAAATCCTTTAACTCCTCTGTCGCGTTCTCAGCCCAGTCCATCCCCTCTTTTGGACTCTTTGGCAGCGTCACGTCGCCCTTGCGACGGAGGTACTCGAAGAATACCTCTTCGACGGAGGGTGCGCCGGAAAAGCAGAGCTTGTCGTTGGGGGAGAACACAATGACGGCGACGCGAGCGCCGGTGAGCGAGTTGAGAGCACAGGCTTTCTTGATGAGGCCGCGGCTCCTCTTGGAGAACGTCGTGGCGCACTGCTTCGGGTCGTCGATCTTGTCGGCTCCTTTTCGCCGGGAGGGAGCCATTTTCGGCTGGGAGGAGGAGAGAGAGAGAGAGAGAGAGAGAGGGGGACCGGGGTCGTTTCTTTGTTTTCTTGAAGGGTTTGGAGGGGGAGGGGAAGATGATCCTGTCTGCATGGTCCTCGAGACTCCTCAGAAAGAGAGAGTGACAGGTAAAGCTGCTTTGCGGGGTTCGAACGAGCACGAGCGCGATCTTCGAGAGTAAGGGAGAGGGAGGCTGACGGGTTTGGGGGAAAGAAGAGGGCGTAGCGTTGTGATGCTCAAACAAAACTCGAGATTGCCCAATTTATAGACAGCAGCACCTCCCTTTTTTTCTTTTTCTTTTCTTTCGAGCATACTCATATCTCTATAACGCTGTTAGCAATCCTCCAATCTTGGAAGATGTCTGCTTCTCCTTTCCTTATATTGTAATCATGGTGATTCTAAAGTTGGACTTCAGAAGAAAAATTGCGTTCTTTTTAACTCTTTCTTAGTCTTGGGACTCATGCCCTTGCATTAGTTTAGATCTTTCTTATCTAAGATTGCATTCTTTTATACTAAATGTTGGCGAAACAAAGAATTTTGTAACGCATTTCAGGTTTTTTTTTTCCTTCTTCTTCTTGTGTATTCTCTAGTACTCAAGCGTTACTATCCTTTTCTTTTCTTTTCTTCTCGTTCATGCCACTTTAGTCATTAATTTTTATTGTTTATTATTCGCTAGGTGTTAAACATAAAGTTGAAGGAGATACTGAGACAACCTAATATGTCACATGCACGATGCGTTTCAGGAGTAAATATTTTACAATTTGGAAGAAAACTTGTCGAGTTGAAGAATTGATCAACATTGGTTAACGTCCGTGCTAGTGGTAGTTCTAGAGTTGGAATTTGAAAATTTTAGGATGATCTTGGTTTTCCAAACTTTCAATTTGACTGACAAATCGTCCAATTAGCCGCTCAAACTTCTCGCTTGTGTTATTTAAATATTCTTGCCATTCACGAGGAATTGGTAATCTACCCCCATCGATTCTTTTTGCCATTAGCACCTGATGTGGTAGTTAAAAGTAAAGAAATTGTTTTAAATTATGATATTCAATCGAACAAAAGATAAGAAGAAGGAAAAAAAATACATAAACTAAGTCCGTCCATTTAAACTAACGGAAAATACTAACGTTCTTTCTTTTAATATTTTCTCTCTCCTACGTGGCAATGAGATGGCTAAAACATGAAATATAGGGTTAAAACATCATTTTGATTTAAATATTAATTTTTTAAACAAAATCTTAATTAAACAAAATACAAATATACTAAAAAGCACCCAAAAAAAAAAAAAAACCAAAGCAAACATGGCACGTCCTTGCCATCATTGGAAAGTGCCATTAGGGCTCAGCAAGGGCCAACAAAAATCGTTGGGGCCTCGATTAGGGTCGGCAACCCTCTCTGAGATCTAGTGAGGGTCATGGCCCTCTCCTAGATTTGAGCGAGGGTTGCTGGCCCTCGCTCAGTTATGGTGGCCTTTGGCAAGGGTCACCAACCCTCGGTGTTGTCTAGCCAAGGGTCATCACAATTCGTCAAACCTAGTTGAGGGCTTGGTAACCCCCGCTAGTCCTCGCCAAGCCCCTACCTTTTGGCAATTGGGTGGCAGCAACAAGGGCTTGCCGCCTTTGCCCTTGGCTTTTTTCCTTTTATAAAAATTATTTTTATTTTTAATTGAGATTTTTGTTAATAAAATTAAAATTTAATCCAAGACAATGTCATTTTAGTCTTATGTTTGTTTTATCCACGTTATCATGATGTGTGAGAGAGAAAATATTTAAAAAAGTAATGTCAGCATATTCCATAATCTAAATGGACGGAATTAACCGGAAAACCCAATTGCACAAATTTGATAAGTTTTACCAATCGATTGCACTTTTGATATGTTTTAAGACATGGCTATATTTTCATAATAAATTTTAGGATTTCAAATGCACATATCCCAAAATAGAATATAAGCAAGAAAAATGCTTAATAAAAGAGTGGGTCATGTTGTGTTTCCAATCTTGGAAGCTTCCATCACAATGTTTCACCTTTCCTTTTCACAGATAGGTCAGTCGCCCCCTTCTTTTCTCAAAGTGACAATCCTACTCTCTTTAGTGTTCAAAAATATATGGAGACAAACTATGAAATCAAGTACATGATGGAAAATAGGATACAAGCAAAGGCCAGTGGCAAAACGCTCATTGAAAAGGTAAGATATGATTGGTAACCATTCTATTTCCAATAACAATTTATATTCATAAATAGTTTTTTTTTTTTTTTTCTGATTTTGTTCCCTGGACGAGTTTCTAAGCATTTGAAAGCATTTAATACCTCTATAAAATTTCTATTCTCGGAATAAAAATGTGTTTAGTACGACTCTCAAATTCTTTTGTAATTTAGAATTTCTTTTAATTTTTAAAATAATTTTATTACATTTTTCTTTTTTTCCTTTTATTTTTTTTTCTTTAGCCGGTTGTCGGCCTCAGCCATGGCCAATGACTAGCCAGGTGAGGGCTAGCATCCTCGCTAGAGCATTGCTGGCCCTCAACCAAGCCGAGCCTCATTGGCTTGAGTCTCGCCTACCTCGGCAAGATTTTTCCTTGCCTTAACTAGGCGAGGTTGACCTTGCCCAGATTTGATGAGGCTCGACCTTGCCCAAGTCTAGTGATGCCAAGCTTGTTTGGTCACTAGTGAGGTTTTACCTTGTCCGGCCATCGCGAGGTTGCCATTGCCTGGCCGTGACAAGGCTGACCTCATGGTGGCCGAGCGAGCCCTGCTGATAAGGCTCAACCTTGCCAAATCTAGGCAAGGCTTGGGCTAATGAGGTAGGCCTTGCCAAGGGCCGATGGTGTTCTAGCAAGGTTGCCGGCCATTGTCTAGCCAATCGCTGGCCATGGTTGAGGTTGGCAATTGGCTAAAGGAGGGAAAAAGAAGAAGAAGAAGAAGAAAAACTTTTATAGTTTGGGCTTTATTCTGGAGTTGTTCTCAAGAACAAAGTATCAACTTTTTTTAATACTTTGGGCTTGATTCTAGAGTTGTTTTCGAGAACAAAGCATCAACTCTTTTTTACTTCTTAATTTTGTTCTAAATTTGTTCCTAGGAAAAAAAAGTTACCAAATAAATTTATATTATTTTTTTGTTTCATTGAACAAAATAATAGAATTAAGCACTACTTGGCATGTTACCAATCAAACAAATTTACTATCTTTTTAGTATCTTTATTTTCCTATGTGGTACTTTATTTCCTAGTCGTAGTTTTCAATTTCTTGTCGTTGATTAAATTCCAACACAGTATCTTTATGCTCTTAGGCCACGTCGTCCATTAAATTTTGGTCGTCGATCTTTTTGGTTTCTTTTGGCGGGGGCTGAACACTTTGCCGTGGTTTTCTTGGAGGGCGAGAGGAAGATGAACCTGTATGCATGGTCCTCCAGTTTTCTTTCTTTTTTTTTTTCCTCGAGAGAGAAGGGGTTGGAGGAAAGAAGAGGAGGGTGCAGCTTTGGGATGCTCAAACAAGATCGAGATAGCCCACTGTTTTTTTTTTTTTTTTTACTAGAGAGCCCACTGTTTATAGAGACAACTTTCTTGCATGTTTAGTTAAAGAATTCTGAAAACGCACCCAGAGTTTCTTTTGAACTTTCTTCTTACTTAGGAGCCACTATCCTTCATCGTATGAGAGTGTGCGCAGCTCTCTCCCTCCGTTTTAAGTCCTAATTAGGATTGCCACGTGCCAACCGGCAGCACTATAGAAAGATGAAGCGACTTTAGCACGAAACGACAAGCCAACTTTTCTAGATTAAGGAGGCTTGCTAACAGCACTGTAGAAGATTCTCCTTCTCTTATTTAGGAGATAGATTTTTCTACCTCCTTTTTTTATTCAAAGTCATCATCAAATCCTCGTTGGTGCGATCAAATAATGGCCAATGAATGGGAACAAACCGAGATCTGCCCCAAAAAGAATCTCGGAGGGGAACGCAGGGTAATGGGTAATTCAAACGGGACAAAATAGGACTTCAAAGCCGCATTTACACATTTCGTGAATTTTTTTTTTTTTTTTTTGTATTTTCTGGTAGTCGGGCTTTCCCAACTAGTAATTACTATGCTATCATCCAATTTGCAGGAAAATTCATTGAGCTAGAAATATAATCCGAAACGAACACTAAACTTCTTAATATCTTGCGCGTGGTTAGGGGAAAGCCATAGGGCAAATTCCCAAGCGAGGTTTAATTATTTCATTAGCCAAAAAAAAAATGAGGATTATCAAGTTCTCCAGCAATAAGTCTTGAAACAAAAAGGACAAAGTTCATCTTCTGTCGCGATGGAGATCGTGAAGTACGAGGCCATTCGCCATTGCGTGTGCAAGAAATTAAAGAATTTTCCTTCGATCATGGTCGACCTTTGTAAAATATGGGTTTTGACCCAGTCAAAAAAATAAAATAGAAAGGAGAAAGAAGGAGAGAGGAATCGAGAGTTGTCGGGAGAGGGAAAAGAGAAGAGAGAGAGAGAGAGAGAGAGAGGAAGAAAAGACAGAAAAAAAAAAGGGAAAAAGAAAAGAAAAAGGAGGAGATAAAAGGGAAAGAGAGAAGGAAAGAAGGGGAGAGAAGGACGGCAGAGAGCTCAAACACAGAAGAAGAAAGAGAGAAAGAAGAAGAAGAAGAAGAAAGAGGGTTTTGTGCGTTTTCGTCATGGGAGCCTCGTCAAGCCATGTTAACTAACTACGTAATGCAATGCCCGGTAAGCGCTCATACCGCCCATTCGTTCAATTGGAGTAATTTCGGACCTAGGGCTTGAAATTTGGAATTTTGGAAAAATCGAGCGGCGAAGTATGATTTTTGAGTCGTTAAGCTGCGTATTTTTATAGAAATGGTACTTTGGTGTTGTGAAGTTATAGCATTTTACGGATCGTGATTTGAACTTGCGGTTTGTCCGGAACGAATTTTGAAGTTGAGAGCGCATTATGTTACTGTAGCGAACAGTAAGCTTCGAGCTTGTTTTTTTGTTGTTTTCGGTACTGTTTTGGGGTGGCTGAGTTGGGGTTGTTGTTGTACGTTAAGAGAGCTTTCTAAAGACTGTAAGATAGCTTGAAACGGAATTTTGTGGAGAAAGTTATGGTGCGACAAAATTGGCGCATGGGCTGCGGCTTGCGGGAAATTAATGGGTTTTCGATAAATGCGACTTTTCGGGGCACATAGGTGTTGTTTTATCGACAAATAGGCCTAATATAAATGAGTCGTTATGCGAATATCATTTTTACTCGGTATTTTGATATTGTTTTTCCGTTAACTATTAGGGATCCGAGTGCGTTGGTTCAAGTGAGCGTCGTAGTTGATTTCCGACTTTCCCAGGTGAGTGGTGCTATCTGTTCTAAGAATTTGTAAGCTCATGTTTTTAAAATGATAAATGATTGATATTTAATGAGTTATGAATAAGCATATTTGTTGCATAAAATTTGGATCGGGCATTTACTGCGTTTTGATATTTAAGAATAGTGTGAGAATTTTTTGTGGAAATATATGTTCTGTTTGATGAATGAAGTTGAAAAATATTACATATTTTGAGTTTATGAAACTTTTTATAAAGATCTCGACTTTAAGATGGTTTATGGAAGGCTATATGAATATCGATTTGTGATGAGCTTTTAGAAATGTATTTGATTTGAAATTGATTTATGAGACGGGTCTTAAAATTATTTAAAGATGTTTTATGAAAAGCATTTTTGACGGATAAGTTGAGTTGCGAATCTTTTGGGGATATATGAAATGATTTATGGATTTGATTTGAGAATTATGGATGGTGTTGTTTTGGATTGATGTGGATGCTCAATATCGCTATGAGCCCAGTGAGGGGCTTGTGGGTATGCGCATACTATTCTAGGATATCCTTGTGGGCCGAGCCACCAGTTAATAATAGGTGGAGACCTTGCCAATGGGAGAATCTTGGTCACCTCGTCACCAGGCGTTATATCGTGACCATGGTTTGATATTGAGCAACGAATTGGTCAATGAAGTAGACCATTGACATGTAATATGAGTTGGGTCGATGGAATGGACCATCGACATGTGATTTGAGATTAGTTGATGGAATGGACCACCGACGTGTAATTTAAGATTAATTGATGGAATTGACCATCGACATGTAATTTGAGATTAGTCGTTAGAATGGACCATCGACATGTAATTTCATTAGATTATTGATGTGTGATTTGATGAGATTAATCAATGGAATAGACTATTGATACATGTTTTATGAAATTGACCAATGGGTTAGACCATTGGCATTTGCCTATTATTATCTTGAATATTTTCGCTTTGAACATATTGTGTTAAAGTAAGAAATGTTATATTTTGGCCTTGAAGGTTTGTTATATTTCTGAGTTTAGTGTGGTATGAGATTAACCAATGGAATAGACCATTGGCGTGTGAATTAATGAGACTGATCAATGGATTAGACCATTGATGTTTATTTCGATGTTATTATGTAATGATTATTTTTATTATAAATATAGCTATGTTGAAGCGTATGTAACTTATTCTTTTTACTATGTGTTTTGTTATATCCTAGATTTGAGTTAAAAGAGTTGCGGTTTGGTTTTGTAAATATGCATAGTGGGTGCTCGATCTGCTTAGAAGAGATGCACTACTCACTGAGCCGTGGTTGCTCACCCCTCTATTTTCTAATGTTTTTCAGATCCCTCAATTAACGATAAATAGATACGAGAGCGATATGGATGTGGGGACTTTTAAGAGTTGGATTTTGGGAGCTCTGAGGCTGCGTCCTTTGAGTGGAAGGACGGCCGTGTCATCCCTCATTCTTTATGGTTTGGGGTGTGACAACCTTGGTCGTAATTCTAGAGTTGGATGCCAAAAATTTTGGGGCAATTCCAATTTTTAGTCCTTTCAACTTGATACATGCACATGTCAAATTAGGTGCTCAAACATTTTGTTTGTATTAATTAAATACTCCATCTTTCCTAATTTGTTTTACAATAAGCACCCAACGTGCAATTAAAAGTAAAGAAATTGCTTTGAATTATTAAATTTAATTTAACATGGGATTAGACAAAAAAAATTGACATGGAAAAAATATAGTGACACATTAGCAAGAGAGAGAGCATGGCTATCAACTGTCTTGATCCATTAAATCCCAACATTACATTTCGAGAATGACGTCTGCCATCGAATTTGGTGGATTCTCAGAAAATTTCATTTGAGACGTTTAGAAGAATGTCGATCCTTTTGTCTACATTTATTTTTATGATTTTTTTCACTTTATTTACTCTCTTCAAAAATTTAAAAATGGAATAACCTTTGAGTACAATATATGATTGTTGCGATCATCCTAAGGTGAAGTCCTGTTATACTTTGACAGATTACTAAGAGGGTGCTTCTATGCTTGGCATGAGCCCTCCTAAGCCCTATCGATTACAATTTTGTTTTGTAATTAATTATTCAATTTTGTTTTTATTTTATGAGTCACCATTAATCAATTATGGCTGATTAGGGACAAAGTCCGCTTTATTATCATGAATCAAAGATTCATGGGTGTATCGAATGTCTACTTTTGGCACATTTTTCTCTTTTATGAAAACAATTTATGCAATTTTTTTTTTTTTTATTCTTAAAACATGTATCTAGCATTCGTTTGTGCGTAGATATTCACTTAAATAAGAGATCAAATCAAATAACCTGAGCCGTACAAGGCAAAATTAAGCGAGGCCTTGTTTTATTCTCGTCCACGGTTAGAGACGCTAGTCACCAGGCGCGTGGATGGACCAGTCCAATCCCACATGAAACACAAACTCCAAGGATCCCAAAATAAGATAGTGGAGAAAGCTCGTAGATGACGCCCATGGTCCCTGTCCTCCGCTTTCTTTTTGGTAATTGTAATTTCAAAAAAAAAACATTTCCAACTTCTAAAATTACCATCTGAATTTTGAGTTACGTTGCTCGGTCGCAAGCGATGGGAATGAGGTACGGGAAGCTAAATGGAAGCCTTTCATTGCATTATTTATGAACTCGATTATATTATTTATAAGTTCCCAAATTTAACATACTTTTACGTCAAAGTTGTACTTATCTAAACTTTTTAATCAATGTAACCGGCCAAAAAAAAAAATGCTCTTTTTTTATAGCTCGATTAGAATACATGATAATATTTGTAAAGAGTGTTGCTCGCTCTTTGGACACATGAGTATTAGTTGTTATCCTTGATTTTTGGAAGAAGCTGAATTGGGCTGGCGTGTTCATTCATGCCAGCACAAGAATTTGAGTATTTGGATTGGGGTTTCACGTAGAAGTGACGGTTCATAAAGCTGTAAGACAGCGACAAAGAAAGTTGAACTAAAGGCAAATGGTAAATTCACATTCCGAACCCATTCAAGGTTGCAAATTTCTTTTTCATACTTTGCAAATTGAACATTCCCTTGGACAGGTACAACCCTCTTTCTCCGCATTGGCCTCGTTCTGGAACATAAATATGGCATGTCAATGTCGACAAGCAGAACTAAGACGGTCAGCTCGCTTCATTTGGTCCGCTCTTGGAAACCCAGAAATCACGAGCAAAAAGAAACGGCAGAGGATCCATTACCAAATCACCATCGAACAAAACCAAACGTGTATTAAATGGGATCTGAACTGAAAGATTGAACAACCAGCGTGGAAACCCAACTCCAGAATCATCACCAGCAGCTGCGTTCACTGATGCGTTGTTCTCCGCCCAGCCCAACCCCCTCTTCTGGAGTCACGGGCAGCTTCACATCGCCCTTGTGACGGAGGTACTCGGAGAATACCTCTTCCACTGAGGGTGTGCCGAACAAGCGGAGCTCATCTTGGGGGAGAACGTAATGATGGTGAGGGAGCGCCGGTGAGCAAGTTCAGATCAGAGGCTTTCTTGGTGAGGCCATCGCTCCTCTTCGAGAACATCATGTCACACTTCTTTGGGTCGTCGATCCTGTCAGTTCCTTGTCACCGGGGGCGAACCATTTTCAGTGGAGAGGGAGAGAGGGTGGGAGGGCTTGGAGGGCTGGGGCATTTCTCAGAGAGAGAGAGAGAGCGAGAGGATGATGACCCTGTCGGCATGGTGCTTGAGTTTCCAAGAGTTAATGGAGCAAAATCTTTAAGGGTCTTTATTTCCCTCGTAGGAACTTCAAGCAGGCAATGAAGGGCTCTCGACCATCTTGGTGATGGCAGCCTTATCATGGGCAGAGACGCAATTGCTGATTCGGTTATGTGGTTAGTGGGGGCAAGTGAACATGTTAACATCAGAGAAGATAAATAATTAAAGAGGGAAATCATAGGAGGAACAGCAAACGAGAATGACCCCTAAATAGTTAGCGACATGATCAACAGAGAGGAAAATGCATGGAATGAACAGGTGATAGACGGACTCCTTGGTGACCAAATAGCGAACGAAATACTAACAATTCCTTTGAGAACCAATGTTTTAGAAGACAAAATGGTGTGGATGGGAACTGAGTCCGGTGATTTTTCAGTGAAAAGTGCCTATAATGTTATCAGAACAGAAGCCACAAAGCCAAACAGCAATCAAACATCAACCTCCTTTCAGCCCCCACGGATGCCATGGAACAGAATTTGGCGTATGCTACTTGAACCATGTGAGGAAGTTCGGTGCTCTCGTCAGGGACAGCCAATGCAGAAGCTGTCTCTACGAGCTCGTTCCAAATGAGTTGCCATTTCCCTGTGACGACTTTGATCGAGTGAGAGGGGGAGGCGTATGAAGAAATCAACTCGATGGCTCATTTGCAGGTCAGGGTTTGGGTTGGCTAATTCTTGGAAACTCTGTTTTTGGAGTGAATGCATTTGAATTTCTTCTGCTTCTTCTTCTTCTTACCCCGCTTTTGGATCTACTAGTTGTTGTGGAAGAAGAACAATGGGTGAAGACAGTGTCCACAATTTGAGGGGGTTTGAAGAGGACGAGTCTTTATCCTTGATTTTCCAAAGAAGCGGAATTGGGCTGACATGTTTATTCATGCCAGCACAAGAATTTGAGTATTCGGACTGAGGTTTCATGTAAAAGTGACGGTCCATAAAAGTGTAAGACAGCGACAAACAAAGTCGAATTGAACGGCAAATGATAAATTCGCATTCCGAACCCATTCAAGGTTGCAAATAACCTTTTCAGACTTTGCAAACTGAACATTCCCTCGGGCAGATATAACTCTCCTTCTCCGCATTGGCTTGCTCTGGAACATAAATATGGCATTTCAATGTCAAGAAGCAGAACTAAGACGGTCGGCCCGCTTAAATGGTCCGCTCTCGGAAGAACCCAGAAATCACGAGCGAAAAAGAAATAGCAGAGGATCCATTACCAAATTCACCATCAGACGAATCCAAACATGAGTTGGATGTGATCTGAACAGAAAAATTGAACAACCAGCGTCGAAACCCATTGTCCAATCTGTACTTTACGGTGCAGTTTAACAAGAAAGAACACGGATATCCACGCATACATACATCACAGAGAGACACCCAAATCTTGGAGTGTGAAAAAATGCATGGGTATTACACCCATCGTCCACAAGATCGGAGCGCATGGACTCCACTCTCGACTTCCGCCGCCGACCGACGACGGCCGACTTCTCAGGCGAAGTCGAGAAACAGCCCCTTCACCGTCGCGGACGCAGCACGCGAAGAGACCAAAGAGGAATTCGTCGGGCATACACCCATAGCCGTCAAGATGGGGGAGCGCGTGGGCGGTTAACTCCGCTCCCGAACATCCACGGCCGACGACCGAGTCAGACTGTCAGAACTGGCGACTTCATCAAGGTCCTTATCGCCGAGTGCATATGGATCTGTTCTAGTGAAGTTGTTCATTTGTAGCAGAAAAGCCCATTTCTCGGTTGGTTTTAAGTTGTTTGAGCATCGCAAAGCTGCACCCTCTTCTCACTTCCAAACCCTTCACTCTCTCGAAAAAAAAAAAACTCGAGAACATGCAGACAGGTTCATCTTCCTCTCCTCTTCCAAATCCTTCAAGAAAACAAAGAAACGCCTCCGGTCCCACACTCACTCTCTCTCTCTCTCTCCACCGAAAATGGCTTCCGTCCGACGAAAAGGAACTGACAAGATCAAGACCCGAAGAAGTGCGAGGTGACGTTCTTGAAGAGGAGCCACGGCCTCATTAAGAAAGCCTCTGTTCTCAACTCACTCACCGGCGCTCCCATCGCCGTCATTACGTTCTCCCCCAAGGGTGAGCTCTGCTCTTTCGGAGAACCCTCGGTCGAAGAGGTATTCTCCAAGTATCTCCGTCGCAAGGGCGACGTGACGCTGCCAATGAATCCCAAAGAGGGGGTGGACTGGGCTGAGAAAGAGCGTGATTTTTGCGTGACAATGGAGGACTGCCCCTCCTTGACAATGAAGTCCCAGGCCCATCTCTACTGTCCGCGCAAGGAGTTTAAGGATTTTGAGAACAACCCATCAGTTAATGCCGATGCTCGTGATTATTCTTAAATCTGCGAGGACAATGGTTAATGGACTTCGCCGTGCACCGTCCGAACTTGACGACGACATCCTTGCTGCACTTAAAAAGTTTTAATGGCTTGTGAAATAAATATGAGTATATGTATGCGCGTGCTGTTTCCCGTCAACTTCCAGTCCTCCCCTCCCAACCTGATGTAACCACAGTTCTTCCTACTCCATCTCCCCGTCCGTCAAGTTGAATGTTATAATGTAATAAGACGATTTCTCCACTTTTCTAATTTTAACGGTACCACACTGGGTGTTAATAGCTAAAAAAGGAAACGATCCGACAAATCACCGATTTCACAAATCTTGAAAGCAGAGAATTTAATTATTAACACAAATAAAAGGTTGAAAATACGTAATTCGGGGATCTTAAGGCAGAGTATTTGGTTGTCTCTCTGTGATGTGTGTATGAATGGATATTTGCGTTCTTTCTTTTAAACTGCATTGTAAAGTAGAGATTGGATAATGGATTTCGACGCTGGTTGTTCAATTTTCCAGTTCAGATGGCATCCACCATTTCTTGGCTCTGCTTTTTTCATGATTATGCAGCCTTAGTTTATTATTTTATTACTACCTCCACACATACACTAGCACACGTTCGAACCAAAAAGTATCACGATATCAAAACCGTACTTCTTCGCACATTCGCATTTTTCAACAAAATTCAACTACGTTCATTCCAAGAACAGAGTTTCCAAGAATCAGCTAACCCATACCCCCACCTCTGCAAACAAAGCCATCGAGCTGATTTCTTCGATGCCTCCCCCTCTCACTCGATCAAAGTCGGAATGAGCTCATATAGACATCTTCTGCATTGGCCATCTCTGATGAGAGCGCTGAGCTTCCACGCACGGTTCAAGAAATGATGGTTATGGTCAGGGGGTGTCACGGCCTTGCTGAAAAATTAATGGGTGCATTCCTATGGTGGGCAGCTTTTTCTTTTTTTTTTCTTTTTTTTCCGCGGGGGGGTCGGGTCAGTAGGTGGGAAGCTATTTATGCGGAGCAATTTGGACATAATCTTCACAAAGCGCCGTTGCCATGTTAAGAGTCTCTCTGGGATGTCCAAAACTGGTTTTTCCCTCATGGGTATGCCATTGTTGTCTCCAGGTCCAGGTTTGGGACTTGTAAGGAGGACACGAGGTTTTACATCAAGGATTTGTGGACAAGGACGAAGGTTGAGGTAGACCCAGAAATGGAAAAGGCAAGCTCTGGCTAGTTTGCACAAAGATGCCAATGACGATGAGAAATTTGTGAAGGTGGTCATGAAAGTTGGTGAGGCCATTCACCTCTTGGTCAGCTCTGTTGATTCTCTGGAGATGAGAAATGAAGTGCATGTTGGTTGTCGCATTGCTGTCCATGCAGATGTTTAGACGGCTGTAGTTGCAAAGGAAGCTTAGGAAGGGCATTGCATATATGACGGGGGGTTTTGCAAACTCCATATCTTGTATTCGCGCAATACAGATCTTAGCATAAAGGTAATTACATCTGCTGCCCCCTAGTATTACGTTCATCTCAACAAGTTGCGACTATCCTACACAGTGGATGTACACTTCCTTGCTTTTGATGCAAAAGGAAAAACTCCCTCTCTTATATCAAGTTTTCCAGTTGAATTTTGAAAGATGCCACTTCCAATTGACCATTTGATCAAGAGCGATTACCATTCAAAGAGTCACTAGTAGAAGGGCGAATGACGTGAAATATGTATAAACCTGATGAATAAGGGATGGCATTATTCTATTTTGCCAGTATAAGCTGTTTCACTTTGAGAAAAGTGGTGAAACATTCATTGATGTCTCTGGCAACAAGAACTTTCATTGGCTGTTGACTTCAAATATGCCACACGTTCAAGGTTCTGCTCATCTCCTTGGATCTGGTGTTACCATTTTCAACATGACCATATATAAGTCACACTGTTTGCGGTTGTGTTTTACGTGTCATCATTCGGGGAATCGAACTCTCTTGTTTCCTCGCTTTGAAAGATAAACTTTAGGTGCTAGCATGATTTAAACTTAGTCCCTTTAACATGAGGCATTTTGTGTAATTTGTTCTTATATCATGAATTGGTGGGAATTTGAAAACTGAAGCAAGTGTTGTGAGCACTTCCTTTTGTGAGAATGTACTGATGTTATTTTAAGATAAAATAGTATGGAAGCCTGGTCATTTTAGTTAAGACAGTTCTAGAATCTGCTGTTTATTCATCTGTTATTCATTGATCATTCTGTGGGGGAGGTTATGATTTATTAGCTTGGTGAATTGTTAGGGCTGGCTGGAAATAATTGTCTTAGTATTTTGTGCTGCATTTCAGTTTCTATGTTAGATATATACAGCGTGTCATAATAATTTTGTCTTGCCTTTGAATATATGCGAACATTAATTTGCTGATATTGTTCTCTTACATTTTTACTTTTGAAGAAAGGAGGTGGGAGATTGTTAATTGACTGATATGCTAACTATTTTTCGAGGTTAACAATGATCGGAGCAAAGACTACACAATCCCCAATACCCCGATGATGAATCCTCAACCTTCAATTCTAGGGCAGCAAGCGGCTTGTTGGTCTTTGCGCCCAACAGTATGGTGGAGTGCAGTACACCCCGACTCCCGTGCAACCACAATGCATCATCCACCCCCTGCTGGCTGGGGTCCGGTCCCTCCAGCTCAGTCCATGCCTATGCAAGGTCACAACCCACCACTGTACATGCAACCGGGGACTGTGCCTTTCCAGATGGGCCCTGGGATGATGCATGGCGCAGGCCACCCTGGTTTGCCGCATTCGCCACCAATGCCTCCATATCAGTCACAATAGCACTTCGTCCTTCTCTTGGCGCCAAAGGTGTGATAGCCCTTAGTTGATGCAATTCCCTTGGGCCTGAAGCTCTGGTGGTATCCTTTTCTTAGTAAAATTTTTTGGGGAGATGGGTGTGGAGTTCATGCTATGATTATGATACTATGTTTGGGAACTGTAACTTGCCATTTGATTCGGAGGTTTTAGATATCTACTTGTTCATCATAGAGACGATTGACTTTCTGCACCAATTCGTGAACCTGTATATGAGTTGGATTGGATCTCTCTCTCTCTCTCCCTCCCCCCCCTTGTGGCCGGATGAAAGTGACAATTTGACTATCCGGTCAAGCATCGAGAGAAACTGAGTTAAGCTGATATACAATTGCTGTCAAATTTCGTTGGATGTGGCGAGTCAAACATTTGGAGCAATCCCACAAGATGAAATTAGTTGCCGTCATCCGTTGATTATTTCTATGTTTTATTCTAACCGTCGTTGGCCGGAACATCACCACTGCCGTGAAGGTTAACTACAATCTATAAATATTTGTCACAATAGCAGCCGCTACCTGCCATCAACACCTAACCACTACAACAATTACGTGCTATTCCTACCTGGGACGTTGCAGCTGCCGTCATTGTCAGTAGCCAACTTCTACTCTTTAGAATTTGACAAGGGAAAAACAGAAAGAATCTTGCATTTGACAAGCACGGCAAAATGTTGTCCTGCAGATTTTGTTTCTTCCCTTCAATCTCTATGTATGTGCTCCTTCCTTTTTCTTGTTAATGCCTTGGAACACGACGATGGCGAAAGTTTTTTTAGAAAGATGCGCAGAGGCTGCAAGGGATTTTACATTCATGTCCCGAAAGTAGAAAGTTTCCTTTATTCCCAATACAAGCAAATGAAGACCTAAAAAAGCCAAATTCATGCGACCTTCAACGTGAGAAAAGTTGAGGCAATAGGAGCATAGTATTACTAATGTCCTGTGTCTCGACTTTTTTACATGAATGACAAACCACAGCCACAGGAATTGTGGTTTAACTATTCTCGAGTCAAAATATGAAAGAACAAATGAACGGTGAAATCCTCTAACTTAGAAACTGTCCCCTTACGTCTGCAACTTCTGTCATTTACATAGACAAAAAGTAGCCTTCACACCTTGGTAGCGCTCAACATGAGCGTCGATCCATGACTTACAGCTTCCACACTTGATGCCAAGTTGTGTAGGTCTTCATTTTTGGTGCCTAGGATCACACTGATGCCAGAGTTCACTAGAACTCGAAGTGCTTCGGGGTTGGGATCGTAGAGCCACATTGTCCCAATATTGTGATTCTTGTAGAGCTGTATCACCTCAGCCAGACTAGGCAGGTTGTCTCCTTGCATTCCATAGCAAACACCAAAGGCGGCATTTGCGGTGAGAATTTGGCTGAGGACGGATGCCAAAATCAATGTCGGGAAGACTCGTGAAGTGATGCCATTTCTGGACTCCCTTTCTGTTTCGACATTCATGTAGAGTGAAACATCGGGAAGACATTTAAATTTTAGCAGATTGCAGCGGGAGAAGGTTCAATCAAAATGAAACCCATGGTCTGGAAGCAATCAGTGCTGAAGCTACTTATCAGTACATTTCTCAAAATTTCGTCCTCTTAGAGATGCAAAATTATGCATACATGTCTCAAAAGTTTGTCCCCTTAGAGATGCGAAATTATGCATATATGCACCAGAAAGACTAATCCATGTGAGGATAGGACTATGATCAATGTGTAGCTGGTTATTTAATTTATGCATAAGCTAACAGGATCAATCTATGATAATCTCTCTCTATATTGATGACTTGATCTCACAAAATAAGGAGAAAATGTCAGGATTTGTAAGCAAGATATTTCATTGCAATGACTCGCTGATACAAGCTACTAATAGAAAGGATATGCTGAAAAGAAGTTTGTCTCTCGGTGAGAGAGGGGGAGAGAGAGAGAGAGAGAGAGATTCCCAAGATTTAAAACCTTTCAAGCCTCTACAGTGAAAAATAATGTGCAATACAACCGCTTAAAGCACAAGTAAAGCATTCAAATGACTCATAAGACGTGCTATTCCATCTCTTTTCGACTGATAAATTGCGAGACAAAAGTGCAGAAAGTTACTAGGCAGCCTCCCGCAGTGACCAAACAAACTTCTGCGAAGAAAAATGAAGCGAGACTTTGTCATTTAAACAGGCAAATCATTAAACACGAGCTCATTTTTCACAGGGAATACTCATGATTAAAGATTTGGTAATGTAACCGTCTCCTTCAGTCCTTTCTCACTTTTCCACTGTTCAGTGTATGAAACATAAATCTCAGGGCAAATCTCACTCAATGACACCTTTAAAATGGAAAATCCTCATATCCTATCCACTGGGGAAGGAAAAAGGTTAGGTAAGAAATGAATTCCACTCATCTTTCAACTTGGGAAATCGCCAAAATGGTCAATCTCAAAAGGGCCAACCTTGCTTTCTACTTCAGTAGAAAGCAAAAGCATTTGACAACAAAGCAATTGCGTAATATCCATCATGTCTCTTCAAAGCTTTCTCTATGAGGTCCCACCCCGATAGGTTGAACATTTTCTTTCCCAACTATGCTAGTCTAAGTTTACCCGAACATGGGGTTCCAGAAGTATAAACTAAGTTTGATTCGAGCTGCTATTTATTTATTGAAAAGCAATGCGAATACTAAACTTTCGAAGGCAGAAAACTCATTTAAGGGAAACTCTTCTGCTGGAACTAATGAAGGTAAGGCAATCCATGAACTAACAAAGCTCGAATGGCATTTATGGCAACCCTGGCGATAATGCTCGACCATATCCTGTATCTCAAAGTGGTTCAAAGCTCGGGTTTGGGATAAATGGCATGAGACCCATCCGGTATCAAGATCCTCCACCTCGACTTATTGGCTTGTGCACGTCGACGACAATGGTGCAGCTCCCTCGGGCTGATAGGCGATCAATTCAATGTGTTCAAAACGGGAGGCTGGTAAGCACATAAAAAACAACATATGTTTTGGCAAGGGAAATGTTATGAAGACTTTCGTGACCAAAAATTAGAGGAAGTGGTCATAAATGGCGAGTGCAATGATCATATCGAAATTTGAGTTATCTATGAAACCCAAAGACGGACTCGCAGCTTCTAGATATGTGATTAGTTTAGTACAGTTCGTTCAGATGCAAAAAGCCGGAAAAGAACAGGCTACAAACACACAAAGCAAAAGATCGACGCAGAGAATCCACCATCACCAACGATCTCATGTGCTTATCATTGGGGGCAGGGGCCGACGGCTTGACGCCTCGGTGGTGAATGCTGTAGAGAACGTGTACCTTGATGGGAGGCGCAGCCAACGTGCCAAAGTTGATAGGGGTTACAGATCTAATTGGAAATCGCCAAAATGGTCAATCTCAAAAAGGCCAACCTTGCTTTCTACAGCCCCCATGTCGTTTCGGTGCGGGCCCCGGTGCTCACCGTCCTTTTTCGCCAAATTGCATTCTTTACTAAGCCCATGATCTCGTATTACCTCACGAGAACCACAAGACAGAGAAGTGGTCGGGTGGTGGGTGTGAGGCGGTCGGGCGTGAACGTTCCAGCGTACGGGACAAGCCGGTGCTAGATCTCGAGCCGGAGGGGGGCGCGGTGGTTCGCCGGTCCGCGCTGGTTCGCCGCGAAGAGAGGAGGACAGACAGAGACGCAAGGGGAGAGAAAGAGCAGGGGACGGACGAGTCGGGGCCAGATTCAGAGCCGGAGGGACGGTGCGGTGGTTCGCCGGTCGGAAAGAGGGAGGGCAAAGAGAGAGGGAGGTCGCACGCCGGTCAGTTGCTCGCAGTCCTCTCGCCGGTATCCACCTGGTTCGTCGGTTGCTCGCGGTGCTTCGGCGGTCGAAAAGAGGGAGGGGAGAGAGAGAGGGGGAGTTCGTCGGATAGAGAGAGCGAGGGTAGAGAGAGGGAGAGAGGCGTGAAGAAAGAAAAGCAGGACTGAAATATTTTCGAATTGGCGCCTCTTTTTCTCTCCAGAACGTGGGTCTCACAGGAACACGTGTCGCGCTCTTACCGCCTTCATGTTTGCCATGCTGGAGCATAAGACGTACCTAATATTTTCTCTCGAACAGGGATAGAGACCACAAATAGAGAAGGGAGAACGGAGAGGGAAAAAGAAAAAAAACGAAAAAAGCTGGAGAGGAGAGCAGGCAAGTGAGTGAAGAGAGTTGGAAGGAGAGACCGCCGGCCACCGCACGGACGGCAACCCGCCACCGTGCCTCCTTTCCCGCTCCAAAACTCCAACCAGAGGCGACCAAGAGAGTAGAGAGCACCGCCAGGAGAGAACAGAGACCGAGGAGAAACGAGGGCTCGAGAAGAGAGACGCGGAGAAAGGAAGGCTCGAGAAGAGGAGGACGGCAGCCGAGGAGAGAGGAGGCCTCGTCGCCTCAACCCAACACCGTCCGAGCCGCCTCCCTCCTGCCCGATGCCGTCCGAGCCGCCGCCGCCCTCCTGCCCAAAGCCGTTCGAGCTGCTATCGCTACTGCTGCCCAGGAGCCGCGGCCGGCACTACGGCCACCGTCTCCGCCCTCGCCTGCCTCTACACCCAAGCTGCGAAACTGCTGCAGCCCGTGCCGTCGAACGCCAGCCACCGCCTCTCGTTCCCCTGCGATGCCATAGCAACGTGCGAGCTCACTTGTAGCGCCTCCACCCTCAGCCTGTCCGTCTGCAACGCCCCTGATGAGCCGCTCCGCGTCGCCGCCGCCATCAAGCCCGTCGTCACCATCGTCGGCGCCGCCAAAAACCCTAGAGAAGAGGTAGAACCGACTAGGGTTTGGTCTTCGAGGCTGGTCGGGCGTGGGGAGCGAAAGCGGGTAGGGTTTTTAAACAATTCGGGCCGGGTTTGGATTGTTTTTGCTTGTGGACTTAGGGACTTATGGACTTGTGGGCTTGTCGTGGGCTTCATTTTTTAATATAAGATCGCGTTTGGTAATATTTCCGTTTAAAAATTGTTCCGGGGAAACGAGAAATAGAAAAAAGTGTTTCTATTCCGGAAATAATTTTTGAACAAAAAAACGCATTTGGTAAACTTGTTTCGTGAATAAAAAATGAACAGAAACACGTTTAGTAAATTTGTATAATTTTTTTATTTCTTTTAATTTTTTAATATTTTTTCTATTTTCTTTCTTATTTTTCTTATTTTTTTATTTATTTTTCCTTTTTTTCTTTTTTTCTTCTTTTGGCGGTCGCCGGCCTCGGCCATGGAGACGACCGGCCAGCGGGGGGGCCTTGCCAGATCTGGGCGAGATCGAGCTCACCCAGCCCGGCGCAAGGTCGACCTCGCTAGGGGCCCGCAACGCTCCGGCAAGGTCATTTGGCCCTCGACGGCGTCCCAGCCCTCGACGGCCGGTCGCCGGCCATGGCCAAGGTCAGCGGCCGACCAAAGAAAAAAAGAAGAAGAAAAGAAAAAGAAAAAAGAGAGAAGTGTTTCTAAATTTTTGTTCCGGAAACAAGAAACAATTTTTTTTTGTTTCTTGTTTTGTTCCAAAAGTGTTTACGGGAACAAAAAAATAGTTTTGGAACAAAAACGCAAACAAACACGTTTTTGTTCCTTTTTGTTCCAGAACAAAAAAATTGAAAAAAATGTTTAGAAACAGAAAAAAAAAAAAGAACAAAAACAAAACGCAGCCAAAAGAGATTGTGCGGAACCAAAGAAAGGCCTGATCATGTCCTTGGGCGGGCCAAACCAGACCCGCCCGACTAGGTCCGGTCGGACTTGACCGATCCAAAAAAAAAAAAGTTATTATTTTTAAAAAAAAATTTAAAATTAAAAAAAATCAAAAATCTAAAAAATATAGGGTTTGGTTATGAATTTTCGCATCTTACCTTCTTAGTGTAACTAGGCCTTTTATTTGCTCGTATTTTGATTATATCCTATGTTTAATTTACACATCTAATGATGTTAATAGCACATGTCTAATTTTACATCTTGGTAGTTGTGATTATCACTTTAATGATTGCGTACCCGTATAATCACATGTTAGTAGATAGGTATAAAATTAATCCAAACTGTCTGTCAAAAATCATTTTATTAAAATAAACAAGATTAAATATCGAAATTGCACTAATTGATCAATTAGTGTAATTAAGTCATCAACACTAGATTCTCTGGTTACGTGAAGTGAGTCTCACTTGGTTTCACTTGGTTTCTAACCGACTCTAATAGATTAGTAGCGACTCCTTTTGTGCAAAATTCTAATGTCCCGTAAGGTATAAGCTTGGAAGAGCCTATGCCTAATCAAAGGCCATAGGCTCGTCCTTTAGACAATACCTCTAAGGGTAGTCAACCACAAAAGTTATAAAACTTTCAAGAAGTATATAATCAAGTTATAAAATTTATCAAATTGCTACAATTGAGTCTCTCTGTTAACACTATCAACTTGTCGAATGGAAAAAGCTATGGCATTATTTTAATTAGTTTATTTTTCTTTCATGGCATTTTTATATTATTTTCTTTAAATCTTATTAAACTAAAAAAAGTTAAAATAATTAAAAAAAAAACTGAAAAAAAAAAAAAAAATGCAGGGTCATGGCTAGGGTTGCGAGAGGTGGCCAGCCATCGCTAGTCTCGGGCAAGGTTGGCGTCACCTAGGCTCAACCCCTAGGCTCACTTGATGTCACTCAGCCAAAGCCTCGTGGCCCTAGGAAAGAGTCAATGACTTTTCTTAGGCCTGGGAGAGGCTTGCCCAAATCTTGGCGTTGTTGGCCCTCACCTATGGCCGGCAAGGCTAGCCCTATTCAAGGCATTGCCCAAATCTAGGCAAGCCACGTCGGCCCTTGCCTAGGCCAATGATGGCCTCGCCCGAGCTGGTGAGGGTCGCTCCCCCTCCGTCGGCTAGGGTCGGCAAATGGCGACCTTTGCGACCACCCTCCGGTGATGGGCGAGTGGTGATAGCCCTTATCACAATCCTGCAACTTTTTTCTTTTTTTTCTTTTTTAAAATTTATTTTATCTTTTTTAAGGTTTTTACTATTATTTAAATAATATTTAAAGAAAATGTAATAAAAATGCTACGTAGGAAAAATAAATTAATTAAAAAAATGTCATATCACCATTTTCTATTAGAAAAGCTGACAGTGTTAACGGAATGACTTAATTGTAACAATCCGACAAGTTTTAGGATTTGATTGGACTTTTTGAAAGTTTTAGGATTTAATTGTACCTTCGTAATAAATTTTAGGATTTATATTACACATATCCCTTTATTAAAATATGTCTCAAGTCTGAATCTAAACAAAAATCTAAATTTTAGGGATTAATAAATAAAATGATACGTACTGCACGAAGGAAATATACAGAAATCGGTTTAGTGTTGGAGCGGTCAAGATTGGAACTCATTTAGGGCAAATTAAATGAAGGGGCACTTCAAGATAAAGAAGGGGTTCATAATTTCTGTCTAAAAATTTATACATGTACGTTTGGGGCCAAGTCTTCCATCAGAAAAGGAAAGTAACTCCTCCCTCACTTCGGTTGCCGCGTGAATACATAAAGAAATAAAGAAGAAGAAAGTGCCGCACGTTGATGAACGCCCGCGTACGCGAGTGCTTGAAGCGCCATTCTCAAAAGAGTGCTCGATGTGGGTTTCGCTTCGTGATTTTCTTCGGTGATTCAAATATTTGTAACCAATTAAATCTTATGATAACATTTCTATGTATAATTCTTTTGTGAAATTGAAATATTATTTAATGGGGAATCATAATGTTAAATACTGCGTGAGTTATTGGTTGTAATTATAATGTAAGAAATATTGGAAGTGTTTGAATGATTTGAGTGATTGTAATTTCCGTTGTATCACTTGATCTATAATAGAAGTCGTTACTACTCTCCCCGTCGATGTAAATTATTATGATCGAACTATGTAAATATGGTATCTGATTTTTTTTTTAATTTATTCTGTCTATTTTGTTGTTCGATTGCTCGCTTTTCGCAATACAATGATTGTAGGTTTTTATTTATGCATGGGTGTAAGTTATTGTCCGCTTTGGCAGAATGATTGAAGTTTACTTGATTGTAGATTAATGTAGTAAAGCATAATTTGCAAGGGTATTTTGTCTTCCCATCCGCATAAAATCATGGTTAGAAGGCTAACAGTTGACAAAGTGGTTCTGGGGCCAATCATTGCAAATGTTGCTGTTTTTATGGCAGATGGCAGATCTTGGTTTTATGATGTAGAACTTCACTGTAAGTTCTCGGTCCTAGTACTAAAGGTCTCCAAGAGACCAGACATGACGGCTCTTGCTAGTAGCGTTTGGGGTCTTGTGCCTCAAGCCCTTGCTAGTATAGCAGGATAAGCATACTAACTCTGCATTTAGAACAGCTTGCAACTTGTGAATCATCTTTGAAACAATAGAAATCACAAGTTATGGCTCTATAAATGATCGTCAAAGTGCCGGTCTTTTTGTCGAATGGAAAAAGAGAAGCCGTGTAAGTGCATGGAAATGATAACTTAGTCCTCTGCGATCTGAGGAAATTTTTTGAATTCGTAGTGTAAATAGTGCCCGTAAACTCGTATATTTATTTTGGACTAACTAGTCTGAAGCTGAAATCTCATGTTTTTCATTAGTACCAATAAAAGGTTGGAGCACCTTTTTCATGAAAAACTAGAATTGTTTCAAAATTATCAACGTCTAACTCTAGAATTATCATCGGTACTAGCTTTATCAATGCAGATTAATTTTCCTCCAAATTGGATGATTTTTTACCCTTGAAATGCAACATGTTTGTGATATATTAGGCTGTCTCAATTAGGGGTGTGCAACCGGATCGGGTCAACCCGGTTCCCGGTTCGGCCCACCGGAAAAAGGTCGGGAACCGGTTCCAGTTGAAACCGGGTCCGGAACCGGTTCCCAAAGTTCAGACCCTGTTTAAACCGGTCCGGAACCGGTTCCGAGGGAATACCCACCCGGGAACCGGATCGCCGGACGGTTTGGGAACCGGTTTGAGAACCGGTTTTTGGGCCCCAAAACAAAACCTTAGTCGTTTCTAACTTTCTATTCTCAGTCTCTCACGCAGCACGCTCGTTGCTCTCAGCCTCTCCCGGTCTCACCTCCGCCGATCCATCCGAGCGGAAGCAGCATCGCCTTCCTCCAGATCAGCGCCCCCATCTTGGTACCGGCCATCCTCGCCACCCCGACGCCGTCCGACGTCGGCCTCGCTGCTTAAGAAGGCTGGGTGCAAGACGTTCGCGGGCCTCCTCGTCTCGACACCGGGGTCGACTCCTCACGGGTGGCCAACATGGTGCTCAAGTCCACCCCCATCACGATCTTCACCGTCGACAGCGTCCTCCTCCCCGCCGAGCTGTTCGATAAGTCCCCGTCCCCCGCGCCGGCGCCGTCACTGGTAAGCACGATTTTTACTCTTCGTTTTGAGCTGCTGGCTAATTAGTTCTACTTGCCCCCGTGCCGGCGCCGTCGATGTTTGCTCTTTTGATTCGTTCTTGTATTGCGAGTCTAGTGTTTTTTTTCTCGGTGGGACGAATCTTGAGAATTGGTTAGGAGTTGAGCGAACGAGCGAACGAGCATTTGAGGTTATTGTGAATCACAATAGTTTGTTTCATCCTAATAGTTTGTTTCAATGCTGTCTAGCGGTGATCAATGACAAAAATGCACACACACATGCTCAAAGAGAGATATGTATAGTTATTACACTTGCTGGACTTCACTTTGGGTGTGGTGATATAAGATAGTCAATATACCCCATAGGATCAACTAAGTGGTTAAGGGCATACTTATATGTGTGAATTTGGCACGCCGTACAAGTTTGATTCCCACACCACTGAGTACAAACATTTTCAGGGGCTTGCCTACCTAAGGTCCTAAGGTGGGTGCCTCAATCCTAGTTATAAAAAAATATAAGAGTGATTACCTAAGAGGAGCGGAAAGAAGCTAGCACAAAATTTGACAGATCAAAATATCTGCTTGAGAATCCATGTTGTTTCGGTGAAATAGGATAGTTTTAGTTCATTGGAGCTGTCTTCCTATCCTCCTGGACAAGATTATTGTTTTAGCTTTGTGACAGACGTGTTAATTCCGCAGATTTTCTGTCATTCATGAATTTCTGCAATGTAATTCTTGCCATTAATCTTCTTAGTTCCCCCATCAAAAAGTTCATGTGAGTTGAGTGGAGAAGAACACGAAATTTTTGAGGAAATGTCGCGGCCTCTCTCTCCTCTCTCTCCTGTTTCTCGCTCTAAGCTGTTGGGTGATTATCTCATGATTATCACAAGTTGTGATGATGCGCTTTCGCGATGGATGGTCGAGTGGTCAGCGATGAATCGATGAGTTTGAATGGGCCATCTTCGCCAGTATTCTATTTTGAGGAAATGCTGAGAATTGTAATTCCAAGCAAAGAGCAAAGCATGTGAAAGTGAATGCTGTAAAGTTTGTTTGGTTAGTAGGATTCTCTTTTAAGAGATGTAACCAATTCTGTTGTTGAGGCTTGTGTTTTGCCACCACCAATGGTAAGTTGTTGCACATCTTTCTTGTGAGAAATCGAATGCCTCAAGTTGTTGAATTCTGTTTTTTCTGCTTGTATGTGTGACTGATGGGAAATTCAGTAGAACCAGGAACTATGAACCAAGAAAGTAAGAACAGATTGATGATCTCTAGGTGGATATTCTGCTTCTTGCAACTAGAAAAGACATAACTCTTGTTTAAAGACGGATTGGACCGAGATCGATGAAGAAAAGAAATGATTTGATTGATGAATAAGGGATGTGTTTTTTTTTTTTTTTTTTTTTTTATAGTTTCCACGTGGAAGATGAACTTTTAGGGAGTCGAATTCGCACAATATGTCGGGATCTTGTTTCCGTTTAGCTGTGTCTTGATCTTGCTTTTTTTAACATCGTGGTTTCTTCTTTTGGTAGGATTTGAAATGGTGTATTTATGAGAAATCTAGTTATTTAGCATTCTTAATTCAAAGTCCTCTGTGGTTGGCATATAAAGTATGTTGGATGAATTTTTAACCATTATTTTTCTGGCCATGCAAAATTTATACATTTGAAATCTTGTCACGGTTTGGCTGCAGGATGAGATGTTAGGACAGAGATTCATGGTTTATAATGGAGTTAGCTCAAGCGATACGTCGATAATGAGTACATGCCTGCGTGTAAATGGCTTCAGCATAGACTCCAAGCTCATGAAGTGATGATGATGAGCACTGAGATTGAAGATGGGATCAGTTTAGATGGCCGAGAAGTGTAGAACAGAGTTCCTTGTATAGCATTAGGTTGAGTAAAATTTTGGAGTTTTCCTTTGTGTATTTCGTCCTTTACTTCTTCAAGGAAAGTTAGATTGTATGCGGAGAAAAACGGAAAGGGAAAATCAAATCGTAGGTCTTTGAAGTGTTTCTCAATCTTACTAGTTATAAGCAAACTAAAATCCTTTCTTGAACCATCTGTTAAACTTGATACAGCTGGTGAAGTTTGCTTCTGCGGTTTACTAGCAGGATGTGAAATGTGCATGTTCAGAAAAATTTTGCAAAACAAGTTCCAATATAAACGGGGTTAACCTTTGTTCCGGACCGGAAAAAGGGTGGGTCGGAGAACAGGGTGCAATGCAACGGGGGTAGGGAACGGGGTCAGGGTCTAGACCCTACCCACCCTGGACCCGATCACCCCTAGTCTCAATATCTCCCTCAATTAAAAAAAATGAAATATCTCCCTCAATTTTATCTTTAATGCCTAGCGAATTGAAAACAATGGAAATTTATGACTACCAAGAAAAGAAAAGCAAAAAAAAGAAAGAGAAGAGATAGAGTAACACCCCGTACTAGAAAATACCCAAAAAAAACAAAAAACAAAAAAGACAAATGCGTTGTCAAATTCTTCATTCGGCCAGCCTTTACCTTGACAGGTCTTATCAAGGTCTATGCCATTTAAGTGAGGTCCCAGCACCGGCGCAACGTGCTTTCAGTTTCTATGACACGCCAAACTCAAAATAAAAAAGAATTAAAAGAACGCACAATTTGTCTTAGACTGGTTTTGTATAATGATAAAAAAGAAGTAAAAGAATGTCCAAGGTCAGTCGAAAAGTGATAAAAAAAAAAAAAAAAATCGTTAGTGCAAAAGTGATCAAGAAGAAAGAAGGATCTAACCAAGAAGAACCTTTAGTGGAAAAGTGATCACTTTTCCACTAAAGGTTCTTCTTGATCACTTTTCGACTGACCTTGATTTTTCTTGATCACTTTTCAACTGATCTTGTGCGTTCTTTGACTTCTTTTTGAGTGATGCAAAACACGCGAATCATGGCTCCTATGAATACATTGTCAAGAACCATCCAAACTCAATCATCACCTCTCTCTCTCTCTCTCTCTCTCCAAAAAACCATGAAACCTGCAAACTTGTCTATACTCTCCAAGTTAAAAACATTTGCAAACACCACCGTCAATGGTTAAGCACTGGCGATCAACAATCGCTAAGATCACTGACCCGGCCAAGCGGCGGTGACGTTCTTGAAGTTGCGCAGGGGCCTCTTCAAGAAGGCCTCCTGCCGCCGTCACTGTCTTCTCCACCACAAGCAAGGCCTACTCTTTCGGCAACCCCAAGGTCGAAGAGGTGATCTCTAACTATCTTCATTGCAAAGACGACGTGATGGCCCCAATGGGTCTGAGAAAGTGGGTGGACTAGGTCGAGAAAGAACATCATTCTTGCATGACGGAGGTCTTTGACTCTTTGATAGTGAAGTGTGAGGCCATTCTCAATTGTGTGCGTAAGAAATCGAAGGATGTCGGTGCTGTTGGCGATCTGGAGTTGGAATTTGTTGTGATTCTAAGCGTTGACGAGATCGATTCACTTTTACTGACTTTTAAAGCTTCTTGTCTTGTGCTTTTTGACCTCTTCAAGGACTCCGTCCGCCATGGTGGTGATTGCGACAGTTTCTTGACTTCGCCGCTGACCTCAGCTGCTGGCAGTGGAAGATCAGGAGCGAAGTCAACTCCCGTGCGCTCCGTTCTTGAGGGTTGCACATATAATGCTGCCAAGGGTGGAAGTTTAAGAGTGGAGTCCATTTCGGCATGCTTTGATCTTGAGGATTATGGGTTCAATCCCGACGACTTTCTTATTCTCCCCGATGACTGCATCAGTGACGCAACGGTGACTGCAGCGGTTTCTAGACTTTGCTAGAGAACTCGGCCGTCGACAGTACAAGTTTAGGAAAAGGGCCCATGCACTCCGATCTTGAGGGTTGTGGATCTAATTTTTGCACTTAAAAATTTGGATCTCTCTCGTGATATAAATACGAGCGTAAGCATTGTTTCCCGTAAAGCAGAATTGCACGGGATTCAATCTGAAACATCACAAGATAAGATACTTGTTTGTCCTCGATTTTACAACTTTTTCCCCTTATGTTAAGTCGAAATTTATAATTAAGTATAATTTCTTCACTCTTCAAAATTTAACAGTGCCAGATTGGGCGTCAGTAGCAAAAGGATCGATTGGAAGAATCACCAATTTCACAAATGGTAAAAGGTAGAGTAGTTAATTAACATAAATAAAAAGTTGGAGATGCTTAATTGGGTGATCTAAGGAAAATGGCTTCGATGAGATAAGGGCCCAGAGGGCTTGAGGTGGAAACTAGAGCCATTGTCGAGAAAGACAACTTCTTCCTTTGGCAACCGAGTCGGCTTTTTTGCTGCAATGAACATTTTGGATATCGCAGACATGGGCCAACAGATCCATACACTCTGATAAGCATTAAGCACACGGACGTCCAACGGGACCAGATAAACTTATCAGTTCTGACTGTTTGACTCGGCCGCCGCATGTGGAAGTTAGGGAGTGAAGTCCATCCCACGCGCTCCGATCTTGTCCACTATAGGTGTATTCCGGATGACTTTCTTAGCCTCTTTGAGTACTGCATCGGTGACGATATGGTTTCTTGACTTCACCGGAGAACTTGGCCGTCGGAGGTGGAAGCTCGGGAGTGGAGTTCATGCGCTCCGATCTCGAGGACGATGGGTATAAACTTATCTGTTCTTTTCTTGCTAAAATGTATCGTAAAGGAGAGATTGGGTAATGGGTTTCAACGATGGGTATAATCCAATACATGTTCGGATTTGTTCGATGGTAATGGATCGTCTGCATTTAGACTTCGGCACAATGCTTATTTGTCGACGAAGCATGGGCCCGATTGTGAATTCCTTTCAAAATTAGCCAGACGAATGGCCCAACATGCTAAATGAGCCTTAAGCCCATTCGAGTTTCCAACTCGAGCCCACAAAATGCTATGAACCTTGGTCAAGCGCGGCCTCTCTCTCTCTCTCTCGAGCATCCACGATAATAGTGAGGACACTTGCTGCTCTCGATTCCATTCTCCTACTATTTTTATGTCAATCTTTAGAAGAATCAAGGGTTACTTTGATGTTCTAACTTAAAGTCGGAGAATAATGAACAATGAAAGAAACTGAGAGCATATCGTGCAGGAAAAAAAAAAGGAAAGAAAAGGAGGTTTAAGGAGGTTGGCAGGCAATTAAGGCTAGAAAGAAAGAGATTTCACTGTCCATGATTAGAAAGATAATTACAAGAAAAGTCATTAGTTTATTGTGGAGATGCCAATTCACTCTTAAGCCATTTGATTTTACTAATTGAATCATAGACTTTTAACAATTTGCCTATATAGTCTTTGCAGTTAATTTTGGCAGGAAATTATTGACGTGGATGTTGATTATACATGACTAATGTCGATGCTGATATGGACAATTCTTATAATTTTTAAAAATTTAAGAACTTTCTTATTTTTTATTTTCCTTTCTTATTTTTTTCTTACTAAGTTTGGTGAGGACTAACAAAAACTCTTATCCAGATTTGGCGAGGGTCTTGAAACCCTCATCAATCATATACCACGTAGGACAAATGGTGTCAAGTCATGATTGTCTATCAAAATTGACCGAAACAATTACATTGACAAACAATCAAAATGTTTAAGACCAAATTAACCAAACTAAATAGTGTACTACAGAGGCATCCATACAATAAATTTAAGAATTTTTTGGTAATTTGTCTCATGATTAAAAAGACTTATGAGGATATGATAACGACTTTAGAAAGAAGAGCTGAAACCATCTACTAGTAGAAAGGAAGGGAAAAAAGGTGATTTATGCCTTAAGGAAGAGTTCCCCAAAGGCGGCACATGGAGATGGACACACTCCACATTCCCTCTCACCACGCATTCACAGTCAATGACACGATTCGGAACGAAAACGATTTGGAGTGAAGGAAGCTTCCATTCTCTTGCATTGACAGTGACTCTTCCCCGTTGGGAATTCTTTATAGATTATGTTATGATACATTCCATGTTATAAGGTAAAAAAAAAGTCATGTTTAATTTAATTAATTCTTTTTTTTTGTCAAACATTTTTAATTCTTCTAATGCATTTGGATTTTACGTTTAACCGGGTCATTACACAATATAAATCTCTCGTATCAAATTTATTTATCATTATTGATACTAGAAATGGGAAGAAAAGGTACGTCCTATGCCTCTGATGAGCTATCCACATCTAAATTGGAGGCTGAGAGAGAGGACTAAGGAGGCTGTGTCCACACTCCATAGTGGCTATTGACAAGAGGACTTGCCACTTTCGACTTGATTATCTTTATATGTTTTATTTCAATCTCGTGCATAATCAAGGTTCTTATGATGTTCTTAGTTAAAACAAGAGAATAATCAAAAGTGAATGACACTAAGAGTATTTCGTGTAGAGAAAGAAAAGGAGGTTTTGGCCGAGAAAATCAAGAGGGAGCAAAGGAGGCTGGCAAGCTAAGAGGACTTATGAGGATATTATTGAAGGAGGGCTTTCACCTCCAAGCTAGGGTCGCCCCGCCTATCTAGTAACCCAAGTGGGCTGACAAGATTGCGTTGTAAGCGTTTTCCTAATGTGGACTAAATTAATTGATATTGTAATTTACTGTTTTTACGGTTACCGTAAAACAGGGTTAGTCTAAAGTAAGATAGAAGGTTTCTTAATTAGTTTAATATGGGCTGGCTAGTGTGGGCCGAGTTGAGCCTGGCTCGTAATGAGGGAGACTGGCTAGAAACTCTATAAATAGTGCTCAAGTTTCTCCTCTAACCCTAATTCTCACATGTATCCTCACCTAAGGGGCGTTTACGTAACGCTACATGTGAGGGGGCTGCCTCATTGAGCCAGTGATACGGAGGGCAATAGGAAGAAGGACTTGCGCGTGGAACATTGTGTTTCCGCTTCCGCTTCAAGAACAGTGGATCCCATTGATGAGTGGGTAATCCCTTTTCTGCTTCCGCTTTATGTTCGATAAATCCCAAAACAGGTGCGTTAATCTTTCTACTCAATTATATATGTTCTTATTCTAGTTATTGAGATCTTGGGGTTGCGCAATTTGTGTCCAACATGTGGTATCAGAGCAACCATAATCCTAGAACTTGAACGCAATTGTTTTTGCCCTAATTTGTACGGATTAGCCCTAATTAGTACGGATCTTGCCATAATTTATGATTTTTTAGACTTTTTGTTCAATAAAAATTAAATTAAATCACAAATTTGGATTTGGAGAGATGAGACAAGTAAGAGGGTCGGCGGCGCGTCGCCGGGGGATGCCGCACGCACCCCCACGCGCAGCCACGCGCCGCCTGGGCGTCGAACGCACACCGCGCACTCAGGCGGCGCGTGTGGGTGCGTGGAGCCTCCGTTCGGCGCGTGGCTGGCGGCGTTGGACTTGTATGGTGATTTTCTATCTCATGGTATATTTATTTTAGGGATAAGTACACTAATGGTGCCATAAGTTGTGTACGGCGCTCACTTTGGTGCCAAAAGTTTCTGTTGGATCACTTAAGTGCCAAATCGGAGGAAAAACGCTCACTTTGGTGCCACCGGCGAAGATTCCGGCCTCCGGCGAAAGATTCCGGCCAAAATGATTTTTTTTTTAAAAAAAAAATTGATAAGCCTTTAAATGACGTCGTTTTCGGTCCTCCTTAAGAAAACGACTTCGTTTTGCTGTCCTACGTGGATGGCTTCATGGAAACGACGCCGTTTAGCTCACATGGGGAAGAAATTAGGGTTTCGGCGAGGTCGAAGCCGTGGCCGTCGTCGGGGTTGGGGTCGGAGTCGGGGTCGAAGCTGCGGCCGCCGAGTGGCCATCATCGAGGTCGGGGTCGGGGTCGGGGTCGGCTACGGCCGTCGAGTGGCCATCGTCGGGGTCGAGGTCGGGGTTTGAGCCGCGGCCATCGTCGCGTCGGGGTCGAGGTCGAGGTCGGGCTACGGCCGCCGAGTGGCCATCGTCGGGGTCGGGGTCGGGGTCGAGGTCGGAGCCGCTGCCGTTGAGTGGCCATCGTCGGGGTTGGGGTCGAGGTCGGGGTCGAAGCCGTGGCCGCCGAGCGCAAGGACTGTCGAGGACGGCGACGGCCGGAGATTAGGGTTTTGAATTGGGGGAGACACCAAACGGCGTCGTTTTGGTGTTTGGATGCTGACTCAGCTCTCCGACGAGCCACGTCGGCGTCAAAAATTAATAAAAAAAAGGCCACGTCGGATTTCGGGCCAATTTCGTCGGAGTTGGCACCAAAGTGAGCGTTTTTCAAATTTTTTTGCACTTAAGTGATCCGACGGAAACTTTTTGCACCAAAGTGAGCGCCGTACACAACTTATGGCACCATTAGTGTACTTATCCCATTTATTTTATATGTTTGATGGTTTTATTGATGTGAAATTGCATATGAAACCCTAAATACGTGTATTTTAAATGATTTTTTGCGTATTTTTCCTTGTATTTTTTTGTGATTTTGGAAATACAAGTGTTGGGTTATAGGTATATTATCACATAATCATTATAAATGTGTGATTCATCAATAAAAATCAAACTTTATTATGAATTGAAGCTGGCTTAATGAGATACAACCATTATGGAATAATAATTGAGCTATGTATTGAGCTGATGAAAAACAGTAAAGGTTATGAAACTTTTGTTACTCAAGCATACTCCTTGACATGATGGTAATCTTTGAATGATGGACGTTTTAAGAACTCGTAACCAAACTGATTGTACTGATTAACATATCTGATGTATGTAGATAATGCATGTTGATTAAGTTACTGCATATGGTACATGAACTCATCTGGTCACTTGTTAATATCTATCAAGTTAAATATTTTTATGGTTAAGGAGTATGACAATATTTATGCAGAGTAATAGTATCTACTGTTATAGTTTAGATATTTAGTTCGGTGATTTGACTCAATTTATAGGCCACTAGTTGAAGTAATGATATTTGTTACCTAAAATTGATTAATAAATCATTTGTTGGCCTTGGAGTCATTTTTGCCTTATGAACTCATGAGTGATAATGGATCAGCTGTTAAACTTGTCGATTTGGCATACCCTGTATTACTATTGATGTTAATTTGTGAGAGATATTTTAGACCAATATTCTTTTTATGTTGTTCTGGTAATATGTAATTGGGGTGTATAAGAGATGTTTTATTCTCTGTTATGAGAAGTTTCTTGTGTTACTGTGATTAATGATCTCATTAAAATCTGTCTTTCAGGTTCGCTGTATATATATATATGTGTGTGATTAATTTTTATTAATGATATGTGATTTTGGTGATATGCTGCCCCTATCACTAAAGTTAAAATCACATGTATATGGTGTATGTGAGGAGTAAAGTTTATATCCCTAGTATGAGAGAATTTCAATGATTCAATTGAGTAGTGATCGCCAAAGTGGCACGCTTGATTGGGTTTGAGAAATTTCGGTCTCGGATGATGATTGGGATGTCTCCTGGTCTAATGCATAGTCATACTCCCAAAGGAGGTGATTGTGTATTAGTTCATGGAGGGATACATGATAGTGTGGTGAAGGAGTGACTAATTCTAGTAATTCATATGTCCAAATGTGATGAATTCACGAAGAATTAGAATATATTCTCATAACCGCTATCATGTGGGGAGTGTACAACTGCATGTCATGTATTCTGCCCAAATGTGATTATATGATTATGCGTGTAACTCTCTAGATGTATACTTGTACGTCAAGTTACACAGTACTCACATGATGCTAATTATATATATTGCTTGGTTTTCAGTTACATTTTCTGTAATTAATAACTTCATTATTATTGAGGTTTTTACTGTGTTGATACCTAAATTTTGATTAATCATTTAGTAATTAATTGCATAAAATTTATGGATTAATCTTTAACCCCTAAGAAAAAATAGTAAAATTGCATTTCATGTAGCCGCATTTGCATTTGTACTAAAAGGACAACAAGAAGCAAGGGCTCGCGGTCGATTGCATGCACAAAAGGATGGTCTCTCTTTCGCCTGTTTGAACACGCATAAGAGAGAAAGCAAAAAATGAGGAAAGAAGCTCTCGCACGTCCATTGTCTATTCCTCATTAATGCATGCACATGCATGCACAAATTCGGTGGACGTGCGAATTCTGAAGAAATTTTCAAAGAAGCAAAAGCAGCCCATAATATATCATATAATATGCCCATAATATTATATAATATATCAGCTTTGGTGACGCAATGAAAATTCACTGAAGAAGAAACCTCCTCATTAATGCATGCACATACAAGCACGAAATGGGGGACGTAAAAATCCTACAGGCGCGTGCAAGAAGATTTCCTTGCTGAAGAGCAGGGAGGTGGCCGAAAGAAAGGTCTGGAGAAGAAGATAAAAAAGGGCAAAGTTCAGCTTAAATTCAGGAAAAGTTGCGGCTGCATCTTGTCACAATAAAGTTGGCAATGGACGGCCTATAAATAAGACCACAAGAAGCCGCGTCATGGGGGGGAAATGGAAGAAAAAAGTTTCATCGGGAGGGGAGCTTCTCCTTCGTTCAAAAGAGAAGAGAGAGAGAGTCTGTCAGAGAGGAAAAAAAAGTGAAGTCAGAAAGGGGGCGTGCGGCAGAACAGAAAAGAGAAGAAAGAAAACACTGTTCATCTTTCTTTGCGAGTTCTTCTTCTGCTGTTGACCCCTGCTGCCCACACTTCTGCAGCTGCCCATTACCGCGAGCCCGAACTCTCTCGCCGTTGCAACCCGCTCGGTGCCCGCAGCTGCCCGTCACCGCGCCAGCAACCTTCCTCCTTCCGGCGAGTTCCGGAGCCGTCGCGCCCCTCGCCTGCGCGCCACCGTCCGACGCCTGCACCCGCGGCCCGGCCTCGCACCCCCCGTTGACGCCGCGAGCACCCTCCGGCCCACACCCACGGTCGCGCCTCGACCGCCCGCACCAAGCAACCCCGCGCTCCACCCCGCTCGCCGCGCGCAACCCGGCGCCGACGCCCTCGGCTCCAACTCCTGCGACGCCCGCGTCTCGCCGAGCACCACCCTTCGTCGCCATCACCCCATGCCGACTACCGCTCGTCCCCCTTGCGCGACGCCGCGCCCCTGCTCACCCACGAGATTTGCAGCCGAGCTCCACGCTTCTACCCCGCTCGCCATCTCCGAGCATCACCGTCGCTGCGATCGGACACCGGAAGCCGCAGCACCCGCCGGGTTCCGAGCTCCTCGCCGAGCCCCCGCTGCCGGTGCCTCGCTCGCCGACTCCCTCGCCCACACCACGCGACGGCCCCGACGCTGCTCCCGGGTCCGCTCGTCGCCCACCGCCTCTGCCGTCGCCGACCAGAGCGCCGAAGCGCCCGACACCCCTTCTCCGCCTCTGCCGTCGCGACCGCCTCGGCCCAAGCTCCGCTCCTGCAATTAAATCGACCACCGCGACCTCCGATCGGTGACCCGGCGCTGCAAACCGGTGATCCGCCCTGTCCGTTGCCGTTCAGCCCTCTGTCTCGCCCTCTGCCGCCGCCGGTTCGCCGGTTGCCTCCGACGCCGGGTGCCACCCTCCTTCGCCGGCGGTCCACCAATCGCTGCCGGTTCACCTTCGCGGAGCCGCCCCTCGGACGACGACTGCTTCCTTCGAAGACCCACGACAAAGCTATGCGTGGGAAAGGAAAAGATAAAAAAAAAAACAAAGGGGAACATTAGGTAGTTTTTTATTATTATTTCATCTTTATTTTTTTTATATAGTTTATAGTTTGTTTTTATATAGTTTTTAGCGTGATTATTCATTAATGCATGATCGAAGTTCCAATGTGAAATAACCCCTCAAATTAGGGATTAGGAGTTCGATTTTCGCGCCGGAAATTCGACTCACGATCTCTTACAAAAATTGACAATCCAATCTCATGCCCGAAATTCGATTCGCGATTTAATTTAAAATTAACCAACCCGATTTCATGCGAGATATGGTTCGTCAATTTTGGGTATTAATCTTATCTTGATTGGATTGGATATTGGGTTATTTGAATTAACTTTTGTTTTGCATAAGAAAAGTTAAAAAAATGCATTTAGGATAGTAGTTTTTTTTTTTAAGAATTGCACGTGTCAATTTAGAATAGGTTTTTTTATTTTAAATTTTTACAACAAAAAAAATCCCAAGAAAAATTAATTAATTTAGGATGCTAGTTTTTTGTAGGTTGCATAATAGGTTTTTTTTTTTTTTTTTTATGCATGTTTTAGAAGAGATAACATGTCCCTTTAATTTTCACTCTAGTAGTTTTTTCTAGTGTTTTTTAATTACGAATTTTCATAAAAAAAATCATCATGCATTTTAGAATAGAATTGCATGTCTCATTTTAAGTGTAGATCAATTTGCATCTTAAGTTAGAAATTGCTAGATTAAGATAACGTCTTAGTTTAAATTAGGATTTAGCATGACTTAATCCTAAGTTTAAATTGGATGGAATTTTAATTTAGCTAGGTATTTTTTGCATTTTTCTTAATTTCGAATATCATGAAAAATACAAAAAAATTGTCTTTGGATAAACTAGTTTCAATTTTTAGGATAAATTGCATTTTTAGGAATAGAAATATCATGGGCACGTCATGTAGGATTAGGCTCATTTAATTAAAAATTGCCTGTCATTATAATTAGGTCATTTTGATTTGCATATTTAATTATTGCATGTTCATTAAGAAAGCACAAAATATATATATTACTCATGTCATGTAGTTTAGAATGCATTGTCATGCCATTTCATGTTAGATTAGATGCATTGCATATTGCATGATTTTTCATTAAATAAGTGAAAAAAAAAACTGCGTGTTAATTAGAAATCATAGCTAGGTCTATTGATGTGAATTCTGATCTAACAATGCAGATGCTTTCGTTGTTATGAGGTAAGTCCTGCAATTTATTAATCGCTTTCTTAGGTGTTAAATGGGTGGTTTGCGCATCCGCATGATCACCTCACATGTTAGGAGGATAAATTAAAATCAATTCAAGCTGCCTGCAAAATATTTTTTGAAATAAAAAAAGAAAAGGTACCGAAAGGGCGTTAGAGAAATCTAGCGTAATCAAGTCCCCGAACTCATTTAATCTCTGGTTCGTAGGAGTGAAGTAATTCTCCCATTACTTTACTTGGGTTTCTAATCGACCCACCCAAAATAGATTAGTGGCGACTCCATGATAAAAATCATTTGCATATTAAGAACTTGAACCTAAGTTGCGAATTGGTATGGGCTTGGGAGAGCCCGAGTTAAGTTTAGGCTTAACAATCCATTAGCCGAACTCTTAGGTGGTCCAACCCGCTTCGGGGAGGTCGCGACATACTGCTTCAAATTTTAAGTTGTGGACATATGATTTGTTGCTTGAGAAAAGAGCAATTGAATTTGCTTACTGTCCATGAAGCGTTCTATTCTTGAACACTAGAAAAGAGGTTTACTTGCGGACTGCACTGCTATAAGATGATGGAAGCCCGAGTTGCTTGAAATTATGTCTTGTCTGATATTGAAATTAGGACACATCTGCAAAGATTGTGTTTAAATCCTAATGACACATATATATATATATATATATATATATATATATATATATATATATATATATATATATATATATATATATATATATATCGTATATGATTAAAAGGTTGTTAGATTTAACAGTGGCCATGAGTATTTTGGCAAGTATGACAATGCGAAATAGCTTAAATGGTCATTTGTCAAATACTTGGTAGATTCTGAGGTGATAATTTAATTACTATACTTGAAAATTCTGACAAAAAGATTTAGTCGAAATGCATAAATGCACCATATTAAATATGGTGATGAGTATGATTAATAAGATTAATTTATCTGATTTTTTGTGGGCTGATATTATGAAAGCAACTTTTTCACATACAAAATGTGTCTCTTATCAAAGTTGTTTCATAAACTTCTTTTGAGTTATAGATTGGATATAAATTACTTGAATCATATGAAATTTAGAGGTGTCATGCAAAAGTGAGGTTATCTAATCCAATATTAAGTGCGTTGGAATTCAGATCCACTCGAAATTATTTTATATCTTATCTAGATTGTTAAATGGGTATTGATTTTATGACCCTAAAGATGATACAAGAATTATGGTATCACATACTGTAAAGTTTCTACAGTTTGACGAGGATAGCTGCTCTTAGACTATTAAAGTAGTTGCTCTCAAACTATTAAAGATAATAGTATGATAGAGATTACTATGTTTTTGTCTTTACCTATACCGATAATTATGGAATTTCCTGTACCATAGACTAAACTTGTTGAGGTTCAAGGTATTATTCTTGATATAGTTTATAATGAAATTTCTTAAACCTCTCAAGTGCAGAATGAAGTGGTTGCAGCTTTATTAAGGAGATTTGTTAGGGAAAGATGATCAGTTATATCATCATACTATATAGTCTATTTGTGTGAGCATGATTACAATATCCACTACATGGTTGTTTAGCAACTTATATAAATGTCGTTTCTTGTTCTCAATCAAGTATATGATTAGATACTATAAAAGGCAATATACAATCTATGAAACATGTTTGGAAACTTACTGACTTATCTAAAGATCATAAGTTTATTAGTTGCAAATTGGCGTACAAAACTAAAAGAATTTCAAAGAAAGATTGTGAAATTTAAAGCCAAATTGGTAACTAAAATTTTCACTTTGAAATAGGGGTGGATTATTTATAGTGAAGAAATAACTATTTCTTTAAAAGATTCTTTCAGAGTGAATGCGGCATTAATAGTTTATTTATTTATTTATTGATTTATTTATACATGGAATTACGCCAAATAGATACAAAATCTATATTGTGCAATTGGAGAATTTTGCAATAAATGTTTCGAGTAAACTTGTGTGTAGACTGAAAAAGTCTTATTTATGGTCTTAAGCAAGTTTCCAGACAATATTATTAAAGTTTCATAGTGTTGTTATTTTGTTCAATTGAGAACAAAGTAATTCAACATACTATAAGGTTAGTGAGAGGAAATTTATTTTTCTCATACTCTATGTACATAATATCTTGCTTACAAGTTGTGACCTTGTGACATCTTATATCCTTTGTACTGAGATTTGTAAGGATTATTTTTGCGATACTATATTAGATTTTCTCGGAGGACATTTGTAGATTGTATATTGGAAATATTCAATATACATTATTGCAAGCTAGGAATTGCTCCTATAGTTAAGGGTGATGGACTAAATCTATCACATTGTCCTTATTTAGATATTGAGAAAATCTAATTAAATGGTGTACCTTGTGTCAGTGCGCTTAAAAGTATAAAGTATGCTCGAATTTGCACTAGACTAAATGTTATCTTTGTGACGGGACTTCTAGGCAGATATCGGTCAAATCTAGGACATGATCACTGGGTGCTGTCAAGAGGATTTTAAGGTACTTAAAGAAGACAAGAGATTATATGCTAATTTATAGACATGTTCAATTATTGCAGTTAGTAGGGTATTTAGATGTAAACTTTGCTGGCTGTTAGGATGATATAATATCAATAACAAAATACAAATTTATGTTAGTAGAAAGTGTAGTAAATAAAGTTCCATGTTATCTTCTACTATGTATGCAGTGTTAGTAACATTCTTTTAGGTTGTTACTTGGGCTATTAGGCTCCAGAACTTCATGATGAAGTTGATCGTTTTAACTTGATGGATAGGCCCATACGGTTATATTGAGATAACAAATTTGTAGTATTATTTATTTACTATAGATGTCTCAAGGGGTCTAAATATATGATGGTCAAATATTTTTTATCATAAAGAAACGGTATAGAAATGTGACTTATAATATAACATATTTTCACAGATGATGTGGTTGCAGATCCCCTAACTAAAGGCCTACGCCCATGTGTATTTGAGTGACATGTCATTAGTATGAGCCTAGGAGTATCTTCGGATACTGTTATTTAGTGGAAGTTATTTTGGCTTTATTCTGATAAAGGTTTCATCTGTGTTCGTTACACTTTGTAACGGTTTGATAAGTATCAACTTTTGCATTCAATAAAATATTTTTGAATGCATTATTATTATGTTGAATACATATTGATAAAGTCTCAAGGGATTGTATAAACCTTGAGTGAAGGCTAGGAGCATCCGGGCATCCGGTTATTAGCCTTGTGCATATGTCTTGTGATACATAAAGAAATGTTAACCATAAGGACAAGACATATGTGGGTTCATTGGAACCATAAAACATTTTCTTGTGGCACAAGTTTTTGTGACACCTAAGGTAAGAGAATGGTGACTGACAAATGGGATCTCTCTATGAGAGATGTTATCCATTTGACACACTACCATATTGAATCCATATCAATAAAGTTGAGAACATTCTTGACCATGGAAGGCTCTGTGTGTATACGTGCAGTTAATGCCATGATTCGGTGTTTAAGACTTTATGGGATAGGATTGACTATTAAGAATTATCTTTGGACCAAATGTGCGCACATACAGTACGATTTCAATTAATATAGTCCAAGTGAGAGAATGTAAGAGTTTTCCTAATGTTGACTAAATTAATTGATATTGTAATTTACTGTTTTTTACGGTTACCGTAAAACAGGGTTGGAATAAAGTGAGATAGAAGGTTTCTTAATTAGTCTAATATGGGCTGGCTAGTGTGGGCCGAGTTGAGCCTGGCCCGTAATGAGGGGGACTGGCTGGAAACTCTATAAATAGTGCTCAAGTCTCTCCTCTAACCCTAATTCTCACATGTATCCTCACCTAAAGGGTGTTTACCTAACGCTACACGTGAGGGGGCCGCCTGTTAGGGAAATCCCTTATGATGTTTTGAAGATGACAAAATAAATCAAAGGCTACTAACATATTTGATGGTTGAGTAATAGGCCATGCAGATGTTAGAACATGTAAAGGATATTATCAAAGTCGAAGGCGCGACTCGAGACTCAAAGTCTCGAAGACCGTTAGACTCAAGACTCAAAGTCTCGAAGACGCGGACTTTAGTATCAAAGTCTGTTCTACATCGAAGTCCGCTCATTCGACAAATTCCGACTGAACGTGAATGATGAACCGGAAGACGAGACTCTATGCTTTTGAAGTTTGAACCGGAAAGAGAGACTCTATGCTGAAGCCGAACCGGGTGCAGATTGTAAAGTCTACGAGACCCAGATTGTAAAGTCTCAAGACTCATATCGTAAAGTCTCAAGACTCGGACTTTACATCCAGATTCGATGAATCGTAACTCAAGCCCAATCATACAACGGCTAGTGATCTGGTTTGGATTCCACATCAAGATTGATTTGATTGACTCAATCTATGTGATTGACAATTGGATGTTGAAGACAAGATCTTTCTATACGAAGAAGCTTTACTTATGGAAACCAAGATTTCGTTTGTATGGGCGATCGGAATCAATTTGGGATTCTACCTTTGTCACTCAACGGCTACCAAATCTTCTAAGATACGAGCTGTCCAATGGGTATATTGGAAGACGATTCTCCGGGATGCTGTCCAACGGGTAGTTTGGAAGTGGAGGAGTATTTAAGGAGATCATGGACCGATGAGCAAGTAAGAGACGGAGCGTAGAATTTATAATTCCAAAGTCTAAGCGACTTTAGATCATATACTTGTCTCTTGAGAGCTTAAACGTTTGTAATCGTGAGAGAAATACCAAGAGAGTGACTTAGTGAGATAGTGTGATCTACTACTAAGTGTTTGCACTCGAAGTTGTAATCTCTTGTTGATTGCATAGTGGAATCCAGCCAAGAAGGCTGTTATCGTGGGAGAGTGGACGTAGGCTTGGATTAAGCCGAACCACTATAAATCTCGTGTTCTTATTCTCTTCCTTAACTCCTTTATTTTGTTCATACTAGCACTCTCAATTGGTATCGAGCCAAGTGCTCGGTTTATAAAAGTGTTTTTACTTTTGAGCTAAAGATTCTTTATGGCTAGTATGTTGGAACCAGGACTTATGGAAGGGCAAAGCAACACAAGGCCACCATATTTCGATGGAAGAAAATACAAGCAGAATGGCCAGAAAAGAACAAAAAAGAAGAAGATGATGTGCAAAGAAATATATGCTTGACGGCACATTCAGAATCTGAGTCTAACTCGATACGCACTCGAAACAGTCTCATTCGAGAACCAGACTCGGAATTCGATGAGGAAATCAAGGGGGAGAAATCAAATCCAAAAGAAAAGGAAAAGAATCGTGATCATCTCAAAAGGCAACAAATTGAGGGGGAGCTTTAATCAATTATGGAAAAATCTTTTTTGATTGATCGTGATCTTATTATGGATGGAAGGAAAGGTAATTGTGTCAGAATTTATTCTAAAAAATCCGGTTAGTGCATCTCTTATTACCTTTTGTCATTAACAAATCTCATATTGATATTATCATTTTATTATGACAAAAATGGTACGTGAATTTTATGATGCATCCGTGATTTTTATTTGATGATATAATCGAAGTGAGCTATATTGCATATCTTTAATATTCGATAAAAGCTGATTTTTGGAAATTGTGATTCATGCAAGATATTTGTTATCATTCTCTACGTGAATCCATTATTATCGCTGTTTGATTATGACAAAAAGGGGGAGAAGATATGAATATGCATATGTGCTAATTGGTTGATATTATCTATGGCATAATATTGAGCTGCGATTATTTTCTAAATATTATTATGCTCAATCTATTTGTTATCTTCAGATATCCTTTGATTTAAATTAATAAAAGCGTGTTTACAAATCTGCATATTCAGAGATTGTTTTGTCATCATCAAAAAGGGGGAGATTGTTAGGGAAATCCCTTATGATGTTTTGAAGATGACAAAATAAATCAAAGGCTACTAACATATTTGATGGTTGAGTAATAGGCCATGCAGATGTTAGAACATGTAAAGGATATTATCAAAGTCTCGAAGACCGGACTCGAGACTCAAAGTCGAAGACTGTTAGACTCAAGACTCAAAGTCGAAGACTGCCCGAGACTTTAGTATCAAAGTCTGTTCTACATCGAAGTCTGCTCATTCGACAAATTCCAGACTGAACGTGAATGATGAACCAGAAGACAGACTCTATGCTGAAGCTGAACCAGAAGACAGACTCTATGCTGAAGCTGAACTGGGTACAGATTGTAAAGTCTACAGACCCAGATTGTAAAGTCTCAAGACTCATATCGTAAAGTCTCAAGACTCAGACTTTACATCCAGATTCGATGAATCGTAACTCAAGCCCAATCATACAACGGCTAGTGATCTGGTTTGGATTCCACATCAAGATTGATTTGATTGACTCAATCTATGTGATTGACAATTGGATGTTGAAGACAAGATCTTTCTATACGAAGAAGCTTTACTTATGGAAACCAAGATTTCGTTTGTATGGGCGATCGGAATCAATTTGGGATTCTACCTTTGTCACTCAACGGCTACCAAATCTTCTAAGATACGAGCTGTCCAATGGGTATATTGGAAGACGATTCTCCGGGATGCTGTCCAACGGGTAGTTTGGAAGTGGAGGAGTATTTAAGGAGATCATGGACCGATGAGCAAGTAAGAGACGGAGCGTAGAATTTATAATTCCAAAGTCTAAGCGACTTTAGATCATATACTTGTCTCTTGAGAGCTTAAACGTTTGTAATCGTGAGAGAAATACCAAGAGAGTGACTTAGTGAGATAGTGTGATCTACTACTAAGTGTTTGCACTCGAAGTTGTAATCTCTTGTTGATTGCATAGTGGAATCCAGCCAAGAAGGCTGTTATCGTGGGAGAGTGGACGTAGGCTTGGATTAAGCCGAACCACTATAAATCTCGTGTTCTTATTCTCTTCCTTAACTCCTTTATTTTGTTCATACTAGCACTCTCACCGCCTCATTGAGCCAGTGATACGGAGGGCAATAAAGGAGAAGGACTTGCGCGTGGAACATTGTATTTCCGCTTCCGCTTCAAGAACAGTGGATCCCATTGATGAGTGGGTAATCCATTTTCTGCTTCCGCTTTATGTTCGATAGATCCCAAACAGGTGTGTTAATCTTTCTACTCAATTATATATGTTCTTGTTCTAGTTATGGAGATCTTGGGGTTGCGCAATTTGCGTCCAACATGTGTTCCTTATTTTAACATGTTAATACCCACATGCTTAACCCCTCTCAAATTCCTCTCTGAATATTTTTCTTTCCCACGAGGAGGGAATATGAGAGGTAACATTGTAGGGTCTCTCACCTTAAGGCGGATTTCCTGCCTATGTCTTTTCCCTTGAGCGACTTATGAGGATATTATATGACTTGAGAAAAAAAGAGGTGAAACAATCTGCCTGTAAAAAGGAAAGAAAAAGATGATTTATGGAGGATGATCAAAATAGGAAACGAAATTAGAGTGATTGGGAGAAAAAGAAAAATTGGCGACACTAGGTCCAGGCACGAAGGACATAAAAGAAGACTGTCAACAGTGCACAACGACACTATTCATGAAGAATGTTACGTTAAAGGAAATTGGTTTAAGTGAAATTCATTTTCAAAAGTGATTGATTTTCCCTTATTTGGTTGTGAGGATGAAAATATAAGTAGTTTTCTAGTGTTTGGATTTATTTCCGATAATATTTTTTTTAAGGGTAGAATATGTAATGCACTATATAAAGGAAATTTAAGCTAAGAATTCACAATTGTTGGAATAGAGTATATTGAGTGATTGATATATATATATATATATATATATATATATATATATATATATATAGCAAATATGGAAAAAAGAAGCTGTAAAGTCCAATTATTGTAAACGTAAGCACGTATAAAAGTATTCAACTTCTTCTTTCTTTTTCTCTAGTTTTCAAACCAGTGTTAAAAAAAAGTGAAGTAGAACGGATAATTTAAACTTCTCAACGTCATGAGATAAGGTTTTAAAAGGAAAAATCATGGATAGAAAGTGTCATTTTATAATAAACTGGAACATTATTTTTAATATGTCCTACTTTATCTCTCTCACACACTTTTACTCTACATATTTACAAAGTGCCATGGACTGGAGTGACACAAGTATTCTCCTGTACTCATGTAACTTGTGAGTGCAGCTAGTGACATTAGGGTGAAGAGTGGTTGATGCAGAAATGATAGTACATTTGGTTCGCAGGAGTGGCGCCTAGGCATTTGTGCTTAGAGTTTTAGGGTGAAGAGTGATTGATGCAGAAATGATAGTACTGACCCAATGGATTCGATGATAAACGAGGTTAGCTAAGAAAGGCAAGCGGTGAGAGTCAAGTGGGGTGAGCGTCGAATAGAATGAGCATCAAATGTAAAGCAGAGAGCAATAAGCCAAGCAAGCATCAAGCGGTGAGCAGCACGAGTGACCCAAAGTGAGCGAGGCGAGTGTCAAATGGCGAGCGGTGAGTGAAGAAGTTGTTTCTATCAAAATGAAGACTAAGAGGACAAATAAGACAGAAGATAACAAATACTAGAGGAGGATGTCATAAAGAATTGTTTATGCCTTTTTGGACATTGTGAGAACTCCTCACAAAAATATTTTCTTCCTTTGTAAATTATGACTATTGATGTCGTAAAAGATATTAAAAATCTAAGTTATTCAAAAACAATATAAAATTATTTAAAGCCCTCACTAAAGAACTGTTTAATATTGTTGACGCAATTTATTTTAAGATTTTCTCTACATTAAAAAATTATATATAGTCAATGTTGGTCCGGGTTGGACCGACCCGGAACTCTCGGGACCAAGGACCGACCCGCGTAGTGTTAATCCAAGAATTCTAGAACCAAGGATCGACCCAGTCTCCTTAGGAACCAGACTAGGACCGACAGGATTGGGCCAGTCCGGGGGTTGGTCCAAGGTTGACCCTGGACCGATACTCACCCTTACGAGGATTTGATGATGACTTTGAGAAAAAAAAAAAAAAAGGAGGTATAAAAATCTGACTCTTAAATAGGAAAAAGGAGAATTGATGGATGATCCTCCAAAAACCAGGAACGAGACAAGAGCGACTCTTTCATTGATATTTCTTATTTTTTTTTTCTCTAATTTAGGCCACTGGCCTCTCCTTTTTATGATAAAGGTTTCGAAAGGAAAAATCATGGATTGAAAGAGATAATGACATCTTGACTTGTCTCCCGTGTATGCCCGTGAAAACTCCAAGTTCTCACCCTCATTCTCTCTCTCTCTCTTTCTCTTTCTCCTTCCCGCGTTTGGTGGGTTTAAAGTTACCTCTGGAATCTGCAAAGAGTAAATCCATAGTGCTGTTAGCAAGCCTCCTAATTTGGAAGAGTTGACTTGTCCTTACGTGCTGAAAGTCGTTAACATGATCGGCACTTGCAGTCCAAATTAGGACTTAAATTGTCACTATCCAAGTTCTCACCTTCATTCTCTCTCTCTCTCTCTCTCTCTCTCTCTCTCTCTCTCTCTCTCTCTCTCTTGTAAGTCCTAATTAGGACCGCCAAGTGCCAATCATCAGCATTACAGAAAAAGGATAGGGACACCTAAGTACTAGAGAATCCGAAAGAGTCAAAAGAATGCAAAATTTGTCATGAGATTGCATCAGTCTTAAATAAGGAGACTAAGAAAGAGTTAAAAGGTATGCAATCATTCTTATGTCCAACTTTAGAATCAGCATGCTTAGAGTATAAAGGAAAGGATAATCTAGACATCCTCCAAATTAAGAGGACTGCTAACAGCCTTATAGAGATACGGTTATGATTGAGAAAAAAAAGGAGGTGAGACGACCTTTCTATAGGAAAGGAAATATTAAGTTGCCCTTTTCCAAATTAAGAGACACAACAAGAGCTGACTCTTTTCATTGGGCGTTGTAATCCCCTAATGGCCTCGCCTTGTATTATTTTTTCAATCATACATGTTAATAATCGATGCCGTAGTATGTTTCGATTAATCTGCATTGATCCTTCATCGTTTCGGCTCGAATCGCATGCTTCGTTTCCATGGTGGTGGTAAGGTGTTGTTGGGATGAGTTGGAATATAAATTAAAGCGATTTCTTTACTTTTAACTGTTACGTCAGGGGTACGTGACGAAAAGAAATCGACTAGGCGAATTACTGATTCCACACATCATGAAAGGCAAGAGCATCTAATTAGCACGAGCGAAAAATTCAATCCCCTCACTCGATCATCTACATAGACCAAGTTGAAAGGACAAAAAACCAGAATCATCCTCCATTTTTTTAATGTCGCAACTCCACAATTACCACCACAAAAACCGACCTAGACCAATGTAGATTAATTCTCTAGCTTGATAGATTTTCCTCCAACGGGGATGATATTTTTTTTATTTGTAATGCGTCATATTTTGATCTTATAGTTTGTCTCAATATCTCCTTCAGCTACTTGTTTAATTCCTACTGGATTTATTGACTAACCGTGAAGGACAGTGGCGCCTAAATAGGATCCAGCTCATTGAACATGGACGATGACGTCAGTCTAAACCCATGTCTCGTTGCATGTTGCATTCCTATAAATTGGCACGCTAGGAGCTTGTTTGAACATCGCAAAGCAGCTTCATCCTCTCCTTTCCTCCAAGCCCTTCACTCACTCTCTCTCTCTCCCTCTCTCTCTCTCTCAGAGAAATTGGAGCACCATGCCGAGAGGGTCACCATCCTCTCCATTTCGCTCTGAGAAAACCAAGAAACGGCCCAGCTCTCCCACCCCCTCTCCCTCTCCCTCTCAACAGAAAATGGTTAACATCAGGCGAAAAGGAGATGCCGAGATCGACGACCCGAAGAAGTGCCAGGTGACGTTCTCCAAGAGGAGCGAAGGCCTCATCAAGAAAACCCGTGCTCTCAGCTCACTCACCAGCGCTGGCGTCGCCATCATTATCTTCTCCCGCAAGGGCGAGCTCCGCTTTTTCGGCAATCCCTCCATCGAAGGGGTAATCTCCAGGTTCCTCCGTTGCAAAGGCTACGTGATGCTGCCAATGAGTCCAAAAGAGGGGGTGGACTGTTGCGCGACAAAGGAGGAGTGCGACTCCTTGATCATGAAGTACAAGGAGGCTCTGGTGTAAGAGTTTTTCCTAATGTGGACTAAATTAATTGATATTGTAATTTACTGTTTTTACGGCTACCGTAAAACAGGGTTGGTCTAAGGTGAGATAGAAGGTTTCTTAATTAGTCTAATATGGGCTGGCTAGTGTGGGCCGAGTTGAGCCTGACCCGTAATGAGGAGGACTGGCTGGAAATTCTATAAATAGTGCTCAAGTCTCTCCTCTAACCCTAATTCTCACATGTATCCTCACCTAAGGGGCGTTTACCTAACGCCGCACGTGAGGGACCGCCTCATTGGAGCCAGTGATACGGAGGCAATGAGGAGAATGACTTGATGCGTGGATCCCCTTGATATATGTGAGTAATCATTTTTCCTGCTTCCGCTTTATGTTCGATGGATCCCAAAACAGGTGCGTTAATCTTTCTACTCACTTACGTTCTTGTTCTGATTATGGAGATCTTGGGATTGCGCAATTTGCGTCCAACATGTGGTATCAGAGCAACCATAACCCTAGAACTCGAATGCAATTGGTTTTGCCCTAATTTGTACGGATTTACCATAATTTGTACGGATCTACCCTAATTTGTATGGATTAGCCCTAACTGGTACTGATCTTGCCATAATTTGTGATTTTGGAGATTTTTTGTTCAATAAAAATTAAATTAAATTATATATTCGGACTGGGCTCGACGAGACGAAGAAAACCATGGGCGGCGCGTCGCTGGAGGAGGTTGCACGCGCCCCCACGCGCGGCCACGCGCCTCCTGCGCGTCGAACACGTGCCGCGCACTCAGGCGGCGCGTGCGGGCGCGTGGAGGCTTCGTTCGGCGCGTGGCTGGCGGCGTTGGACTCGTACGGTGATTTCCTATCTCGTGGTATATTTATTTTATATGTTTGATGATTTTATGGATGTGAAAATATATACGGAACCCTAAATACGTGTATTTTTGCGTATTTTTCTTATATTTTCTGTGATTTTGGAAATATAAGTGTTGGGTTATAGGTATATTATCACATAATCATTATAAAGGTGTGATTCATCAATAAAAATCAAACTTTATTGTGAACTGAAGCTGGCTTAATGAGATTCAATCATTATGGATAGTAATTGAATATATCTTGAGATAATGAGAAACAGTAAAAGTCATGAAATTTTTATTGCTCATGCATACTCTTTTACACGCTGGTAATCTTTGAATGATAGACGTCTTAAGAACTCATGACCAAATTGATTGTACTGATTAACATATCTGCTGTATGTGGGTAATGCATGTCAATTAAATTACTGCATATTGTACATGAACTCATCTGGTCATTTGTTAATGTCTATCAAGTTGAATATTTTTATGGTAAAGGAGTATGGCAATATTTACGCAGAGCAATAGTATCTACTGTTAAATTTTAGATATTTGGTTCTCTGGTTTGACTCAATTAATAGGTCACTGGTTGATTACAATGATAATTTGTTGCTTAAAATTGGCTAATAAATCATATGTTGGCCTTGGAGTCATGTTTTGCCGTATGAAACTCATGAGCAATAGTTGATTAGTTATCAAGCTTGTTGATTTGATGTACCCTGCATTACTATTGATGTTAATTTGTGAGAGATATTATAGATCAGCATTCTTTTATGTTGTTCTGGTAATATGTAATTGGGGTGCATAAGAGATGTTTTATTCTCTGTTATGAGAAGTTTCTCGTGTTGCTGTGATCGTTGATCTCATTGGAATCTGTCTTTCAGGTTCATTATATATATATATATATATATATATATATATATATATATATATATATATAAAGATTTTATTAATGAATAAAACAATGTAATTAGCATGATATGTGATTTTGGTGATATAATGCCCCTATCACTAAAGTTAAAATCACATGTATATGGTATATGTGAGGAGTAAAGTTTATATCCCCGGTATGAGAGAATTTCAATGATTCAATTGAGTAGTGACCGCCAAAGTGGCACGCTTGATTGAGTTTGAGAAATTTCGGTCTCGTATGATGATTGGGATGTCTCTTGATCTAATGCGTGGTCACACTCCCAAAGGATGTGATTGTGTATTGGTTCATGGAGGGATACATGATAGTGTGGTGGAGGAGTGACCGATCATAATGGTTCATATGCCCAAAGGTGATAAATTCACGAAGATTGGAATATATTCTCATAACCCTTATCATGTGGGGAGTATACAACTGCATGTCATGTATTCTGCCCAAAGGTGATTATATGATTATGCATGTAACTCTCTGGATGTGTACTTGTACGTCAAGTTACACAGTACTGTCGCGACCTATTTTTCGGGTGCACCACCTATAACTAGGTTAATGGACTGCTAAGTTTTTATACTTAGCTCAGGCTCTCCCAAGCCTATACCAATTCGCGACTTAAGATTCAAGTTCTTAACATGCAATTGATTTTTTTAATCAGGAGTCGCCACTAATCTATTTTTTTGGTGGGTCGATTAGAAACCCAAGTAAAGTAACGGGAGTTTCACTTTACTCCTACGAACCAGAGACTATGGGTACGGGGACTTGGTTACATTAGATTTCTCTAATGCCCTTTCGGTACCATTCTTTTATTTTCAAAAAATGTTTTTGCAGGCAGCTAAAATTGATTTTAAATCTATTTTCCTAACATGTGAGGTGATCATGCGGATGCGCAATCCACCAATTTAACACCCAGATAAACAATAAATAAATTGCAAAAACTTACCTCAAAGCAACGAAAGCATCTGCAATGTTAAGTTAAAAAACACATCAACAACCCCTGGATATGGTTTCTAATTAACACGCAATTTCTTTTTTGTTTTCACTTAAATAAAATCATGCAATATGCAATGCAGTATTAACTAAATGACGTAATTCTAATGTCATGCAATTTCTAATTAAATGGACCTAATAACCATATCTAAATGACATGCATTTCATGAATCTACTTTTAATGATACGCAATGATATTTTTTGTTTTTCCTAAAAATGCAATCTATCCTAGGGAATAGAACTAATTTATTCTAAGACATTTTTTGTATTTTTTTCATGAAAATTCGGAATTAGGAAAAATGTGAAAATTTATTTAACTAGATTAAGATTCTATTTAATTTGCATTAGGAATTAGATTAAGCCAAATCCTAATTTAAACTAAAATATTATCTTAACCTAGATAATCCTAAAATGCAAAATATCTAAACTCATAATAAATTAAGAAAGATATTATCTAGAATTAAACTAAGTGCAATTTAACCCTAATATGCAATGACGTACAAAATATGCACTAATTTTACATGACATATGCATGATGATTTTTTATTGTTTTTTAATTAATTTTCGAAATTAATAATTGCCAAATAATTAAACATGCAATCCAAATTAAAAATCTAGCAACCTAAATTGATTGATTTGATTTTTTTTATTTTAAAATTCGAAATAAGATTCCTATTCTAAATGTGTAAACCCTAAAATATGCAACATTATTACCCAAACACATTTCAAGATGAACAAAGCGATCATGACAAGCCAAAACAAGGATATCACACATCATTCATATCAAGGGATAACATTTCGCTGATAAAAATGATAAATTGATCTTAAGCCTTAAAGATCAAAATATCAATTTTATTCCCGCTTAATTAATTATTTCATACTGACCAAAAAAAAAATTAATTATTTCATCTAAGGCCTTATAGATGAAATAAAAAATCCTGGCGCGGTTGCGAATCGGGTGATATGTTGGAATTTCCAATCATATAATAAAGACTAATTATACTAAAAAAAACACAAGATAAAGTAAAATAAAATAAATAAAGTAAACTAAAGAAAACTACCTAATGTGTTTTCTTTTCTTTTTTTCTTCTTTTTTTTTAAAAAATGGGCTTGACAGCCATGGGGCCCGGCCAAGGGTGGCTAATCGGAGGTCCGGCAGGGGCGTCACGGTCGGAGCTCCGACCAAGCTAGGCGGCGACGGGGGACTCGGCCCGGGTGTGGCGACGTCGGGCTTGTGGGTCACGGCGGCAATGGTGAACAGTGAGAGCTCGGTTGCTGCGGAACAGTAATGGAGCGGAGCAGGCCTCAGGCTTCGAGATGCGGCGTCGGGGTGCAGGCGCGACGTCCGGTGAGCGGAGACGGGCGGCGAAGGCACCGGGTGCTTGGCCGAGGCGAGCGGTGCGGCGGCGCGGCGAGGTTGGGAGCGGCAGGCTTCGGAGCTCCGGCGTCGGCTGGGCATGAGCGCGGTCGTCGGGGCGCCTGGCGTTCGGTGCTACTGGTGGTGCTGCAGTGGGTAAGGCGGCTCGGGCCTACTCGCGGAGGGTGGAGCGTCGAGGCTTCGGTTCGTCGGGGTAGGGGCTCTGACCGAGGTGGAGGCGCGCGACGGATCGACGATCGGCTCCGGCGTCGGGACTGGTCGCGACAGCAGGGAGCGGCTCGGCGTCAGGTCCTCACCGGAGATGCGGCGCTGGCGTGGCGGTGGCGATGAACGGCGGTAATCGCACGGTGAGATGGAGCAGCTCTGGATAGTCGCGGATGGAGCAGCAACGGGCGTAGCAGATGGAGCAGCAACGTGGGCAGCAAGCTTGGGGAGACGATGAACAGTAGGGGTCAAATCAACCCCTTTTTTTCCTTTTTCTTCTGCCTTTACGCTTCTCTTTTGTCTCTTCTCCTTCTTGTCAGACCCTTTTTGCTCTTTCTTTTTTGACTTTTTCTTTTCTTTTCTCCCCCAAAACCGAAGGAAGGCCTCTCACCTTTTTGCTCTCCAATTTTCAAAAATCGCTCCCCAATTTTTTCAACAAAACTCTCTCCCTAATCTTTCGCGCCCCCATAAACTGTGCAGGTCAACCCCTTTTATAGTGGTTTCGATCGGCCGCTTTTTATGGAAAATTTTAAACTTCCATCTTCTGTTGCATTAAATCATGGATGCAAATCGGAGCATGATTTCGCAATCAGCTCAATTTTGCATCGATTCCTTCCATTTTATCAAAATTATTGCCATTTGTTCGCCTGATTTTGAAATTGTTGCTGCATTTAATAAAACCGGACATCCATCGAAATTCTATATTTCCTTGCATACTTCAATCAAATCAATTTCCACCATATTTATTTTTTCTTTTCCTTTTATTTGTTCAAAATGCAATTTTATTTTTCCAAAATTAGGTGTCAACAAGTACTCACATGATGCTAATTATATATATATATATATATATATATATATATATATATATTGCTTGGTTATCAGTCACATTTTCTGTAATTAATAACTTCATTATTATTGAGGTTTTTACTGCTTCAAATTTTAAGTTATGGACATATGATTTGCTGCTTGAGAAAAGAGCAATAGAATTTGTTTACTGTCCATGAGAACACTTGAAAAGAGGTTTTTATGGATTGCACTGCTATAAAACGATGGAAGCCTTAGTTGCTTGAAATTATGTCTTGTCTGATATTGAAATTAGGACACATCTGCAAAGATTGTGTTTAAGTCTTAATGACATATACATCTTGTATATGATTAAAATGTTGTCAGGTTTAACAGTGGCTATGAGTAGTTTGGCAAGTATGACAATGCAAAATAGCTCCCACTAAACAACAGCATCTCATGATGCTCCTAGGCCCATGCTAACAATATGTCACTCAAATACACACGAGCGTAGGCCTTTAGTTAGTGGATCTGCAATCACATCATCTGTAAAATATATACTATATTAAAACGTCACATTTCTATATTGTTTGTTTTTTGTCAAAAATTTTGACCACCATATATTTAGATCCCTTGAGATCTCTGTAGTAAATAAATAATACTACAAATTTATTATCTCAATACAACCGTATGGATTTATCCATAAAGTTAAAACGATCAACTCCTTTAATGAGGTTCTGGAGCTTAAAAGCCCAAGTAACAGCCTAAAAGAATGTTACTAACACTACTTACATAGTAGAAGATGACATAGAACTTTAGTAGGGTATTTAGATGTAAACTTTGCTGGCTGTTCTGATGACATGCAATCAATAATAGAATACATATTTATGTTAGCAGTAAATGCAATAAATAAAGTTCTATGTCATCTTCTACTATGTAAGTAGTGTTAGTAACATTCTTTTAGGCTGTTACTTGGGCTTTTAAGCTCTAGAATCTCATTAAAGGAGTTGATCGTTTTAACTTTATGGATAAATCCATATGGTTGTATTGAGATAACAAATTTGTAGTATTATTTATTTACTATAGAGGTCTCAAGGGATCTAAATATATGGTGGTCAAAATTTTTTACCAAAAGCAAACAGTACAGAAAGGTGACATTTTAATATAGTATATATTTCACAGATGATGTGATTGCAGATCCACTAACTAAAGGCCTACGCTCATGTGTATTTGAGTGACATATTGTTAGCATGGGCCTAGGAGTATCATGAGATGCTGTTGTTTAGTGGGAGCTATTTTGGCTTTACTCTGATAAGGGTTTCATCTGTATTCGTTACATTTTGTAACGGTTTGATATGTATCAACTTTTGCATTCAATAAAATATTTTTGAATGTGTTATTATTATGTTGAATACATATTGATAAAGTCTCAAGGGATTGTATAAACCTTGAGTGAAGGCTAGGGGCATCCGCGCATCCATTTATTAGTCTTGTGCATATGTCTTGTGATACATAAATAAAGGTTAACCATAAGGACAAGACATATGTGGGTTCATTGGAACCATAAAGCATTCTCTAGTGGCACAAGTTTTTGTGACGCCTAAAGTTAAGAGAATGGTGACTGACAAATGGAATCTCTCTATGAGAGATGTTATCCATTTGACACACTACCATATTGAATCCATATCAATAAAGTTGAGAACATTCCTGACCATGGAAGGCTCTGTGTGTATACATGCAGTTACCGCCATGATTCGGTGTTTAAGACTTTGTGGGATAGGATTGACTATTAAGAATTATCTCTAGACCAAATGTGCGCACATACAGTACGATTTCAATTAATATAGTCCAAGTGGGAGAATGTAAGAGTTTTTCCTAATGTGGACTAAATTAATTGATATTGTAATTTACTGTTTTTACGGCTACCGTAAAACAGGGTTGGTCTAAGGTGAGATAGAAGATTTCTTAATTAGTCTAATATGGGCTTTTTAGTGTGGGCCGAGTTGAGCTGACCCGTAATGAGGGGGACTGGCTGGAAACTCTATAAATAGTGCTCAAGTCTCTCCTCTAACCCTAATTCTCACATGTATCCTCACCTAAGGGGCGTTTACCTAACGCTGCACGTGAGGGGGCCGCCTCATTGAGCCAGTGATACGGAGGGCAATAGAGGAGAATGACTTGATGCGTGGATCCCCTTGATATATGTGGGTAATCATTTTTCCTGCTTCCGCTTTATGTTCGATGGATCCCAAAACAGGTGCGTTAATCTTTCTATTCAATTACGTTCTTGTTTTGGTTATGGAGATCTTGGGATTGCGCAATTTGCGTCCAACATCTGGACCTTCTGCGCAAGAGGTCAAAGGATTTAGAGAACAACCCAGCGAATAATGCCGATGCTTCTCGTGAGTCTGGAGTTGGAGCTGGTCATGATCGTTCAAATGGTGTTGATCGCGACACTTCGTTGACCTCGCCGGCTGACTCGGCCGCCACCAATGGTGAAAGTTCGAGTATGGATCTCCAGGACTTGTATGCTGGGCTCGACGACATCATCACTCTCCTCGACCACGATGGTTTCAGAACTTGGTGGTCGGCTGTGTAAGCTCAGGAAAGGAATCCTTGCGCTCCAATCTTAAGGTCTACGAAAATAATGAGGACGACGACGATCGCATCCTCGCTGCATTTGAAAAATTCGGTTGTTTCTGCTGCCATCCTATGTATATGTATGGGAGCATATGTCTGTGTGTGTGTGTGTGTGGAATAAGCAGGGAAGACTCAGACCTTCTAAGTCCTCCCTCTCTCTCTCCTTTTGTTAAGTGGAATGATATAATGCAATTTGACAATTTCTCCGCTTTTTCTAATTTAACGGTGCGGTGCCACATCAGGGTGTTAATAGCTAAAAGAGTGAATTTGATCCAACGAATCGCCGATTTCACAAATCGGTAAAAGGCAGAGTATTTAACTGTCAATGTAAATAATAAAAGGTTGGAAAAATACCTAAATTCGGGGATGTTTTAAGGAAAAATCCGAAGAGCCCATAGAAAGGGGCTCGGATGAGATAAGAGCCCAGTTGAAAAGCAATGAACAACTGAGAACCAAGTCTTAGCGTCTCCTAATTAAGAAAAGGTGACTTTCTCTAACTGAAAGGTCGTTGTCATAATCATTTCTCTATGGTGCTGTTGGCAGTCTTAATTTAGACTACGAAGATTCCTTCTTTTTACTCTTTCTTGGTCTTGGACTCGTGCCCTTGCATTGGTCTATCTCTTTCTTATTTAGGACTAATGCAAACTCATGCCAAGTTTCGCTTTCTTTTGATTATAATAGCAGCCACTAGCCTCTCGCTTTTTTATCAGCACAAGTCATCAAATTCAGAGCCGGATTCATCGAAACAAAATCTTTCCAGACACTGGGATTTGGCGCGTTATAGAAACTAAAAAGCACATATCTGTTAATGGTGTTGGATACTCACTTTCATTAATCCGCACAACTAGGGAGATGATTGTATTCTTCTTTTCTTCTCGATTTTTCATTGTTTATTATTCATTAGGAATTAAACATAAAGCTGAATGAGATATTAAGACAACCTAATGTATCACATATACAATGCATTTCAAGAGTAAATACCACCCAATTTGGAGGAAAAATTGTCAGAAGAAGAACAAAGCAAATATCATAATTTTTATACGACGCTTACTCAAGTGCCATAACTCTTTTTTCGCTCACTTAGAAGCACGTTTGGTAATGTTTCTGTTAAAAAATTGTTAGAGAACAGAAATAAAAAAAATATATATATATTTCTGTTTTGGGGAATAATTTTTTAATAGAATAATGCGTTTGGTAATTGCACATAATTTCTGTTTTGGAATAGAAAAAGAACAGAAACACGATTAATAAACTTGTATATTTTTTTATTCTTTTAACTTTTAAATATTTTTATTTTCATTTTCATTTTTTTTTTTTTTTCTTCATTTTGGCTGGTCGCAGGCCTTAGCCATGGCCAAGTGACCAGCCGACGAGGGCCGGCGGCCTCGCCTAGCCACGGCGAGGCTAGCGACAAGCCAAATAAAAAAGAAGAAAAAGGAGAAAATAAAAAGAAACAAGTTTTGTGCTTTTGTTTTTTTGTTTCTTCAAAAATGTTCCCGGGAACAAAAAACAAGTTTTTCTTATTTCTTGTTTCTATTCCAAATTTGTTCGTGGAAACAAAAAAAATAGATATTTTATTCGTTGGAACAAAAGTGTAAATAAATGTGTTTCTATTCTTTTTTTTGTTCCTCGGAACAAAAGAACAGAAATTTTTGTTCCGGGGAATAGAAACAAAAATAAACAAACAGGCTCTTAAGTGTCACATCGAGTAAAATCAATCATACGAGTGTCATTTCCAACAAATCATCTTACGTGGATTTTTTTTTTTATTAATTTTCCATCCAACGTGATTTTTTTTTTTTTACTTTTATTTTGTGTTTTGTTTTGTTTTTGTTTTCCTTTTTCTCCTTTTTTTTACCACTTGCCACTTGCAAAACCTTTGCCCTCGCCTGCAGCCTATAAGGTGGCCCTCACCCAATTGGGAAGGGTTTCATAGTCGATGAGGATTGCCAATGATCCTCGCAGACCCTAAAAAAATAAGGAAAATAAAAAATTCAAAAAATAATTATAAAAATAAAATTATATTTAAAATTATCCATGTCAATACCGGTAAAGGAACATAGGACAACCGTCATCTATATTATATTTTCAGACAAGACAAATCGCTAATGGCACTCAATTGATTGATTTTTCAAATTTGTAACTCTCTAGTGAGGGAAAAAAAAGTTATAGTACTTAAGTAAGTGTCGTATGAAATATATGGTACTTGCGCTATTCCTAACCCAAAAATTATCAAACTAGAGAACTAATTTACATCAATCAAGGTCTGTGCGGGTGGTCATTCAGAAGTCGAAAGTTAAAAATTTCAAGATGAACTTGGTTTTCTGTCCTTTCAACTTGACCTATGTAGATCGTCAAGTTAGGCATTTGAACTTTTCACTCATGTAAATTAAATACTCTTGCCGTTCATGATGTGTGGAATCAGTAATTCACCAGATCAATTCTTTTTGCCATTAACACTGAACGTGGCATTTAAAAGTAAAGAAATCGCTTTAAATTATAATATTCAATTCAAAAAAAGATAAGAAGAAGGAAAAATAATACGTAACATGTCAGGACGAGAGAGAGAGAGAGGCTATTGGCCGTCATATTCCAATTCATTCTAACGCCTCATTGCCAGAAACTGAGCATGGAGCCGATATGATGAAGAATCAATGTGGCCTAATCGGAAGATGCAACAACATCAATTATTAAAGTGCAATGGAAATAAAAGAAATATGTACACAAGAAGTTCTAAAATCTGCTTTGAAAGTATAATCAAGTCCTAAAACTTATAAAAATTACAATCAAGTCTTAAAAATTGTCGAATTGATCCAATTGAATCATTCCATTAACTCTGTCTATTTATACTAAAGAAAAATGATAACATAGCTTTTTTTAGTATTTTCTCTTCCCATACGGCAATAACATTTCCGAAACATGAAACATAAAATTAAAACGACATCATTTTGAATTAAATTCTAATTTTTTAAATAAAAATCTTATTTAAATAATATAAAAATAAAATAAAAGCATATTAAAAAAACACACCGCTGCCACTATCATTGCCAAAGACGGTCAGTGGGGCTCAACCAAGGCCGGCAAGGGGAGTTGGGGCTTTGGCCAAGACCACAACCCTTGCCAATCGTAAGCGGGTGCCCATCGACCCTTGCGCAACCCTGGCTGAGGCCCTAATAGCCCTTTCCAATGACTAGGCCATGACAGCAAGGGCATACTGCCCTTGCCCTTGTTTTTTTTTTTTTTTTTTTCCTTTTTTAGATTCTCTTTTAATTTTATTTTTTTTAATTAAGATTTTGGTTATAAAATTAAAATTTAATTCAAAACGACATCATTTTAGTCTTATATTTCATATTTTAACAACATCATGCCATGCATGAGGAAAAAAATATTTATAAAAGCAACGTAAGCATTTTTCATTAATATGAATGAATATAATTAACGAAAGGATTTGATTGTACTGATTTGAAAATTTTTAGGATTTGATTGCAGTTTTTATAAGTTTTAGAACTTTTGTGATAAATTTTAGCACTTTCAACAAACATATCACAAAATAAAATACAAGCAAAGGCCAATTGATCAATTAGAGAGTGCACTTGTATCACGTTTCCTATCTTGGAAGATATTCCATAAAAAAATTTCTCATTTTTCTCTAAGTCACGATCCTACTCTCTTTTAGTGCTCAAAAAGATATTGAGACAAAACTATAAAATCAAGTACTAACACGTGAGACGGAAAATAGGATAAAAGCAAAGGCCAGTGGCAAAACGCTCACCGAAAGAGTTTGGCTCTTTTTGCGTCTCCTAATTTGGAAGATGTCTAGGTTAATCCTCTCCTCCCTAGAGAGATCGTGTCCCCGCCCAACTTGGAAAATCAGATAAAAACTGAATAAAATATAATGCGAACATCCCATATGTGGGGAGGGAATATTGGAATTCTTAAATAGGAAGAGTCAAATGTCAATCGGAGAGAATTTTGTCAGTGGGTGAGTGAATGTGTGATGAACATGGGGAGGGAATGAATAGCGTGTAGGTCCTCATGTGCCGCCGTTGACAGTCTTCTCCTTCACCCAATCACTCTTTCTTTCGTTTCCCGTCCGGGGAAAGTCCTCTATAGTTCACATTTTTTTTTCCTTTCCTTTTATTTACACTAAAAATAACCGGACCATCAACAGGGGCAAGCACATGACTAATATGTGAGAATTATTGTGCACGTGACGTCGCCATAGGGCTTAGTATATATATATTAATAATCACTATTGACACATCGGTGAAGCATATTTACAAGGATTGCCAATCGATTATTGATATACGATGACAACTAGTTAATAACTATAGATACCAAAAATCGAGATTCTGTTCTCAGAGAGGCATTTCGATGCCATGATGCCTCTGGGGTATACTCGTGCTTGGATAAGAAATCTTCTAAAGAAAAGCTGCCACTCTAGTGTACAAAGAGAGATGTCTAAATTCTTAGGCTACATCTCGTACCAAATGAGAAATTTGCAGGATGCTATAAATATTGTTGAAGAGTGCATGCAAATATTTCTTGACCAATGTGCCTTTATGAACTACTTCAGGTGCCGCCATAGGGAAGCTCATCACAAGATTTTGAATCGAAATTCTAAAAGAATGTCGATATGTTGTGTAAATTAAATTTATGAATTTTTTTTCTTTATACTCTCTTCAAGAATTGAATATGGAACTTTGAATAAAATATATGAGCAGATATTTTTTAATTTCATAAGAGGTCGATTTTTTGTGTAAAATATCTGTAATAGTTGCAACATTTAATTATAGGAATAAAAAGTTTGGAAAATAAAAGATACTCTAAATAAAATTATAAAACCCGATTATTATTTTTTTTTCTTATAATTTCACCATTCTCGTGGTTCAATGTGCTACTCCAGGCACCTTCTCGTAAATTTATATGTAGACAAAACCCACATAAATTTCTAAATATTGTGTAAAGCGCAATAGACACTAAATGGTCATCTATCTAGTTTATGAGCTATATTTTTGTCCATTCACAACTAATGGCAATTGGATGACACTTCCTCCAATTACTCTTGTGATTAGTGGATTATAAATTGCAAACATCGTCCACATGCAAAATTAAACAAATATAGATATAGATGATGTCCGTCTCTATGCCCCGCCCATCAAATTAATTGTTGAAGAAAACTTTGAAAAATGCAATCCAATAATTACGGTTATCAGCCATTCCCTTTTAGCTATAAATAATAAAAGATTATCGCACATATATGATTCGCTAGCATTTAACATTTTTATCATAATACAATTCGGTGTAGAAATTAATATGGTTTTGCATAAACAGAAAGCACCGGCGTAAAGCACAAGAACTATAGGAAGACCAATTACAGAACCTAAATCCTGTATTTCAAACCCAATACGAATTTGACGCCTAGATGAATAATAATCATCTGTAAGCCAAGGAAAACATTATTTTTTTTTATTAAAAAGATGTGTGAACATAGCTTTTCTGAGAATGGTTATATGTTTCTAGTAAACCAACCCATGTGAATAACTTGCTACGCTTTGGGAAGAGATTCTACGAAATATGACAGTTGCAGGAGCAGCTCACTACTAGATAAATAAATATACTTTGCATGTCATTATACAACTTGCACCATTGGCCATTTTGACAGATACTTTCGCATCAAAGTGCTCTGCTAACAGAGTGAGCGACAATGACTATTAGGCTCATACTTCCCAGTGCAGAATCAACAAAAGACATTCGCAAATATTTCAGGCCTCGCAAGCAGCAAACATATATCGGCAACGTCTAAGAGCTATTGTGAACTTTGAATTGTGCAAAGATTGTCTAATTGTGTACGTCAGTTATGCTCCTGCCATAGCAGTCATTGCGCCCATGCCTTTTCACACAAATTAAAGAGCTCATCATCCATTGTCATGTCATCTCTTTCAGCATTTGACAAATTCTCTGGACCCGTTTCTGCTATAAAGTTTTCAGCAACAACTTCGAGGAAATCACCTTGACGCCCCCTTCATAAAAATGAAGAAGCGGAACAGGAAAAATAAATTAGTTAGCCATGCCGAAATTAATATTAGAAGCCAGAGATTTAAAACCACCCTTTCCTGAGTCGGGCCCATGTGAGAGCTGCAACTGCAGCTCCTCCCAAGTGCGCTGATCCCGATATCTCACTGTCTCCCTGAACCAACCAAAAATATAGGATTACAACTCCAGACTTGTTGGTCCAAAAAAAATTATACAGGTTTACAGGCACTTCGTACACGACAGATTCAGAAAATTTCCTCAGATGGCAGAGGACAATTCTGACGCTCGTGCACTACCAAAGTCTCTCTTTTCCTTTGATCAGAAAGCCAACACTTTGTTGGTAACTTGATAAGTTACAGAGCCATAATTTGCAATCTCTATTATTCACAATTTGCAAGCTATTCTAAATTCAGATTTAGTATGCTCACGCTGTGTTACTAGCAAGACTGCTCATTCCCGACCATCGCTGAGGGCATCTCTTTACAAACTATTCTGAGTTCTAAATTAGGAGAATGTATATCGGCGATATACCATGTCATTGATGATGTGGTGTCGCATCGACTCACATATAATAATGTTCACATAAGTAATACGAAGAAATCAGCACACTTGATATCATCGTTGCAGGAGATACTTCTTTATAATATTTGCTGGAATCATGATTTACACTAGTTATCCTATCATTATACATTGATCTTGACGACACTACAACGCATCAATCATTCATCTAGATCCAATCAAGGGATTAACTAACCAAAACATTGATCATCATAGAAAGAGAGAGGTAATTCAGCAAAAAAAATTTAGCTGATCCTATAAAATGTAAAAAAATAAAAATAAAAAAAGAGTCGTACATACCTGGATTATCCTCAACACATCTTTGCCGACCAGAAAAATTCCCTAACAGGTAATTAATATTTGATTCAGAGAGATATTGAAACTGACCCCCCCGAATAAACAACATTTTTATCAAAACCACAGAAGAATTACGAGTAAGGGCGTGCATGGAAACGTTTCAAAAAAACGTTTCTGGAACACTTCTGTACTTTTTTTGTTCTCGGGAACAAAAAAAGAATAGAAACGCGTTTGGTTGCGTTTCTTTTTTTTGTTTTTTGTTCCGGAACAAAATTGGAGCAAAAAAAAGAAACACAAAAAGTTGTTTACGGAGAAAAGAAACACTTCTTCAAAGCCCAAAAGAAACGCTTCTCTTCTTCTCCCTCTTCTCTTTTCTTCTTCTTTTTTTCTTCTTTGGCCGACAACCCGCCGTTGAGGCCGGCGACGCCCTCGAGGGTCGGCGACCTCGCCGGAGGACGGTGTGACGGCGGCGCGGCACTAGAGGCTTCGGGATCAACACGGGGCGACACGGGCAAAGAGCGCGAGACGGCGTCGCAAATGGTGTGGTGAGATCGGGACGGCGTCGAGCTGCGGGCTTCGGGCGCGGGTGCTCGCTCCGACGGCAAGGCGGCGAGGCTCGGCCTCACCTTGGCTGGGCGAGCTCGGGCTCGCCCGGATCCGGCGAGGCCGAGCCTCGCCATGGCTGGCGAGCTCGAGCTCGCCCGGATCCGGCGAGGCCGAGGTCGCCCGGCCAAGGCGAGGCCAAGCCACGCCCAACCACGGCGAGGCTCGGCCTCGCCGTGGTTGGGCGAGGCTGCCAGCCTCGTTGGCCAGTCGGCGACCGGCCGAAAGAAGAAAAAAATAAAAAATAAAGGAAAAAATGGAAAATAAAATAAAAATATTTAAAAATTAAAAGAAACAAAAAATGAATAAAATTTACCAAACGTGTTTTATTCATTTTTTATTCCCGGAACAAACGTTACCAAACACGTTCTTTCGTTTAAAAACTGTTCCCCGGAACAGAAACACTTTTTGTTTTGTTCCGGGAACGAAAAGGAACAGAAACATTATCATGCGGGGCCTAAGATGGCAGGAACTGGAATGATGAAGTCGAGGTAGGGTGTGGCTTTTGGAAAGACAAATATATCAAGCAGCATGATAGCATTGACAACTCTGCTAGCCGCCTAAATGGATATCACAAGTCAGACAAAACTCAAGTATTCAAGACGCCAGTTGAATTACAAAAAAGTTGCAGGTTTAGAGGCTCCCCAAACTGAGCCCAGGATCTTCCAGCACCAAGAAGTATGCTTTACTTCTGATCATGTCTACAAGCGTTATTTTGGATTATAGATAATGCACCTCAGCATGAAGTGTGGAATATAAAAAGGAAAAAAGACACAAATGATTCTTGAACTTTGACCCAATATGCAATGTGGTCTAAGCTTTCAATTTGTTCAATGTAGTCCTTGAACTTAAGTCCAATGTTCAATGTGGTCCTTGAACTTTTAATTTGTTCTATGTAAGTTCCTGAAATTTTGGTACATGTTCAAACTAGCTCCTAGACTCTATAAAAATGTTCAATGTTTAATATAGGACAACACTAAACTAAACATTGAACATTTTTAAGAAGTCCAGGGACTAGTTTGAACATGTATTAAAAATTCAGAGATCACATTGAACAAATTAAAAGTTCAAGAACCATATTGAACAAATTGAAAGTTCAAGGATCACTTTGCAAATCGGGGCAAAGTTCAGGGACAATTTGTGTCATTATCCCATATTAAAACGCTATTTTATGTTTTGGGACTGGAAACTGCAATCACCTATCTCAAAGTAGAGCACGACTTTTCTAGACCTATTCACATTGTCAACATACTCACATTCCAAGACTTCGAATAAACTTAAAGTGGACGGGATGTGACCGGTGGATTTACATAAATTACTGTCAAGCTCTATATTAGTTGCTCTATTTACACATACCAATCCTGGCATTTTTGAAGGGTCTATGCTGAACATTCCTTGACCCTGCAAAGTTTGAGGTAATCAAAATTTGCATTAACTACAATCCACAAAATAATTCTGCACATATTTCCTTAAATTCAGTTTACCTTCGACTGTGAATGCATGAAAGCATGGTGCACCAAATAGAATATTGAACCACCAAAAGCCCCAGCCAGACACAACTTTAACAAGAATTCTGGTCCGAAATTTCTCCCGATCTAACCATACAACCATTTGAAAGGCACATAATTAATCAGAGAAATATAAAAGCACGAGATATTATCCATCAAATAGAAAAATCAAACAACAAAAGTAAGGTATCTACTTATGCTAAGGCACAAGAACACAAACGGTACAATTCTACCTAACATATTTCAAATAAAAAGGGTCCCCATCGTAACCATAAACAGAAGAGAAAGAAATTTTTATCTGCCTCACTCCCTCCCTCCCTCCCTCCCTCCAGAAAACTTGCCATCCTTCCATGAAAATTGCATAAAAGTTATAGTCTTTCTATTGTGAAAGCTTCAGAATCTAAATTAACACGAGCATTGTATAGCCAGAAAAAATAAAACTTTTAAGGGAAAAAGGCATCTTATCTGAAAGGAAATAAGAAGATGAAAAGGTATTAAGTCATACATTGTACCCGAAAAAGTAAAGTCCAATCATGTTGTAGATTAAATGCTCCATAGTCATATGGCTGAAAGAAGAAGTTATCAGCGTGTGCAGACAACCGCTCTTAACGTTGTCTAAGGAAATCTGCACTGAAGAATCACAGATTAAGTTACATTGAGAAATGAAAATTCATAATTTAGATCAGCATCTTCAGCTCTGGTCTCATTGGAGACCTTTAATTCTAGGACAGAGATCTTACAGTGTAGTTTTTCATCATAAAACTACGATCAGCAATCTGCCATAGCATAAAAACAGCAACATTTGTAATTATTAGCCCTAGAACCACATGTCAACTGTTAGCCTTCTAAACCATGATTTCCTGTGGATAGGAAGACAAAGATACCATGGAAAATTATGCTTTATCTACGCAAACCTACAATCAAGTGAACTTGAATTATAATAGTATGTTTTCACTGGATAGTCAAAACCACAAATCCTAACCCAGGAAAGTCGATGAACACTCAGTTGTACGGCCCTAGAAAGCAGCTTAAGCAATAGCCCTCACCATTTGTTAGGTTTGTTATGAGGGCTAATAGATACACTTATGAAGCATTCTTTTAAAGCGGCCATGAAGTGGCACCAGATGAAGAGATCACCTAAAATACTGTATTAAGCTAGTCTTCCCTTTCTCTGTCTGTCACCTAGGCTAAGAAACAATACAATTTACGAGTTTGCTATGATCTTCCTTTTATTTTTCTTGCACTATACCATTCACTCTCTGATTGTTAAGCATACCCAAAGCTACCATATGCTGCGTGCAAGATCACAAAGAGGACAGCTAAAAGCAATCGATTCATTGATATTTTCATTGCGAGCACTGAGAAATCCACTTGGCCTATCCTTATGCCAAATGTCGAAACGACCCCACTCTAACAACTATATTTGGTTTGAGTCCTACTAGTGCAACAGGCAAATCATGATCAAATTAGAATATGAGACTGAAATTGAATGGCAAATGGTAAATTCAATTCAAGGTTGTAGATTTCCTTTCATACTCCGCAAGTTGAATATTTTCTTGGACAGATATAAATCTCTTCTCTGCTTTGGCTTTTTCTGGAACATAAAGATGACATTCTAATGTCATGAAGCGGAACTAAACAAAGATAAGGGAACGGTATTCACCCTTTTTGTTTATTTTCCCCTTACATGAGAATTAGAATCCAATGAATATAGTTAGCTTGAAAGTGGGTTCTGCTCATAGCAGTTTTCAGTAGCAAGACAGGGACAAACACAGTCATCTCCCTTCATTGGTCCACTCTCGGGAGAAAAGGAAAAAATCAGTTCGGTAATGGAAGCCCCTGAAATCCCAAGCAAAAAGAAAATGCAGAGGATCCATCACCAAGTTCTCGTCAAACAAATCCGAACTTTGTTAGATATGATCTGAACTGAAAAATTGAACAACCAGCGTAGAAACCCATTACCAAATCTCTATGAAATCATCATTATCTCGCCCCTAGAGATACAAAACCTAACAAAGATCGAGAATTCCCCAAAACCAAGAATGACAAAAACAGAGAACGCTCGGGAACACTGACCAGCCGCGTCTATAGGAGTCGAAACCGCCGGCGAATCCCGAACGCGAGTTGAAAGGCGAGGGCGCCCGGTAAGACCCAGCTCTGGAATTCGCCAGGCTCTTGAGCGGCGACCCGCGAAGGGCATTCGAATAAGCCGACGCCCGGGCGTTTCTCGCCAGGAGCCGCCATGATGCGTTGTCGGGGAAGAAGGAACGGCGCAAAGAGACGCCGAGCTCGGCGCGGCTAGGCCCGGCGACGGCGTAGGAGGCGCAGAGGCGGGAATGGCGAAGAGACGAAGACGTCGAGGCGGCGGCGGCGGTGGCGGCGGAGGGCTTTCCCTCGTCTCTCTGCTATAGGTAGCCTATGCCTGTCTCCTCTTCTGCGCACGTCATGTCCAGAGCGCGGACGGAAGGAGGAAGAAGAGGAGAGGGCCAGGCCGCAAAGTCAGCAAGGTTGGGCGAGATGGGCCCTAAGCCCATGCGGAAAAGAGAAAAGGGGCTAGGATGAGGCCCAGCCCCCAGGGCCAATTTTTATTTTTTTAAATATAATTATCCGAAAATAGGGTAAAATAAGGAAAAATAAAACTTAGTAAATGCTAAAAATAACTAAGCCCTAAGGGATGCGAAAATCATTTTTGTTAGGGCTTAGTTGGTCCCTAGTTTTCTATATAATTTTTGTTATAAATACTTGGACAATATTTAAGTGTCAACAATGATAAACTAATTCCCTCACCTTGTGCTCTCATCTAAGATCATTAGAATGGCACACTAGGTAAGGGGATAAGAAACAAATTGAGATCATCGGAAGGGAACACATGGTAAGGGATTTGATCATCCCTTGGTTGTGTTCATTTTGTAATTCCAAACACCACAAAATACAACTTCCAATCTACTTTTATGCATTTCTAGACCTTTTTGTTTTTGTCTTTTCTTATTATTCAGGTGTCACAATCATTTTCTTTTCGTCTTTGACACAATAATTGGGAAAATTACCAAAAAATTCATATATTTAATGTACTTTTGGCAATTCAATCCAACAATTTTCAATTGGCACAACTAAATATATTACATGTATGCCACATTTCAAGGGTAAAAAATCATCCAATTCGGAGGAAAATTTATTGAGCCATAAAATACTAAACTTCTTAAAATATCATATCTTGTCAGCGGAAAGACAGCGAATTCTCACGTTTTGAGTGAGGTTTAATTATTTTATTGGCCAAAGAAAAATGAGGTTATTAAGTTTTCCGTCAATAAATCTGGAAACGAATTTCCAAGATCCATATTCCATTGCCATCAGTCCCAGTCAATCAAAATATGATTTTCTATCAATCAAAGTATGATTTTCGATCCCATCAAATAAAAGGGACGGAAAATCCTCGACAGAAGTTGTCTTCAAATCGCCATCAGTTCCGGTCCCTCCCTGCAAGAACTCACCGAAAGTCCAAGATAGGTCCTAGGCTACCTTGAGCTTTCAACATTTTCAAAAGGCCCGAAGCACTATCCATCTTCCTCTTCGTTGGTTCCTCAGATGTCGGCCGGCGAGGTGGCGATGGGTCGGCGACGGGTTGGAGAGAGGCCGGCGTGGTCACAACACCCCGACGACCGTTGCCGACCAATCGCATCACCCAGATCTGGGTCGCGTCGATTGCCTAGGTTGCAGCGAGGTCGGTCGCCACGACCTCTAGCGACCCACGATCTTGCCGCGACCCAGATTTGGGTCGCGGAGGTCGCCGGAGATCGTAGCGACCTAGGCCACCCACAAAGTCACCACAACCCAGATCTGGATCGCGGTGACATTTGTTGTCGCGACCTTCAGTGACCCACAACCTCGCCGCGACCCAAATCTGGGTCGCGAAGGTCGTCGGAGGTTGCCGCGACCCAAATCTGGATTGCAAAGATTGCCTGGGTCGTCGGCGACCTCCACAGCGCGATGGGTCGTGTGATGGCACGGCGAGGGTCGTAGCTAGGTCGCGGAGGTCACCTGGGTCGCCGGCGACCTCCGCGGCGCGGTGGATCGCGCGACGGTGTGGCGAGGGTCGCTGTGACCCTCGCTGCGCCGCTTCCCCCTCGCAGATTGCCTACCCTTCGCCGGCAGTGACTGGTAAAGCCCTTGGCCGGCGGTGACCGGCGAACCCTTGGCCGGCCAACTTTCCTTTTTTTTTAAATAAAAGTCTTTTGCAAATCCAATTTACTCAAACACTATTTTGCATAAAAGATACTTCACAATGGACTTCACAAATAAATTTACCAAACACATTCTGTATTTTGAAAAACACCCTTAACTCAAAGGCCTTTACATTTTCCCAAGAATTTTTCCCAATAGTCTTCCCAAACACACCTTATAAATGATTTTGATTGGGCAGATACAAAGACAGGGTGACATTAGCTCTCTCTCTCTTTCCTCCATAGAAACGCCAAAACGCCATTGGGAAAAAAGCTCTTTTGGCAACATCAGAAAAATCAACACACCTAGAATCAAATCGGGGCATTATAATATCAGCAACCGATGCAAATGCGCTCTCTTTACGGTCCTCGTTTGCAAACAAATAGCTTACGCAGCCCCAGAGAGAGAACTATAAAGATTTTTACATTTTGTGCCCTCATCTACCCCCATAATTGGCCTTGGCTTCTCTTTATCCCAATTTCCCCACACAGGAAAAAAGTTCAGTCACATATTCCATCGCAACGGAGGAGAACGTCGAGTCCTTGACCAGGAAACTAGAGAAAGTTACACAATGTTCCATCGGTCAAGGTTAAAAAAAGCACAATTTTTCGGGGCTCAACCGCAGAATCTGGGAAAATATTCTTCATCTCGTCTCTGTGAGCCCCGCTCTACCAGCATGGTAGCTTCCTTCTCTCCAAAACTTCCGCGAGGACTGATCTACCAATATGGTAGCCCCTTTTGTTTCCAGAAAACCCTAATTGACTAAGGTGCTCTCTGCATCTCCTTTTCTTCATCATGCTTCTTTCGATCCTTTCCTTCTGATCACTACTTACCACTTTCCTATCTAGCAAAACCCTAAAAAAAATAAAAAAAAGCTTCATTCTGCCTTGAAATGATGCCGATCTATGATGATTCAATCCAATGGAGCGGTCGTCGTGCTCCTCTCATGCGAAATTAACTTGCTCCGGGGATCCCGATGGTGGGGGCCTCGTAAGGGTTCTCAGTGTGCCTCGCTCTTCAAAACCAGTTTCATTAGATGATTTACGATGGAGGAAGCCTTGCAAAGGTGTGGTTGCTGAATCTCCAGATTTTCTGCTGATGGTGAACTCCCTAAAGGTGGTAGGGCTATTATCCAGTCTTCCCTTACCCATGGTTTCTAGGTTTCTTCATCCCGAGCTCCCTTCAATCTATCCCCAAATGCTTCCGCACCCATCCTTCTCTAAAGTCTCGCCCTAGTAAGTCCGGTGAGTCTCCTCCCCGTTTTAACAAGTTACTATGGAAGGGAAAGAAGAAAATGAGTTGAGATTAGCGGCACTCGTAAAAGCACGGGAGACTTGTGGTCCGAGGAGGACATAGTTGAAGCTTCCACAAACTATTTCACCACAAAAGAGGGTAGAATGCAACCGCACCTTATTCGGAAAACTATTTTCAAAACCAAATGTCAACTTCCCCGCTTTTCGACTACCATGAAGAAAGCGTGGAGATCAGATTCTGTGATCGGTATCCGTAAAGAGCCGGTTTTTTTACCTTTGTGTTTCAATCAAGAGGAAAAGGAGAGAGTTCTACGAACCGGACCATGGTCTTTTTCCAAGAATTTACTCGTGCTAAAACAATGCGTACGACATCCCGAACATTGCTATGACTTTACCAAGATCGCTCGGGTTCGGCTTGGAGGAATCCCTCCGGTTGGCGAACAGAAGAGGTCTTCCAGGACCTAGCAAAGAAAATAGGGCAAGTGTTAGAAGTTCGTGTGGAATCCCGTGGGACAGGACAATACAAAGGAGGTCGGGTTAAAGTGGATCTGGACTTAATGCCCCATTAAAATCGGGGGCCATTTGGATATTGGTACCAAATGGTTGTGGGTGGAATTCAAATACGAATGCTTGCCACACTATCGTACTCGTGCGGCGTAATCGGTCATTATGCAACTAATCGTATTATCCCCTATAATGAATCTCCATGGTCAATGAACAAGACTGGTAAATTTGGCCCCTGGTTAAAGGCGGAAGCTAGTGACCACAAGTCCACATTGGGCAGCGTTTTATGGGAACATTGAGGAGTACATAGTAGAGGAAACAAGACGTAAAAACCTTTCCCAAAGACTGAGACCATGGAAACAAAGAACCAAAGATGAAGGTGGCTTTAGCAACACCCCTACCGCAATAAGAAAAGACTCGAGCGTTCACATGAACAGTGATGATAGAAGAACCAGCTGATTGTTCATTGCCAAATCCGAACATGGCAAACAGCTAATCTGCTATGAAGCTACTAAACCAATTTTATCAAAGATGGGAAAATGCAGCAAGAAGAGTATGAAAGTGCGAGAGGGCAAAGAAACAAAAATGCATTACGTAACCAACTCCTCTACTCATTGACGACACGGACCTCTTGGAAGCTCCAATCCAGCATTGTTAAGGATGGCAAGGAGTGGGCCTTGGTGGCTGGCCTTGATAAGCCACCACCGACGAAATGAAAATCATTAGTTGGAATTGTCGTGGGTCTGGGCAACCCTCGACATTCCAAGCACCGAGAACACTAGTTTCTCTTGAAAGGCCCAACCTTATCTTTTTAATGGAAACGAAAAACAAAGCATCGATGGTGGAAGGAATCAAAAGGAAACTAAAATTTTCCAACCTATTCACAGTTAACCCGGAAGGAATTGCGGGAGGCTTAGCTGTTATGTGGCAAGAAGAAGTGGGGCTTAAACTCAATGAAAGCTCTCAAGAATTCATTAACCTGGAGTGCTGTGACCTAGTGAGTGGTTGTTCCATGAGAATCACCTTTGTTCACGCTTCAACAAATTTTGGACAAAGATTAAAGCTCGCAGAAATTGATTGATTTTCAGCTCACCAACTCTACCTTGGATTTGTATGGGTGATTTTAATGAAATTTTATATGTATGGGAGAAAGCGGGGAAACGAGAAGCGGAGATAACTATCGAATCACGGCTTTCGAGACTTCTTAAATGCATGCTCTCTAATGGATATTGAAAGTAAAGGATGCGCGTATACGTGGGCAAATAATAGGGAAGGGGAGGATTATGTCAAAAAACGTCTGGACAGAGTTCTTTCTAATATGGACTGGAGACTTACCTTCTATGATGCAGAAGTACAGGCCCTTCCAGCAATTGGATCAGATCATAGTCCCCTTCTCCTTGTGTTACACCCTGAGAGGCAGCACAGAAAACGCATTTTCAGAATGGAAGCCTACTGGACAGATCATGAAGAGTATGGTGAGCTTATAAAACAAACATGGAACACTAAACCTTTGAGTCAGACCAGCTTCTCAGCAAAGTTAAAAGTAATTTCAGAAGTTCTCACTAAGTGGAGCAAAGCCACGTTTGCACATGCTCCATCTCGAATTAGGGCACTCAACCAGAAGCTAATGGAACTTACAAACCAACCTTCTCATCTATCCAGTAAACATGAAGTTCTAAAAATAGTACAACAGATTCAGCAATTATGGCACCAAGAAGAGAAATTTTGGGGAATAAGGTCCCGCATTAATTGGCTACAGTGGGGTGATCGGAACAGCAAATTTTTCCATGCAACTACTGTGCAACGCAGGCAAAGAAACAAGATTTCTATGCTGTAGTTAGAAGATTCCAACTGGTGTAGAGATATTCCAACCATCAAAAATCACATTGGGACCTTTTATAGGAACCTATTCACGTCAGCAGGCCCCCGCAATTACCAGCTTATTCTAGCTCAGTGCCTCAACCCTGTAACGGCGGAAATTAATGCACAGTTAATGGCAACCCTTACCATGGAAGAAGTGAAGACAGCAGTCTTCCAGCTGGGGTCTCTCAAAGCTCCTGGTCCCGACGGTATCAATGGCCTGTTCTACCACCAATCCTGGGATGATATTAAATCCGACGTGTTTCAGCTGGTGCAGAATTTCCTAACTACAGGTATCCTTGATCCCCATCTCAACCAAACTTACATTACCTTGATACCGAAGATAAAAAAATCCTAAAAATATAAGCCAGTTCAGACCAATTAGTTTGTGCAACTTTGGTTACAAAATCATCTCAAAGGTTCTAGCCAACAGATTGAAAAATTACCTCCCAGCAATCATTGAGCCTGAACAGGGGGCTTTTGTCAAAGGACGTCAAATTCAAGATAATATCCTCATTGTCCAGGAAGTTATATACCACCTGCGCACCACCAAAAGGAAGAAAAAATTTCAGGCCATCTTAAAACTTGATATGCAAAAGGCTTATGACAGGCTTGAATGGGATTTTCTTAGAGACTGCATGCTGAAAATGGGATTTTGTGAGAGTTGGGTAACCCTAATTATGCAATGCATCACTACGGTGTCTATGAGTGTTATCATAAATGGGGAACCTTCTCAGTTTTTCACCCCCACACGAGGCCTTAGACAAGGCGATCCCCTCTCCCCATACTTATTCATCCTAGCTGCAAATGTCATGACATGGATGATGAAGAAAGCAACTACTGAAGGCAGCATCAAGGGGATAACACTCAATGTGTTCTGCCCTACTTTGACACACCTACTCTTTTTTGATGATGCAATATTTTTTCTTGAAGGAACTCTTATTGAATGCCAAAATTTAACCAATATCCTTCATCAATACTGTTATGCTACGGGCCAAGCCATTAACTTAAATAAATCAGGTGTGTTTTTCAGCAGAAATTGTCTGTTACCATTGAAAACGAATTTAGCAAATGAGCTGAGAGTTCCTATTTTAGAAAAAAACAGGCAAATATCTTGGTATTCCTACAGAATGGGGGCACACTAAGAAAGAGATGTTCGCTTGGATATTGGCAAGAGTCAACTCGAAGTTAGCAGTGCTGGAAAGAACAGTTGTTAACCAAAGCCGGCAAAGAAATCTTGATCAAAAGTGTTGTACAAGCAATCCCCACTTATGCTATGTCAGTCTTTAAACTCCCTCTCTCAATCTGTCGAGCTATAGAAAAAAGGATTGCAGCTTTCTGGTGGCAGAAAGGTGACTCGAATAGAGGCTTGCATTGGAAATAGTGAGAAGTCTTAAAAACCAGGAAAGATGAAGGTGGATTGGGATTCAAAGACCTGATCAATTTCAATAGGGCTATGCTTGGAAAGCAAGCTTGGCGATTGGCTAAATCTCCTTCAGATCTGTGGAGCAGGATCCTAAAAGGTATATACTACCCAAATGGAGATCTATGGAAAGCAAACAAGGGTCCGCGACCATCTTGGGGGTGGCAAAGCATCTTAATTGGTAGAGATATTATAAAATCAGATGTCAAGTGGAAAGTGGGGGATGGAAAGTCCATAAATATTAGAGAAGATCGATGGCTCTATTCGGGCGTGCTAGGCGGCCCAGCAAATCAGCATGACCCTATTATGGTCTCAGACCTGATCAATGAAGATTCGAGAATATGGAATGAACCTCTGGTGCTTAATACTTTTGAAGAAGCTACGGCGAATGAAATTTTGGCAATTGATCTCAACATTCACCCAGAAAAAGATTGTCTTGTGTGGACAGGAAATAAGACAGGAGAATACACAGTGAAGAGTGGTTATAATCGAGCCCCTACCCCTACCAAATCTGAGATTACCAGAGCTTCCTGCTCTTACACTATGCCGAGATCCTTGTGGACTAAAATATGGTCTATTTTTATACCCCCAAAGCTGCGAATCTTTTTATGGAGCTTATGTCAGAATGCTATTCCTACAAGAGAGAACTTGTACAGAAGGCGAATTATCCCTGAACCCTTATGCCCCTTCGTTCTACCCACATGGAAACAATAGAACACCCGTTCCGCTGTGTAAATGGACAAAACCTATATGGACGACCCTCGCATCAACATCCACCGCCAACCCAGCAACATCGAAGATTCGATACATGGCTCATGGAGGTTTTTCAAGGAAAAAAGGGCTTACCGAAGCAAGAACTTGTCGCAACAGTACTGTGGAACATCTGGAAATCCCGAAACGATTTTATCTTCAGAGCAAAACCCCCTCAAACAGCAGATCTGGTCGACCTTGCACAAGAACAACAACGCAATTTCAGCAGATGGCAAATCAGAACAAAGACAAACCCTAAAACCCACGATGAACCTCGTCAATGGAAGCCGCCGGAGGGGGATGCGCTAAAGCTTAACGTCGACGCAGCGTGGTTCCTAGGAGATTTCTTCTGCTCAATCGCCGGAATCATCCGCGACTCGAAGGGGATGGTGGTTGCGGGTTTTGCTGACGAAGCTAGGGCGTCCTCACCCACCCAAGCCGAAGCCCTCTCTCTCTTGCACGGGTTGAAGTACTTGAAGGAAAAAGCTAATTCCCACGTGAAGCACTTCTCGACTCAACCAGTTAGATGGGTATGCGAAAGTGACAATCTGACTTTAGTTGAGATGATGTTGGGCCGGGCCGAACCCCCATGGAATTTAAAGGAAATTGCTGAAAGGTGCCGAGACATGATGAATCTTTGCAATCCAGTCCAGGTCTTATATGTTCCACGCGAAGCAAATCGAGTGGCTGATTGGGTCGCAAGGTCTCACCGTGCGAAGAAGCTTCCTGTTAATTGGGTGAGTCATCCTCCCCCTCCTCTATCGGAAATTATATGTTCTGAATTTTACCCATCGGTGTCGTGTAAGTCTTTCACTCTCTTATGAATGAATGAAGTATCCTCTTTTCCGACCAAAAAAAAAAAAAAAAGGTAGGTGTTGGTCACAATTTTGGAGTTGGACGCTCGAAAGTTTTGAGGCAATTTTTGCCCTCTTAACTTGATCTCTGTAGACTGTCGTGTTAGGTGCTCAAATTTTGTATTTGTGTTAATTAAATACACTGCCTTTCCCAATTTGTTTTACCATTAACACCTGACGTGGCAATTAAAAGTAAAGAAATCATTTTAAATTATAAAACTTAATTTAGCATAAGATAAGAGAAATAAAATGGGAAGAAAAAAACATAGTGACGCGTTAGGAGAGGAGAGAGAGAGAGAGAGAGAGAGAGAGAGAGAGAGAAGCTATCGACTATCGTATTCCATCGATATCCTAACATCACGTTGACACCAAGACATCCACTGCTATCGTAAAGATTAGATCACATCAAGAGCTTAAACGAGAGAAGCTCGTCACAAGATTTTCAATGAAAATTTTTTTAAAGAACGGTGGTCTGTTTGTCTACATAAATCATATGCTCTTTTTTTTTTTTTTTTAATCTATTTACTCTCTTTAAAAAATGAATATGGAACTTTGAATAAAAATATATATTATTGACTATATTGTAATTTCTCAAAGGGTTAGTATTTTGAGTAAATAGTTATGACAGTTGCACCATTTGATTAAAGGAATAACAGTTTTAAAAATAAAATTATAATGCCCAGTTAATATTTATTTCTCAAATTGATAGGATATAACAATGCTCTGTATGTTTACCATTCTCATGGTTCAATGCGCTACTCTAGGCATCATCTCGTAAATTTATATGTAGACAAAACCCACCTAAATTTCCAAATATAGCACAAGTAACACCAGATAGTCATGTACCTAGTTCATGACCTATATCTTTGCCCAACCACAACTAATGGCAATTGGATGACTTCCTTCAATGACTCGTGATTAGTGGATTATATATTGCGAACATCATCCATGTGCAAAATTAAACAAATATAAATTTAGGTGATGTCCATGGCTATACCTCACCAATCAAACTAAAAATCCGATCCAACAATTACTGTTATCAGCCATTCCCTTTCAGCTAAAAATAATAAAAAAATATCGCACATACACGATTCACTAGCATCTAACATTTCTATCATAATAGAAATCGATTTAGACAATATTATGGTTTTGCGTAAACAGGAAGCACCATCGTAAGGCACAAGGACTACAAGAAGACCAATACAGAACCTGAATCCTGTGTTTCACACCCAATAGGAATCTGATGCAAAGATGAATAATAATCATCTGTAAGCACAGGTAGACATTATTTTTTCTATAAAAAAAATGTTTGAATATATCTTTTCTGAGAATGGTTTTATGTTTCTAGCAAACAGACCCCAGTAAATAACTTGCCATGCTTAGGGAAGAACTTCCAAGAAATAGGACAGTCGCAGGAGAAGCTTACTACTAGATAACTCCAATAAATATTCTTTGCATATCCTAATACAACCTGCAGTATTGGCCACCTTGACAGATACTTCGCATCAAAGTGCTCTGCTAACAGAGTGAGCAACAATGACTACCAGGCTCATACTTCCCAGTGCAGAATCAACAAAAGGTCTCCGCAAATATTTCAGGCCTTGCAAGCAGTAAACATATACCAGCGACCTCTAAGAGCTATCATGAACTTTGAATTGTGCAAAGATTGTCTAATTGTATACGTCAGTGATGCTCCCACCACAGCAGTCATGGTGCACATGCCTTTTCACACAAATTAAAGACCTCGTCATCCATTGTTATGTCACCTCTTTCAGCATTTGACAAATCTCTGGAGCTGTTTCTGCTATATAAGTTTTCAGCAATACCTTGACATCCCCTTCATAAAAAAATGAAGAAGCGAAACAGGGAAAAAAATGAGTTATCTGTGCCAAAATCAACATGAGAAGTCGAAGATTTAAAACCGCCCTTTCCTGAGTCAGGCCCATGTGATATCTGCAACTGCAGCTCCTCCCAAGTGAGCCGATCCTCTGATATCTCACTGTCTCCCTCAACCAACCAAAAATATAGGTGTACAACTCCAGATTTGCTGTTTGTTAGTCCAAAACATTTATACAAGTTTACAGGCACTTCATTCACGACAGATTCAGAAAATTTCCTCGGATGGCAGAGGACAGTTTCTGATGCTCTTGCACTAACACAGTCTCTCTTTTTCTTTGACAAAAAAGCCAACACTTTGATGGCAACATGATAAGTTACAGAGCCATGATTCGTGATCTCTATTATTCACAAGTTGCAAGAGATTCTAAATTCAGAATTAGTATGCTCATGCTGCTATACTAGCGAGACTGCTCATTCCTGACAATCACCAAGGGCATCTCTTTAATTCCGAGTTCCAAGTTAGGAGAATGTATATTGGCGATATACCGCGTCATTGATGATGTGTTGTCACATTGACTCACATGTCTTAATGTTCACAATTGTTAAGTAATACGAACGAATTAGAGCACTTGAAATAATTGTTGCAGGAGAAACTTCTTTGTAGTTTTTGATGGAATCATGCTTTACAGTAGTTATCCTATCACTATACATCAATCATGACGACTCTATAACATATCAATCATTCATCTAGATCCAATTGAGGGATTAACTGACCAAAATGTTGATCATCATAGAAAGAGAGGTAATTCAGCGAAAAAACTAGCTGATCTTATAGAAAGTAAATGAAAAAAAGAAAAAAGAAAAAAAGAGTCGCTGCATACCTTGATTATCCTCAACACATCTTTGCCAAACAGAAAATTTCACTAACATGTAATTAATATTTGGTTCAGAGAGATATTGAAACTAACTTCCCGAATAAACAACTATTCTGATTAAAACCACATATGAATTACCAGTAAGATGGCTGGAACTGGAATGATAAAGTCTAAGTAGAGTGAGGCTTTTGGAAACAGAAATATATCAAGGAGCATGACAGCATTGACAGCTCCACCTAGCCCCCTAAAAGGATATCACAAGTCAGACAAAACTCAAGTATTCAACATGCCAGTTGAATTACAGAAAAGTTGCAGGTTTAGAGTCTATTCCCTAAACTGAGCCCAGGATCTTCAGAAAATAATCTCACACACTTGCAGCACCAAGAAGTATGCTTTACTTCTGATCATGTCTACAAGCATTATTTCGGATTATAGATAATGCACCTTGACATGATGTGTAGAATATAAGTGTTTTGGGACTGTTAACTGCAATCACCTATCTCAGAGTAAAGCACGACTTTTCTAGACCGATTCACATTGTCGACATACTCACATTCAAAGACTTTGAAAAACCTTAAACTGGACGGGATGTGACTGGTGGATTTACATAAATTACTGTCCATCTCTATATTAGTTGCTCTATATTACATACCAATCTTGGCATTCTTGAAGGGTCAATGCTGAACATTCCTTGACCCTGCAAAGTTCGAGGTAATCAAAATTTGCATTAACTACAAGTCCACAAAATAATTCTGCACATATTTCCATAAATTCAGTTTACCTTTGACCGTGAATGCATGAAATGGTGCGCCAAATACAATATTGAACTGCCAAAAGCCCCAGCCAAATACAACTTTAACAGGAATTCTGGTCCAAAATTTATCCCAATCTAACCATACAACCATTTGAAAGGTACATAATTAATCAGAGAAAAGTAAAAACACAAGATATTATCCAACATATAGAAAAATCAAACAACAAAAGTAAGGCATCTACTGATGCTGAGGGACAACCCACAAACCGTACAATTCTACCTAACATATTTCAAAAAAAGGTCCCTATCATAACCATAAGCAGAAGAGAAAGAAAACTTGCCATCCTTCCATGAAAATTGCATAAATGTCACAGTCTTTCTATCATGAAAACTTCAGAAGGAATACAAGCAGTTCTCCAAATCTAAATTAACACGAGTATCAAATAGTCAGGAAAAATAAAAATTTTAAGGGAAAAAGGCATCTTATCTGAAAAAAAAAAAAATAAATAAGAAGATGAAAAGGTGTTAAGTAATACATTGTACCAGAAAAAGTAAAGTCCAATCGTGTTGTAGGTTGAATGCTCCATAGTCATATGGCTGAAAGCAGAAGTTATTAGCATGCACAGACGACCATTCTTAACATTGTCTAAGGAAATCGGCACCGAAGAATCACAGATCAAGCTGGATTGAGAAATGAAAATTTATAATTTAGATCAGCACCATCAGCTCTGGTCTCATTGGAGACCTTTAATTCTAGGACAGAGATCTTACAGTGAAGTTTTTCATCATAGAACTACAATGAGGAATCTGCCATAGCATAAAAATAGCAACATTTGTAATTATCAGCCCCAGAACCACATTGTCAACTGTTAGCCTTCTAAACCATGATTTCCTGCAGATGGGAAGACAAAAATACCCTGGAAAATTATGCCTTAGCTACACGAAGCTACAATCAAGTGAACTTGAATTATAACAATATGTTTCCACAGGATGGTCGAAACCACAAATCCTAACCAGGGAAAGTCAATGAACGCTCAGTTGCACAGATTAGAGAGCTCGTCATCCATTATGTCAGCTCTTTCAGCATTTGATGAATCTGCCGAGCCATTTCTGCTGGCTGCTGTATAAGTTTTCACCAGCACCTTGGAGGCAATCACCTTGACCACCCATTTCATAAAAATGAAGAAGCACAATGGGAACAAAAATCAGTTATGCGAGCCAAAATCAACATGAGCAGCAGAAGATTTAAAACCACCCTTTCCCAAGTCGGGCCCATGTAATCACTGCAACTGCAGCTCCTCCTAAGTAAGCCGATCCTGATATCTCACTGCCTCCCTGCACCAACCAAAAATATATCATTACAACTCCAGACTTCTTGGTCCAAAACAATTATGCCAGCTTATTGGTAGCTTGTACATGACAGATTCAGAAAATTTCCATGGATTGTGGAAGACAGTTTCCAACATTCATGCACTAACACGGCCTCTCTTTTTCATTGCACTTTGTCAGAAACTTGATAAGCTACATATCTATAATTTGTGATTTCCATTATTTAGAAGGAAGATTCATGAGTCGCAAGCAATTTCAAAGTCAGAATAAATATGCTGCTAAACTAGCACAAATGTTCATTCTGGACCATCGCCAAGGGCATCTCTTCACAAACTATTCTAGGTTCTAGGGTACGAGAAAACATATAGGTAATACCGTGTCATTGACAATGTGGCGTCACATTGAATCACATATACCCAATCGTCAATGCACACTTGATATCATCATTGCAGAAGATACTTTTTAATGATATTTGATGCAATCATACCTTATGCAAGTGATCCTAAAAGTTGCAGGTTTCGAGGCTATCCCCTAAAGCTAGCCCAGGATATTCCGGAAAATAGTATCACACACTTACAGCACGAAGAAGCATGCTTTACTTCTGATCATGTCAACGAGCGTTGTTCCGTGATTGCATTTGAATTTGTTCTGCTTCTTCCTCCGTTTCTGGATCTACTAGTTGTTGTGGAAGAAGAACAACGGGTGAAGTCAGCGTGTGCCGTTTGAGGGGGATCGTAGAGGACGCGTCTTGATCCTTGGTGTTTGGAAGGAGCTAAATTGGAGCTTGTGTGTTCGTTCGTGCTAGCACAAGAATTTGAGGATTTGGACAGGGGTGTCGTGTAAAAGTGACGGTTCATAAAACCGTAAGACAGCGACACAGATAAGAGAACGGACGTTTAGCTCATAGAAAATGGATGCTAGCCCAAGAGTTCAAAGGTTGCAACTTTCCTATTCGTACTTTTGCAAATTGGACATTCCCTTGGACAGATACAACCAAATTCACGGGCGAAGAAGAAATAGCAGAGGATCCATAACCAAATTCACCATCAAACGAATCGGAACATGCATCGGATAAGATCAGAACTGGAAAATTGGACAACCAGCGTCGAAACCCATGATCGGAGTGGAAGAAATGCTTTTACAATATAGTTTAACAAGAAAAAGAAAAACAGGTAATCCATATACATACATCACAGAGAGACACCCAAATCTCGGAGTGGAAGAAATGCATCGGGATTACACCCAGCGCCCTCAAAGATCGGAGCGCAGGGACTTCACCAACGACGCCGGCCAAGATGGGAGCGCGCATGGGTCGGGGTGGGACCCCACTCCTGAACATTTCTCGGCAGGTTGCAGACTGGTCCAGCCAAGGCCCAAAGAAGTCTCGCGCTGGGCTCTCATCTCATCCAAGCCCCTTTGTATGGGCTCTTCAAATTTTAACCTTTTATTTGTGCCGATAATTAGATACTCTGTCTTTCCCGATTTGTGAATTTCGTGATTCGTCAGATCGATCCCCTTTCTTAAGCTATTAACTTATTACTCTATCACTAGAAAAAGTGAAGAAATGAACTTATTACTCTTATCACAAGCGCGCGCCCGCATACACTCGTGTTTATATCACAGAGAGACCAAATCCATCGAAGGCCGTCATGGCTTCATGGCTCTTAGGATTGGGGCACTACTACGGCTGCAGCAGAGCAGACGCGTAAAAGGGATCGCTCAAGAGTTCATTAACTCTGTCGAGAATGCACTCCCCAGCAGCGAAATTGGGAACGGGGCACATGGGGTTGGAATTTCCTGCTGAACTTTCACTGCTGCTGATGGCTGAGTCGGGCGAGGTCAAGGAGCTGTCGTGATCATCCCTGTCCTCAGTCGAAGCCAAAGTCGAAAGATCACGACCAGCTCCAATTCCAGACCCTTGACCAGCACCGGCGTTAACCGATGGGCTGTTCTTCAATTCCTTCAACCTCTCGCACAGACAGTTGAGGGCAACCTGGTTCTTCATGATCATGGACATGCATTCTTCTTTCGTCTTGTAAGAATCACTCTCTTTCTTGGCCCTGTCCAGCCACTCTTTTGGAATCACTTGCTGCTTCAGGTCGTACTCTTTACAGAGGTACATCAAGAATACCTCTTCGACCGAGGGACTGCCGAAAGAGCAGAGCTCGTCCTTGCCGTCGAACGTAATGACGGCGACAGGAACTCTGGTGAGCGAGTGATCGTCTTTGGCTTTTTTGATGAGGCCTTCGCTCCTCTTCGACTGCGTCATCTTACGCTTCCGCTCATCATCAATAAATTCAGTTCCTTTTCGCCTGGTCACTTTCGGTGGAGGGGGAGTGGGAGTGGGAGTGGGAGGGCTGACGGGTTTCTTGGTTTCCTCAGAGAGAGGGCGAGAGGATGATGAAGCTGCGTGCATGGTGGGCGGGTTTCACAGAGAGAGAGTGAATGAGTTGGAGGAAGGTGAGGGTGAAGCTGTGTGATGCTCGAGCAGTTCGCGCCATTTTATAGGGGTTGTAAATCGGTAAGTCTCGCATGTTTAGTTCAAGAATTCAGAGGACGTATCCGGATTTTCTTCTGAACTTGCTTCTTATTTAGGAGCCACTGACTTATCACCGTTTAAGTCCTAATTTAGAACTGCCACGTGCCTAATGATTGTGTTGGCGATTTTCAGCACGAAGGACAGGTGAACTTTTCTAAATTAAGGAGGCTTGCTAACAGCACCATGCATATGCGATTCCATTCGTTTTAACTCTTAGCGGATTCTCCTTTCCTTACTTCTTTTTTTTTTTTTTGAACTAATCTCCTTTCCTTACTTAAAGGACAGATTTTTGTACCTCCTTTTTCTTTTTTCTTTTTTTCTCAAAGTCATCATTAAATCCTCGTTGGTGCATCTATTAATGGCCATCGAATGGGAACAAACTGAGATCTGCCCCGAAAAGAATTTCGGAGGGACGCGGGGTAATGGAAATTCCAAACGGGACAAAATACTACTTCAAAGCCGCTTTTGCACATTTCGTGAATTTTCTTCTTATTTTATTTTCCAGTATTTTGGGCGTTCCTAATTAAATTAATCTAATTTAATTTTAACTTATATTTATATTGTGTTTTAACAAAAATATCCTTAATTGGTCGGAATTTTTTGCCGACTGATGAACCAGCAAGATTAGGCCTTTATTTAAAACAATCATAATAATTGTATGTCCTTCTTTTAGACTAATATGGCATTATTTGAAATAAAGTTTATTTCAAACTTTTATTTGAAAAAAATGAGAACAGTTCAAAACCTTATGAGGAATTTACATTTTGTTCTGTTGTGAGGGGTAGCTGATTCTAAACGATTTTGATTGGGTAGATACAGAAGACAGGGTGACATTAGCGCTCCTTGTCTTTCCTCCATAAAAACGCCAAAACGCCATTGGGGAAAAGCTCCTCTGGCAACTAAAGAAAGGACAACACTCCTAGAATCGAATTGGCGCATCTTAATAGTGTGAAAATTACAAAAATCTTTCTTTTTCGAACTGACAAGCACTAGAATACAAGGCAAGGCCAACGGCGGCCTCACTTAACTAAACAGTGGCTCGTGTGGGGTCCCTTAGTCTCTTAATTTGGTAAAGATGACTTATCCTTTTTTATCGAAGGTCGTTATCACCTTACTTTGGACTAAAGCAAAGATTGCATTCTGTCAACTCTTTCTTAGTCCTGGACTCACGTGCCCTTGAATTGGCTTAACTTTTTCTTATTCAAGACTCTTTTCTTGATCACAATAGTGGTGCACTAGAGTACCCACTTGCCTCTCACTTTTGGATCAGCACAAATCAACATATTCATACCCAGATTCATCAAAACACAATCTTCCAAGACACCGAGGGATTTTGGTGAGTTATAGAAACTAAACAGCACAAATCTATAAACGGTGCTGGGACCTCACTTTCGTTCATCCACGTGACTTGGGAGATGGCATGGACCAAATTGATAGGAGCTCTCAGGGTAAAATACTAAATGCCGGCTGAATAAAGAATTTTGCGACGCATTTCGGGGCTTTGTCTTTTTCCTCTTCTTCTGTTGTATTCTCTAGTACTCAGGTGTCAGTATCCTTTTCTCGTCTATGCCGCTTTAGTCATTAATTTCCACTGTTCATTATTCACTAGGTATTAAACATAATGATGAATGAGATATTAAGACAACCTAATATATCGCAAATACGAGGCATCTCAAGGGCCAAATATGGTCCAATTCGGAGAAGAACCTATCGAGTTAGAGAATTAATTTACATTAGTCAAAGGCTGGTGCCCGTGGTAGTTTTGGAGTTGAACGTGAAAAATTAGGCAATTCTAGTTTTTCATCTTTTCAACTTGACTTATGTAGATGTTGTTAAAAAAAAGAAAAAAAAACTTGACTTATGTAGATGGTCCAATCGGGTACTTGAACTTTGCACTCATGTCAGTTAAAAACTCCGCCTTTCATGATTGGTACTTCGTCCAACCAATTCCTTTTTCCAATAACACCCAATGCAGGTAGCTAAAAGTAAAGAATTTGCATTAAATTATAAAGTTCAATCTAGTATAAGATAAGAAGGAAAAAAAAGAAAGAAGGAAAAAGGAAAAAGGGGGGGGGGGGGCGAGAGAGAGAGAGAGAGAGAGAGGAGGAGGAGAAAACTATGATCCGAAAAGGAAGTTGATTTTCATCTTAACCTCTGCAATGTTTGCACTTGTAGCATTGATTTTGAATTGCGTTTGAATTGCGTGGGACGCGAAGAAAAGCTAAAAATCCGACATTGAGGTTGCCAGGACAGACCCCTTGACATTGGCTAAAGCCAAATCAATTTTTGCCATTGTACGTCTAAGATCATTGTTCTTCATTGGCATCTAATAACAATGCTCCTGTTTCGGAACACGAGATTGTGGGGATGACTCGTGTAAACACAAAATTTGAATTAATCTTGCATGAAGGAAGGAAGCTGAGATTGAAAATAAATATGAATAATGTCCATGTTTGTAACCCACCGATTAGAAGTTATGGAAGACATAACCCGTTCTTATCATGCTATTACAGAAGTTTTTGTACCTAACTTTTACACATCATAATAAGTCTAGTTCTCCCAAACCCCTTGCAATCTTGATAAGAAATCATTCGTGAATTGTGAAGGCACGAAAGTTGACATGCATTATTTCTCTTGCAACATGTCAATGAGAAGTTGGGTGACTTTGAGATTAGATTTGTAGGTGTGGACTGACGCCATCGTCCCTGTCATCCTATGATCAAGACAAGTCTCGCATGTTTAGTTAAAGAACATCGAAAACGCATTGGGATTTTCTTTTGAACTTTCTTCTCATTTAGGAGCCCCTATCCTTCACTGTATGAGAGTGCGTGCAGCTATCGACATCATATTCCAACTCATCCCAACACCACCTTGCCACCATCGCAGAGAGTGAGCATGTAATTCAAGTTGATGCGATGAAGGTTCAATGCAGATTAATCGAAACATGCTACGACATCAATTACTAACATGTACTATGGTAAAAAAAAAAGAAGAAAAAAAAAAAAAAGAAGGCAAGGACATTAGGGGACTAAAACGCTCAATGAAAGGAGTCAGCTCTTGTTGCGTCTCTTAATTTGGAAAAGGGCAACTTATCCTTTCCTTTCCTACAGAAAGGCCGTCTCACCTCCTTTTTTTTCTCAATCATAATCGTATCTCTATAAGGCTGTTAGCAGTCCTCTTAATTTGGAAGAAGTCTGATTATCCTTTCCTTTCCATTATACTCTAAGCATGCTGATTCCAAAGTTGGACTTAAGAACGACTACATATTTTTTAACTCTTTCCTAATCTCCTTATTTAAGACTGATGCAATCTCATGGCAAATTTTGCATTCTTTTGACTCTATTGTATTCTCTAGTACGCAGGTGTCACTATTCTTTTTCTATAGTGCTGATGGTTGGCACTTGGCAGTCCTAATTAGGACTTAAAACGAAGATTCCACTCTTTTACTCTTAAATAGGAAAAAGAAGAATCGATGGCTGATACTAAAAAAACCAGGAAATGAGACGAGCGACTCTTTCATTGATCTTACTTCTTTTTCTCTAATTTAAGCCGCTGAGCTCTTTCTCTCTCCGTTTTAAGTCCTAATTAGGACTGCCGCGTGCCAACCATCAGCACTATATAGAAAAATGATCCTGTTCGCGACTTTCAGCACGAAAAGGACAAGTCAACTTTTCTAAATTAAGGAGGCTTGCTGACAACACCATGCAGATACGATTTCATTCGTGTTGCTCTTAGCGGATTGTCCTTTCCTTATTTAAGAGACAGATTTTTGTACCTCCTCTTTTTCTCAAAGTCATCATCAAATCCTCGTTGGTGCGATCTAATAATGGCCAATGAATGGGAACAAACCGACATCTGCCCCAAAAACAATCTCGGAGGGGAACAAAGTAATTGAAATTTCGAACGCGACAAATATGACTTAGAACCCGCTTTTACACATTTCGTAAAATTTTTTTTCTTTTTTTGTATTTTCTAGTATTCGGGCCTTCCTAATTAGTAATTACTGTGCTATCATCCGATTTGAAGGAAAATTCGTTGAGCTAGAAAATTAATCTGAAACCAACGATAAACTTCTTAATATCTCATATGTGGTTAGGGGAAAGCCAAAGGGCAAATTCCCAAACGAGGTTTAATTATTTCATTGGCCAGAGAAAAAATGAGGGTTATCAAGTTCTCCGATCGTGAAGTACAAGGCCATTTGCGATTGCATGCGCAAGAAATTAGAGTATTTTCCTTCGATCACGGTCGATGTTAGGTCGTAATTCTTGAGTTGGATACCGAAAATTTGGGGGCAATTCCGATTTGTTGTCCTTTCAACTTGATCCATGCACATCGTCAAATTATGTGCTCGAACATTTTGTTTGTGTTAATTAAATACTCCATCTTTCCTGATTTTTTTTTTTTTTTTACAACAAGCACCCATTGTGCAATTAAAAGTAACCAAATTGCTTTAAATTATTAGATTCAATTTAACACAGGACTAGACAAAAAAATTGACATGGAAAAAGTATAGTGACACATTAGGAGGAGAGAGAGCACGACTATCGATTGTCGTATTCCATTAATCCCGACATTATCTTTCGAGAATGACATCTACTGTCAAGCTTGGTGGATTCTCCGAAAATTTCATTGGAGACTTCTAGAAGAATGTCAATCCTTTTGTCTACATTTATTTTTATGAATTTTTTCTTTTTGCTTACTCTCTTCAAAAATTTAAAAATGGAATAAACTTTGAGTAAAATATATGGTTGTTGCGATCATCCCGTGGTGAAATCCTGTTATATTTTGACAGATTGTCAAGTGCGCGTGAATGATCCGTCTTGCAAGGTGTGGCTCCTATGCTTGGCACGAGCTCTCCTAAGCCCTATCAATTACAATTTTGTTTCTCAATTAATTATTAGATTTTGGTTTTTGGTTTCAAGAGTCATCACTAATCAATTATGATCGATTAGGGACAAAGTCTGCCTTACTCCCAGGAGCTAGAGATTCATGGGTGTATCGAATGCCTACTTTTGGCACCTTTTTGTCTTTTATGAAAACAGTTTATGTAATTTTCTATTTTTATTTTTTATTCTTAAAACATGTATCTAGCGTTCGTTCGGGCATAGATATTCACTTAATAAAGAGATCAAATCAATTAACCGAGCCGTACGAGGCAAAATTAAACGAGGCCTTGTTTTATGCTAGTCCACGGTTAGAGACGCCAGTCGCCAGGTGCGTAGATGGACCGGTCCAATCCCCACATGAAACATAAACTCCAAGGATCCCAAAATAAGATAGTGGGAAAAGCTCGTTGATAACGCCGACGGTCAATACAAGTCCTTGTCTGCCGTAGGTGGGGGCATGCTCTTTCCTTCTTTCTTTTTGGTAATGGTAATCTCAAAAGAAAAAAAAAACATTTCCAATTTGTTTGCTTATGTCATTCGCATTATTTATTTCTAAAATTACCATCTGAATTGTGAGTTATGCTGCTCAGCCGCAAGCCATGGGAATGAGGTACGGGAAGCTCAATGGAAGTCTTTTAATTGCATTATTTATGAACTCAATTATACTATTTGTAAGTTTCCAAATTTAACATACTTTTACGTCAATAGTGCACTTATCTCAACTTTTTAAACAATGTAACCGGCCAAAAAAAAATCTATTTTCCTGTATCTCAATTAACGTAATGACAATATTCATAAAGAGTGCTTTATAATAGCAAGCCATGGCGAGAGTGATGGAGAATTTTGGTGATCAATACACCAGTGAAACTGTCCTAGCGCTCTTCTTCTTCTTCTTCTTCTTCTTCTCCATGGCGAGGCTCGACCTCGCCTAGGCTGGGTGAAATTGACCTTGCCTAGATCTCGGCGAGGCCAAGCTCACCCGGCCACCGGCGAGGCTCGGCCTCGCCAAGCCACCACTAGGTCGGGCGTCGCCCAGTGGTGGCTCGGTGAGGTTCACTTAGCCACCGGTGAGGCCGAGCCTTGCCGGTGCTCGCAGGAGCTAGGCGAGCCTCTAGCGAGCTTGCCAAACCTTGCGCGCTTGGTTGCCAGCCCACCGGTGACCGGTCACAAAGGAGGAGGAAAGAGAGAAAAGAAAAAAAGAAAAAAGGAAAAATATAATAAAAATATTAAAAATTAAAAGAAACAATAAAATTATACAACTTTATCAAACCATTTTTTCTCGGAATAGAAATTTTGTACAGTTTTTAAACGTGTTATTATATTCAGAAATTGCTCCCGAGAATAGATGCGGGCAAGGGCTCGCGGGCCCTCACCGCCAATTAGCCGGGTCGTCGGGCCCGGCCGGGACCGCCGACCTCGACCAACGCTCCCTCACCGTCACCAGCCCTTCCCTGCCGACGGCGGGAAGGTGGCGGCGACGAGGGCTCGCCCCTCGCCCGCCGCCTTCTCTCCCCCATCTTTTTTTTTTAATAAATTAAATAATAATCATTATTTTTTTTATAATTTAATTAAATTAATTTTTATATTAACATTCGAATCCGCTCAAAAACAACGTCGTTTTTGTATTTTTTTTTTTGTTGAGTAAGCATTCCAAAGCAAGCCACGAGATTTAAAAAAAAAATAATAAAAAATTGACATGTAGGATTTCCGATGGGGTTCACCGGAGATGACACTTAAGTGTCACTTTCCTAACTTTTGGCACTTAAGTGTCATTTCGTGTCAAATTTTGGCACTTGGGCTGTACTTTGCTCACTGCTTGTCCTTTCCTTTATACTCCAATCATGGTGATTCTAAAGTCGGACTTAAAATGAAGATTGAAAGTTTTTCTTAGTCTTGGACCCTTGTGGCCTTGCATTTGGTTCAATCTTTCTTATTTAAGACTAATGCAATCTCATGACGAATTATTTTGCAATCTCATGGCAATGGAATATCTTCTAATATAGAAACAACACGAGCTACGTCGGAGAGAAAAACTATTGAAAAAAGCTACTATAAAATCAAGTACTGACACGTGCGGTGGAAATGGGATACAAGCGAAGGCCAGTCGCAAAAAGCTCACCGAAAGAGTTGGCTCTTTTTGCGTCTCCTAATTAGGAAGATGTGAAGTTAATCCCGTCTCCTAATTAGGAAGATGTGAAGTTAATCCTGTCCTGCCTACATAGGTTGGGTCACCACCTAACTTGGAAAATCAGATACTAACACGTGAGACGGAAAATAGGACAAAAGCAAAGGCCAGTGGCAAAACGCTCACCGAAAGAGTTTGGCTCTTTTTGCGTCCCTAATTTGGAAGATGTCTAGGTTAATCCTCTCCTCGCTAGAGAGATGGGGTCCCCGCCCAACTTGGAAAATCAGATTAAAACTGAGTAAAATATAATGCGAACATCCCAGATGGGGGGAGGGAATATTGGAATTCTTAAATAGGAAGAGTCAAATGTCAATCGAAGAGTGTCAGTGGGTGAGTTAGGGAGGGAACGAAGAGTGTGTGGGCCCTCATGTGTCGCTGTCGACAGTCTTCGCCTTCACCAAATCACTCTTTGTTTCGTTTCCTGTCCGGCGAAAATCCTCCACAATTCACCTTTTTTCCCCTTTGCTTTTGTTTAAACTAAAAATGACCGCACCGTCAACACGGGCAAGCACATGACTAATGTGTGAGCACTATTGTGCGCATGAAATCTTGCCAATCGACCACAGGGATTAGTATCAATATTAATAATCACTATTGACACATTTTGGTGAGGCATATTTATGAGGATTGCTAATCAGTTATTGACATACAATGAAGAATGATTGATAACTATAGATACCAAAATTAGGATCCTAAATATATATCGTTACAAACGTAAAGGAGAGTAAAGTTTGGCCAAAGTTTTTATATTTATTTATTTTCATACCAAGGCGTATTCACAATCAATAACCCCAAAATTCACAATGCTAATGAGATTTCATAATTACACTATTAACCACATTTTACGTAATCTTTTCATTCAAATTTATTTCCTAAATAAAAAAAAATGATGTCTTTTTTTTATCACTTTTTACCTTTTGTTTTATGAATATTATGATATTATCATTAAGTATATTATTGGTCATAATCTCTATAATAGTAAAATCCATTGTATCATATACTTGATATTAACTAATAAAATTAAGAATACAGGAAACAAATAAGTTTAAAATTTTTATCTATCTAGTGGATGATTTCTCCTTCAAGGTCTCTCGGCTAAGGTAAACCATGTTATCTTCTCCTTGAGCTATTAGGAAAGAAACAGAGAAATACCGATAAGAATGTTGAGCTCATCCCATTTTCGAAGAGGCATTTCGATGTCAACTACTATATGATGCCTCTGGTGTGTACATCGTGCCTGGATAAGAAATCTTCTAAATCAAAGCTGCCACTCTGGTGTACAAAGAGAGACGTTTAAACTCTAAGGCTACATCTTGTACTACACAAGAAACTTGTAGGATGCTATAAAAATAGTTGAAGAGCGCATGCAAGTATTTCTCGACCAATGTGCCTTTACGAACTACTTCACGTGCGGTAGGGAAGCTCATCACAAGATTTTCAATTGAAATTCTAAAAGAATGTTGATATGTTTTTCTACATTAAAATTTATGAATTTTTTTTCTTTATACTCTTTTCAAGAATTGAATATCGAACTTTGAATAAAATATATATGACTAGATACTTTGTAATTTCATAAGAGGTCAGTATTTCATGTAAAATGGTTGTGATAGTTGCAACATTTGATTATAGGAATAAAAAGTTTTGAAATTAAAAGACACTCTAAATAAAATTATAAAACCTGGTAATTATTTATTTCTTATAATTTTACCATTCTCGTGGTTCAATGTGCTACTCTAGGCATCTTCTTGTAAATTTATATGTAGACAAAACCCACCTAAATTTCTAAAAATCATGTAAGGCACGATTGACACTAAATAGTCATATATCTAGTTTATGAGCTATATTTTTGTCCAACCACGACTAATGGCAATTGGATGACACTTCCTCCAATTACTCTTGTGATTAATGGATTATAAATTGCCAACATTGTCCCCATGCAAAATTAAACAAATATAGATATAGGTGATGTCCATCTCTATACGACGCCCATCAAATTAGTAGTTGAAGAAAACTTTGAAAGATATGATCCAATAATTTGTCATCAGCCATTCCCTTTCAGCTAAAAATATTCAAAGATTATTGCACATGCATGATGCGCTAGCATTTAAAATTTATATCATAATACGATTCGGTGTAGAAATTAATATGGTTTTGTGTAAATAGAAAGCACCGGGGTAAAGCACAAGAACTATAGGAAGACCAATTATGGAACCCGATTCATGTGTTTCAAACCCAATAAGAATTTGACACATAGATGAATAATAATCATCTATAAGCAAAGGAAAACATTATTTTTCTATAAAAACTGTGTGAATATAGCTTTTCTGACAATGGTTTATATGTTTCTAGTAAACAGACCCATGTAATTAACTTGCTATGCTTTGGGAAGAACTTTCAAGAAACACGACAGTGGCAGGAGAAGCTCACTACTAGATAACTCAAGCAAATTTTCTTTGCATATCCTTATACAACCTGCACCATTGGCCATCTTGACAGATATTTTGACATCAAACTGCTCTGCTAACAGAGTAAGCAACAATGACTATTAGGTTCATACTTCCCAATGCAGAATCAACAAAAGATCTTCACAAATATTCAGGCCTTGCTTGCAGCGAACATATTCCGGTGATGTCTAAGAGCTATTGTGAACTTTGAATTGTGCAAAGATTGTCTAATTGTGTACGTCAGTAATTCTCCCGCCATAGCAGTCATGGTGCACATGCCTTTTCGCACAAATTAAAAGCTCGATTGTTATGTCATATCTTTCAGCATTTGACAAATTCTCTGGAGTCGTTTCTGCTATAAAAGTTTTCAGCAACACCTTGGAGGCAATCACCTTGACACCCCCTTCATAAAAATGAAGAAGCAGAACCCGAAAGAAAAAGGAAAAAAATTAGTTATCCATGTCAAAATCAACATGAGAAGCCGAAGAATTAAAACCGCCCTTTTATGAGCCGGGCCCATGTGAGAGCTGCAACTGCAGCTCCTCCCAAGTAAGCCGATCCCGATACCTCACTGTCTCCCTGAACCAACCAAAAATATAGGATTACAACTCCAGACTTGTTGGTCCAAAAAATTATACAAGTTCACGGGCACTTCGCACACAGCTGATACAGAAAATTTCCTCAGATGGCAGAGGACAGTTTCTGACGCTCGTGCACTAACAGTCTCTTTTTTTCTTTGACAATAAAAGCCAACACTCCGTTGGTAACCTGATAAGTTACAGAGCCATAATTTGCAATCTCTATTATTCACAAGTTGCAAGCTATTCTAAATTCAGAATTAGTATACTCATGCTGCTATCCTAGCAAGACTGCTCATTCCCGACCATCACCAAGGGCATCTCCTTACAAACTACTCTAAGTTCTAAATTAAAAGAATTTATATCGGTGATATAGTGGGTCATTGACAATGTGGTGTCACATTGACTCACATAATTGTCACAATTGTCAAGTAATACGAAGAAATCAGCACACTTGATATCATCGTTGCCGGAGATACTTCTTTGTAATATTTGATAAAATCATGCTTTACACTATTTATCCTATCACCATACATCAATCATGACAACACTGCAACATATCAATCGTTCATCTAGATCCAATCAAGGGATTAACCGACCAAAATGTTGATCATTATAAAAAGACAGAGGTAATTCAGCGAAAAAACTAGCTGATCCTATAGAAAGTAAAAAACAAAAAACAAAAATAAAAAAAGAGTCAATGCATACCTGGATTATCCTCAACACATCTTTGCCAACCAGAAAAATTCCCTAACAAGTAATTAATGCTTGATTTAGAGAAATATTGAAACTAACCTCCCGAATAAACAGCATTTATATCAAAATCACAGAAGAATTACCAGTAAGATGGCAGGAACTGGAATGATAAGTCGAAGTAGAGCGTCGCTTTTGGAAAGAGAAATATATCAAGCAGCATGATAGCATTGACAGCTCCGCTAGCCCCCTAAAAGGATATCACGAGTCAGATAAACCTCAAGTATTCAACATGCCAGTTGAATTAGAGAACAGTTGCAGGTTTAGAGACCATTCCCTAAACTGAGCCAAGGATCTTCTGGAAAATGATATAACACACTTGCAGCACCAAGAAGTATGCTTTACTTCTGATCATGTCTACCAGCATTATTTCGGATTATCGATAATGCACCTCAACATGATGTGGTCCCTGAACTTTGGCTAAATGCGCAATATGGTCTGAACTGTCAATTTGTTCAATGTGGTCCCTAAAATTTTAATTTGTTCAATATAGTTCCCGAACTTTGGTACATGTTCAAAATAGTCCCTAAACTATATAAAAATGTTCAATGTTGTCCATCATTGAATTAAGTTCAAGGACCATATATAGTCTAGGGACTAGTTTGAACATGTACCAAAAATTCAGAGATCACATTAAACAAATTAAAAGTTCAGGGACTATATTAAACAAATTAAAAGTTCAAGGACCACTTTTCAAATTGAGCCAAAGTTTAGGGACCATTTATGCTATTATCCCATATAAGAAGCGCTATTTTATGTTTTGGGACTGGAAACTACAGTCACCTATCTCAGAGTAAAGCACGACTTTTCTAGACCTATTCACATTGCCGACATACTCACATTCAAAGACCTTGAATAAACTTAAAGTGGACAGGATGTCACTGGTGGATTTACATAAATTACTGTCAATCTCTCTATTAGTTGCTCTATTTACACATACCAATCCTGGCATTCTTGAAGGGTCTATGCTGAACATTCCTTGACCCTGCAAAGTTTGAGGTAATCAAAATTTGGATTAACTATAAGTCTACAAAATAATTATGCACATATTTTTATAAATTTAGTTTACCTTCGACTGTGAATGCATGAAAGCATGGTGCACCAAATAGAATATTAAACCACCAAAAGCCCCAGCCAGATACAACTTTAACGTGAATTCTGGTCTGAAATTTCTCCCAATTTAACCATACAACCATTTGAAAGGTACATAATTAATCAGAGAAAGAAAAAACACGAGATATTATCCATCAAATAGAAAAATCAAACAACAAAAGTAGGGTATCTACTTATGCTGAGGCACAAGACCACAAACAGTACAATTCTACCTAACATATTTAAAAGAAAAAAAGGTCCCCATTGTAAGCACAACAGAAGAGAAAGAAATCTCTATCTGCCTCTCTCTCTCCCCCTCCCTCCAGAAAACTTGCCATCCTTCCATGAAAATTGCATAAAAGTTATAGTCTTTCTATTGTGAAAGCTTCAGAATCTAAATTAACACAAGCATTGTATAGTCAGAAAAAATAAAACTTTTAAGGGAAAAATGCTTCTTATCTGAAAGGAAATAAGAAGATGAAAAGGTGTTACGTCATACATTGTAACCAAAAAAGTAAAGTCCAATCATGTTGTAGATTAAATGCTCCATAGTCATATGGCTGAAAGCAGAAGTTATCAGCGTGTGCAGACGAGCGTTCTTAAGGTTGTCTAAGGAAATCTGCACCAAAGAATCACAGATTAAGTTAGATTGAGAAATGAAAATTCATAATTTAGATCAGCACCTTCAGCTCTGGTCTCATTGGAGACCTTTAATTCTAGGACCGAGATCTTACAGTGAAGTTTTTCATCATAAAACTACGATCAGCAATCTGCCATAGCATGAAAACAGCAACATTCGTAATTATCAGCCCCAGAACCACATTGTCAACAGTTAGCCTTCTAAACCATGATTTCCTGAGATGGGAAGAAAAAAATACCCTGGAAAATTATGCTTTAGCTACATGAACCTACAATCAAGTGAACTTAAATATAATAAGATGTTTCCACCAGATGGTAAAAACCACAAATCCTAACCCAGGAAAGTCAATGAACTTTCAGTTATACAGCCCTAGAAAGCAGCTTAAGCAGTAGCGCTCACCTTTATTTAGGTTTGTTATGAGAGCTAAGAGAAACACTTACAAAGAATTCTTTTAAAGTGGCCATTTAATTTCTCATAAATAACTGGCACCAGACAAAGCAACCACCTAAACTACTGTATCCGACTAGCCTTCCATTTCTCTGTCTGTCACCTAGGCTAAGAAACAACAGAATTTACGAGTTTGCTACGATCTTGCTTTTCTTTTTCTTGCACCATACCATTCACTCTCTGATTGTTAAGATGCCCCAGAGCTACCATATGCTGCACGCAAGATCACAAAGAGGACAGCTAAAAGCAATTGATTCATTGATATTTTCATTGCGAGCAGTGAGAAATCCACTTGGCCTATCCTTATGCCAAATGTCGAAAATGACCCCCCTCTGACAACTATGTTTGGTTTGAGTCCTAATAGTGCAACAGGAAAATCATGATCCAATTAGAATATGAGACTGAACTTGAATGGCAAATGGTAAATTTATATTCTGAAACAATTTAAGGTTGCAAATTTCCTGTCATACTCCACAAGTTGAATACTTCTTCAGACAGATATAACTCTGTTCTCTGTTTTGCCTTATTCTGGGACATAAAGATGACGTTCTAATGCAAGAAGCAGAACTAAACAAAGATAAGGGAACGGATATTCACCCTTTTCGTTTATTTCCCCCTTACATAAGAATTAGATTCCAATGAATATAGTTATTTGAAAGTGATTTAGCTCATAGCAGTTTTCAGTAGCGAGACAGGAACAAACACAGTCATCTTTCTTCATTGGTCCACTCTCGGGAGAAAAGGAAAAGGATCAGTTCGGTAACGGAAGCCCCCGAAATCCCAAGAAAAAAGAAAATGCAGAGGATCCATTGCCAAATTCCCATAAAATAAATCCGAACTTTGTTAGATATGATCTGAACTGAAAAATTGAACAAACAGCATAGAAACCCATTATCAAATCTCTATGTAATCATCATTATCTCGCCCCTAGAGATACAAAACCTAACAAAGATCAAGAATTCCACAAAACCAAAAATGACAAAAACAGAGAACACTCGGGAACACTGACTGGCCGCGTCTATAGGAGTCGAAACCGCCGCTGAATCCCGAACGCGAGTTGAAAGGCGAGGGCGCCCGGAAAAACCCAGCTCTGGAATTCGCGAGGCTCTTGAGCGGAGACCCGAGAAGGGAATTCGAGTAAGCCGACGCCGGGGCGTTTCTTGCCAGGAGCCGCCATGATGCGTTGTCGCGGAAGAAGGAACGGGGCAAAGAGACGCCGAGCTCGGCGCGGCCCGGCCCGGCAACGGCGGACCGTCTCAACGTCGGCTGCCGTCCGTGAATCCTTTGTCGCCGGTCCCCATTTTGGAAATAAGTTATCCAAACAAGGCAATTTTCTCTAACTAAATTTCGTCTCGATTGCTTAAATTGGAATATTTGATGCCAACATTGATTTCATTGAGACTTTAGGCATTATCTAATAGGATATTACTGGTAAAAAATCACTATAATTACTAATTTAATTTGTAAGATTTCGGATCATTTTTTTAATTATGTTAATTTTTTGCACATTGATGATATTTTAGCTTTAAAATTATTAAAATTATGAATTTGATTCGTAAGACTTTAGATTAATTTATTTTTTATTATTTTGATTTTTCTTGCATGTTGTGGTGTTTAGGGTTACAATAATTATTAATTTAATCCGTGAGATAATGGATTATCTTTTCAATTATTTTATCCCTTTATTTGAATTCTCAACGAATATCTTTAATGAATTCGATATAATGCTTATGTTCAAAAATTGCTTGTTTTGGAAAACACCCAAAAAAATCAAATTGTGTATTAGATAAGATAGTCTCCTAAATTAGGATTGCATGTTTTTAGATTAGGTTGCATGTTAGAATATATAGGATTTTTCGATAACATTGCCTAGTTTGAATAGGATTGCATATTTAGATAATTCTAGAATAAATTAGAATAGATTCTAGATAGCATTTTCTTTTATAGATAAGGTCTCAAATAATGCTTGTATGTTTAGATAATGTTGCATCTTTAAAATAGATTTCAAAGATAGAATAGGTTTTAGATCAAATTTATCCCTAAACTAGATTAGACAACTATTTATTTTAGATAGTTTAATTAGGATTTTTATTAATGTCGAATATTAATATAAAAATACAAAAAATAGCTTGCGCATGTTATATAGGTTAAAATTTCAAGACAAAAGAAAATCCAAAAAGTAATTGTTTGCTTTGGTGTGTTGAATTCCTTTAGCGCAATTTTAATAATGTTTGTGCACTCGCATGATCAATTCATTATATAATAGTAATTTAGGCAAAAAACAATTCAAATTGCCTATAGAGATATTTTTGACAATAATAAGAATAGTACCGAAATGGCACTAATAAAATTTAGTATAACCAAGTCCCCGTATCCATAGTCTCTAATTCGTAAAACTAAAATAATTCTCATATTATTTTACTTGGGTGTTTCATCGACTTATCATAAACTGATTAATAGAGATTCCTAGATAAAATTCATCTCCATCTTAAGAACTTAGATTCCTAGATAAAATTCATCTCCATGTTAAGATCTTAAATCTTATATCACGAACGTAGAAGATGTCTCTACTAGCTCATTCCGAATGAGTTGCCTGAGTTGCCATTTCCCTGTGACGACTTCAATCGAGCGAGAGGGGGAGGCGTACGAGGAAATCAACTGGATTTCTTGTCAGAAGGTGGGAGTTTGGGTTGGCTAATTCTTGCAAACTCTGTTTTTGGAGTGATTGCATTTGAATTTACTCTTTTTCTTCTGCTTCTCCTGCTTCTCCTTTTCTCCTTCTCTTCCTTCTCCTTTTCCTTACGCTTCTCCTTCTCCTCCTTCTCCCTCTTCTCTTTCTCCTTCTCCTTCTTCTCCTCCTCCTCCTAAATCGGGCTAGCGTGTTCATTCATGCCAGCACAAATGGTAAATTCACATTCCGAACAACAAAGTGACCAACAAAGTCGAACTGAAAGGCAAATGGTAAATTCACATTCCGAACCCATTCAAGGTTGCAAATTTCTTTCATACTTTGCAAATTGAACATTCCCTAAAGACAGATACAACTCTTTCTCCGCATTGGCTTGCTTTGGAACGTAAATATGGCATTTCAATGACAAGAAGCAGAACTAAGACGGTCAGCTCGCTTCATTGGTCCTCTCTCGGAAGAAACCCAGAAACAAATCCAAACTTGTATTGGATGGATCTGAACTGAAAGATTGAACAACCAGCATTGAAATCCATTATCCAATCTCTACTTTACGATGCAGTTTAACAAGAAAGAACACAGATATCCATACAAACATGCATCGCATAGAGACACCCAAATCTTGGAGTGTCAGAAATGCATCGGGATTATACCAAGCGCCCTCAAGATCGGAGCGGAGGTTACATCAATAGTAAAAAATGCTGCTAAAATAGAGGACGAGAAACAGCACACACGTACGTAATACTCATATCTATATCACCAGACAGACATCCGAACTTTCAAGTGCAGCAAGGGATGCCGTCGTCATTATCTTCATAGCCCTCAAGATTGGAGCGTCCGTGGATTCCTCTCCTGAGCTTACACAGTCGACGGGTGAGTTGTACGCTCTTTCTCGGCCCAGTCCACCCCTCTTTTGGATTCATTGGCAGCATCACGTTGTCCTTCTGACGGGGTTACTCGGAGAATACCTCTTCGACCAAGGGTGTGCCGAACGAGCGGAGCTCGCGCTTTGGGGACGGCGCAATGACGGCAACCCGAGTGCGGTGAGCGAGCTGAGAGCAGAGGCTTTCTTGACGAGGCCGTCGCTCCTCTTCAAGGACGCCATGTCACACTTCTTCGGGTAGTCGATCTAGTCAGTTCCTATTCGCCGGGAGCGAGACATTTTCAGTGGAGAGAGAGAGAGGGTGGGGGGGTCGAGGGTGTTTCTTTGTTTTCTTGAGGGTTTAGAGGAAAGAAGAGGAGGCAGTTTTACAGGGAAGAAAAGGGAACAGCGGAGTCATGCAGATGCTTGCGGCGGAAGCAAAGCACCCAGAGCACTTTACGATCGAACAATCTTAGCAGCAAAGCAAACGAAGCGATAATGCAGGGACAATCCCGCGACGATCGTAAAGCGGGTCAGCAATCGATTTCGGGTACTCACCATTTCGGCCCGCACGACCTCCCTCCCCTCGTCCTCCTTCAGCTTCCTCCACTCCTCGCCCTTGGCCCTCCTCGTCCACAATCTCCTCCCCCTCTCGCGCCTCCGCTACTTCGATCATCTCCTGATCCCAACCCACACCACCGCCGTCCTCCACATCGATCGTACACCGCTCTGCGTGCTTTGCTTCGGCCTCAAGCATCTGAATGACTGCAGTTCATTTTTTTTCCGCCCTGTAAAACTGCCCCCTCTTCTTTCCTCCAAACCCTTCAAGAAAACAAAGAAACACCCCCGACCCCCACACCCTCTCTCTCTCCACTGAAATTGTCTCGCTCCCGGCGAACCGGAACCGACAAGATCAACGACCTGGGAGGTGCGACGTGGTCAATACCCAATTTATAGATAGCAGTAGCACCACGGGTTTCGACTGATGGCAGAGGCTCCGTCATCCAATAAGACAACTTCCCTCGTCTTTAGTTAAGGAATTTTGCAACGCATGGGGATTTTCTTTTGAACTTTTTTCTTATTTAGGTGCAACTATCCTTCACCGTATGTCATAAATTCACAAGGTGTTAAACATGAAGATGAAGGAGATACTGCGACAAACTATAAAATGAAAATACGAGCCATTTCAAAGGTAAAAATATCACTTCATTTGGAGGAAAACCTATTGAGCTAGAGAATTAATTCACATCAGTCAAGGTTGGTTTTGACGGTGGTAATTCTGGAGTTAGGACGTAGAAAAATTGAGGACAATTCTCGTTTTATGTCCTTTCCACTTGATCTATGTAGATCGCCGAGTTAGGTGATTGAACTTTTAACTTGTTTAGTAAGATGCTCTTGCCTCTCACAATGTGTGAAATTAGTAATTTGCACAGTCAATTCTTTTTACCACCTATACCTAATGTGGCATTTAAAAGTAAAGAAATCAGTTTAATAAAAGCGTCGATACAATGAAGAATCTGCATGGATTAATCAAACATGCTACGACATTGATTACTAACATGTACGATGGAAAATAGAACACAAGGCGAGGCCAACAGGGGACTACAACGCTCAATGAAAGGGGTCGGCTCACGTTGTATGTCCTAATTTGGAAAAATATGACTCGTCCTTTCCTTTCTGTCTCGCCTCCTATTTTTCTCAAGCATAATCATATCTCTATAGTGCCGTTAGTAGTCCTCTTAATTTGGACAATGTCCGTTTGTCTCTTCCTTTATACTCCAATCATGGTGAAACTAAAGTCGGACTTGAAATAAAGATTCCTTTCTTTTTAACTCTTTCTTAGTCTTGGACTCATGTGCCCTTGCATTAGTTTCATCTTTCTTATTTAAGACTAATGTAATCTCATGACAAATTATTTTGCGTTCTTTTGTCTCTTTTCTTGATGATTGTTTTGGTGCACAAGAGCAGCCACTTGCCTGTCGCTTTAAATCATCAAATTCATAGCCACATTCATCAAAACAGAATCTTTCCACATATCGAGGATTTTTGGTATGTCATAGAAACTAAAGAGCACCAAAGAGTAAAATATTGAGATGACTTAATATATCACATCAATGACGCATCTCAAGAGTAAAATATCATCCAATGTGGAGAAAAACTTGTCAAGCTACAGAATTGATGTACATTGGTCTAGTCTGTGCTAATGGTAATTTTGGAGTTGGAAGTTGAAATTTTGAACAATCCTAGTCTTCCGTCCATTCAACTTGACCTATGAAAATCATCGAGTTAGGCGCTCAAACTTCTCACTCATTTAATTAAATACTATTGTCTTTCACAATATGTGAGATCGGTAATCCGCTCGATTGATTCTTTTTGCCATCAACACCCGATGAAGTTGTTAAAGAGTAAAGAAATCATTTTAAATTATAATATTCAATCAAATAAAAGATAAGAAGAAGGAAAAAAATAACATATTAGGACAATGAGAGAGAGAACTCATCCTAAAACCACCTTGCCACCATCATAGATACTGAGCATGAAGCCTATGCGATGAAGAATCGATGTGGCTTAATCAAAAGATACAACAACATCAGTTACTAACAGTCCAATATAATATAAAATTGACATGTGCACTAGAAGTCTTAAAACTTATCACACTAATGTAATTAAGTCCTAAAACTTACAAAAAATACAATTAAATTTTAAAAATTTTCAAATTAGTGCGATCGAATCCTTTCATTAACTCCATTCGTTTAAACTAACGAAAAATATTGATGTGGTTATTTTAAATATTTTCTTTCTCTTAGATGATTGGAAGATATTCCACCCCTATTTTTTTCCTTTCCTCTCCATAGACAGGTCGATCACCTCCTTTTCCGAAAGTGACAATCCTACTCTCTCTTTAGTGCACCGAAAGAGTTTGGCTCTTTCTGCGTCTCCTAATTTGGAAGATCCTCTCTTCTCCCTAGAGAGATTGTGTCCCCACCCACTTTAGAAGATCAGATAAAAACTTAATAAAAAGATAATGCGAACGTTCTAGATGGCGGACAAGCGACCGTTAAGGTCGGAAGCCATCCGAGGTGCGCCCAGTGAAAGACGACGCAACAACACGCCACAAGACCGAAAGACGACGCCATTCCATCGAACAGATGAGGTTCCAATAGAGGCCAGAGCAAAGAGGAAACATTTGGATTCTTAACTAGGAAGAGTCAAATGTCAAACGAAGAGAATTTTGTCAGTGGGTGAGTGAACGCCCGGTGAAAATGGGGAGGGAATTTAGGGTTTGTAGGTCCCCGTGTGCCGCCATTGACAGTCTTCTCCTTCACCCAATCACTCTTTGTTTTCTTTCCTGTCGGGGGAAAATCCCTTATAATTCACCTTTTTTTACCCTTTCCTTTTGTTTACGCTAAAATTGACCGGACCATCGACACTGGCAAACATATGAACATAAATGATCACGTGACTAATGTGTGAGGATTATTATGCACATGACATCTTGCGAGCCATAGGGATTAGTATTACTAATCAGTATCGACACACATTAATGAAGCATATTGACGAGGATTGCTAATCGATTGTTGACATACGATGACGAATGGCTAATAATTATGGGTACCAAGAATCGAGATCCTGAATATATATTGATACAAATGTAAAGGAGAGCCAAGTTTGGCCAAAGTTTTTTATTTATTTATTTTCATACCAAGGCAAATTCACAATGAACAACCCCAAAATTCAGAATGCTATAAGCAAGATTTCATAATTAAGCTATTAACCAAATTTTAGATAATCTTTTTATTCCATCTTTTTAAATAAATAGATAAATTATGTCTTTTTATCACTTTTTACCTTTTTTTTTTTTTTGAATATTATGATATTATCATTAAGTATATTTTAGGTTATGATCTCTATAATAGCAAAAGTAAAATCCCTTGTATCATATACTTGATGTTTAGCTAATAAAATTGAGAATACACGAAGCATATAAGTTTAAAAATGTTATCTATCTAGTGGACGATTTCTCCTTGAAGTTCTCTTTGAAGGTCTCTCATATAAGGTAAATCATGTTATCTTTGCCTCGAGCTATTAGGAAAGAAATAGAGAAATACCGATGAGATTGTTGAGCTCATGATGTTTTCAGAGAGGCATTTCGATGCCAAGTACTACGATTCCTGTCGCAACTACATGGTGCTTGGATAAGAAATATTCTGAAGAAAAGCTGCCACTCTGGCGTACAAAGAGATGTTTAAACTCTTAGGCTACATCTTGTATTAATCGAGAAATTTGCAGGATGCTGTAAATATAGTTGAAGAGTGCATGCAAGTATTTCTCAACCAATGCACCTTTATGAACTATTTCAGGTGTGGTAGGGAAGCTCATCACAAGATTTTGAATCGAAATTCTAAAATGTCGGTATGTTTGTCTAAATTAAATTTATGATTTTTTTATTTATTTATACTCTCTTCGAGAATTGAATATGGAACTTTGAATACAATATATGAGCAAATACTTTGTAATTTCATAAGAGGCCGATATTTTATGTAAAATAGTTGTGATAGTTGCAACATTTGATTACAGGAATAAAAAGTTTTGAAAATAAAAGACACTCTAAATAAAATTATAAAGCCCGATTACTATTTTTTTTCTTAGAATTTCACCATTCTCATGGTTCAATTTGCTACTTCAGGCATCTTCTCGTAAATTTATATGTAGACAAAACCCACCTAAATTTCTAAATATCGTGTAAAGCACAATAGACACTAAATGGTCATGGTCATATATCTAGTTTATGAGCTATATTTTTGTCCATTCACAACTAATGGCAATTGGATGACACTTCCTCCAATTACTCTTGTTATTAGTGGATTATAAATTGCGAACATTGTCCCCATGCAAATATAGGTGATGTCCGTCTCTATTACCCACCATCAAATTAGTAGTTGAAGAAAACTTCGAAAAATATGATCCAATAATTACTGTTATCAGCCATTCCCTTTCAGCTAAAAATAATCAAAGATTATCGCACATACATGATTCGCTAGCATGTAACAATTTTATCATAAAATAATTCGGCGTAGAAATTAATATGATTTTGCGTAAACAGAAAGCACCGGCGTAAAGCACAAGAACCATGGGAAGACCAATTACAGAACCTAAATCCTGTATTTCAAACCCAATAGGAATTTGACGCCCAGATGAATAATAATCATCTGTAAGCCAAGGAAAACATTATCATTTTCTAAAAAAAATGTGTGTAACATAGCTTTTCTGAGAATGGTCATATGTTTCTAGTAAACCGACCCATGTAAATAACTTGCTATGCTTTGGGAAGAGCATCCACGAAATATGACAGTTGTGCAACAGAAGCTCACTACCAGATAAATAAATATACTTTACGTGTCCTTATACAACCTGCACCATTGGCCATCTTGACAGATACTTTCGCATCAGAGTGCTCTACTAACAGAGTGAGCGACAATGACTATTAGGCTCATACTTCCCAGTGCCGAATCAACAAAAGATATTCGCAAATATTTCAGGCCTTGCAAGCAGCAAACATATACCAGCGACGTCTAAAAGCTATTGTGAACTTTGAACTGTGCAAAGATTGTCTAATTGTGTATGTCAGTTATGCTACTGCCATAGCAGTCATGGTGCGCATGCCTTTTCGCACGAATTAAAGAGCTTGTCATCCATTATTACGTCATCTCTTTCACATTTGACAAATTCTCTGGACCCATTTCTGCTATAAAAGTTTTCACCAACACCTTGGAGGCAATCACCTTGACACCTTCATAAAAATGAAGAAGCGGAACGGGAAAAATAAATTAGTTAGCCATGCCATGCCGAAATTAATATTAGAAGCCAAAGATTTAAAACTGCCCTTTCCTGAGTCGGGCCCATGTGAGAGCTGCAACTGCAGCTCCTCCCAAGTGAGCTGATCCCGATATCTCACTGTCTCCCTGAACCAACCAAAATATAGGATTACAACTCTAGACTCGTTGGTCTGAAAAAATTATACAGGTTTACAGGTACTTCATACACAACAGATTCAGAAAATTTCCTCAGATGGCAGAGGACAATTCTGATGGTGTTGCAGACCTTTTTTCTTCAGCGGGTCAGGAATTGAGGTCATGGATGGATTCCTGGAACCAGCCCCTTCCGGTTCTCATAGGGGTTCCGGATAGATTTGTTTGGAGGGATAATCCTTCCGGTGTCTTCTTGGTCACCTCAACTTGGCATATACTTAGAAGAATGAAAGACAGGGTTGGATGGTCATCCTTTATTTGGAATAAGGCCATCACTCCGAGATACCAATTCAGCCAGAATTCAACCTCTGGCTGATCACTAAGAATTGGCTTCCTACCCAAGCTTTTCTTATGTCTCATGGGAGAATTGAGAGTGAAGTATGTGCCTTTTGCAAGTTGACACCAGATTCTATTGACCACCTCTTCTTTAGTTGTTGCATCGCAGCTAGTATGGCTTGGGCGGCCAGGTGCAACCTCCCATGGAGAAATGGGACTTGGACAGAAAATCTTCAGTGGGCGATGAGATTCCTCTCAGGTAAGGATTTCTATCACGCCATTGGTCGTTTCTTTTTTAGAGCTCTATGCCATCTCATTTGGAAGTATAAAAACAACATCCTCTTTAGAGAGCACTCGATTGTGGTTGCGGCTTTCAAGAAGCATCTTATTAAAGTTGTGAGGGATAAAGCCTTAACCTCCAAAAGCATGGAAGATTGCCCGAGAAATAGGAGATTACAAAGAAACTGGGGCCTTGACCCGTCTATCTTCAGCTCTCCTATGCCGACCGCCTAGGTTGCCTTACTCTACCTTTGCGAGCTGTTTATTCTTGGTCCTGCGTAGCCTTTTGGTTAGTCTATCTTTTTAGTTTGTCGTCTCGGCCCTGCGTGGCTGTTTTCTTAGGCCTCATGTTTCGGCCCTTGCTTGTCTTGACTGCTTTGCGGTGTTTTGTGTCTGGCGCCCTTTCACTCGAGAAGACGTTTGTGTCTTGTTGAGTGCAAGTTTTGTGGTGTCGGATCATGTATATGTGGTGGTTAAAGCTCAATATATTATTACCCTTTACCAAAAAAAAAAAAAAATTCTGATGCTCGTGCACTAACAAAGTCTCTTTTTCTTTGACTAAAAAGCCAACACTTTGTTGGTAACTTGATAAGTTACAGAGCCATAATTTGCGATCTCTATTATTCACAAGTTGCAAGCTATTCTAAATTCAGATTTCATATGCTCATGCTGCATTACTAGCAAGACTGCTCATTCCCGACCATCGCCGAGGGCATCTCTTTACAAACCATTCTGAGTTCTAAATTAGGAGAATGAATATCAGTGATATACCGTGTCATTGACGATGTAGTGTCACATTGACTCACATATCATAATGTTCACATAAGTAATACAAAGAAATCAGCACACTTGATATCATCATTGCAGGAGATACTTCTTTATAATATTTGCTGGAATCATGCTTTACACTAGTTATCCTATCATTATACATCGATCTTGACGACACTACAACATATCGATCGTTCATCTAGATTCCATCGAGGAATTAACTAACAAAAATGTTGATCATCATAGAAATAGAGAGGTAATTCAGCCAAAAAAACTAGCTGATCCTATAAAAAGTAAAAAAATAAAAATAAAAAAAGAGTCGTACATACCTGGATTATCCTCAACACATCTTTGCCAACCAGAAAAATTCCCTAACAAGTAATTAATATTTTATTCAGAGAGATATTGAAACTAACCCCCCGAATAAACAACTTTTTTATCAAAACCACAGAAATTACCAGTAAGATGGCAGGAACTGGAATGATAACGTTGAAGTAGAGCATGGTTTTTGGAAAGAGAAATGTATCAAGCAGCATGATAGCATTGACAGCTCCGCTAGCCCCCTAAATGGACATCACAAGTCAGATAAAACTCAAGTATTCAACATGCCAGTTGAATTACAGAAAAGTTGCAGGTTTGAAGGCTCTCTAAACTGAGCCCAGGACCTTCCAGGAAATATTATCACACTTGCAGCACCAAGAAGTATGCTCTACTTCTGATCATGTCTACCAGCATTATTTTGGATTATAGATAACGCACCTTAGCATGATGTGTGGAATATAAAAAGGAAAAATGACACAAATGATCCTTAAACTTTGACTCAATATGCAATGTGGTATGAACTTTCAATTTGTTCAATGTGGTCCTTGAACTTTAGTCTAATGCTCAATGTGGTCCCTGGACTTCCAATTTTTTCAATGTAAGTTATTGAACTTTTAGTACATGTTCAAACTAGTCCCTAGACTTCATAAAAATGTTCAATGTTGTCCTACATTGAACATTTTTATGAAGTCCAGGGATAAGGTTGAACATGTATTAAAAATTCAGAGATCACATTGAACAAATTGAAAGTTCAGGGACCATTTTTCACATTGGGCCAAAGTTCAAGGACAATTTGTGCTATTATCCCATATAAGAAGCACTATTTTATGTTTTGGGACTGGAAACTGCAATCACCTATATCAAAGTAAAGCACAACTTTTCCAGACCTAGTCACATTGTCAACATACTCACATTCCAAGACTTCGAATAAACTTAAAGTGGACATCATGTGACTGGTGGATTTACATAAATTACTGTCAATCTCTATATTAATTGCTCTATTTACACATACCAACCCTGGCATTCTTGAAGGGTATATGCTAAACATTTCTTGACCCTGCAAAGTTTGAGGTAATCAAAAGTTGCATTAGCTACAAGTCCACAAAATAATTCTGCACATATCTCCATAAATTCAGTTTACCTTTGACTGTGAATGCATGAAAGCATGGTGCACCAAATAGAATGTTGAACCACCAAAAGCCCCAGCCAGATACAACTTTAACGTGAATTCTGGTCTGAAATTTCTCCCAATCTAACCATACAACCATTTGAAAGATACATAATTAATCAGAGAAAAATGAAAACACAAGATATTATCTGTCAAATAGAAAAATCAAACAACAAAAGTTAAAAATCTACTGATGCTGAAGCACAAGACCACAAACGGTACAATTCTACCTAACATATTTCCAAAAAAAAAAAGAGGTCCCCATCATAACCATAAACAGAAGAGAGAACTCTCCCTCCCTCCAGAAAACTTGCCATCCTTCCATGAAAATTGCATAAAAGTTATAGTCTTTCTATTGTGAAAGCTTCAGAATCTAAATTAACACGAGCATTGTTTAGCCAGAAAAAATAAAACTTTTAAGGGAAAAAGGCATCTTATCTGAAAGGAAATAAGAAGATGAAAATTAAGTCATACATTGTACCGGAAAAAGTAAAGTCCAATCATGTTGTAGATTAATGCTCCATAGTCATATGGCTGAAAGCAGAAGTTATCAGCGTGTGCAGACGACCGCTCATAAAGTTGTCTAAGGAAATCTGCACCAAAGAATCACAGATTAAGTTAGATTGAGAAATGAAAATTCATAATTTAGATCAGCATCTTCAGCTCTGGTCTCATTGGAGACCTCTAATTCCAGGACAGAGAACTTACAGTGAAGTTTTTCATCATAAAACTACGATCAGCAATCTGCCATAGCATAAAAACAACAACATTTGTAATTATCAGCCCCAAAACCACATTGTCAACTGTTAGCCTTCTAAACCATGATTTCCAGTGGATAGGAAGACAAAGATACCATGGAAAATTATGCTTTAGCTACGCAAACCTACAATCAAGTGAACTTGAATTATAATAATATGTTTTCACCGGATAGACGAAACCACAATTCCTAACCCAGGAAAGTCAACGAACGCTCAGTTGTACGGCCCTAGAAAGCAGCTTAAGGAATAGCCCTCACCTTTTGTTAGGTTTGTTATGAGGGCTAATAGAAACACTTACAAAGCATTCTTTTAAAGTGGCCATGAAGTGGCACCAGAGGAAGCGATCACCTGAAATACTGTATTAAACTAGTCTTCCTTTTCTCTGTCTGTCACCTAGGCTAAGAAACAATAGAATTTACAGGTTTGCTATGATCTTCCTTTTATTTTTCTTGCACTATACCATTCACTATCTGATTGTTAAGCATGCCCCAAAGCTACCATATGCTGTGCGCAAGATTACAAAGAGGACAGCTAAAAGCAAATGATTCATTGATATTTTCATTGCAAGCGCTGAGAAATCCACTTGGCCTATCCTTATGCCAAATGTCGAAACTGAACCCACTCTGACAACTATATTTGGTTTGAGTCCTAATAGTGCAACAGGCAAATCGTGATCAAATTAAAATATGAGACTGAAATTGAATGGCAAATGGTAAATTTATATTCCGAAACAATTCAAGGTTGTAGATTTCCTTTCATACTCCGTAAGTTGAATATTTCCTTGGACAGATATAACTCTCTTCTCTGCTTTGGCTTATTCTGGAAGATAAAGATGACATTCTAATGCAAGAAGCGGAACTAAACAAAGATAAGGGTACCGAAATTCACACTTCTCGTTTATTTCCCCCTCACATAAGAATTAGAATCCAATAAATATAGTTAGTTTGAAAGAGGGTATAGCTCATAGCAGTTTTCAGTAGCAAGACAAGGACAAACAGTCATTTCTTTTCATTGGTCCACTCTCGGGAGTAAAGGAAAAAGGTCAGTTCAGTAATGGAAGCCCCTGAAATCCCAAGCAAAAAGCAAATGCAGAGGATCCATCACCAAATTCCCATCAAACAAATCCGAACTTGTGTTAGATATGATTTGAATTGACAAATTGAACAACCAGCGTAGAAACTCATAACCGAATCTCTATGCAATCATCATTATCTCGCCCCTAAAGATACAAAACCTAACAAAGATCAAGAATTCCCCAAAACCAAGAATGACAAAACAGAGAACACTCGGGAACACTGACCAGCCTCGTCTAAAGGAGTCCAAACCGCCGCTGAATCCCGAACGCGAGTTGAAAGGCGAGGGCGCCCGGTAAAACCCATCTCTGGAATTCGCGAGGCTCTTGAGCGGCGACCGGAGAAGGGCATTCGAGTAAGCCGACGCCGGGGCGTTTCTCGCCAGGAGCCGCCATGATGCGTTGTCGGGGAAGAAGGAACGGGGCGAAGAGACGCCGACTCGGCGCGGCTCGGCCCGGCGACGGCGGAGGAGGCGCAGAGGCGAGAATGGCGAAGAGACGAAGACGTCGAGGCGGCGGCGGCGGCTGTCGCCGAGAGCTTTCTTGGACGAAAAATTATGGCATTAGTGTACACTTTTTTGTCATGTCATGGGTTTCATTAAATTACAAACCAGACAAGACAACTTCTCCCGTGTTTAGGTACAAAGAATTTTTTATTATAAACTTATCCTTTGGGGTTTTGCTTGATAAATATTTCCGTATTAGGATTAGAGAAGGATGACGATAATTGAAAATTGCGTGCATCGTGCTCTCCTCGTGCTTTTCGTGCATCGCAGCGCCCCACGAGAAAATATCAGGTGGGTTGGTCAAATGTAAAATTATTCAGAAGTTGACACGTGTCGCCACGTGTAATTCGCGTTCATCCATTTAAAAATTTGCTTCCCTCTAGAGAGAGAGAGAGAGAGAGAGGTTTATCGGGTTCAACTAAGAGCCATGTCGCTGGAGCCTAAATTTAGAGTATGGTCTTGCACCGTTAAGCGTTACTCCAATGGCAAAAGCCTAATGAGTTAGGATATTTCCATAAAGATGGCTAAGATTCACATGACAAAAGATAAGAATAAAAGCATGATCGCTTAGGTTACTTGATTATTCATGCGTGAGTGTGTGCGTAAGCATGTAATAAGCACTACGGTTTAATTTGGTTTTCTAAACTTTAGGGTTAAGGATTGTTTGGTCGTTCTCCTCATTATTTCAGTACATGTAATAATAATTTCGCCATCCTTTCTCATTCAATGGTTCGTGAACCACCGAATATTTTCTCCTTTCAATGCCCACTAACTCGTGCATCTTTATCCCTCGCAAAAGCCTCTTCTGTAGCTCCAATTAAAAAAATGATAGGAACAAAAGAGCTTGCTCCTAGACAATGATTCCTTAATTAAGGCGCTATCGTAACATTTAAGAATGCCCTCTTTTTTTTTTCTTTTCTTTTTTCTTTTTTGCTACTTTTTTTGGGGTGAATTTTCCTAGCTTTCCACTTTACTATATCATCACTTCAATTGGGCTCTGGCAGATGCAAAGCCTCCTCAGAGAATAATTATCTGAGGGAAGGTGTCCTTGGGGAAAAAAGCTTTGCCCCTTTTTGGCCACCCTAAAAAGAGAAAAGATAGATGCATGTGGGATTTGAATATTCAAGCAAATCCGCCTATTTTTATCGTTTTTTATACCCTGCTACCAAACTCCCAAGAGAAAAAAACTAGACGATATCAATGCCACGACTTTTGTATTGTGTCCATTTTGATGCCGAAACTTCTTAAACGACCATTTATGTACCGTGACTTTTGAAAAGCATTGATTTGAGTGGCTCTAATGATTTAATTTGTCAGAAAATTCAACACTACTCATCAAAGTCACTTCAATGAAAGTTTTTGAAAAAAAATGGTAGTATGAATGTGATGGTTCATAAAGTTTTTCGACACCAAGTTATCATTTGTGATAATTTTGCTCTATAATTTTTAAGTTAGAAATTTGACGAAACAACAACGTGAGTGAAAAGCAAATATTCTAACTCCACCACTATTTTTCTTTGTTTTTGTTCAACTCAAAAGAAAAATCATGGAGCGAATATTCTCGTCCAAATAATATCATTTAAAATCACAAAGATCTAGTTGTTTTTATAGAAAAAAAGGAAATAAGTAAAATCTTTTCCATCTCTCGTAATTTCGCATTTGGATTTTCTATGACCTTGCTCTTTTTTGAGATTGAATGATGGAATTTGGAGCCTTATGGACGTGGAGGACGTCAAATGATTGACTGCGAGGATCAACGCTAGAGAACGCTTGGGAACCAGTTTAATTCCAGTTACTTGTTTCATCGTAATTTTGAAATTAGACATGAGTGTGGATAGGAATATAAAAATAAAATAAAATGAAAGGTTCCGAGAACCAAATAATAATAACTTAGGAATAAAGACGGTATTAATATCATCACTATTGTATACATCAACTTTAGTATCATTACTTTTAAAGAGCAATTACTTAAGGACCCCCAATCTAATTCGATGTTTGGTGAATATCTCAATAAAGAAATCTGATGATCAACTCAGTTTCCAAGTGGTGGGCATTGTGATGTAGTAGTGTGGGCTTAATGACAGACTTCATGCTTCGGTCCGGAGCAGGAGATAAGGGATAAAGTTGGGCATTCAAGATTCAAATTAAGCTAGGCTGATGTAGAAGGATACCTAAATTAAGGGGTAGCAAATCTAACACTAGAGCTTACATGTGAGGAAGAGATTATTAAGTTATTAAGATGCATGCATAAGTTGTGTTAGAGAAGAGTCCCAATTTGATATACCTCATCAAAGTCACTTAAATAAATGCTTTTAGAATGTTTTTGCTTTAAATTGATCGATCATAAAGTTTTAGCATGGAACTGATTATTCATAAAATTTTGGCACAAAACATTTTAAAATTTTATATACTGACATTGTTAAGTATATCAATTTTTCACGAACGTATCCTTCAGCCTCGTCTTTAATGCCTAATAAATTTAGGAATTTTTTTGGTAATTTTTATCATAATTAGAAGACTTATGAGGATATGATGATAACTTTAGAATAGAAAGAGCCGAAACAATCTACCAGGTGAAGGGAAAGGGGCGTGATTTATTCCGTATGGAGGTTTTCGCCCAAACAGGAAACAAAATAATGAGTGATTGAAAGAAAAGAAAAATTTCCAAATTCACCACGCATTCACACGCACGATGACACGATGACAGCGCGATTCAGCGCATAAGCGATTTGGAGCGAAGGAAGCTTCCGTTCTCTTCTTATCTTGTATTAAATTAAATCTCGTAATTTGACGAACATTAAGGGTTAATGGTACAAGGAATTGATCGGGCAAATTACCGGTTAATTCGAGTTGATTCTCATGTCTGGTGGATGTGCGGTCTCCATCCATGATCGTTCGTTGGCGTGCGCGTGCGGCCCTTTTAGCACGTTCCCATCGCGGTTAATCCTGGAGCCGACAATCACAAACGGTCTCGTATTATTTTTCTTTTGGTCAAACAGCATCGTAGTTCGCAATCGGGAATCGACGGCCTCCTCATTTGTTTGAAGATTTATCGATGGAGAATTTGATAAACCTCATTTTTCTTTGGCCAATGAAATAATTAAACTTCACTCAGAACGTGGGAATTTACCCCTTGTCTTTCCACTAACAACACGTGACATTTTAAGAAGTTCACCATCCATTTTAGATTAATTAACGAGATCAACAAATTTTCCTCCAAATCAGATGATTATTTTACCCTTGTAATGCGAATATTTGTGATATATTAGGTTGTCTCGATGTATACTTCAGCCTTGTCTTTAATACCCAGTGAATTAAAACAACAGAAAAATTTATGACTATAGTGGCCTCGACGAATTGAAAAGAAATGAAAAGGATAGCAACAATTGAATGCTAAGAAAATATAAAAACAAAAGGGTCCTAAAATGACTTCGAAGTTGTATTTGTGATGTTCGACATTTCCAAAATGAACACAACTAAGAGATGATCAATTGATTCTCTTATCCTGTGTTTCCTTCCAACGATCTTGTATAGGAATACGGGATAAGGGAATCAATTGATCATGCCTTAATTTTGTTAAGATTGTAAGGTAACAAGCATGATCGATCCAAGTCACATGCCAGAAGTCACTAAGATTGCCTAGTTTTAAAATGTACAGTACACTTATCTTTATTTATATTTGGATTGTCTTTTAATTCAAAACTTGTATTCCTTTTATCAAATGTTGCAACTCTCATAGCCATTTAACACCAAACACTGATCCCTGAAGCAATTGCAATATAGCTTGCTATTATTAACATCTAAATTTTCATCTAAAGGGTTTTGGAGGAGATCCACTGCTTGATTCTCTCACTCCGTTTATGTCAATCTTGTGCAGAATCAAAGGTTTTGTTAAAGTAAGAGAATGCTGAAAATTGGATGAGATAGACTATGTCAGAAAATTTATCCAAAAAATAATAAATTGATGCCAATTCAACCCAAAAATTTTCAATTTTGCCAATTTAATAGTAAATCTTTTGAAAATTTGTCCAATAGTCTTTCTAGTCAATTTTACGCAAAAAAATCGCTGGCATGTTTTTTGTTTGATGCGACAAGATCGACGTTGATATGGACAATTTTTATAAATTTTTTTAAAATTTCCTAAAATTTGTAATTTCTATTTGGTTTTTTTTTTCTTTTTCCTTTTCATTTTCATTCTGGTTGGCATGGGCTTGCAAGCTCTTGTCAATTGCAGGCAAGGGCTTCGGTGAGGGCCAAGCCACAAGGAAAAAAAGAAGAAAAAAACCTAGAAAATAGAAATATCTAAGAATTCAAAAAAATTATTAAAAATTGCAAAAATTATTTATGTTAGCATCAACTATACTATATAGGATGGTCAATATTCATGTTAAGGTTTTCTTGCATTGATCGAAAGGATTATATTGATAAAATGTCATGGGTTTCATTAAATTACAAACCAGACAAGACAACTTCTCCCGTGTTTAGGTACAAAGAATTTTTTATTATAAACTTGTCCTTTGGGGTTTTGCTCGATAAATATTTCTGTATTAGAATTGGAGAAGGACGAGATGATCTTAAATCGGCAAATTTTAATTATTATTTTATTCTATAGGGGTTTGCCCAATAAATTATTATTTTGACGTAGGGTTGAGAAGGATCAAGGTAATTTTAAGTAGCATTGAGCAAATTTTCAATAATTATTTTATTCTTCTGGCTTTGGCTTAACGAGTTTTATTTCGGTGTTAGGGTTAGAGAAGTACCAAAGGTGATCTTAACTCGCATTGAGCAATTTTTTTTATTATTTTATTCTTTTAATTCCTGTGATTATCATCGAGCATTCCATTAGCAAAGGCCTGCCCCTGTCCAAACCAAACGGTCAGAGTCCCCCACCCAATCCTTCGAAGATCCCTTTGCAAGTTTTTGCAAGTCATTTTGGGATTTCTCTTCATTTCTTTATTTTTTGTATTTTCTAATATTCAGGTGTTAGTATTTTTCGTTTATGCCACTGAAGTCATAAATTTCCATTATTTTAAATTCACTATGTATTAAAGACAAAGCTGAAAGAAACATCGATACAAAAAGGCCCAAGGTCCATCTTCCATCGCGGCCGAGGAGGACTTCGACTCCCGGATCATGATCTACGACGCCATCCTCGATTGCGTGCCCCAAGAAATTAGAGAATATTACATTGGTCATGGTTGGTGTTGGTCCTCGTTCTGGAGTAGGAAGCCGAAAATTTTGGGGCAATTCAGATTTTCGTCCTCCCAAGTTGACCCATGCACATCATGAAATTAAGTTGCTCGGACTTCTTGTTTGTGTTAATTAGATACTCTGCCTTTGATGATTAATTTACTGTTAACACCCGATGGCGGAGAACATTCTTAAAGCGAACAGCACGACGGGCTGTGGGTGGCCGGAGGGTTTTACTAAGAGAGAGAAAGGCTGACTATTCCACGCGTGAACGTGTGACAATGACGATCCTTAGAAAACATGGCTCGGTCGTGTGGTCCCCCACGGACGTCGCTACGAAAAGGTATAAGCGGATGGATCATGTAACCTGGAGGCCGAGGATTCTAACGGGGGACCCCCAGAAATGTAAAATGACTGGGTTGGCTTCGTTCGTCCGGATTAATTATCGAATTTTGTGGCCCGACCAAAAAAAATAAAAAAATGCATAAAGGCGGCTTCAAGGTTGTATTTGTGGCTTTCGAAATTTCCAAAAAAGAACACAACCGACGATCCCGAACGGGCACACGGGTTAAGGGAATGAAATGATCAATCCCTCCGTTGTGTTAAGATAATTAGGTGAAGTCACCAAAAGGAAGGAGGGAATTAAAATACAGACCGTCACCCGCGTAGCACGTGGAGAATTCAGTGGTTCCCTAAGCGTGTCCCTAATTTTCTAGAATTCGACATTTTACAAGTGGGATACCTAGCGCATATTATGCGGACAAAGTCTAATTTAATATAATAGACGGAATATACATGCATGAAACAGGAGAAATAAATGGTTCAAGTCATCAAATCCTTTCGGTGTCGTTACCCCGTCTCTCGTTGAGCATCTTAATCTCCTATTGACCTTTACTTGTTTACTATTCCCACTATGAATGCCTGTGTAATTCTCTGTATCCACCTTGTGCGCACAATCGCGAACAGCCGCGTACTTCATGATCAAGGACTCCACAATGTCCTCCTCCATCACGATGGGAGATGGACGTTGGGAACTTGTTTCGAGATTTAACGGTGGAGAACTTCATAAACTTCATTCCTTTTTGGCTAATGAAACAATCGAACCTCGCTCAGAACGTAGAAATTAGCCCTTTAGCTTTCCCTTGACAGGGCATGATCTTCCATCAGCTTTGCCTTTATTACCTATCGAATTTCATGCAATAAGACAACAGGAACTAATGACTAGGGGTGTCAACAGATTCGGTTCGGTTCGTTCGGTTTTTCGATTTTTCCTTTTTCTACTTGTCTAAGAAGAACTCCAACATGCATTTCGTCGAACAACGGCAGAGTAGCGAGCGGGTCTTTCTGTCTGTCTCTTTCTTCTCTGTTCCATCCACAAAATGTCCGCAACCGGAAACCACCGGCAGCAGCACCTCCTCCGCCTGGTGCTATCATGCCGCAAGATCACCGCCCAGGTCCCGCCACCTCCTCCTTATTGATGATACTTTTTACTTATTGCTTACGGAGTTCCTATCCCATGGCATAAAACAAGGCCTCATTTAATTTTGCTTGGTGCGGCTCGAGTTATTTGATTTGATCTCTTACTTGGGTGAATGACAATTCATGAATGATAGTGGGCATGTCTTTTAATCCCTTTTTACCATTTGTAAGAGCCATTTCGCAATCCAGCCACGGACCATCAATGCAAGTTCCCACCCCGGCCTTCGCCCGAGAATTTCCGATGACGTCCGACCATGCCTTCGTTTTCGAACCATCTATACACAAGGTCCCACCCCGGCCTTCGTCTGAGAATTTCCGGAACCGGAAATTTTCCGATCCAACCATGGCATTAGCTCGTCTTTATAAGCACTCTTCCAACCAAGCTTCCATCAGCAACTTCTCTTCAGATCACCTGCAAACTCTCTCTCTCTCTCCCACCCCCACCCCACCCACAACACACATTCAGAAGAGAATGGGCAAGCCTCGGCAAACCCAAATCATTAGGATCCCAGACCTGCAGAAGCGGCGTGTGGCGTTGTCGAAGAGGTGCCCGACCCTCTTCAAGAAGGCCGGGGAACTCGCCATACTCACCGACTCTGACCTCTTCCTCGGAGTCCGGTCCTCCATAGGCAAGACCTTCTACTCCAGCTACCAGAGGGGGAAGCTGATAAACTCCACCATTGCTCGTCGCAAGGGCAAGGTTAATTTGTCTACGGGTCCGAAAGAGTGGGAAGAGGGCTTGGTCAAGCAAGAGTGCAATGCATGCATGGCCAAGGAGGATTTACAGTCTGTAATCGCGAACTACGAGGCCTGTCTCGCTTGTGCGCGCGAGAGACTGAGGCATTGGGAGAACAATTTGATGGTTTTATGTGATGGGCTTAAAGCCCGTCCGCCCATGTTGGACCTGAAAGCCCGGCCCACAAGATTAGGGCCCATGGATGAAAGGGTACGTTCCTTTCTGTTGGAGGGACGTATAAAAGGAGAAGAGAGAGGGAGGAACACAACCGTTGGCATAAGAACGTACGTTCCTCTCCCTCTCTCCCTCCAAAAGAAAAACGAGCGCAAATGGCGATGCCATCTTCCCTTCAAGGCTAATCGACGTCATCGGATCGAACGGGATCAGAATTTCTTCCTTGATCTTCAGCATTGGTGTTTAATCTGCGGCTAACAAGGTACGCTCGAATCTATGTGTGCTTTAGGATTGGTGATACGTTATTTTCCCGGGCTTGTCTTTCGTATTCGTTTTAGGGGTTCGATTTAGTGTCGAATCCGGTTTTCGGGGATTCGATATTCCCAACATTGGTATCAGAGCTCTAGTTCATGTTTTCCTGATCCTTTTGATGTTTTTTGATTGATTTTTTGCGAAAATATTTGGCCGACACGGATCAAGGCAAGAAATCCCGACATCCGAGCACTGTTCATCCGTTTTTTCGAGTTTCTATAAATCGAAATAATTTTTTGAAAGCATAGGGTGAAAGAGTTCGCCGAGACGAGTCCGTCGACATGTTGTGCGCCACCGGGCGACGCTGGACGCGTCCACACGCGCGGCCAGAAGCCGCTGCGCGTGGGAGCCACACACCGGTGGCGAACCGGCACGTGCACGCCGGCAGCCGGCGAACCGGCGCGTGCTGACGTCACCATGATGTCATGTAACCGTCGGGATGACGTCATCGCCGACAACCGTTGGCCGGCCGGAGACCCGACCCGACCCGATATGCGCGGAAGCCTGGCGTGTGCCGCGCACGTGCCAGCTGACGTCTGCGTGACGTCAGCCCGCGCACGCCTGCGGCACGTGCCGGTCGGTCCATCCGACCCGGCTCGACTGGCCCGACCGGTCCGTCCGGTCTAATCGGTTCGACGACCCGCCGCCTGTTGACCCGTTGATCATTGACCGACGGTCGTTGACCGTTGACCCAAAAAAAGAAAAGGAATTTGTTTCTTTTTCATTTATGCCTATGTGGGTTATATGTAATCCATTATTTATTTTGCATTTGTTGCATGAATTTTGAAAAATTATGTATTTTCCCTTATGTAAATTATGGATTATGAGTAATCCATTTTTAGTCCTGCATTTGTTGCAGTAACTATGATGCGTTATGCAGGGATACTACAATCTCGAGAACGGACGAGGGAAATGCAAGACTTAAAAGGCTGATGATAGAGTTAGATAATTGTCGGTGGCATTAGTATCACATGTGGTCAAGGTCAATCAGATGATACAGGAAATCATCTGGAATGGTTATCTTATGCCGGATTTTGAGAAGGTGCTGACTTTGATGAACACTCTTCCACCTGAATGGCAAGTAGTGTTAGATCGACTATAGGAGGTCAACGTGGTCCCGGGTTATAGGAGGCTAGTGGTAGCTTTTGTAAGAGAGTATTATAGGATTGAGTTAACCAAAACTTCAACCCTTAGATTGAGTGCCACATGGCGCAGAGTGAATGCGCCTTGGAGGCGACATGAAAGCTCTCCAAACGTTTTTCCATTGTTGGTAAATGTGCCTTCAAATTTCTCTGATATTTTGACTGATAGATTAGAAGGGACATTCCCTACTTATTTCTTAGATTAGTTTGAGATGTTGTTGGGTGTGAATATCTCTTTCTATGTTGATGTTTTTCTCTGTATATATTGCTTAGTGTAATGGATAGTTGTGTTATGTGAAAGCATTATTATTCTTTTGGATGTCGAATATTATTTGCTTTCTGTTATTGTTGACTGTTGTGGGTAGTTCATAGAAGTTTTTGTAACTTCACAGAATTTATTTTGCATAAGACAATTTATTAATAATAATCTTGAGTTAGGATTTTTGGAGGATGATTGGAAACATAGTGACCTTTTGATTCTGAAACCTTGAAATTATTCATTGATATGATGGGTCTATGCAAAAGTAGATGCATAAATGATAGGCATTAATTAGTCGTGCATGTATGTCTGATATGTTCAGATCGATGGTTTCAGCAATTAAGAACGTAATTACTGATATGAACGGCAACAATTGTAAAATATTGAATATGAAGATTCAATATGTGCTGGAAAAGAAAGAAGCACTAGAAGCTCTTGACCATATTATGGAAGATCTTGAGAATGCCATGCGCCACCTTGAGCTAGCTAAGAACCGCCAAACGGCATTTGAGCCAAAAACAGATATTTGCAATGCTGGTTCTAGTTTAGAAAGGGCTTTGAGCTCTAAGCGCAAGCGTATTGATTCGTTCAATATGTGGGAATGTAAAGGATCAAGTCCTTATTGCAAGAAATCAAGAGTTAACCAACACAAGAGAGAAAAACGTTCTCAAGTGAAGAAAATGTCTAGGGTGAGGTGTTACAATTGTGACAAGAAGGGTCACTATGCTCGCGACTATTGTGAGCCGAAAAAGGTAAACACCTCTTGTACATTTGAGAACTTTGCTTATATGTCAAGTTATGTATTATTGGCTGAATCAAATCCTTTGTGGACTGTAGATTCAGGAGAAACAGACCATGTAGCGAAGGATAGAGGATCCTTCGTGGAATTCCGACGAGTACCAACTGGAACTAAGTGGATCTATGTAGGAAATAACTCAAGAACTGAGAGTTAAAGGAATTGGCACCTGCCAATTGAACATGCGTGGTAGATGCACTCTGTTCCTACATGATATTCTATATGCTCCGGAGATTCATCGAAATTTAAGTGTCTGTTTTGATGTTGGTTAAGCTTGGTTTTAATATGAACTTCAATAATAGATGTGTAGATTTGTATTTGAATACAAACTACTATGATTGTGGTCACTTTCTGGATGGTTTTATTGTACTAAATGTTGACTGTGGTGATGTCAATATTTGTTATTCCCTTATTTCACGCCTTCTACTTTATATGATAATGATGTGAATATGTGGCATGCTAGACTTGGTCATATTGGCCAACAACGTATGAATAGACTAGCCAAAGAGGGCTTGTTGGGCAATATTGAAAAAATCGATTTGCCCATATGTGAGCATTGCCTAGTAGGGAAAACGACAAGGAAACCATTTAGAAAAGATAAAAGAACTGAATTTCCTCTGCATTTAATCCATTCTGACGTCTGTGGTTCAATGAATATGAGAGGAAGGCATGGGGCTGTTCATTTCATCACTATTATAAATGATTATACTCGATTCATATATGTCTATTTGATTTCTCATAAATCTGAAGCATTATGTTGTTTCAAAAGGTTTATAAACTTAGAATAAAATCAATTAGACAAGAAAATAAAAGTATTAAATCCGATCGAGGTTGAGAATATTTATCTGATGAGTTCAGAAAATTATGTGATGAAAAATGAATAGAAAGACAGTTGTCTATTCCATACACTCCTCAACAAAATGGTGTTGCAGAAAGAAGAAACAAAACCCTACTGGAAATGGTTAGGTCCATGATGGCACATGCTAACTAACCTATTACTTTTTGGAGTGGTGCGTTGTTAACTGCTGCTTATATACTTAACCGGGTGCCTTCCAAATTAGTTATTTCCACTCCATATGAGTTGTGGACAGGTAGAAAACTGAACTTAAGTTTTCTTAAGCCATGGAGTTGTGCTGCCTATACTCATGAGTCCTCTCACAAGTTTAGGAAATTGGGTCCCAAAGGAAAGAAGAGTATTTTAATGAGATACTCCGAACACTCGAAATGGTATGTGTTCATAGGTGAGCAGGAAAGTGGGAGTATAACTGAATTTGAATCACGGGATGTCAAATTCTTAGAGGATGAATTTCCTAAGAAGGGCGAAATAGGGGAAGATTACTCTCTATTTGAAACCTTAGATCAAGATAATGATATTAGAGGAGTTCGTTCAAGTGGGAGTAATATGAGAAGTGATGAATTAAATTCAACTCATTCTCAATTGCAACCACATGATGAGACGACGTCATCATTATCTAATCCTAGTGGGAGCATAATTGGGAATGATGTGCTAAGTGTACAATCTCTCATACGGCGAACAAGTCGCCAAAGTATTCCTCGTCGACATTTTGACATTGAAGGGGAAACTTTTATGATTGCTCCACAATATGAGAATGAGTCAAGAAATATTAGTGAGGCTCTGAATTGCCCTAATAAGAAAAAATGGATTCATACAATGGAAGAGAAAATTGAGTCAATGAAGTTAAATCAAGTTTGGGAACTAGTTGATCTTCCAAAAGGACGCAAAGCTATTGGGAACTAGTGGGTTCTCAAAATAAAGCGAAAAGCTGATGGCTCAATAGAAATGCATAAGGCTCGCCTTGTGGCGAAGGAGTATAATCAATAGGAATGAATTGATTATGAAGATACATTTTCTCATGTAGTGAGATTTATCTCGATTCACATTATTCTGACAATAGTGGTTAGTATGGATCTTGAGTTACATCAAATGGATGTAAAGACTGCTTTCCTCAATGGAGAATTAAAGGAAGAAATATATATGGAACAACCTGCTGATTTCATAGTGGAAGGCCAAGAAGAAAATGTATGTCGACTTTTGAGATTGATATACGGTCTTAAGCAGTCATCGACACAATGGTATATACGTTTCATAATACCATAATGGCATATGAATTTACAATGATTAATGAGAATTATTATGTATATATCAAAAGATCCAAAGATCAATTTGTGATCATATTATTATATGTTGATGATATACTAATTATCGGAAGTAATATGGAGTTATGTTAATGCTATGAAGAATTGGTTATTTTTCAACTTTGAGATGAAAGACATGAGTGATGTTGCATACATTCTTAGAGTTAAGATTTCAAGATTGTAAACCTATAGACACTCCTATTACAAAAGGTGAAGGGTTGAGCCATAGACTGTGTCCAAGGACTCCACAAGAGAAGGAACAAATGAAACATGTTCCTTATGCTAGTGCTGTTGGAAGCTTGATGTACACTATGATGTGTACAAGACATGACATATGTTTTGCAGTTGGAATGGTGAGTAGTTACCAATCCAATCCAGGTCAAGCACATTGAAAAGCCGTTAAGAGAATACTAAAGTATCTAAAGGGGACTGCTGATTATATGATGAGTTATAAAGGAAAGGATCTGCGATTCTAAGGCTATTCGGATATTGATTGGGGAGGAGATTTAGATGAAAGAAAATCTACCTCTGGATTTGTTTTCTTACTAAATAATGGCACTATATGTTGGAGCAGTAAGAAACAAATGTGTATAGCCTTGTCCACGATGGAAGTTGTGCTCGTGGCATTATCAGTAGCAGTATAAGAAGATGTTTGGCTTAAAAGATTATTGGATCATTTAAGTGTTATTGGAAGTGCTGCAGATTCATTGTTGGTTAACTACGATAGCCAAGCAGCAAAAGCGTACACCAAAGATTCAAAATATCATGGCAAGACCAAACACATAGATACCGAGTATAATTTTGTCAAAGATATGATTGCACGAAAAGACGTGAACTTAGAGTACATACTACGCATAGAATGGTAGCAGATCCTATGACAAAGCCAATACCTAGAGATGTGTTTTTGTGGTCATATGAAATCTCTAGGATTGCGTAGAGTTTGATGTACTGGATTGTAATTTCCCTAAGTGTTCACATTTGATGAATTTGTGTTTTCATCATTAATGCCTATGAATCTTTGTTTGATTTTTATGCATCTTAATGCTCAGTGCATTATTTTGAGAAAGTATGTCGGACATATATAAGATTAGCCCACTCACACGGATAATCGCCTCTATTTACCGTGTGATAAATAGATATGAGACAGTTTTTAAGCTTATTATCTAGGTGATAATCGAGAGCTCAAGCTTAAAACACGTATGTCGCCTTAACTGAGTGTTAAGATGAGGACATAATATGTACTATGTCCGAAAGTAAAATACCCCACATATTTTACTTTATCTGTCTATGATGCCAGATGTGAGTTCTGATGAATTTTGTGAATGAGTAGATACATGAACTCAAGTTAGACATTATGTATGTCTGAACTATCATCTGTACGGTATTGAAGGTGTATACATACGCTCCATGGCAAATGAGTTAATACCGTAATACGTATTTCATACTACGTATGCATGAGACGACCAATAAGAGTGGCAAAAAGTTTGATCTCAACTTTTATGCCATGTGAGACTCTTGAGGAAAAGAGTTCCTCAACTTTAGTACCCTCAGGACTCTTACTTATTCTCAAGATTTCTTTTTAGTGTTTGCTATCTTAGGGTGTTGCCAATGGTCATAAGTTGATTCGATCTAATGGGGCATTTCTAGAAAAGCAAGCTGAATTGAAATTAAGAGTTTGAAGGAAAGAGGAAGATCGAATTTGGAGAATCACATTGTAGTTTTGTATTCACCGGTTAACCAATTATGACTGTTTTTGGGATAATCATAATTATGAATACAACATATATATAATTGTTTAAAAGAGATCAAGAGAGATATAAATGTGATCAATCGATTTAGGGTACTGCATACTAAATCTACCCAAGATGTGATGCCCATTATGAGCTACTATATATTCCTAACAGATGTATAACAATGAGCTCTCAAAGTATGCTGGTCGCATGGATTATTCACCGGTATGAATGTTGAAGAGAGGTAAAGAGAATCCTGTTCGGCCCACCATGTGCGAGTGGGAGATGATGGTTTTATGTGATGGGCTTAAGGCCCGTCCGCCCATGTTGGGCTTGAAAGCCCGGCCCACAAAATTAGGGCCCATGGATGAAAGGGTATGTTCCTTTCTGTTGGAGGGACGTATAAAAGGAGAAGAGAGAGGGAGGAACACAACCGTTGGCATAAGAACGTACGTTCCTCTCCCTCTCTCCCTCCAAAAGAAAAACGAGCGCAAACGGCGACGCCATCTTCCCTTCAAGGCTAATCGACGTCATCGGATTGAACGGGATCAGAATTTCTTCCTTGATCTTCAGCATTGGTGTTTAATCTGTGGCCAACAAGGTATGCTCGAATCTATGGTGTGCTTTAGGATCGGTAATACGTGATTTTCCCGGGCTTGTCTTCCGTATTCGTTTTAGGGGTTCGATTTAGTGTCGAATCCGGTTTTCGGGGATCCGATATTCCCAACACAATCCATCGTTTAAGGCCGGTGATTCTGGAGTTAAAGTGGATTGTGAAACTGAGGAAATGATCAACGAGGGCATCGGTTCCATTTTAAAGAGTTCCAGCTATGTTGATTGCAAGAGTTTCTGGACTTCACAACGGACCGCCGGCAGTGCGTCCAACCCCACAAGCTCCGATGAGTTCAATATGGATGACCTTAATTTCTCTGACAATTGCATCAATGATGGTGACCGCCCGAAAAACCCGACGTCCACGAAGGATATACTCTATGAAAATCTTTGAAGGCAATTTGCTTAGCGGAGTGAAAGGGAGATGTTGAGGGACATGTTGAGAGACGAAAGGGAAGAGCCCAGGTCGAGCCTGTGCTGCGGCAGCATTCCTGCGGGCATCACCAAGAAGATGGCCATAAGGAGGGCGAGAATAGTGGGCACAGCAAACGTGAGAAAGCGGCCGATGATCAACTTGTTCTGGCGGGACCGCGGAGGTGCGGCTGCCTGGGGTGCTTGAGCATCATCGGCATGGGGTGAAATCGGGGGGCGCTCGGCTTCCATTTGGTTTCAATGCAAGCACTGAGAGGGGGAGAGAGAGAGAGAGCACTCAAGTAGGTTTACATAAATATTGCAAGTGGAAGATGGGGGGAGTGAGAGAGCTGGATGACGAATTTATAAAGACACGAGAATGAGAGGACTATGGGATGTTTCGGGTGGGACCGGGGGGCGCTCGGCTTCCATTCGGCCGCCGTCGTGGTTGGCCACCGGCCAAGCTAAGGAAGAAAGATGAAAAGGAAAGAAAGAAAAGAAAAGGAAAAAAAAAGAAAAACAAAAACAAAAATGTGTTGGTGAAAAGATATAAGGTGGAAGAGGTTATGGAAAATGTTTTTCACTTTTCAAAAGTGGAAAGCATTTTCCTCATCTTTGAAGATAGTTTTTTCCATTGATGGAAAAATTTTTCCTTGAGTAGTTGATTTTCCATGAAATGAACACTAGAAAATTCAGAAAACGTTTTCCTGGAAGTCATTTTCCGTGAAACGAACGGAGCCTCTGAGCTAAGATCTTCTCCCACTTGAGCGGGGACGTCACTCAACCAATCATAAGTCACAGATATAAATATGTGTAAAGTGGCTTCTCTTGCATCGTAAGGAAGGGGGTAAATTATTTTTCGAAGTCATATATCTTAATACAACTGTCGCCAAACATCAAGTTACCTTCTGCAAAAATAAAAATAAAAGCACCGTGGAGAATAAAAGAGTAATGCGGTTTCTTGACAAGCTTGTAAGAAGGTTTCTTTGTTGTACTGATTTTCATTACTCATACGAATTGGAGAAATTTTTTACCGATGTATTTTGGTGTTTGGAACACTGAAAGTAAGACCGTTCTTGATATCACTGAAACCTAACGAGGTAAAGAATGAGGTTTTCCCGCATTATCTTTGTAAATGCTTAATTTTGTCCATCCGAGTTAATGATCAAGTTGCAATTTTGACCGATGTCAGTATACATGACACATGAGGTGATGGTATTATACTTTAGCAATATTTAATGTTTTTTTTCCCAATTCAACAACCTAATTCTTGGACCCAAAAAAATCAGGCAATTGCATAATGCTACGAGACCGCATCAAGGATTTTTGCCCCACAAGCACCATCATTGGACTGAAAAAATCATTTTTTTTTTATCCCACAACAATCGAATACATCTTGTCCTTATCTTTTTAGGGTTATCTCGGACTCTGAATCAATTCTTATAATTTTACTTGTCTCAATTCCTACCTCGTTAACTTCATTTCATGGCTCCTCCCGATGTCTATGAACGGTGCTTGAACGAAATCTTCTCCTTCATACATCAAAAGATGTCCACGCCCTTTTCAAAGGAAGCCTCCACCATTTTTGAGTATATACATCACATGAGGTGATGGTAATGTACATTAGATATCTATATACATCACATCGGGTGATGGTAATGTACTCTTGCAATATCTAATGCATTTTTTCAAGTCCAACATCTAGAACTCATGAATTTATTGAGATAACGCTAATTTATATTCCGAGGTCGTACTTTTTTTTTTATCTTAGTTTCGGCAAAACTCTAAGTTACTTTAAATGAAAACCAAAATAAATAAATAAAAAGAAAGAACACCACAGGGAATAAAAGAAGGATGCGACTTCTAGACAAGTTTTTCACCGCAGCCAAAACACTGCAGAGGATTTCGCAAATTCGATTCAGCCATCTATTCACTTCATGTCTCATCACATCCGAGCTGCCCACGAAAAGTTAATTGATCATAGATTCGATTTCCCTCCTTTTCAATTCCCCTTAATAAATTCTATGCATATAAACTCGCTCTTTTGGAACTGTTGGGAATAACGGATCCCCAAAAACTGGATTCGACACTAAATCGAACCCCTAAATCGAATGCGGAAGACAAGCCCGGAAAAAAAAATACGTATCACTGATCCTAAAGCACACCACGGATTCGAGCGTACCTTGTTAGTCTCAAATTAGACACCAACGCCGATAAGAGGAAGGGAATTTGACCCTGTTCGATCCGATGATGACAATTTGCTTGGAAAGGGAGAAGAAAGTTGCCTTGTGCTTACTGTTTCTTCTATTTGAGAGAGAGTGAGTGTTTGAAAGAGAGGGAGATGTACGTACGTTAATGCCAAGAGGTACATTCTCCCTCTCTCCTCCCTTATATATGTCCCTCCAAAAAACAATTAATTGTGCCCCTTCATCCATGGGTCCTACTCTTGTGGGCCGGGCTTTTAGGCCCAACATGGGCGGATAGGCCTTAAGCCCATCACTAATAAAACTATCATCTCCCACTCGCACATGGTGGGCCGAACATGATTCTCTTTACCTCTCTTCAACATTCATACCGGCGAATAATCCGTGTGATCAAAGATCTTTGAGAGCTCGTTGCTATACATCTGTTAGGAATATATAGCAGCTCATAATGGGCATCACACTCTGAGTGGATTTAGTATGCAGTACCCTAAATCAATTGATCACATTTATATTTCTCTTGATATATATATATATATATATATATATATATATATATATATATATATATATCTATATTGTATTCACAATTATAATTATCACAAAGACAGTCATAATTGGTCGACCAGTGAATACAAAAGTACAATGTGATTCTCCAAAATCGATTTTCCTCTTTCCTTCAAACTCTTAATTTCAATTCAGCTTGCTTTTCTACAAATTCTGTGTTTAGAACAACTTGCAACTTGTAAAATTGTCTTTGAAACAATAAAAATCACAAGTTATGGCTCTATAAGTGATCGACAAAGTGCTGGTCTTTTTGTCGAAGGGAAAAAGAGACGCCATGTAAGTGCATGGAAGTGATACTCAGCTTCTGCGATCTGAGGAAATTTTTTGAATCCGTCGTGTAAATAGTGCCCGTAAACTTGTATATTTGTTTTGGACCAACTAGTCTGAAGCTGAAATCCCATGTTTTTAATCAATAGTTTAAGCACGTTAGTCACAAAAAACTAGAATTGTCCCAAAATTGTCGATGTCCAACTCTAGAATTACCATTGGCACTAATCTTATCAATGTAGATCAATTCTCTAGCTCAACAAATTTTCCTCCAAATCGGATGATATTATATCCTTGAAATGCATCATGTTTGTGATATATTAGGTTGTCTCAATATCTCCTTCAATTTTATCTTTAATACCTAGCGGATTGAAAACAATGGAAATTTATGACTACGAAGAAAAGAAAAGAAAAGGAAAAGAAGAGATAGTAACACCCCGTACTAGAAAAAAAAAGAAAGAAAAAAGAACGAAATGCGTTGTCAAATCTTCGTTCGGCCAGCCTTTACCTTGGCAGGCCTTATCGAGGTCTATGCCATGCAAGTGAGGTCCCAGCACCGTTGTCGCAATGCGCTTTCGGTTTCTACAACACACCAAACTAATAATAAAAAGGATAAGTACAATAAGAGTCCTAAAATTTATATAAAAAAATACAATTGAGTCTAAAACTTGCAAAAAGTGTAGTCATATCCTAAAACTTGTCAAATTGATTCAACCGAGTCTTAAAATTAACACCATCAAATTAATTAACAGAAAACGCTGATGTAGCTCGAACGTGACATTTTAAATGAATTTTTATTTTCCACAAGGCTTTTCAAATTATTTTTTATTCAAAAATTTTAAAATTAAATTTAAAAACTAAAAAAGAAAACCTAAATTTTATTTATAAAAAGAAAAAAGAGAGAAGGAAATGGCATGTGCTTCCGCCGCCACTGCCCATCATCGAGGGGCCGGCGATCCTTGCCAAGCTCAAGCAAGGGTGCCTAGATCTGGGTACACTAGCCCTCATGCTAGGAAGCACCAACGCTTTCCAAGAACCTTCGTGTCGTGTCAAACACTTCAACACGTATTTGACACTCTTCAACATTTGGTCAACATGTATCGAAAAATCTGACACCTGATCAATTTTTTTGACACTTGAGTCGGAATTTCGATATGTGAGTTTCCAACACATGATTCCGACATGCAATGTCAATTTTAAAAATTTTCAATAAATGAAGGGTCAAAATATATATGTGAAAACCTTTACCAAAATAAATATATATATGTGAAAAAATAAAAATCAAAAATAAAAATAGTAATTTATGAAATAAGAAAAACCTAATATTTTCTTTTCTTTTCTTTTGACTCACACTTTCCGTGATACACAATTTATCCTCGAGTTTTTTCTTTTTCCTTTCGACACATCCGACACACAAGTCTATAATGTGAATTATTTTTTTTTTCTTTCCAAGTTTTATGGATTTTTAAAATGGAGTTGAATTTGTCAAATTGAAACAATGAAAGATATTAATAAATAATGGATTAATGTTTTTAGTATAAATTTATTATAGGATTTTATTATTATTTATTTATTTATTTGTGAATTTGAATCATATTAATTTGATTGAAATAATTTTATAAATAATAAATTATTTATATATAATATATGCATATAATATATAACGTGTTGGAATTCTCTATTTTTTTTAAAAACGATGTATCGGCGTGTCGTATTGTGTCATGTTGCGTATCGTTTATCTCATGTCACGTGTCCGTGTCGATACTACTTAGCCCTCATGGGAGGCGGGCAACAATCACCCGCCCTGGGTGAGGCCTCATCGGCCCTTGCTTGAGATTGGCAAGGCTTGCTAGATCTAGGCAAATGCCTTGCCCCTTCACCCAAATATGGGTGAGCCTCGCCAACCCCAAGCGAGGGTCGACAAGGCCTCGCCCAAGGTAGGTGATGGTTGTCGGCCTCTCGTGAAGGCTGATGAGGCCTCGCCTAGGGCGGCGATGGTCGCTGGCCCCCTGTGAGAGTGTCAGCATGCCCAGATTTGGGTACCCTGTTGACCCTCACCTAGGGCCAACAAAGCATTGCCCATGGTAAGTGATGGTCACTAGCCGCCTGTGAAGGCCAACGAGGCCTCACCCAAGGCGACGATGGTCGCCGGCCCCCCATGAGAGCTGGGCATGCCCAAATCCAAGTGTTTTGCCAACCCTCACCTAGGGCCAGCAAGGCCTCACCCAGCCACCCCCACCCAAGGCTGATGATCCTCTAGCAATGGGCAGCAACGGCGGAAGCACTTGGCATTTTTTTTCTTTGAACTGTTTTTAAAAAATAAATTTTAGGTTTCCTTTTTAGTTTTTAAATATAATTTTAAAAAAATTGAATAAAAATAATTTTAAAAAGCCACGTGGAAAATAAAAATTTATTTAAAATATCACGTCAACGTTTTTTGTTAGTAAGTTTGACGATGTTAACTTTAGGACTCAATTGAACTAATTTGACAAATTTTAAAAATTGATTGTATTTTTTGCAAGTTTTATGACTCAATTGCACTTTTCGATAAATTTTAGGATTTCTATTGTGCTTATCCCTAATAAAAAATAGTTAAAAGTACACACAATTTGTCTCAGACTAGTTTTGTATAATGATAATGATGGGTTTGTCCGCCCATGTTGGGCCAAATCCAATCCATAAAAGAAGAGCCCATGAGAGAGAAAAAGCTGTTATTTTTTTCAGTAAAAATTAACTACTATATATAAAAAGAAAAGGAAAAGGGGAACATTAGAATTGAACTATAAAAAACAGAACGGCACATTCTTTCTCCTTTTTGATAAAAACAATGAATTCTCTCCGAGAATAGAACTACAGGGGCTTCGATCAATTCCTCTAATATTGCAACAACTCCTTAATCTATGGCAAACAAGGTATATATGTCTTCGTAATATGCCTTTCAATTGGTGTTACATGTTTTCTGTGCCTGTTTTTGTGTTTATTTTCGGTATTAGATCACTTGAATATCGACTTTTTTTTTTCAAGAATCCATTTCCATCATTGGTATCAGAGTAACGTTGTTCATGTTTTTCAATCATTTTTGTCATAATTTGTAATTGGTTTTTTGGCTAGAATTTAAGAATTGTTGCCGACGGACGTTAGGGAGCAGAAATCTTGACACCCGTGTACTGTTCTATCCTCCTTTTAATTTTTTGTGAGTCAAAATTTACTTTTGATAGTACAGGGTCTTAGTTCTCATTGAGACAAGAAAAAGATGGTTGGCACACCATGGGGGGTCACCGGATGCACCCCCACGCGCGATCGGAATGTGCAAGGATCGTTGACACGTCCTAGGCATGTGCACTGCACGACCGCACAACCGTGCGCCAATCATACGCACACACCAACCACCATGCACGTGCCTACGTCCAAATTCCCCTTTTGCCCTTCTCTTTTCGTAAAATTATGGTTTTAACCCTACAGTTTTATTTTTATGATTATGCAATTGTTTTTTGTTGATATCACCGTTTTTACCCTCGCTAACCCAGTTGACCAATCTGGTCATCCATTAATCATTGTTAATCGTTGACCTCTGTTGACCGGCGTTGACAATTGACCCAAAAAAATAGAGAATGTGTTTTTTTAATTATATCCCTATGGATTATAAGTAATCCCTTTTGTTCTACGTTTGTTGCAGGAACAATGCTTCCTTGTCATATGCATACACCTATTTGTGCATGGTCAGAAGAACAAAAGACGAGACTTGCAAGGATGATAGCTGAGTTGGTTAATTATTTATGGGAAAGTGATGATATAATTGAACATGTTCTCAAGGTCAATGAGATAATACAAAGAGTCATCTGGAATGGTTATCACATGCCAGCTTTTGAGATAATGTGATCCTTGATTAACACACTTTTATCTGAATGGCAAGGAGTGTTGAATTGCCTATGAGAAATCAACATGATTCCTAATTATAAGAAACTTGTAATGGTTTTTTTTTTTTTAAGGAATACTATAGGATTGAAGCTACAAAGACTTCGACCCTAGGAATGAGTTCAGCTTGGCAAGGAATGAATGTGCGAGGGAGAAATCCTAAGGGATTTCCATTTGTTTTTTCATGGTTGCCTAATGTACCTTCAAAATACACAAAGAAATTTACTAATAAATTATATAAATCTTTCCCTATTCATAGATTAACTTGGTGTTAGTTGAATTTGTGTTTGTTAAGGATGTTTTTGTGGAAATCTTATGTAGATAGTTACTTCCTTATTGATGTTGTTGTAGCTTATGATGTATTTGTTAAATGATGTAAAAATGTGTATTTTTATTAATGGATATTCAATATTGATTGTTTCTGTTATTATTAATACTTGTGGGTAGTTCGAATAAGTTTTAGTAGCTTCAAAGAACTTATTTTGCATAGAAGATTATATTAATAACAATTTCAATTTAAAATTGTCGATGATAATTGGAAACAATAGTGACCTTTAAATTATAAAATCTTATTTGAAATTATTCATTAATATGATTAGGTTATGTGAAAGAGATGCATAAATAATAAGTATTAATAAGTCGTGCATGTATATATGATATGTTCATAACGAATGGCTTTAGCAACTAATAGTATAATCACTGAGTTGAACAAAGGAGAGAAGCTTAATGATGATAATTATGAAATATGGCATATAAAAATACAATATGTGCTAGAATAACAAGAGAAACTAGAAGCTCTTAATTTGGTTATGGAAGAGCCTGAAGATAGGAACACTGCACAACACAAAAGAGATAAGGAAGTATTTGTTGTATGGAAAAGAAAAAACTCACTTGGAGAATAATGTCATGCAAGAGTTCAAACATTTTGAGAATGCCAAAGAAATGGGGAAATCATTGACAACGAGATTTAGTCATACATCGGTCACCAAGCTGAGACATCTCACTATAAAGTTTAACTCATATAAGAAGCCTCATGATGAAGAAAATATTCAGTGGTTAGAGACTGCCATGTCATCTGCTGACCCGGCATGTATGTTTTTACTTCCAACCACTCATGATTTGACACGTGTTCATGTTTGCCACTTCAATAACTGACATGAAAATAAATAAAAATCTAAATATTTCTTTTCCCTCTTTCCTTCTCCTCCATCCAGCTACCTCTTGAAGGATGAATGATGTTGACGACGACAATGGAAGCTTTTATGCTTTGTTGGTGTTGTGGAACCTCTGCTCATTGTCGCCACCGGCGGAGTCGTCGGGGCCGCGTCCAAGCCGAGCCAACTTGCAAGCCATGGAAATGCAAAGCTTGCGGCCGTGGATGATGGAGCAAGAGGAAGACTTAAATACTCAAGACTAGAAGCTTGTGGGTCTCCTAAGTCCCCCAAAACCTTCGGCCAAGGACAAGTCAAGAGACCCACTTCGCTCAAGGCCAAAAATCAGGGGCAAAGAACCCATCTAAGCCATGGATGAGGGAGGACCCTTTCCGATGTCGCTGGTTGTCGGCCCGAGCTACCTCTGGCTTTATCTTTTGTTTTGTTTTTCTCCAATCACCTCCAGATCTGGAATTGTGTTAGGGTAAAGCATCGCTTTGCTAGGGCCATCATCGCTTTGTCAGCGTCACTCTCTAGATCTCCAGATCTGGTCTTCCCTGGCGGAAGGTGTTTAGGCGTCGTGCCACTCATCTATGTCCGTCATCGACGTCGAGCGACGCCCGAAGGGGCAAATCGGCTTAGACGCACAAGAGCGGTGCCGGCGACTCCCCTAGTTGCCACAGCGAGGGGGGTGCTGCAACTCGAAGGAAGTTCTTCCATAGCTGAAATTGAACAAAATTTTGGCAATTTTGGCAATTTTGGCAATTTTGGCAATTTTTATTTAATTCCACGTTAGTGGATATGTGTCGAATCGTGAGTGGCTGAGACCAAAACATGTATGCCAGGTCAGTAGATGATGTGGTAGTCTCTAACCATCGAATATTTTCTCCTCATGATGAGACCATGAAACAACACTTGAGAAATATATCAAACATGATCAATGAGCTGAAGGATGTTGATCACGTTCTAACTGACGAGTAGCAAGTTCAAGCAGTAATTCGTTCCTTACCTCAAAGTTGGGAGTATATGAAGATGCATCTGATCCATAATGAGAATATCAAAACTTTTAAGAATGCAATGCGTCACCTTGAAATAGAAAAGGATCGCCTCCTGTCGATTAAGTTGAAAACTAATATATATTATGTTAGTTCTAACTCACAAGACGATTCGAGCTCTAAACGCAAGTGTCCTCATTTGTTCCAAAAGTGGAAAGGCAAAGGAATGAGCTCGGCAAAAAAGCCAAAAGTTGACTAACATGAGAGAGGAAAACATCTTTGAGTGAAGAGAATGTCAAGAGCAAATTGTTACAACTATGCAAAAAAGGTCAATATGCTCATGACCGTGACGAGCTAAAGAAAGTAAACACCCCTTGCCCTTGTACTCTTAAGAACTTTGCTTATATATCAAATTTTTATAATTTTAACTGAAACTAATCTTTTGTGGACTGTAAATTGGAGAACAAGAGATCATGTAGCGAAAGATAGAGAAGTCTTCATAGAATTTTGACGAGTATCAATTGTAACAAAATGGATATAAGTAAGGAACAACTCTAAAGCTGAAGTTAAAGGGATTAACACATATCAATTACTTATGCGTGGTGGATGCACTTTGTTCCTATATGATGTATAATATACTCTAGAGATTCATTGTAATTTAGTATCTGTGTTAGTGTTGGTTAAACTTGGTTTCAATTTAAACTGTCATAATAATGGCGTGAATTTGTATTTGGATACAAATAACTATGGTTATGGTTATTTTCTAGATGATTTTATTGTATTGGATGTTGATTATAGTAATGTAAATGTTTGTTATTCTCTCTTCACGTCTTCTAATTCATATAATAATGATATAAATGTGTGGCATGCTAGATTTTGTCATATTGGCTAATAAAAAATGAATAGACTAACCAAGAAAGGCTTATTGGGTAATATTGAAATAGTTAATTTGCCTATATGCGAGCATTGCTTAGAAAGGAAAACGAAAAGAAAATCATTTGGAAAATGTACAAGAATTGAATTTCATTTACATTTAATCCATTCTGACATCTGTAGTCTAATGAATGTGAGAAAAAGGCATGCAGCTATTTATTTCGTCACGTTTATAGATAATTATACTCGATTCGTACATGTTTATTTAATTTATCATGAATTGAAGCATTTAGTTGTTTCAAGAAATTTATGAGCTTGATAAAAAATTAACTAGATAAGAAAATAAAAGCATTGAGATCCAATTGATGTCGAAAAATCTATCTACTGAGTTCAGAAATTTATATGATGAAAAATGAATAGAAAAATAATTGTTTATTTTTTATATTTCTCAACAAAATGGTGTGTGAAAATGAGAAACAGAATGCCACTAAAAGTGGTTAAGTTCATGATATCACATACTAACTTACCTATCACTTTGTGAGATGATGTTTTGTTAACTGATGCCTATATATTTAATCATGTGTTTCTAAATCAGTTACTTCTACTTCGTATGAGTTATGGACAAGTAAAAAACCCAAATCAAGTTTTCTTAAACCGTGAAGTTGTACTACTTATACTTACGAACCCTCTCACAATATGGAAAATTAAGTCATAGAGGCAAGAAGAGTATTTTCATAATATACTCAAAACACTCGAAAGTATATGTATTTATAAGTAAGCAGGAAATTGGAAGTATAACTAAATTAAAATAATGATATATCACATTCTTAGAAAACGAATTTCCTAAAAATGGTAAAATATGTGAGGACTACTCCATATTTGAAACTTTAGATCAAGATGATGAACTTAATGGAATTCATTTAAGTGGGAGCAATGTGAAAAATGAGGAATTAAATTTGACTCAGTCTCAATTACAATCACCTAATGAGATAATATCACCATTATTTAATATAAGTGGGAGCATAATAAAGAATAATGTGCAAAGTGTATAATCTCCTGTTTGGCAAATAAGTCACAAAAGCATTCATTGTCGATGTTTTGACATTGAAAGGGAACCTTTTATAATCGCTCCACAAGATTAAGATGAACTAAGGAATGTAAATAAGGCTCTAAATTGCCCTAATAAGAAAAAATGGATGCATGTAATGGAAGAAGAAATGGAGTTAATGAAGTCAAATTATGTTTGGAAACTGGTTGATCTTCCAAAAGGACGTAAAACCATTGGAAGCAAGTGGATTCTCATAATAAAGCATAAAGCTGATGATTTAATAGAAAGATATAAGTTTACGTTGTGATAAATGGATAATCAATATGAAGGAATTGATTATAAGAAAAAAATTTCTCCTATAGTGAGATTTACCTCAATTCACGTTATTATAGCAATTGTAGCTAGTATAGATCTTAAACTACATTAAATGGATATGAAGACCGTTTTTTTTCAATGGAAAATTAGAAGAAGAAATCTATATGGAATAACCTATTAGTTTCATTTTGAAAGGCAAAGAACAAAAAGCGTGTTGATTTTTTATATTAATATATAGCTTTAAGCAGTCATCAAGACAATGATATATACATTTTCATAATGTCATAATGACATGATTTTATGATGATTGATGAGAATTATTGTGTATATATCAAAAGATTCAAAGATCAATTTGTAATCATATCATTATATGTTAATGATATACTAATTGCCGGAAACAATTTGAAGTTTATTAGTATTGTTAAGAGTTAATTATCTTCCAACTATGAGATGAAAGACATGGGTGAGACTATATATATTTTTAGGGTTAAAGATTTCAAGGGACCGTTTAAGTATATCATTGTCTCTTTTTCAAGAAACTTATATAAACAATATTCTCGAATGATTTTGTACGCAAGACTACAAACCCATAGATATTCTATTACAAAATGTGAAAAGTTAAGCAGTAGACTGTATCTAAAGACTCCACAAGAGAGAATAAATGCAACATGTTCCTTATGCCAGTGTTGTTGGAAGCTTAATATACGCCATGATATGTACAAGACCTAACATATGTTTTGTAGTTGAAATAGTAAATAGGTATTAATCTAATCGAGGTTAAGCAAATTGGAAAGTCGTCAATAGAATACTAAGGAATTTGAAGGGAACTGTCGATTACTCACTTAGCTATCAAGAAAAGGATCTATAGCTTGAATGTTAGTCAAATGCTGATTGAGGAAGAGATTTAGATGAAATGAAATTTACCTGTGAATGTTTTCTTATTGAATAATTGCATCATATTTTGGAGCAGTAAGAAACAAATATGTATATGCCTTGTCCACGATGAAAGCCAAGTTTGTGACATTATCAACAATAATACAAGATAGTGTTTTACTCAAGAGATTTTCGGATCATTTAGATATTACTGAGTATGCTATAAACTCATTGTTGGTTAATTATGATAGCCAAGTAGCAATTATGTATACCAAAGATCTAAAAGATTATAGCAAAACCAAATATATAGATACCAAGTATAACTCTGTCAAAGATATGGTTGCACAAAGAGATGTGAACTTATTATATATATATATATATATATATATATATATATATATATATATATATATATATATACGTATAGAATGATAACAGATCTTATGACGAAGCCAATAGCTAGAAATGTGTTCTGTTGCCATGTAAAATCTTTAAGACTGCATATATGCTAATATACTAAATATTGTAATTTCCCTAAGTGTTCACATTTGATAAAGTTTTTTTTTTCATTATTAATGCATATGATTTTTTATTTGATGTTTATGCATCTTAATACTTAGTGCATTATAAAAAAAATGAGAAAGTATGTTAGACAGATAAAAAATTAGCCCACCCATACGATTAATCGTCTCTATTTACTATATGATAAATAGATATGAGATGATTTTTGAGCTTATTATCTAGGTGATAATCAAGAGCCGTATTACCTGAGTGTTAAGATGATGACGTGATATTTACTATGTCCGAAAGTAAAATAACCAACATATTTTACTTTATCTGTCTTCGATGCTAGAGTAAATTCTTATGGATCATTTGAAAAAATAGATACATGAACTCAAGTTAAACATTAGTTATATTTGAACTATCATCTATATGATATTGAAATTAAAAACATATGTTTCATGAGAAATGAGTTAATACCATAATATGTATTTCATATTGCGTATACATGAAACGACCATTAAAAGTAGCAAAAGTTTTTATCTCAATTTTTATACAATATGAGACTCTTGAGAAAAAGAATTCTTCAATTAAGTGCCTTTATGACTATTACTTATTCTCAAGATTTCTATTTAATGTTTACTATCTTAGAATGTTGCCAATGATTATAAATTAATTCGATTTAATAGGATATTTTTAGAAAAGTAAGTTGAAATGAAATTGAGAGTTTTAAGGAAAAATGAAGATCAAATTTGGAGAATTACATTATAGTTTTGTATTCGTTGGTTGACCAATTATGATTGTTTTTGGAATAATCATAATTCTAAATATAATGTCATTATTAAAAAGAAATTAAAAGAGATATAAATGTGATCGATCAATTTGAGATTGCATGCTATATCTACTCAAAAACATGATGTCTATTTTAAGCTGCTATATATTCATAACAGATGTATGACAATGAGCTCTCGAAGTGTGCTGATCACACGGATTATTTACTGGTATGAATACTGTAGAGATGTGAAAAAATAGTTCTGTTCGACTCATCATATGCAAGTGAAAGATTATGGGTTTTTTTTATTTGATGGGCCAAGCCAAACCCGTCCACCCATGTTGGGCCAAATTCGGCCTATAAAGGAAGAGCTCATGAGAGAGAAAGAGCTGTTATTTTTTCAGTAAAAAATTAATTGCTATTTATAAAAAGAAAAATGAAAAGGGAACATTAGAATTGAACTATAGAAAATAGAGCAATACGTTCTTTCTCTTTTTTGATAAAAATAGTGAACTTTCTCGAAGAACGAAACTACAAAGCTTCGATTAATTCCTCTGAAAAAGCAACGAGTACTTAATTTATGACAAACAAGGTATGTCTATTTTCATGATATGCCTTTCAATTTGTGTTACATGTTTTCAGACCTATTTATACATTTGTTTTCGGTATTCGATCGTTCGAATATCTATTTATTTATTTTTTCAAGAATCCGTTTCCATCATATATAAAAAAAAAAAAAAAAGTAAAAGAGTGGCCAAGGTCAGTCGAAAAGTGATCAAGGAGGTCCTTTAGCGCAAAAGTGATCGAGAATCTGTATCACTTTTCCACCAAAGGGTTCTTCTTGATCACTTTTCGACTGAGCTTGATTTTATTGATCACTTTTTAACTGATCTTGTGCGTTCTTTCACTTTTTTTCGCCTATAAATACATTCTCAAGAACCATGCAAACTCAATCATCACCCTCTCTCTCTTCCCAAAAAACCAAGAAACCTGCAAACTTGTTTAGGTGCGCACCCACACGCGCTCTCTCCAAGTTAAAAACATTTGCAAACACCACCGTCAATGGTTAAGCGCTGGTGAACAATAATTGCCAAGATCACCGACCCGGCCAAGCGGCGGTGACGTTCTTGAAGAGGCGCAGGGACCTCTTCAAGAAGGCCTCCTCTCTTTGCCAACTCACTAGCGCCCGCGCCGCCGTCACTGTCTTCTCCAGCATAAGCAAGGCCTACTCTTTCGGCAGCCCCAAGGTCGAGGAGGTAATCTCTGACTATCTTCATTGCAAAGGGGACGTGATGCTGCCAATGGGTCTGAGAGAGTGGGTGCACTAGGTCGAGAAAGGATGTGATTCTTGCACGACGGAGGACTTTGACTCTTTGATCGTGAAGTGCAAGGCCATTCTCAATTGTGTGCACAAGAAATTGAAGGATGTCAATGCTGGTGGTGATTCTGGAGATTGGAATTTGTTGTGATATTGAAGTTTTGGGTGATGAAGAGATCAATTCACTTTTACGGACTTTCAAAGCTTCTCATCCTTTGCTGTTTGCTCTTCTCAAGGACTACGTCCGCCATGGTGATTGCCACATTTTCTTGACTTTGCCGCTCAACTCATCTGCTGGCGGTGGAAGTTGAGTGGAGTCAACTCCTATGCGTTCCGCTCTTGAGGCCTGCACAAATAATGCAGTCAGGTGGAAGTTGAAGAGTGGGGTCCATTTCAACATGGTTTAATCTTGAGGATTACAAGTTCAAGCCCGACGACTTTCTTAATCTCTCCTATGACTGCATCAGCAACGGTGACCACGACGGTTTCTTGTCTTTGTTGGAAAACTCGGCTGTCAACGGTATAAGCTTAGGAGAGGAGATAACATACGCCGATCTTGAGGGTTGTGGATATAATTCAGATGCCTTTGTTGCACTTAAAGATTCGGATGTCTCTCGTGATATAAATACGAGTGTATGCGTTGTTTCCCATAAAGCAGGATTGCACAGGATTCAATCTTTATCATCATAAGATAAGAAACTTGTTTGTCCTCGATGTCACAATCTTTTCCCCCTTTATGTTAAGCCGAACTTTATAATTAAATGTCACTCTTCAAAATTTAACAGTGCCAGGTTGGGTGTTAATAGCAAAAGGATCGATTGGAATCGATTTCACAAATGGTAAAAGGCAGAGTGATTAATTAACGCAGAAAAAATGTTGGAAATGCCTAATTGGGTGATCTAAGGAAAACCCGAAGAGCCCATAAAAATGGCTTCGATTAAATAAGGGCCCAGAGGGCTTGAGGTGGGAACTGGAGCCATGGCCGAGAAAGACAACTTCTTCTTTGGGCCTTCGTTGACAAGTTTGCGACCGTGTCATCTTTTCTACTGCAATGAACATTTTGGATATCGCAGACATGGGCCAACGGAGCTATGCACTCTGATAAGCATTAAGCACACGGACGTCCCACGGGACCAGACAAATTTGACAGTTCTGACCGTTTGACTCGGCCGCCGCTGGTGGAAGTTGGGGAGTGAAGTCCGTCCAACGCGCTCCGATCTTGGTGGCTATAGGTGTACTCCGGATGACTTTCTTAGTCTCTTCGAGTACTGGACTGGTGACGATATGGTTTCTTGACTTTGCTGGAGAGCTCAGCCAATGGTTGTGGAAGCTTGGTAGTGGAGTTCATGTGCTCCAATCTTGAGGGCAATGGGTATAATCCCGACGGTTTTCTTACACATGAAGATTTGTGATGTATGTATGGATATCTGGGTTTTTTCTTGCTGAACTGTATTGTAAATGAGAGATTGGATAATGGTTTCAACGCTGGTCGTTCAATTTTTCAGTTTAGACCATATCCGATACATGTTTGGATTTGTTTGATGGTAATTTGGTAATGGATCGTCTGCATTTAGACTTCGGCACAATGCATATACGTCGGATGAAGCATGGGCCCCGATTGTGAATTCCTTTCAAAATTGGCCCAATGAACGGCCCAACATGCGAAATGAGCCTTAAACCCATTGTTGGTCCTCTGAAAACTTGATCAAGAAGAGGAGAGCCCAGTGGCTTAAATAAGACGTATTACTTGGCTTCTTTTCAGCATTCATGTAGAAACTAGAAGAAAAGGGAAGGAATATCAATGAAAGAAACGCTTTTGTCTCGTTTCCTGGTTTTTGGAGGATCATCCATCGATTCTCCTTTTTCCTATTTGAGAGACAGATTTTTATACCTCCTTCTTCCTCAACGTCATCATCAAATCCGCGTTGGCACGATCTAATAACGGCCACTGAATTAGGAACAAACCGGGATTCCGCCCGAGAAGGATTCTTGGAGGGAAACACACGGTAATGGAAATTTCAACGCGACAAAGTACGACTTCGAAGCGGCTTTTACACATTTCGTATTTTTTTTTTTTTGTGTATTTTCTAGTATTCGGGCGTTCATAATTAGTCATTACTATGCTATCATCCGATTGGGAGGAAAACTTGCTGGGCTAAAAAATTAATCTGAAACGAACAATAAATTTCATAATATCTCGCACGTGGTTAGGGGGAAGCCAAAGGGCAAATTCCCTTGGCGATCTCAGTGATTTTTTGGCATGTGACTTGATAATCGAATTTATTAAGAAAGATTTCTCCAGGCTGACTATAAGTTGGATGAAGAAGTTTTTCCTTTTATTGGATTTTGGTTTGGATGTAAAAAAGAAAGCAAAAGATAAAAAGGTAACCTACAGCTACAAGACAAAAGAGGAAATAATATAAAATATAAAGCAGGGTTTCTTCTTTTACTTGCAGCAGCCGATTCTTTCTTTAGCTGCACACGGTAGGGATGTCAACGGTTTGGTTCGGTTTGATTTTTTTGAAAAACCGAATCAAACCGAACCGTTAAAAAAATCTTTCGAACCGAAAATTTCGGTTCGGTTCGGTTCGATTTTTCGGTTTTTTTTTTTTTTTTCTTGTTCAACTTGGATCCTAAGCTTTTAAGGCCCCGCTTGGTAACCATCCAAACAGGGCCAAATTCCCGATTCTTTGTTCGGAATGCATTTCGGCAGAATCGCGTTTGGTAAAATTTTTGTTCCGGGAACAGTTGGGAACAGAATCAAGAACAAAAAAAAGTTGATTCTGTTAGGAACGAATTTGAGAATCAAAATTAATAAATTTTTCTTCCTTCGGCCATCTTGCGACCGCCGTCCACCACCGCCCGCCACCATCCCGCCGCCGCCGCCGGTCCGCGAGCTCGCCGGTGGCCGGCGGGCCTCACCGGGCCGGCGAGGCCCGCCCAGCCACCGGCGAGGCTCGGCCTTGCCGGTCGGGCGAGGCCGAGCCTCGCCGCCGGACTAGGTAGGGGCCGGGCGAGCCTCGCGACGCCCGGCCCACCGGGTGGCCGGGCGAGGCTCGCTGGCCACCGGCGAGGCTCACCCGGCCCGTCGGTGGCTCCGGCGAGCCTCGCCCAACCTCGACGAGGTCGGCCCGGGCCACCGGCGGGGCTCGGCCTCGCCCGGATCCGCTCGGCCGAGCCTCGGCGGGGCTAGGCGAGCCTCGCCCGGCCGCGGCGAGGCTCGGCCGACGAGGGCCGGCCTCGCCGAGGGCCGGCGACACTCCGGTGAGGTCGCCGGCCCTCGTCTCGGCCGATCGCCGCCGGACCGGCAAAAAGAAGAAGAAGAAGATGAGAAAAAGAAAAGAAAAAGAAAATAAAAAAAGGAAAATGAAAAGAAAAAAATGAAAAAAATGAAAAAAAGAAAAGAAAACAAAGGAAAAAAGTTAAAAAATTATTTAAAAATTAAAAGAAATTGATTTGGAGCAGAATTAATGAACACGGTATCAAACGATTCTATTCCGAATCATAAATTTTGAACGATTCTACAAACTAGCTTAAAATCTTAGAATCGGTTAAAGAACGAATAAAAAAGAATCGGTTCGATCGAATCGCCTTTAAGGAATAGAATCGTTACCAAACACGCACTAACTAGCAGGAAAGGTTTGTTCCATCCTAGCCAAATTGCTAGATAAGAAGATGACTCGGATTTTATGACCAATTATATTCGTAGCTCTCTCTCTCTCATTTTCTTTCCATTTCCAAGAGCACAGGCACTAACATTAAAAGCATCTCCAAAGATCATATCAAGTACTGCCAACAAAAGACAACTGAGAGATGACAAATCTGCATTCTGAACCCTCATCTCACTTAGAATCAAATCGTCATTGACAACTAGAAACTTCAACCCACAATCCCTCAACAACCAAACTGAGCACTGCTAATATCACTAAGCCCAAGTAGCAAGAAAGAATCGGAAAGAGCTTGCTATCATCAGGGAATGCTGCTGACAAGCGTAGCACCAACCAAAGTATCCAAGTACATGGAATGCACATTATCCACAAATGGGGTAAACCACCAGAGAAATTACTACAAGTTGTTTGGCCTTACATCTTCATCAATGTATGACTGCAGCACGGCTATTACTCCCCCTTCGAGACACTGATAAACAGTAACCTGGAAGGAAAAAAGAAAAGAACAGAACAAAAGTAAAACACTTTTTTGCTCCACGTTGATCTTATAAACTAAAAAAAAAACACGATTTTCCTATCCAAATTGTACTGACCCAAGTGAAAATAAAGAATGCTACGAACAACCCAATTCAGTTAAACAGCTGCAGATGCTCGAGAAGAGGCAAAAACCCATAAAGCTGAGAACTTGAGGAGTACCCGGTTGCCGCCGACGGTGGCGAAGACATTGAATTAGCGGGAGTCAATGAAGTTGAAGATGACGGCGTAGAGGGGATGCTTCCCCTCCTGGAGCCTGTTGGTGACCCGCAGTAAGCACCGACGGCAGCACCATCAGAGATCGCATTTTCCCACCAGACTCGCACACAATTGCAAAGCAGAGCCCAGGCCAAGGCTCAATTAGGATCGATGGGTTAACCTTGGGAGTGACGAGGTGGCAGCTGCGTCGCGGGGGAGAGAGGAGAAGGAAGAGCCGAAGAGGGACGAAGGAGAGATGTCCCTCAAACGGTTGCCGTCCCTGTGGCCGTTGTCGTCGCCGTCGCCGTCGCCAAGACGAGAGAGAATAATGAGAATTAGAAATAAGGTCGTGAGTCTTGTGACCCGTGGAGACTGGAGACAGCAGAGAAGAAGAGGATTTTAATTTTTATCGGTTTTATTGGTTCGGCTCGATTAACCGATAAAAACCGAACCAATAAAAAAGTTTCAGATGAGAACCGAAAATCAAACCGAAAAAACTGAATTTTTCTGTTCGATTCGATTCGATTTATCTGCGAGACGGTTTTTGACACCCCTAGCACACGGTGTGCCCCTGGGCACATGTATAAAAGCAAAACGAGGGTTTCTATCTTTAATGTGGAGCCGCTGAGGCCAAGCAGAGCCGCAAAGAAAAAGTCCAGAAGCCGACGAGAAGCAAATCGCCGTATGAAGAAGAGAAAAAAAAAATTCAAGAACGCTGCACGGTCTTGATTTTTCGGTCGTACAAGAAGGGTATTGCTTGAGCTTGAACACACAATTATTTTCGTGCGGTGATTTTATATTATTTATTTATAAATATTTTGAATTTTATCATAAATTTAGGTACGGAAAATGTGTGAGTGATTGTAAATTCTGATTTTCCGATATAATAGATTATTTATTACTGACTCTCTCTATAGACATAAGTATTGATATTTAAATCGAACCACGTAAATTTCTAGTATCTTTATTATTTCTCGTTCATTTCTCTGATAATTTCACGTTGACGTAAATTGTAAAACTATCATTTCCGCATATTATATTCCAACACTTTTAATGCACTGCACTTCTCTAGGCATTATCTCGTAAATTTGTATGTAGACAAAATCCACCTAAATTTCTAAATATAGCACAATTAACACTAAATAGTAATGTTACCTAGGTCATGAGCGATATTTTTGTCCAACCACAACTAATGGCAATTGGATGGCCCTTCCTCTAATTACTCTTGTGATTAGTGGATTATATATCGCGAACATCGTCCACATGCAAAATTAAACAAATATAAATATAGGTGATGGTGATGCCCATGGCTATACCCCACCAATCAAACTAATAGTTGAAGAAAGTTCAAAAAATATGGTCCAGAAATTACTGTTATCAACCATTCCCTTTCAGCTAAAAATAATCAAAGATCATCTCACATACATGATTCACTAGATATAACAATTTTTTATCATGATTCGGTGTAGACATTAATATGGTTTTGCGTAAATAGAAAGCACCAAGGTAAAGCACAAGAACTATAGGAAGACCAATTACAGAACCCGAGTCCTGCGCTTCAGACCCAATATGAATTTGACGCATAGATGAATAGTAATCATCTGTAAGCAAAGGAAAACATTATTTTTTTTTTTTAAAAAAATTGTGTGAACACAGCTTCTCCGAGAATGGTTATATGTTTCTAGTACATAACTAAATTCCTTTGCACATACAAACTTCCCCATTGGCCTTCTTGACAGATACTATCACATTCAAGTGCTCTGCCAACAGAGTGAGCAACTATGACTATTAGGCTCCTACGTACCAGTGCAGAATCATCAAAAGATCTCCACAAATATTTCACGCCTTGCATGTAGCAAACATATTCCAGCCACGTCTAGGAGCTACTGTGATTGATCAACTGAACCAGTTTAAAATTGATCGATTGATCAACTAGGAGCTACTGTGAACTTTAATTCTGCAAAGATTGTCCAATTGTCAGTAATGCTCCCGCCATAGCGGTCATGGTGCACCTGCCTTTCCGCACAAATTAAAGAGCTCGTTATCCATTGTTATGTCATCTCTTTCAGCATTTGACAATTCTCTGGAGTTGTCTCTGCTACAAGTTTTCAGCAACACCTTGACACCCCCTTCATGAAAATGAAGAAGCCGCACAGGAAAAAAAAAAAATCAGTTATCTGTATCGAAATCAACTTGAGAAGCCGAAGATTTAAAACCACCCTTTCCTGAGTCAGGCCCATGTGATAGCTGCAACTGTAGCTCCTCCCGTGTGAGCCGATCCTGATATCTCATTGTCTCCCTGAACCAACCATCATTATAGGATTACAACTCCGGATTTGTTGTTTGTTGGTCCAAAACAATTATACAAGTTTACAGGCACTTCATACACAACAGATTTAGAAAATTTCCTCAGATGGCAAAGGATAGTTTCTGACGCTCAAGTGCTAACACAATCTCTCTTTTTCTTTCACAAAAAAGCCAACACTTTGTTGGGGGATAAGTACACTAATGGTGTCATAAGTTGTGTACGGCGCTCACTTTGGTGCCAAAAGTTTCCGTTGGATCACTTAAGTGCCAAATCGGAGGAAAAACGATTACTTTGGTGCCACCGGCGAAAGATTCTGGCCACCGGCAAAAGATTCCGGCCAAAATGATTTTAAAAAAAATAAAATCGATAGGCCTTTAAATGACGTCGTTTCGGTCCTCCTTAAGAAAACGACGTCGTTTTGCCGTCCTACGTGGATGGCTTCATGGAAACGACGCCGTTTAGCTCACATGGGGAAAAATTAGGGTTTCCGCCACTCGGCCACCGTCGTTCGCCCATCGTCGCTCGGCCACCGTCGCTGCTCGGCCACCGTCGCTCAGCCACCATTGTAGTTGCTCGACCAGGTGAGCGAGGAGAGACTGAGATTGTTGCAGGAAAAATCGAAGGCGAGGGCGGAGGAGGAGGAGGAAGAAGATGGGTCGAAGGGGCTCTGGTGCGTGTTCTTTCTCGCTGGTGCGTTGCTGGTGTCGTTACTGGTGTGCTGCCGTTGCTGTTGCTGGTGCCGTGCCGGTGCCGTTGCTGGTGTGGGTCTTCGAGGAAGAAGAAGACACGAAGACAAGCTTCCCTCTCTCTCAATTTGGGGATTAGGGTTTCAAAATTGGGGGAAAGATGCCAAACGGCGTCGTTTTGGTGTTTGGATGCTGACTCAACTCTCCGACGAGCCACGTTGGCGTCAAAAATTAATAAAAAAAGGCCACATCGGATTTCCGGCCAATTTCGTCGGAGTTGGCACCAAAGTGAGCGTTTTTCAAATTTTTTGGCACTTAAGTGATCCGACGGAAACTTTTGGCACCAAAGTGAGCGCCGTACACAACTTATGGCACCATTAGTGTACTTATCCCCTTTGTTGGTAACCTGATAAGTTACAGAGCCATATGTGATCTCTATTATTCACAAGTTGCAAGCTATTCTAAATTCAGAATTAGTATGCTTACACTGCTATACTAGCAAGACCGCTCATTCCCGACAATTGCCAAGGGCATCGCTTTACAAACTATTCTAAGTTCTAAATTAGGACGATGTATATCAGTGATATACCGAGTCATGACGATGTGGTGTCTTATTGTCTCACATATCTTAATGTTCGCAATTGTTAAGTAATATGAAGAAATCAGCATAGTCGATATCATCGCTGCTGGAGCTACTTTATAATATTTGATGGAATCATGCTTTACACTAGTTATCCTATCACTATACATCTATCATGATGACTCTATAACATATCAATCGTTCATCTAGATCCATTTTAGGGATTAACTGACCAAAATGTTGATCATCATAGAAAGAGGGGGAATTCAGTGAAAAAACCTAGCTGATCTTATAGAAAGTATATAAAAAAAAAGAGTCGACGCATACCTTGATTATCCTCAACGCATCTTTGCTGACCAGAAAAATTCCCTAACAAGTAATTAATATGTGAGTCAGAGGATATTGAAACTAGCCCCCCGAATAAACAACATTTTTATCAAAACCAGATAAGAATTACCAATAAGATGGCAGGAACTGGAATGATATAGTCGAAGAAGAGTGTGGCTTTTGGAAAGAGAAATATATCAAGCAGCACAATAGCATTGACAGCTCCACTAGCCCCCTAAAAGAATATTACAAGTCAGACAGAACTCAAGTATTCAGCATGCCAGTTGAATTACAGAAAGTTGCAGGTTTAGAGGCTATTCCCTAAACTGAGCCCAGGATCTTCCAGAAAATAATAGCACATACTTGCAGCACCAAGAATTATGCTTTACTTCTGATCATGTCTACAAGCATTACTTCGGATTATAGATAATGCACCTTGACATGATGCGTGGAATATAAGAAGCATTGTTTCATGTTTTGGGACTGTTAACTGCAATCACTTATCTCAGAGTAAAGCACGACTTTTCTAGACTGATTCACATTGTCGACATACTCACATTCAAAGACTTCGAAAAAACTTAAAGTGGACGGGATGTGACTAGTGGATTTACATAAATTACTGTCCATCCCTATATTAGTTGCTCTATATACTCATACCAATCCCGGCATTCTTGAAGGGTCAATGCTGAACATTCCTTGACCCTGCAAAGTTTGAGGTAATATTACAAGTCCACAAAATAATTCTGCACATATTTCCATAAATTCAGTTTACCTTCGACTGTGAATGCATGAAAGCATGGTGCACCAAATAGAATATTGAACCACTAAAGCCCCAGCCAGATACAACTTTAACAAGAATTCTGGTCCGAAATTTCTCCCAATCTAACCATACAACCATTTGAAAGGTACATAATTAATCAGAGAAAAGTAAAAACACAAGATATTATCCATCGAATAGAAAAATCAAACAACAAAAGTAAGGCATCTACTAATGCTGAGGCACAACCCACAAACGGTGCAATTCTACCTAACATATTTCAAAAAAAGGTCCCCATCGTAACCATAAACAGGAGAAAGAAATTGCTATCTGCCTCTCTCTCTCTCTCTCCCTCCCTCCCTCCCTCCCTCCCTCCAGAAAACTTGTCATCCTTCCATGAAAATTGCATAAAAGCTACAGTCTTCCCATCGTGAAAGCTTCAGAATGAATATAAGCAGTTCTCCAAATCTAAATTAACACGAGCATCAAATAGGCAGCACAAATAAAACTTTTAAGGGAAAAAGGCATCTTATCTGACGAAATAAGAAGATGAAAAGGTAAAGTCATACTTTGTACCCGAAAAAGTATAGTCCAATCATGCTGTAGATTAAATGCTCTATAGTCATATGGCTGAAAGCAGAAGTTATCAGCGTCTGCAGATGACCGCTCTTAATGTCGTCTAAGGAAATCTGCACTGAAGTCACAGATTAAGTTGGATTGAGAAATGAAAATTTATAATTTAGATCAGCACCTTCAGCTCTGGTCTCATTGGAGACCTTTAATTCTAGGACAGGGATCTTACAGTGAAGTTTTTCATCATAGAACCACAATCAGCAATCTGCCATGGCACAAAATCAGCAACATTTGTAATTATCAGCCCCAGAACCACATCGTCAACTGTTAGCCTTCTAAACCATGATTTCCTGCAGATCGGAAGACAAAAATACCCTGGAAAATTATGCTTTAGCTACATGAACTTACAATCAAGTGAACTTGGGCCGGATGGTCAAAACCACAAATCCTAACCCAGGAAAGTCAATGAACAGTCAGTTGTACAGATTAGAGCTCTCGTCATCCATTGTTATGTCAGGTCTTTCAACATTTGATGAATCTGCCAAACCATTTCTGCCGGTTGCTGTATGAGTTTTCAGCAGCACCTTGGAGGCAATCACCTTGACCACCCATTTCATAAAAATGAAGAAGCACAATGGAAAAAAAAAAAAACAGTTATGGAAGCCAAAATCAACATGAGCAGCACAATATTTGATGGTGAAATGTGAATTGTTTTTTTTTTTTTGACTTATTGTTAAATGTTAAACTTAATAGTGGAATGTGGATTTTTTTTTTCCTTCAAGTTTTATGGATTATTGAGATGGAATGTAATCGAATTTGTCAAATTGAAACAATGAATGATATTAACAAATGTTGGATAAATGTTTTTAGTATAAATTCATTCTAAGCTTTTTTTATTATTTATTTATTTATTTGTGAGTTTGAACCAAACTAATTTGATTGAAATAATCTTAAAAATGATAACTTATCATGTATATATATATATATAAATATACATTTAATATATAACGTGTCCCAACGTGTTGGAATTCTCTATTTTTTGAGAAATCACGTGTTGGCGTGTTGTGTTGTGTCGTGCCACATGTCAAGTGTTGGTATTGGTGCCACTTAGGAAGTAATTCAGCGAAAAGGCTAGGTGATCATATGGTAATAATAGTTTTGAAAAGAATTGATCCATACCTTGATTATCCTCAACACATCTTTGCCAACCAGAAAATTCCCTAACAAGTAATTAAAATTTGATTCCAAGATACATAGAAACTAACCCCAAAATAAGCAACACTATTATCAAAACCTTGGAAGTATTCCCAGTAAGATGGCAGAAACTGGAATGACAAAGTCGAAGTAGAGGGTGGCCTTGGAAAGAGAAATATATCAAGCAGCATGACAGCATTGACAGCTCCATTAGCCCCGTAAAAAGGACATCACAAGTCAGATAAATCTCAAAGTGCATCACGGTGCTCTGCTAACAGAATGAGCAATAATGACTAACAGGCTGATACTTCCCAGTGCAAAATCAACAAAAGATAGCAAATATTTCGGTCCCTGTATGCAGCAAACACATACCAACAACAACAACAAAAAGCTATTGTGCACTTCGAATCGTGCAAAGATTGTCCATTAGTGGACATCAGTAATGCTCCCGCCATAGTAGTCGTGGTGCACACACCTTTTCAGACAGATTAGAGAGCTCGTCATCCGTTGTTAAGTCAGCTCTTTCAGCATTTGATGTATCTGCAGAGCCATTTCTGCCGGCTGCTGTATAAGTTTTAAGCAGCACCTTAGTGGCAATCACCTTGACCACCCACTTCATAAAAATGAAGAAGCACGTTGGGAAAAATAATCAGTTATGTGAGCCGAAATCAACATAAGCAGTGGAAGATTTAAAACCGCCCTTTCCTGAGTTGGGCCTATGTGATTGCTGCAACTGCAGCTCTTCCTAAGTGAGCTGATCCCGATATCTCATTGTCTCTCCGCACCAAACAAAAAAATATGATTATAACTTCTGACTTTTTAGTCCAAATCAATTCCACCAGCTTACAGGTAATTTGTACATGATAGATTCAAAAAATTTTGTTAAAAAAGTGATCCATTTTTTAGAAAATTCTAGACTACACTAGAGAAAAAGTTGGCAAAACAAACCAGCAAAAAGCAAGATTAGAAGACTCTCACATGTTAGAGAATTTTCTGGAACTATGTGGGCAGCAAGTATAATTATAAAGGAAGAAAGCCAGCTGGAAGTTAGTTGAAAAGTCAAGAATAACGGCTGAAGGAGAACAACCTAGAGAAGTCTCATGCATGGGAAATTTGTGCATGGAAATCTTGGAAGAAAGGTCAACAAAAGTGGCTGGGAGTTGTAAAGAATGTAAAAATGGAGAATAATGGAGAAGTAACTCCAAGAATCGAGAGAAGCCGAGACAAAGATCCTAGCTACAATTTTATATTATTTTTTGTACTAATGTCGGTGGAGAATGGCGGTGATATGCCTATAAATAGGGGTTGGGGTGTGTGTTTTGACTTGTAGAAAAACCACACACACACTCCTTCCAAAATCCTTCATTTGTACTAAAAACTTTCATAATAAAAGCTCTCTTTTTTAACCCACACACCCTTGCCTTTGTAGCCCATATTTTACACATACACACTTGCACACACACACGCTTCCGCAAAAACACCAACAGTGGTATCAGAGCCACGTCTTTGGTTGGTGTCGGGCGTTTGTCCTACCTACCCACTCCTAAAAATACCTTTTCCAAATACCCACTAACTAAACCATGGCCAATTCTACCACGTCCTCATTTCCCATTCCCATTTTTGATGGGAACAACTATGACTTTTGGAGCATAAAAATGACTACATTCTTGATGGCCCAAGACTTATGGGACATCGTGGAAAAAGGTCACGAGGCTCCGCTAGAAGGTGCAAGTGTTTCGAAGGATCAACTACAAAAGGATGCAAGGGCGCTATATTTTATCCAACAAGCACTCTCGGAAACCGTATTTCCAAGAATTATTGGAGCAAGGACTGCAAAAGAGGCTTGGGATATACTACGAGAAGAATTTCAAGGATCGGAAAAGGTACGCACTATTCGTCTTCAAACACTAAGAAGAGATTTTGAGAATTCTAAAATGAAAAGTTATGAGACCGTACAAGAATATTGTGGAAAATTAAAGGAACTCGTTAATCAAATGAGAGCCTATGGAGATGGGATAACTGATCAAAGGGTTGTTGAGAAAATATTGGTGTCACTTACCAAAAAATACAACTCCATAGTTACAACTATAAAAGGAACTAAAGACTTGATGACCCTATCAATAAGTGAATTAATTGGCTCTCTAGAAGCATATGAGAAAAGACTAATGGCACAAGATGAAGATTCGGTCGAAAGTGCCTTTCAGTCTAAAGTAAATATACGGTCTCACCAAACTAAAAATGATGGAAGGAGCTCATGGAAAAACAAAAGAGGAGGAGAAATTATAAAAAAAAAAATTATCCACCTTGTGGTATTTGCAAGAAAACAAATCATTTGGAGAAGGATTGTTGGTTTAAAAATAAAAAACAATGCCGCTTTTGTAAAAGATATGGCCACGTAGAAAAAGATTGCCGCTCGAAAACAAATAATCGAGCAAACTACGTAGAAAAAAAAGAAAGTGAAGAGAACACATTCTACGTAGGCCAAGCGGCAAATGACAATAAAAGTGAAACATTGTCACAACCCGAACCCCGGGCACATACACATCCCTCAATGGTCGATTTTAAATTTGCAACATCCTAGGAATTGTTGCCGACCCATTCATTTATTTTTCACATGCGGAAACGTAAAACAATCTCCATACAACAAAACAGTGGGATAGAAACGTAGGATATTATTTTTCACAAACCACAACTACAACATTATCGTATTTATGTAAATAGACCAGTTTAACACCTCCAAGGTTTGATACAAAAGTGAAGCTATTCGATTATCCACTAACTAAGCTTCTATTTATAAAACTGAAGTTTACTATTACAATACCATACTTCTCAATATCTCAGGGGTGAGCTGTCACCCTACATCCAGTCTTGACGGAAAACCCGTCATCACTTGGAAGGAGATAGCGAGAATCCTATTTCTCATTTACTGTGACTGACTGTACACGATCCAGCCTTCCTCCATTTAGGGACCTGAAAATGTTAGCCCACTAAGGGGTGAGATCACATCTCAGCGAGTAAATCCCCTAATTCCAGATTAGGAGAAGGGTACATCCTGCATGCAATCTAATCACGTTTCTCATATTTTCTTAATACTAGTGATTTCCTGCATGTTAGTGTAAATCAAATCATGCATAAAATATCGAGATCATATATCATAAGAATATTTTTAACATATACGTATGTAAGAACATAAATGTCACATAATTGCACGGGCCCCAATTACCAGACTAAACCATTGTAGTACGTCACATACCGCACCACACAGTTCCGTCTTTTAATTAGGTCCCTCACTTTCACCCATTCATGTGTCACAATTGATTTCAATGCACAGATAACAGTCTTCCGGCATCACCGGGCATCGCCTCGCACCATCGAGCGCGGCATCGTCTACATCTAGACGGCATTCCATATAGGAGCATCGGTCCAGCCTCCACTGCGACCGGCATCCGTTGACGTGGGGCATTCCCGAAGGAGCATCGTCCGGCCCAAAGGCATGTGACGGAATCATGTCGTGAATGCATATGATCGATGTCACATTTCAATAATCAATTATATACAGCATCCACAGCATCAGTTGAGCAATTTCGTAGCAAGAATACTTCAAAACAACCATACATTCTTACTAGCCCAAATTCACAGAAAACTGTCCAATTACGTTCTCCCAATTTCAAAGTCAGAAACCCACTCATATGAGCTCGAAAAATTCTCAAATTTGGACACGTGTTGGAAAACACAAAAACAAACATTTTTCATGAAGACACCAAGATCCAAATCTCTCTGGATTCGGCCCAGAAATTCTTTCTATCCAGCACAAAAATCGGGTCCAGTTCCAGAGAGCCAAACCCATCGAAATCAGTTCGTTTTTGCATCGAAACATGCTTCGTTTGACTTGAAATTTAACTATGTTAAACTAAAAGTTATAATGAACAACTTTCATGAAGGAACCAATTGGAAATTCGACCTCTAAAGATCATTAATAGCCCTCGGAATCATAATAGGTCACGGATTACAAAACTGTCCGATTACTGTTCCGAGGATGACGTCATTAAAATCGTCATCTTTTTAATTTCTAAAAATTAAGAGAAAAATATATGTTATTATTTAAGATGTTCACAACGTTTCTTCAGAACAAAATCATTTCAAAATCGCAACACAAAGTTGTCTACAAAATTAGCAAAACATACACGTTCTAGAAACTGTTTCAGTAATCACTACTGTTCTAGTCCGAATCTTCCACCACGACTTTTGTTTTGCTCTCTAAGCCTTATCTAAGCTTTTCTATGTCTATCATAACGTCCCTAACCAACATCTATCCATATATAACGTCATCTACATATTTTTAACTTGTACAAATTCCTAGTAGAGGTACTCAACCCCTAGTCCAGATTTAGAGGACAACTCACCTAATCACAGCTAACGGCGGCTCTCGTTGGTGCTTGGACAGCAACACAGAGATCAGCCTTGATCCTCTTGGTGATGGTGTTGAGCCGAAACCGCAGAAGATTGTGCTGTGGTATGAGGGCAACAACAACACACAAACTTATAAATTTTTCGGTAGAGGAAACTAAGTATGGAGTTTGATCGGTTGTGCGGTTCTTGTGCGGGTGAGGGGGTTTTTTTCCTCACTCCAACTAAACGACTTATATAAAAGAACCATGGTGGTAGGCGGCCGACGGTTATGTGGGTCCAAGAATTTCTTTGTAACGTCACGTTCACGCCTTGCTTTGTTTTGTTTCTTAGTCTCCGGTTTGTCGTTCAAGAGGGAGCAAAAATGGAAGTAGCACGTTCAAGGGAAAAGAAAACAACGGCTTGTACGTTGAAAAAGACAAGGAAGAAGAATAAACTAAGAGGAAGAAAGGGAAAGATGGAAGTTGCCGTGTAAATTACAGCAGACAAACTTCCATGCGTGAGAAAAAGGGTGAGGAAGGAGAGTGTAAATTGCTGGGAAGTTTCATTGAAGTTTCCTTCAACCTTTGGCCTAATTTTCCATGGAAACTTTGGCTACCTATCACCATCATAGGCCCCACCAAGTTTCCAACATTGTCCCTTCTAGAGAAGATGAAAGAAAAGGTTGGAAATCTACGTAAACCTGAATCCGAATTTTGAAGTGATTCTCGTAGCTTTTCCCATGGAGAATGAGCCTTTCCTATCAGTGGTCCCTCTATCTTTTCCAAGTCAATCTCCATTAAATGCCAAGGAAATTGAAGTGAAATTGTAGGGAGAGGGATTCCTACGAATTTCCTTTTTGAGAAGACTTCTCTTCTTTATTTAATTACCCATCTAACATCTAATTCAATAGGGTCAAGCCCTTTAGTAACCATCTATAATACTTCTTAAATTTCTGCACGTTAGAGGTCTTAAAATCCTACTTAAAATGTGGCAATTCCCTTGCTCTTTTAATTTATTGATCTTGCACATTTCATGAACAATTCCCATCATCCATAAATTTTGAGAAGACGCAACAATGTCCTTGAGATGAATTGTGACACGTGACAATTCTTAATTTCTGTAATCGACATCATTTCCTCGGTTAATTTCAGTCAAAATGTGATTTTTAGCACAACTTAAACTATCGGTTAGTTTTTGGGAACTTTTGGTGCACTGACCCGTGGTCGAGTATTCCCGAGCCACGATGTACATCTTCGACGCATTGACGACTCTCGATTGTCGTGAAAAATCTCGAGGTTTTCAATTACGAGCACAGGGTACCAAAACAACAGAAAAATCGGTTTAGTGCCGATCGACGAGAAGTTTGTAATTAGCTGGAATCACCCAAGCCTAATTTTATTTCTATCGAATCGACCTATTTCCGATTTCTAATAGATTTTCGATTTGTGCCGAACTGATCCTTGTAGACTAACACGGTCGATAGTCGATTCATGATCGAATTCTCAAGTCTGTTGCATCAAAATTCTTTAATAACTTTCCCGATTAGTCAAGTTATCTCATGAGTGATCAGCTCAGAGAATAGCGCTATAGGCACGTTGACGAAAAGCCCGAATTATTTAATTGAAAACAGAAGCGAAAAATCAGACTGTCACAAACATGGTACATCGATAGTGGGTGTAGCAATCATATGACAGGGGACGAAACTATATTCACTGATATTGATAAATCGGTGAAATCCCAAGTAAAATTGGGCAATGGTGCATTAGTAGATGTCAAAGGAAAAGGCACCATCGCCGTGGAAACGAATAAAGGCCCAAAATATATACGTAATGTATATCTAGTCCCTCGTCTTGCACAAAATCTTTTAAGTGTGGGCCAAATGATACAAAATGGGTATTCTCTATATTTTAATAGAGATACCTGCATTATCTATGATAAATATAAAAATATCATTGCCTCTGTTAAGATGAAAAATAACAATTTTCCTATTCAATGGAAATTGGTCAAAGATATAGCCATGAAAGCTCAACTTGATGATTCATGGCTATCGCATCGAAGATTTGGCCACTTCAATTTTGCTGGGCTAAAAATTCTCCGTCAGAAAAATATGATGAGAGATTTTCCAGCCATCACAGAAATTTCAGATGTTTGCGAAGGCTGTCTGCTTGGAAAACAACAGAGACAGTCCTTCCCATCTGGAGTTTCGTGGAAAGCTAAGGAGCCATTGGAACTTGTCCACACGGACGTGTGCGGTCCGATGAGGACACCTACACCCAGTCAAAATAAATATTTCATCCTATTCATTGACGATTACACAAGAATGACGTGGGTATATTTTCTTCGAGAAAGATCTGAGGTTTTCTCTATCTTTAGAAAATTCAAGAACCACGTCGAGAATCAAAGTGGCCAAAGAATCAAAGTCCTAAGAAGTGACAGAGGCACAGAATACAATTCAAAGGAGTTTAATAAATTTTGTGAAGATGAAGGAGTCCATCATCAACTAACTGTTGGCTACGCCCAGAACAAAATGGAGTAGCTGAAAGAAAAAATAGAACCGTCATGGAGATGGCAAGGTCTATGCTAAAAGAGAAAGGCCTTCCCAACACTTTTGGGCGAAGCAGTTTATACTGCTGTATACCTACTAAACAGGTGTCCAACTAAAGCAGTTCAAAATAAAACTCCAGTCGAAGCATGGAGTGGACGGAAGCCTTCAGCAAAGCATCTCAAAGTGTTTGGATGCATTTGCTACGTCCACATTCCTGCTCAAAAAAGGAGTAAGCTAGATGAAAAAACAGAAAAAGGAATATTCCTCGGATATAGTGACCAATCAAAAGGCTATCGAATTTACAACCTAAGAACTAAAAAGCTAATGATTAGTCGAGACGTTGAGTTCGACGAGAATGCTGCCTGGAATTGGGAAAGCGAGAAGATTGAGAAGAAGTACATAACCTTGCCAAACATACCACCTGCTCAAGAGGAGACAACGTCACAAGAAGAAGGAGTAGTACCGGATTCCACCACTCACGATATAACTCCACCAAGCTCTCCAAGAGCAACACAAGAAGAGTCTACTCCAGAGTCTCCAATACTAAGGGTAAAAGCCCTTAGAAGAATTTATGACACATGCAACTTTGCTATTTTAGAACCTAAAAACTATGAACAAGCATCCAAAGAAGAAGTTTGGGTAAAAGCTATGGAGGAAGAGATCAAGATGATTGAGAAAAATGAAACTTGGGAGCTTGTCGATCGACCCAAAGACAAAGAGATCATTGGCGTCAAGTGGGTCTACAAGACAAAGCTCAACGTGGATGGATCAATCCAAAAGCATAAAGCAAGGCTTGTGGCGAAAGGATACCTGCAACAACCAGGTATTGACTATACTGAAACTTTCGCTCCTGTTGCTCGCTTTGATACTATTCGAGCACTTATAGCCTTAGCGGCACAAAAAGAATGGAAGATTTATCAACTAGATGTAAAATCAGCATTTCTAAATGGATATCTTCAAGAAGAAATTTATGTAGCTCAACTGGAAGGCTTTATTGTCAAAGGTAATAAAGAAAAAGTCTTAAAGCTTAAGAAGGCCCTATACGGGTTAAAACAAGCGCCACGTGCGTGGTATAGTAGAATCGATGAATACTTCATCAAGCAAGGATTCGGGAGGAGTATGAGTGAGCCGACACTCTACATCAAGACCCAAGGTAAGTCCGACACTCTCATTGTCTCTCTATATGTAGATGATCTCATATATACAGGAAACAATGAGACAATGATCCGAGAATTTAAAGAAGAAATGATGAAGACATTTGAAATGACGGACTTGGGCTTGATGAACTATTTCCTAGGTATTGAAGTTAATCAAGATAAAGGAATTTTCATCTCGCAAAAGAAATATACCGAAAACCTCCTAAAGAAATTCAAGATGAACTATTGCAAAGCAGTTTCAACCCCGCTCATGACAAATGAAAAACTATTGAAGGAAGATGGAGCAAAAAAAGCCGATGCCTCCCTCTATAGAAGTTTAATTGGGAGTCTACTATATCTTACTGCTACACGGCCGGATATTATGTATGCGACAAGTTTACTATCACGATTTATGCAGAATCCAAGCCAAATTCATTTTGGAGCAGCCAAGAGAATTCTAAGATACTTACGAGGAACTATAGATTACGGCATTTGGTATCGCCCAAGTGCTAACGCCAAGCTCATCGGCTACACTGATAGCGACTGGGCTGGTTCAACTGATGATAGGAAAAGCACCACTGGTTATGCATTCACATTAGGTTCTGGAATATTTTCATGGATATCTAAAAAACAAGACTCAGTAGCACAATCCACTGCAGAAGCAGAATATGTTGCGGCTGCTACAACTACTAGTCATGCAATATGGCTTCGAAAAATTCTGGAAGACATTGGAGAACCACAAATGGAATCAACGCCAATATTTTGTGATAACAAGTCCGCAATAGCAATATCAAAAAATCCAGTCTTTCATGGAAGAACGAAACATATTGATATAAAATATCACTTTATTCGTGAAGTGCAAAGCAAAGGAGAGATCGAGCTAAAATATTGTAAGACTGAAGATCAAATTGCGGACATATTCACTAAAGCACTATCAACAGCAAAATTCGAGATATTGAGAAGCATGCTTGGAGTATCACAAAAATGGATCAAGGAGTGTTAAAAAAGTGATCCATTTTTTAGAAAATTCTAGACTACACTAGAGAAAAAGTTGGCAAAACAAACCAGCAAAAAGCAAGACTAGAAGACTCTCACATGTTAGAGAATTTTCTGGAACTATGTGGGCAGCAAGTATAATTATAAAGGAAGAAAGCCAGCTGGAAGTTAGTTGAAAAGTCAAGAATAACGGCTGAAGGAGAACAACCTAGAGAAGTCTCGTGCATGGGAAATTTGTGCATGGAAATCTTGGAAGAAATGTCAACAAAAGTGGCTGGGAGTTGTAAAGAATAGAAAAATGGAGAATAATGGAGAAGTAACTCCAAGAATCGAGAGAAGCCGAGACAAAGATCCTAGCTACAATTTTATATTATTTTTTGTACTAATGTCGGTGGAGAATGGCGGTGATATGCCTATAAATAGGGGTTGGGGTGTGTGTTTTGACTTGTAGAAAAACCACACACACACTCCTTCCAAAATCCTTCCTTTGTACTAAAAACTTTCATAATAAAAGCTCTCTTTTTTAACCCACACACCCTTGCCTTTGTAGCCCATATTTTACACATACACACTTGCACACACACACGCTTCCGCAAAAACACCAACAAATTTCCATGGATTGCAGAAAACAGATTCCGACGTTCCTGCACTAACATGGCCTCTCTTTTTCCTTGACAAAAAGGCCAGCACTTTGTTGGCAACTTAATAAGCTACACAGCCATAATTTGTCATTTCTATTACTCAAAAGCACAATTCACAAGTTGCAAGCAATTTTAAAGTCAGAACTAGTATGCTGCTATTCTAGCACGGCTGCTCATTCCCAACCATCACCGAGGGCATTTCTTCACAAACTATTCGAGGTTCTAAGTTACGAGAAAACATAATGGTAATACCGCATAATTGACAATGTGGTGTCACAATGAATCACATATTCCCAATTGTCAATGCACACTTGATATTATCATTCCAGGAGATACTTTTTAACGATATTTGTTGCAATCATACCTTATGCAAGTTATCCTAAAAGTTGCAGGTTTCAAGGCTATTCCCTAAAACTAGCCCAAGATATTCTGGAAAATAGTCTCACACACTTACAGCACCAAGAAGCATGCTTCACTTCTGATCATGTCAATGAGCATTGTTTCAGAGTACAGTTAATGCACCTCAAAATAATGTATGAAAGATAGGAAGCACTATTTCATGTTTTGGGTCTGGAAACTGCAATCGCCTATCTCAGAGTAAAGCACGTTGTTTCTAGACCACTTCACATTATCGACAAGCTTGTTGGAGAAATCTTTCCAGAATATTTTGAAACTGACAAAACATTTCTATCAGTCTAAGTCTGGATATCGATAGTTAAAGTCTCAAGACTTTATAGTCTCAAGACTTTGTTATCTCAAGACTCAAGACTCAAGACTCAAGAATTATTCTCACTGACAGTCTTTCTAAACCAGTGGTGAAGAAAGTCCAAAGCCGAGGTTTATGGTTGAGGATTTGATCCTATCCTCTCGGAATAGATTCTTTGGTTGGATAATCATTTCGGATTCTTTAATTCTTATCTAAGATCGATTGAAGATCCGATGGTCGACGAAATAAATCTTGGATTATTCTATTCTTGGAAACCGAGATCCCGATTGTATGGGCGAACGGGATTGATGGGCTATCATCAGATTCCTTATATAGCTCGGATGATCTTCTTGATTGATTCCGTCCAACGGGTAAATTGGAGGAATTCCTTTGGTAAGTGCCAACGGCTATGATGGCATGAAGGAGTATAAAAGGAAGACGTTCTAGTTGTTTTAAGTGTGTGATCGATAGAAAAATTCAGAGTCGAAGATCCTTGATTGTTAGTTGAGACGAGCGAAATTGTATACCGAGAGTGTTTATACTTGGTGACGCCTTGAGTGAGTGTGGTAGATCATCTACACCTAGAAATCAAGGAAGATCAACACGTAACAACTCTTTGATTATAGTGGAATCCAGCCAACCTCGGGTCGGTGCGAAAAGAGTGGACGTAGGCTTGAATCAAGCCGAACCACTATAAACCGAGTGTTCAAATCTCTCTTTCCCTTACTCGGTCTTGCGATTGAATTTTTAACTGTTGCAAATTCTCTAATTGTTTAAATATCGTGCAAGCTTCGAGAAATTGTTTGTATACCTATTCACCCCCTCTAGGTACTCGTACTAGCTATCTCAATTGGTATCGAGCTCGTGTTCTTACTTTGTTTGAAGTGTTTTACTTGAGTAAAAGATCCATGGCTAGTATGCTAGCACCGGGGCTGGTGGAAGGGCAAAGCAATACAAGACCACCCTACTTTGATGGAAAGGATTACAACATCTGGAAAAACAAGATGAAAGCTTTTCTACGATCAAAGGATCCTCCGGAATGGGATGTGGTGGAAAGAGGAATTACTCCTACTCGCGCATCGGTATCCGAAAGAGGGAAAGATATTGTTGAACCCAGCGGAATGTCTCAAGAAGAGATAAACAAGAGACAAGCACTCGATGCTAAAGCAATTTATTCTTTATATTGTGCTTTGTCACCATCTCGAATATAATGAGAATATCTTCTTGTGTCACAGCAAAAGAAGTCTCGGGACAGTTACATATCACTTATGAAGGGACAGATCGAGTGAAGGAGACCAGAATTAACATTCTTCTTGGTCAATATGAATCCTTCAAAATGAAACCAGGAGAATCTATAACTGACATGTTTAGTCGTTTTACGAGATATTGTCAATGGTCTTGAGAACCAAGGACAAAAAATTTCTGATCCCATGAAGGTGAACAAGCTTCTACGTGGACTCTCCAAGGATTGGAATCATATAAAGACTTCAATAAGAGAGACGCAAAGAATCATGCCATTATCTCGTAGACTTAACCGATTGGAACTCTTCGGTCTTACGAAGTGGAACGAATTAATGAAGACGAAGATCCAAGAGGTAAGAAATCTATTGCACTAAAGTCAAACGATGATTCGATGATGCAGATTCTGAAGAAGATATGGATGATGAGGAGCTCGCCCTCATGATAAGAAGATTCAGAAAACTGAATAGAAAAGGCAGAAGGTTCATCCCAAAGAAACAAAGTTTTCGAGACAGCCGAGACCAAGTCTGTTGATGATGAGGAACCAAACAAAGAGGTAGTTTGCTTCGAATGTAAAAAGAAGGGACACATCGACCCATTTGTCCTCTTTCGAAAAGAAAAGAGGAAAAGCTGAGAAATTTCGAAAAGCTCTTAAAGCCGAAACACGGAGCGATCGAGTGTGAAGAGAGTGATGAGGAATATGCCAACCGTGTCTAATGGCGCAATCGGACTCGGACTGGATCGAATCGAGACGGTGAATTTGAGGTAAGTGATTACAAAATCCCTGTCAAAGTCTCTAAATATATTAATGAGTTATGTTTTAGTCTTAAGACATCTCTTAAAAAGATTTCCGAACTTAAAAAGGAAAACTCAGTTTTAAAACAAAAGGAAAACATTTTAGAAGAAAAGGTAAAAAATTTAGACTTGAATGTTTCTACTCTTAAAGAAAGTGAAGACAATCTTTCAAAAGAAAATGCTTTCTTAAAAACTGATTTATCAAATATTTCAAAGAAATTTTCAATAGGGTCCGAAAAACTTGAAAAAGTCCTTTCAATCCAAAGACCTTACTTCAATAAGTCAGGTCTAGGTATGACAGCTGAAACAATCCCTTTGATTGATTTTCCGAAAGTAAAAGAAAGAATTAAGAAAAGACCATCGAGAGAAGCTTATAAAAATCATTTCAAAAGAGTTTTTGTAAAGCACGTAGGTCGAAATGCTTTAAGGTGTTCTAAGTGTAATCGGTCAGGATCATTTTGAAAAAGAGTGTCCTATGGTTTGGAAGCTGTTAAGAGAGTATGGCCTAATAATGCTCATCCTACTAACACCAAAGGACCCAAGAAAATTTGGGTACCAAAGAAAGCTTGAGACTCTTTTTTGAATGCGAGTCTGTCAAAAAGAAAGTAAAGTGGTATCTTGACAGCGGATGCTCAAGACACATGACGAGGAGACTCAAAATGTTTCATAAAACTTATTAAAGTAAATGGTGGAAAAGTTTCATTCGGAGGAAATAGCAAAGGAAGTATTGTGGGATTCGGAATTGTGAAAATTGGAAATCTCACAATAAGCAATGTCTCTCTAGTGGAAGGACTCAACTACAATCTACTCAGCATTAGCCAATTGTGTGATCTGGTTACAAGATCTTCTTTCAAGAAGGCATATGTTCTGGAATTAGTAAAGATTCGACTCGGTCTTTCATGGGTCGAAGGCATGGAAACATCTACCTCCTTGATGTAAAGCCAAATGAAGAACAATGCTTAATCTCAATTCAAGATGAAGCAATTCTATGGCACAGAAAACTTGGCCATATCAACAAGAAGCAATTAGCCAAAATCTCTTCAAAGCAGCTTGTTCGAGGTCTACCTAAACCGCCATACCAAAAGTCGACTTATGTACTCCATGCATTCGGGGAAAGGTAAGAAATTCATTTAAGCAAATAAATCATGTATCTACTAATCATGTAATACGGTTGCTTCATATGGATCTCTTCGGACCAACAAGAACCCGAGCATTGGAGGTAAGAAATATTGTCTAGTAATTGTAGATGATTACTCTCGTTTTACACGGGTATATTTTCTTGCAAATAAATCAGAAACCTTTTCGTACTTTGAAAAGTTTGCTAAAAAGGTTCAAAATGAAAAAGGATGTGCTATTTCTAGTATAAGAACAGATCATGGAAGTGAATTTGAAAATCAAGATTTTACGAGATTCGTGATAAATCGGTGTTAATCACATGTTTTCTTCTCCGTATACTCCGAGCAAAATGGAGTTGTGGAAAGAAAGAATAGATCTCTTCAAGAAATGGCTAGAACACTTTTAATTGAAAGTAAAATTTCTTCACGATTTTGGGCTGAAAATTTGTTTCAACCGCTTGCTATATTATAAATAGAGTCTTTCTAAGACCTATTCTTGATAAAACCCCTATGAATTGTTCAAAGGTAAGAAGCCTATTGTTTCATACTTTCATGTGTTCGGTTGCAAATGCTTTATTTTGAAAAATGCAAATGATCGAGTTGGTAAGTTTGAAGAAAGATCGAAGAAGGCATCTTCCTTGGATATTCTACATCAAGCAAAGCCTACGAGTCTACAACAAAAAAAGCCAGTCGTAGAAGAATCAATGAATGTCAAATTCCAAGACTCGGTGCAAGATGAATCCAGCCGGACTCGCACGAAGAGATCGTATCCGCTCTAGATCTTCAAATGTCTACATCTCAAGAAGCATCTCGGATTACGGGAAGTCCATCATCAAGACGCTCATGGAGAATCAAATAAAGAAAGAGATCATCAACACGGTAACCGGAAGCACAAATCCAGTCATCCCAAAGATCTTATTATTGGCGAACTTAATGAAGGAATCCGCACGGATCAAAGAGGCATGAAGAATCTAGTCTTTGTGGCTCTCATCTACGAAATTGAACCAAAAAGCATAGAAGAAGCTTTATCGATGAAAGCTGGATCGAAGCTATGCAAGAAGAGCTCGAGACAGTTCAACATCAATGATGTACGGGAATTGACATCTAAACCAAAAGGTAAAACTGTTATTGGAACCAAATGGGTATTCGGGAACAAAATGAACGAAAAAGGAAAAGTCGTACGAAACAAAGCAAGACTCGTGGCTAAAGGGTATACGCAAGAAGAAGGAATAGACTATGACGAGACTTACGCACCCGTTGCAAGGTTAGAAGCTATTCGTCTATTACTTGCGTTTGCTTGTTACAAAAATTTCAGGTTATTCCAAATGGACGTCAAAAGTGCTTTCCTAAATGGATTTATCCATGAGGAAGTTTATGTGGAACAACCGCCTGGATTTGAAGACCCAAAGAAGCCGGACTCGGTCTTCGGGACCGAAAAAGGCTCTGTATGGTCTAAAGCAAGCACCTCGAGCTTGGTACGACGGACTAAGTAAGTTTTTATTACAAAATGGTTTTGTCAAAGGTAAAGTAGATACTACTTTGTTTATCAAAAAGGAAAACAAAAACTTTTTACTTGTTCAAATATATGTTGATGACATTATATTTGGATCCTCTAATGAAAGTCTTTGCAAGAAATTTTCTAAGTCTATGCGGGATGAATTTGAAATGAGTATGATGGGAGAGTTAACATTCTTTCTTGGACTCCAAGTGAAACAAATGAAGGAAGGAACTTTCATCCATCAAGAAAAATATGCGAATGATCTTGTCAAAAGGTTTGGATTGGAAAAATGCAAAAAGATCGACATACCAATGTCATGTTCTCGAGAAGATAGACAAGGATGAAGAAGGGAAGAAAGTAGATCAAAAGCTGTACGGGAGCATGATCGGTTCACTTCTTTATCTTACGCTTCTAGACACGATATTTTGTTTAGTGTTTGTATCGTGCTAGGTTTCAATCAGATCCTAGAGAATCACATCTCATTGCCGTGAAACGAATTATCAAATACGTTGCTTCATCTTCAAGCATCGGTCTTTGGTATCCAAAGAGGGAGACTTTAATCTTCTAGGATACTCGGATGCGAGATCTGGCCGGTTGCGAGTCGATAGAAAGAGCACTTTGGAACTTGTCAACTACTTGGAAACAGAACGGTGTCTTGGTTTTCGAGGAAGCAAAGCAACGTAGCTCTTTCAACGACGAAGCGAGTATGTAGCTCTTGGAAGCTGCTGTTCGCAAATTCTATGGATAAAACAACAGCTACAAGACTTTGGCATTGAAGACTCATGCACGTAAATCAGATGTGACAACACCAAAGTGCGATAAATCTCACCAAAAATCCAATCCTTCATTCAAGAGCAAAGCATATTGAGATTCGACATCACTTTATTAGAGATCATATTCAAAATGGAGAAATCTCGATTCAATTTGTTGATTCAAAAAGTCAACTAGCGGACATATTCACAAAGCCTTTGGAGAAGAATCGGTTTGACTTTATCCGCTCGAGACTCAACATTTTGAAGCTTGAAGAAGTTAAAGTCTAAAGACTCACCAACTCTAAGACTCTGACTCTAAGTCCTGAGACTCAGACATTCGTGGCTAAAGACTGTAAGTTGTAAAAGGTACTAATTGTCATATTAACTCGAAAAGGTACGATCTTTTGTTTAATAATTTTGGCAGTTATTGATTTTGAAAAGTAGTGATCGTTCACTTTCCTTGCACCGATTGAACTTCCTTTTTCAAAACTGAGATATATATATATATAAACAGTTATTCTCTTTCCCCAATTTTCAAAACCCTAAAAAGCACTCTCCTCTCGATATTGTTTCTACTCTTTGTTCATCGTCGAGAAAGTGGTCATTTTTCTTGGGAAAGCAAGTGAAGGAATCCTCCAATAGACAAAGAAAGATGTCGTCTTCGAGGAAATCATCTAGAATCGCAAACAGGGGACCACAAAGAATGAAGAAGGGACCGACTCATTTCGATCTCACTGAGGAAGAAGACTTAACAAGTCAGCGACAAAGTCCGATTCGCTCTCCTCCACGTCATTCAGCATCTCCTACCCCACAAGGTGCAAGTCACAATCTGGAAGAAGAGATAATCGAGGATGCCGACCAGGTAAGAGTTCAAAAGCCCTCCTTTTTGTATAATCTTTATCGTGCATTGAAAAGCACAGTACTCCATTGAACTATATAGATGACTTTCTTAAGGACAAAAATTATGGGAATGAGTATCGTTTTCTGAAGAAAATGGAGGAATTGGGAATTGCCCCGAAAGGAAAAGCGAGAGGAAGCTCTTGCAAACATTCCAAGAGATCCTCGTATGCCAGACAAAATCTGATTGACGGAACGATGATGACAAAATGTTCCTTGAATTTAAACCTAAAATGGGTGTGGCAGCAAAGGTGAAAGGAAATCGGATGGATTTGTTTAAATCCAAGGATCGGAAAAAGTGTATTTAAGTCTGTTGAAAAGAGGGGTAATCAACCCTAGAAGTGTCGATTTTGACTTCCGGATTCCATCAACTTGAACCTAAGAGAGAAGTTAAATTTGCTTCAACTTGAGACTTTTCGCCCGACTCTACGAGACGGGTATGATCATCTCGACCGCTTATTTCTATTCAAATCTTAGCTTTTTGGATGCGAATAGAATTTCATTCGATGTTCGAGACAAAGTCTATGTGGTAGATGTGAATATGTTGGCGGACATAGTTGGAGTTGAACGGGGACGCTATCTCCCAATCAAAGTCTCACCCGCTCGAACTACTCGGATCTTGTCAAAGATAGGGATGTAGATAAGAAAATTATCTATTCCAGGATGAATGCCATCAACATTGTGCTTCACAAGATTGTGATCAATTGTCTCGAGACCTAAGTCTACTTCAAAGACTTCGTGTCTCTTTCGAAGCAAAATTGATGTATGCGATCAACTCAGACGGAAGTTCTCTCTCCCGCACACTATTCTCTTCCATATGTACGAACGGTGTCAAAAGACAAAGGACAATTGCCTTATCCCGGTCTCGGGTGACCAAGATCTTCGACATCCGAATATTGAACTGCCACATTCTTTTTGTGTTCGAACGTGTGATAAGATGGTGGTAGGGTTGAAAATGTTAATGAAGATGCGTCCGCAAGAACTCTCCAAGGCAATGGAGAAATTCAAAGTGAAATCTCGAGTCCAGTCACCGCTTCAAAAGGAAAGGAAAGAAGGCCATTGGTGCTTCATCGAAAAAGAGGAAAAGAACTCTTATCCTGGAGGATGAGAATGAGGATGAAGATGATGAAGATCCCACTATTCCAGACCGACAAGAACAAGACGTTCGTATCTTATCCAACAGAACTTCAGCGGAAAGCGAGAAGAAGAAGAACGCAGAGAGAAGGAGAAAGAAGTTGAGGAAGAAGGAGAAGAAGTAAAAGAACAAGTCTGCTGAAAAATCTGGAGAGAAGGGAAATCAAGAGATTGATCATCACTCTTCCCCTTTCGATGTCCTAGAGACGGGGGAGTTATCGAGCAAGAGAGGTCTCCACCTCATGCTACCGAAGATCCAAGACAATCTCCGAAGACCCGGAAGAAGTTCAGATCTCTCAATTGCCGAAGAAGGTGATACGTCGATACCAAATCTGCGGACCGAACAGTAAGCGCCATCGTCTCGCATTCTCACCATCGAGAAAGTCAATGCCGCACACGACGGATGATTCTGCAGATCTTCGTAGTATCATGAATATTCTTCGGAAATGCGTAACCAGATATATATTCTGGATCGTGAAATCCAAGCTTTGAAGCATGCTGGACAAGCATCTTGAGTCTCTCCGGAAGATAAATACAAAGACCTCGCTCGCAACTTCAAGCCAATGCCAAGAGAGAAGAGGTAGCTCATCTGCGAGAAGATCTGAAGAAGCTCGAAGGAGTAGTCAGGTCCATTGGGGATTTCCAGATCGTGCGCATTCCCAAGCAGACATGACTCCTTTCTCACCCTCTTTTTAATGATGACAAAAAGGGGGAGAACCAAATTTGAACAAACATTATTTTAAAACTTTATTCTCGACTTTTATATTTATGTTTGAGTATGACTTGAGAACTTGAACTTGAGTGTTAGACTAAATTGGCTGTGGATTTTGATGCTTGATCTGGTTGCATTTATATCAAGTATTGTTACATGGTATTACTCATGAAAGACTAACCAATTTGCTGTGGATGCGAGTCTGGTTGTTTATTAATCTTTATGAGTTAGCCATATTGCTTGAGAAATATTTTTGCAGGTCAAAGTTGTTCAAATCTTCAAGAAAGTTTTGTCACCATCAAAAAGGGGAGATTGTTGGAGAAATCTTTCCAGAATATTTTGAAACCGACAAAACATTTCTATCGTCTAAGTCCGGATATCGATAGTTAAAGTCTCAAGACTTTATAGTCTCAAGACTTTGTTATCTCAAGACTCAAGACTCAAGACTCAAGACTCAAGACTCAAGAATTATTCTCACGACAGTCTTTCTAAACCAGTGGTGAAGAAAGTCCAAAGCCGAGGTTTATGGTTGAGGATTTGATCCTATCCTCTGGAATAGATTCTTTGGTTGGATAATCATTTCGGATTCTTTAATTCTTATCTAAGATCGATTGAAGATCCGATGGTCGACGAAATAAATCTTGGATTATTCTATTCTTGGAAACCGAGATCCCGATTGTATGGGCGAGGATTGATGGGCTATCATCAGATTCCTTATATAGCTCGGATGATCTTCTTGATTGATTCCGTCAACGGGTAAATTGGAGGAATTCCTTTGGTAAGTGCCAACGGCTATGATGGCATGAAGGAGTATAAAAGGAAGACGTTCTAGTTGTTTTAAGTGTGTGATCGATAGAAAAATTCCAGAGTCCGAAGATCCTTGATTGTTAGTTGAGACGAGCGAAATTGTATACCGAGAGTGTTTATACTTGGTGACGCCTTGAGTGAGTGTGGTAGATCATCTACACCTAGAAATCAAGGAAGATCAACACTGTAACAACTCTTTGATTATAGTGGAATCCAGCCAATCATTTGTCGGTTGCAGAAGAGTGGACGTAGGCTTGAATCAAGCCGAACCACTATAAACCGAGTGTTCAAATCTCTCTTTCCCTTACTCAGTCTTGCGATTGAATTTTTAACTGTTGCAAATTCTCTAATTGTTTAAATATCGTGCAAGCTTCGAGAAATTGTTTGTATACCTATTCACCCCCCCCTCTAGGTACTCGTACTAGCTATCTCAAAGCTAACATTCAAAGACTTGGCATAAACTTGTTGGAAATTGTGATCCATTTTCTAGAATTTTCTAGAGTTGCTAAACTTCTAGAATTCTCTAGAATTCCCTAGATGAATTTTCTAGAAGAAAGAAGAAAACATTTTCTAGAAGAAATAAGAAATGTCCAACATGTAAGAAATCTCTAGAAAAACTACAATCTAGAATTTTCTAGAATAAGCCTAAGTTGATAACATTCCCCATTGTTCTAGAATGTTGTATTTAGTCTCTATAAATAGGCATGTAAGTTCAACAAATGTAAAAGGATGAGAGGAGCATGAGAATATATTTCATATCATGAAGCTCCTCCACCAACACTTCCTTCAACCATTGTAAAATTACTTTCATAAACTAAAGAAACTATTTTCCCCCATATCCCGTGTTTTATATCCTCCAACTATCACATATTGTCCCTTGTCCATCCTCTATCAAATATAAACTATATCATGCTTCCGCGCATATTTATATTTTTAACAAAACTTAACGTGGATGAGACGTGACTAGTGGATTTACACAATTATTGTTCATCTAAATAGTAGTCACTTTATTTATACATACCAATCCTGGCATTCTCGAATGGTCCATCCTGAACATTCCTTGACTCTCCAAAGTTTGACATAATAATAATTCGCTTAACTACAAGCCCACAAAATAATTCTGCACATATTTCCTTAAATTCAGTTTACCTTCAACTGTGAATGCATGAAAGCACAATGCACCAAATAGAATATTGAACCACCAAGAGGCCCTGCCAGATACAAGTTTAAAATGAAGTCCAGTATAAAATTTCACCCAATCTAATCGTACAACCGATTGAAAGGTACATAAGTAATTAGAGGAAGAAAAGTCAAATGACCAAAGTAAGGTATCTACTTCTCCTGAGGCACAAGACCACAAACAGTACATGAAAAATGCATAAAAGTTACAGTCTTTCTATTGTTAAGCTTCATAATGAATACAAGCAGTTGTCCAAATCCGAATAAACATGTGCATTAAAAAGCTAGAGAAAATAAGACATTTAAGGGAAGAAGGCATCTTTTCTGAAAGGAAAATTGAGTCATACATTGTACCGGAAAAAGTAAAGGCCAATCATGTTGTAGATTATATGCTCCATGCTCATATGGCTGACAGCAGAAGTTGTCAGTGCATGCAGACGACTGCTCTTATTGTTGTCAAAGGAGATCTGCACCTGAGAATCGCAGATTCCCGGGGATTGAGAAATGAAAATTTATAAATTAGATAAGCACGGTCAGGTCTGGTATCATTTAGTTTCAGGACAGAGATCTTACAGTGAAGTTTTTTCATCATAAAACTACGATCTACAATCTACCATAGCATAAAATCAACCACATTCAGTTACCAGCGCAGAACCACATTGTCAACTGTTAGCCTTCTGAACCATGATTTCCAGCAGATTAGAAGACAAAATACCCTTGCAAATTGAGCTTTAGTTACGTGAACCTAGAATCAAGTAAACTTGAATTATAACCAAGTGTTTCCAACAGATGGTCGTAGCCACAAATCCTATCTAAGGGAAGTCAATGAACGCTAATTTGTACGACCATAGACAGCAGCTTTTCCACTATATCTCACCTTCAGTTAAGTTTGTTGTGAGGGCAAATAGAAACACATGAAGCGTTCTGCCGTAGTGGCCAGTAACTTAAATTTCTCATCAATAAGTTGCAGCAGACCAGGCGATCTCCACACCCGTGCATAAATAAAACCCTGCAACCACAGAAAGCACTCTCGCACCCACTTCATGAACTTCTATGTCCAGAGAATCAACACAGCTGACCAAGAGGTGAATGACCTCACCAACTTTCATTACCACCTTCACAAACTTCTCATCTTCGTTCGCAACTTCATGCCAACTGGCCGTAGCTTGCTCTTCATTTCTGGGTCTCCCTCAATCTTCGTTCTTGTCCAGAAATCCTTGACATAAAACCTCGTGTCCTCCTTACAAGCCCCAAACCTGGACTTGGAGACAAAGATGGCATACCCATGAGGGGAAAAACCAGGGTGCGCACCTAAACAAGTTTGCAGGTTTCTTGGTTTTTAGGGGAGAGAGAGGGGGTGATGATTGAGTTTGCATGGTTCTTGAATATGTATTTATAGGCGCCATGATTTGCAGATTGTGCATCACTCAAAAAGAATTGAAAGAATGCACAAGATCAATTGAAAAGTGATCAAGAAAAATCAAGATCAGTCGAAAAGTGATCAAGAAGAACCTTCAGTGGAAAAGTGATCGAGAAGAAAGAAGAATTGGTGTGACATAGAAACTGAAAGCACATTGCGTCAACGATACTGGGACCTCACTTACATGTTACAGACCAAATTGATAAAGACCTGTCGAGGTAAAGGCTGGCCGAACGAAGAATTAGAGAATGCATTTCGGTATTTCTTTTTTCTTTTTCTTTTTTTTTTTGAATTTTCTAGTATGGGAGGTTATTATCTCATCTTTTCCTTTCCTTTTCTTTTCGTTGATGCTGCTGTAGTCATAATTTTCCATTGTTTTCATTTCACTAGGTATTAAAGACTGGACTAAAGGAGATATTGAGACAACCTAATATATCACAAATAGGTCGCATTTCAAGGGTAAAATATCATCCGATTTGGAAGAAAATTTGTCGAGCTAGAGAATTAAATCTACATCGGTAAGGTTAGTACCGATGGTAATTCTGGAGTTGGACGCTGACAATTTCGAGACAATTCTAGTTTTCCGTGAATAAGGCGCTCGGACTTTTTATTGATGTTGATTAAAATCATGGAATTTCAGCTTCAGACTAGTTAGCTGGTCCCAAACAAATGTACAAGTTTATGGGCACTTTTTACACGACAGATTCAGTAAATTTCCTCAGATCGCAGAGGAAGAGAGGATCACTTCCATTCACTTCCATTCAAAGACGATTCACAAGTTGCAAGCTATTCTAAATGCAAAATTAGTATCTCATGCTGCTATAATTGCAAGAGCTGAGGCGCAAGACCACAAACGGTACAATTCGCCCTCAAAACTTGCGATCCTTCCATGAGAAAAGAGTCTCTATTGTTAAAGCTTCAAAATGGAAGTAAGCAGTTCTCCAAATCCAAATACACACGAGCATTAAATAGTCAGAAAAACTATAACGGTTTAAGGAATAAAGGCATCTTATCTCAAAGGAAATAATAAGATGAAAAGGTGTTAAGTCATACATAGTACCCGAAAAAAGTCCAATCATGTTATAGATTATATGCTCCATCATCATATGGCTGAAAGCAGAAGCTGTCAGCGTTTGCAGACAACCACCCTTAAAGTTTTTTTTTTGGACAGAACCATAACGATTTTCATTAAAACTGAGGATTACAACCTGCGGCTAAAAGATCAGCAGTTAAAAGAGCTAATAACAGAGGGGGAGGTGAGATGGGACACTCAGCAAAAAGAGCCCCTGTTCTATGAAACTTTGCGGCCCAATCCGCTACACGATATGCCCCCCCCCCCTCGACAATGGACAACCCTATCGCAGGAAAAACTTCGTAGTAAGAACTGAGCCTTTGCGAAGACTGAACGGACCTCCCACGGCAATAAGGTAATTTCATTGATCGCCTCCGCCAAAATCAAACTATCCGATTCAAGGATGAGTTTATCTTGATGTCGACCAGTTTGTTGCAGATGACGAAGAGTGAGCAACAGCGCCATGAACTCCGCCTGTAGAGGTGAAGAGATAGTGATCATCCTGGTAAGTCCATCGAGGATTCTACCTCGCTGATCTCTGCAAATGGTGGCGATTGTGCCACTTGTGGTTTGTGGCTCAAAAGCCCCATCAAAATTAACCTTGATCGTGTCTGGTTCTGGTGGTCTCCATAATTTGCTGACGCTGATCCCCTGTCGCGCTTGTGCTGCAGGACAAGGAGAAGATAACAGAATTGATCGGGCATGTATGAGAGCTGAGTCCACAATCCGACTGGGATCCAGGTGCTGATGACGGAAAATAAAGTGATTCCGCGCCTTTTTCCTACGTAAGTTTCCCCCCACTCCTCTTCAAAGTCACCTTGACCTTTTCGGCTGCAAAAATCTTTTTCATTTATCCTTCGTATAGCCAGAATTGTTGAAGTTGGGCTTGGAGGCAGTCGGCTCTTCGGCAACATATGCAATGAGAGATTCATCGTGGCTCCAAGATATCCCCTCCAACCTATCCATTCTAAAGATCATTTCAATTTTATTTGCACCGAAAAATCATTGATTCACTTGAATTGAGAAATGAAAATTTATAATATTGATCAGCGCCATTAGGTCTGGTCTCATTGGAGACATTTAGTTCTAGGACAGAGATCCTACAGTGAATTTTTCATCATAAAACTATGATCTGCAATCTGCCATAGCATAAAAACAGAAATTTGCAATTATTGGCCCAAGAACCACATTGTCAACTGTTAGCCTTCTAAACCGTGATTTCCTGCAGATGGGAAGACAAATGACCCTTGCAAATTATGCTTTAGCTACATTAATCTACAATCAAGTAAACTTCAATCATAACCAAGCGTTTTTACCAGATGGTCAAAACCACAAATCCTGACCGAGGAAAGCCAATTGACGCTAATTTCCACGCCCCTAGAAAGCAGCTTATGCAGTAACCCTCACCTTCTGTGAAGATTGCATTCTTTCAAGTCTTTCTTAGTCTTGGACTTACCAATTTTAACTCTTAGTCTTGGACTCTTATGCCCTTGCATTACTTTAATCGAAAGATGCTACAACATCGATTACTAACCGTGTGAAGGAAAATAAACTACAAGCAAAGGTAGGAAAATTACCGAAAAAAAAGTCATAAACCTACGGTAATTATGCTAATTTAGCCTAAATCTTTTTTTTTTCAATTGAGTCCCAAAATTTTTCCGTTTGTAACAATTTAGTCCATTCAGTTAATTTTGACCGGCTGGTGGTTGGTTAGTGCTAAAATGGATGACGGCTTCCTACATGGTGTCACTAGCACTAACATTGACAATTTTTAATAATGTTTTAATATTCTTAAAAATTTTTAATTTTTTTTTTCCTTCACTTCCTTCTTCCTCTAGCTGATCACAATGGCGATCGCCGAGGCGGCTGCCGGCGAGGGCCTTGTCGACTTGGGCAAGCCTAGCCATGGTTGGGCAAGGCTCCACTTAAAATATTATTAAAAGTTATCCATATCGGTGTCGATGACACCATGTAAGATGATTTGTTATCCATGTCAAGGCCAACCAGTCAAAATTGGTGAGATGGACTAAATTAGCATAAATGTAAAAGGTTTATGACACAATTGGTTAAAAAAAAAAGTTTATGACTAAATTAGTACAGTTACAATATATGTAGGGCTTTTTTTTATATATAATTTTCCCAAGCAAAGGCCAGTGGGAAAACACTCAATCAAACCCATCCCAACACCACCTTGCCATCGTAGAAACTAAGGGCCTGTTTGTTAAAAACAATTTTTGTTCCTCGAAACAAAAATTTCTATTCTTTTGTTCCAAGGAACGAAAAAAAAGAATATAAACGTGTTTGGTAAAACTTTTGTTCTCGGAAACAAAAAATCTATTCTTTTGTTCCGGGAATAGATTTGGAATAGAAACAATAAGTAGAAAAAAGTAGCTTCTTATTTCCGGGAACAATTTCTAGAATCAATTTTTCTCTCCCTTCTTTTTCTTCTCTTTCTTTTCTTCTTCTTCTTCTTCTTCCTTTTGGCCGATCGCTAGCCTTGGCCATGGCCAGCGCCGGTGACTGGCCAAACGAGGGCCAGCGACCTTATCGGAGCGTCGCTGGCCCCCGGAGAAGCTGGGCCACAACGAGGCTCGTTGGCCCTAGCCTTGCCGTGGTTGGGCGAGGCCGAGCCTTGCGTGACCATAGCGAGGCTCAGCCTCCCCAGCCAGCGTGAGGTTGGGCCTCGCCAAGCTAGGGCGAGGCTGAGCCTTGTCGGTGGCTTGGCGAGGCTAGGCCTCACCTAGATCGGCGAGGTCAAGGCTCACCGGACATTGCCCACTGGTCACCGGCCATCGCCGTGGCCGGCAACCGGCCGAGAGAAAAAGAAAAAAGGAAAAATAAGAAAAAAATAATAAAATAATTAAAAAATTAAAAGAAATAAAAAAAAATCTAAGAATCTTACCAAACGTATTTCTATCCCGGGAATAGAAATTTTAGAAAGTTACTAGACACGTTCTTTTGCTCAGAAATTGTTCTCGAGGATAGAAATAGAAAAAATCATTTCTCATAAAAAATTGTTTCCTGGAACAAAATCATTATCAAACGCGCCCTAAGCATGCAATTTGAGCGATACAATGAAGGATCAATGTAGATTAATTGAAACATGCTACAAAATCGATTACTAAAATGTAAGATGGGAAATAGAATTACAAGGCAAAGCCAATGGGGGACTACATCGCTTAATAAAAGAGTTGGCTATTGTCGGGTCTCCTAATTTGGAAGATGGCAACTTATCCTGTCCTTTCCTAAAGAAAGGTCGTCTCACCTCCTTTTTGTCTCAATCTTAATCATGTCTCTATAGTGCTGTTAGCAATCCTCATAATTTGGATGATGTCTGCTTATCCTTCTTTTTTTACTCCAATCATGGCGATTCTAAAGTTGGACTTGAAAGAAAGATTGCATTCTTTCAACTCTTTCTTAGTCTTGGACTCATGCCACTTTTAGTCTTGGACTCATGTGCCCTTGCATTAGTTTAACTATAAAATTAAAATATGAAGCATTTTAAATGTAAAAATATCAACCCATCTGGAGAAAAACTTGTCAAGCTAGAGAATTAATCTACATATCTGGTGATGGTAATTCTAGAGTTAGGACGTAAAATAATTCAGGACGATTCTGGTTTTTCGTCCTTTCAACTTGATCTATGTAGATTGTCAATTGAGGTGATTGAACTTTTCGCTCGTGTTAGATGCTCTTGCCTTTCACAATATGTGGAATTGGTAATTCACCCCGTTGATTCATTTTGCCACCTACAACTGACGTGGCAGTAAAAGGTAAAGAAATTGCCTTAAATTATAAAATGTGATTGAATATAAGATAAGAAGAAGGGAAAAATATGGTAACATATTAGGATGAGAGAGAGAGAGAGAGAGAGAGAGAGAGAGAGAGAGAGAGAGAGAGAGAGAGAGAGAGAGAGAGCAGCTATCAACTTCATATTCCAATTCATCCCAACACCACCTTGCCACCATCACATAAACGGAGGATGCAATTCGAGCCGGTACGATGAAAGATCAATGTGGGTTGATCGAAACATGCTTCGACATCGATTGCTAACATGTACGATGGAAAAAATAATACAAGGCAAGACCAATAGGGCGCTATAACGCCTAATGAAAGGAATCGGCTCTCGTGTCTCCTAATTTGGAAGGGGGTAACTTATCCTTTCCTTTCCTACAGAAAGGTCATTTTTTTCTCAAGCCTAATCATATCTCTATAGTGCTGTTAACAATCCTCCCAATTTGGAGGATGTCTGCATATCCTTTGTACCCTAAGCATGGTTATTCTAAAGTTGGGCTTAAAAAGAAACATTGCATTCTTTTGACTCTTTCTTGGTCTTGGACTCATGTGCCCTTGCATTAGTTTAACTCTTTCTTATTTAAGACTAATGCAATCTCATGACAAATTTTGCATTCTTTTGGCTCTTTTCTTGATTTAATATTGGCGCACAAAAGCAGCCACTTTTTTTTTTTGGTCGAAAACAGAGAAATATTATATATAATTTAACCAAAAGTTCCACCGTTTGCCAGAACATCAGTACAGAGAAGGTCCAACAGAGGTGGGGAAGGGGAATTAGCCCAGTTCGTGGGGAGACTTTGGTGCCCGTGGGCTTTTTGATGGAAAGGACTGGAGGACGAAGGTCGGACTTACCTCCAGAAGGGGGTATTCAGTGCCTCTCGCTTTTTGATCAGCACAAATCATCAAATTCATAGCCAAACAATCTTTCAAGACACCGAGGCATTTTGGTGTTATAGAAACTAAAGAGCACACATCTGTTAACGGCGCTCACTTTCATTAATCCACACAATGTGGGAGATGGCATTGACCCAATTAATAAGAGCTGTCCAGGGTAAAATACTAAATGCTGGCGGAACAAAGAATTTTGCAACGCATTTCAGGGTTTTTTTTTTTTTCTTCTTTTGTATTCTCTAGTACTCAGGTCTTATTATCCTTTTCTTTTATTTTCTTCTCGTTTATGCCACTTTAGTTATTAATTTCCATTGTTTTTTATTCACTAGGTATTACAAAATAAAGCTGAAGGACATATTGAGACAACCTAATATATCACATATACAATGCATCTCAGAGTAAAATATCGTCCAATTTAGAGGAAAACTTGTAGAGCTAGAGAATTTATATACATCAATTAAGGTCTGTGCTGGTGCTAGTTCTGGAATTGGATGTTGAAAATTACGCAGTTCTAGTTCTTCATCATTTCAACCTGACTTATGTAGATGGTTGAATTGAGTGCTTGAACTTTTTATTCGTGTTAATTAAATACTCTTGCCTTTCACGATATGTGGAATTGGTGACATGATATCTAAAAGTAAAAAAAAAAAAAAAATTGCTTTAAATTATAAATTTCAATCGAATATAAGGTAAGAAGAAGGGAAAAATATAGTAACATGTTAGGAAGAGAGAGATAGAGATAGAGACAGAGACAAAGAGCAGCTATGGCGATCATAGTCCAACCCATCCCAACACCATCACCATCACAGAGACTAAGTATACAATTCGAGCCGATATGATGAAGAATCAATTTGGATGGACTGAAACATCCTCCAACACCAATTGCTAAACATTGATGATGGAAAATAGAATGCAAGCAAAGGTCAGTGGGAAAACGCTCAATCTAAGAGTCGGCTGTTGTTGCGTTTCCTATCTTGGAAGATATTCCATCACAATTTTTCTCCTTTCCTCTCTAACAGGTCCTTCCACCTCCTTTTCTCAAAGTTAAAATCATATTCTCTTAGTGCTCAAGAAAAAAATATCGAGACAAACTGTAAACCCAGTTACTAACCTATGCGGTGGAAGATAGATTACAAGCAAAGGCCAGTGGCAAATTGCTCAATGAAAGAGTCGGCTCTTGTTGTGTCTCCTAATTTGGAGGATGTCAAGTTAATTCTTTCCTCCTTATGGAGATTGTGAGAAAAAGTACCAAAAAAGTCCTAAATGTATTGTACCGGTACCAATTCAGTTATAAACTTTTCAATTAGATCAATTTAATTCTAAACATTTTCATATTAGTACCAATTTAATCCATCCAGCCAATTTATGTCGGAAATTACTGATTTGGACACCGACGGTCTTACGTGGCACGATCATCGTTGACGTGGACAAATTTTATAATTTTTAAATATTTTCAGAACTTTTTATTATTTTTTTTTCTTTTCTTTTCTTTATTTTTTCCTTTTTCTATACACCGTTGGCTGGCAAGATTTCCTGTCAAGCATCGCCAGCCACAAACGAGGGTGGGCGATCCTCGCTTGCTTGGTCTAGGCGAGGGCCTCTATGCCCTCGCTAGCTATAGGCAAAGGCCGAAACCCCCGCTTATTGGTTGGTGAAGGCGCGGAGGTCTTCACCCATATCCAAGCGAGTGTTTCGGCCCTTGCCTAGATCTAGGCAAGGGCACAGAGGGCCTCGCCCGACTAGCTTATGGCCAGCGATGGTCAGCCGGTGACCTCATCGGCCAAAGGTTGAAGAAAAAGAAAAAAATAAAGAAAAGAAAAGAGAAAAAGGAAAAAAATCTTACAAAATTCTTTAAAAATATTAAAAATTATAAAAAAATTTCCATATCGGTCGGTCGTGTACGTAGAACCACTGGACTCCATATCAATAATTTTCAGCCTAAATTGGCTAGATGGGCTGAGTTGGTACCATTGCGAAAAATATTTAGAACTAAATTGATCAAATTAAAAGGTTTAAGACTGAATTAATATAAACGCAATAAATTTATGACTTTTAAGACTTTTTCCCGAGATTGTGTCACCTTTCTTTTTCTCAAGTCATAATCATGTCCTCTTCGGTGGGCCATGTCCCACCACCACCACCTTGCCACCATCACAAGAACAGGCAACCACATCAATTACTAACATGAAGGAAAGAATCGCTCTTGCGATGCCTTCACACGAGACTATGACATCTCAAAGAATTCGACTCCAAATAATCCGATCAGCGAGCCTCAAGCTCATTTGTGGTCGATCGCCGACCATCGTCGCTGTAGCCAGCGACCAAACGAAGAAGGTGGAGGGAAAGAAAAGAATAAAGGAAAAAGAAAAGGGAAAAAAAATTCAAAATTCGATTTTTAGTAAATAAAGTAAAATAAAATAATATTATTAAAAAGAGTGCAAGGAGAAAAATCAAATTAGATTTTTCATACCAAGCGACATAGAATATTTTCTTGTTCATGAGGATTCAGGCGAATTCCGGAAAATATTGTCATTTTCCTATAAAAGAAGTCAGTGTCTGCAATTTGAGAGGGATCAAAGAGGACGAGTCTTCATCCTTGATTTATGGAAGAAGCTGAATCGGGCTCGAGTGTTCATTCATGCCAGCACAAAAAATTGAGTATTTGGATTGGGGCGTCATGTACAAGTGACGGTTCATAAAACCCTAAGACAGTGACAAAGACAGTGAACTATTCAAGTTTGCAAATTTCCTTTTCAGACTTTGCAAATTGAGCATTTCCTCGGACAGATACAACTCTCTTCTCCGCATTGGCTTGTTCTGGAACATAAATATGGCATTTTAATGTCAAGAAGCAGAACTAAGACGGTCAGCTCGCTTCATTGGTCCGATCTCGGAAGAAACCCAGAAATCACGAGCAGAAAGCAATAGCAGAGGGCCCATTACCAATTTCACCATCAAACAAATCCGAACATGTATTGGATGCGATCTGAACTGGAAAATTGAACCAACTAGCGTCGAAACCCATTATCTAATCTCTATTTTATAATGCAGTTTAACAAGAAAGAACGTGGATATCCATACATACATACATCACAGAGAGACATCCAAACACTCTGCCTTAAGATCCCCGAATTATGTATTTTCAACCTTTTATTTGTGTTAATAATTAAACTCTCTGCCTTTTATGATTTGTGAAATCGGTGATTCGTCGGATCGTTTCCGTTTTTAGCTACTAACACCCAATGTGGCACCGTTAAAATTAGAAAAGTGGAGAAATCGTCTTAAATTATAACATTCAACTTGACGGACGGGGAGACAACTAGGAAGAAAGGTGGTTACATCAGGTTGGGAGGGGAGGACTAAAAGTTGACGGGAAACAGCTCACGCATACATATATTTATATCACGAGAGACATCCAAACTTGTGCAGCAAGGATGTAGTCGTCATTATTTTCGTAGCCCTCAAGATCGGACCGTGCACGGATTCCTTTCCTGGGCTTACACAACCGACGGGTGAGTTTTACGGCGAAGTCCATTAACCGTTGTCCTCGAAGAGATTTGAGAATAAACACGAGCACCGGCATTAACTAATGGGTTGTTCTCAAAATCCTTAAATTCCTTGCGCGGACAGTAGAGATGGGCCTGGGACTTCATTGTCAAGGAGGCGGAGTCCTACTTTGTCGCGCAAGAATCACGCTCTTTCTCAGCCCAGTCCACCCCCTCTGTTGGACTCATTGACAGCGTCACGTCGCCCTTGCGACGGAGGTACTTGGAGAATACCTCTTCGACCGAGGGTTCTCCGAAAGAGCAGAGCTCACCCTGGGGGGAGAACGTAATGACGGCAACGGGAGCGCCGGTGAGTGAGTTGAGAGCAGAGGCTTTCTTGATGAGGCCATGGCTCCTCTTCAAAAACGTCACCTCGCACTTCCTCGGGTCGTCGATCTTGTCAGTTCCTTTTCGGCGGGAGTAAGCCATTTTCGGTGGAGAGAGAGAGAGAGTGAGTGTGGGGCCGGGGGCGTTTCTTTGTTTTCTTGAAGGGTTTGGAGGGGGAGAGGAAGATGAACCTGCCCGCATGGTCCTCGAGTTTCTGAGAAAGAGAGAAGAGTGAATGGTTTGGAGGTAAGAAGAGGGTGCAGCTGCTTTGCGATGTTCGAACAAGCTCGAGGATAGTGCCCGTTATTTATAGGTAGCGCCATGGGTTTTGACTGACGCATCAGGATTTTCTTTTGAACTTTCTCGTGTTTAACTGTCGCTATCCTAATTCGGAAGATGGGTCTCACCTCCTTTTTTTATTCAAGCATGGTCATATCCCTATGGTGCTGTTAGCAATCCTCCTAATTTGGAAGATGTCTGCTTGTCCTTTCCTTTATACTCTAATCAGAGTGATTCTAAAGTTAGACTTTATAGAAGAATGCATTCTTGTAACGCTTCCTTAGTCTTGGACTCATTTGCCCTTGCATTAATTTAAATCTATTAAAGAAATCGCTTCAATTTACTAAATTCAATTTAACACAAGATTAGAGAAAAAAATGACAGTGAAGAAATATAGCGACACGATAGGGGGAGAGAGAGCATGGCTATTGACTATCATATTCCATTGATATCCCCCACGTCACCTTTCCACAATGACGTCTACCGGGAGCTTAGTGGATTGACAAAATTTTTCGTTCAATATTTTTAAAAAGAATGTGAATCCGTTTGTCTACAGTTAATTTATGAATATTTTCTTTTACTCTCTTCAAAAATTTGAAAATGGAAAAGCCTTTGAATAAACTATCCGAGCTGTACAAAAGTTTTGAAAATGAAAGACATGAAAGACACTTTAGATATAAATCCAGACAAGTACACCAAAAGTCATAAAACTTGGCAATCTTGGCCATTTCTAACACGGGACTTGGATTGACCATACGCATCACATAATAATCTTAACATGATTGAGGGCCTGTGTTCCCATCGGAAGCGAACACGGGATAGGGGAATAGGAAACGAACTGAGATCATTGGGAGGGAACACAAGGTAAGGGATTTAATTGATAATCCCTCGATTGTTTTCATTTTGAAAATTTTGAATGCGACAAATACAATTTCAAAGTCACATTTATGCATTTCAAGTTTTTTTTTTTTTGTTGACACCTAAATTTTGGCTATTCAGTTAGTTGTTTATTGCATACAAATTAGAGATTAATTTTAACCCATAAACAAAAATTAAATTGCGTAACATATATTTTTAGGAACATTTATTACATATCGTATTTGCATTGGACCGGCGATGGATGGGTTTGAATTGCTAGTTATAAGCTTTAATTTGATGAGTTGGATTAAGCCCACCAATAAAGGGAATTGGCCTAAGCCCGTTATTCTTTGATGGCAAAAATTGACTTATGAGGTATGACAAGTTGAAAGATTAGTATATTTAGGAAAAGATTTGTATTATTCTTCCAATATTCATTCAAAAGCATAGAAGGAAAATTTGCAATGAATCTTTGAAGAAAGAAAGGTTTCGAATGAGAAATATTGGAAAATAAAAGGAATATCTCACACAATGACATATATTTGATATTATTATTTGAGCAATGTATCCTTTTGACAATATTTTCTGTTCACAAGGAAAGAAGATCTGCTTGCTTCTCTTGATGACCAAGGTACTCTTGCCTATAAAAGGATCATAATACACTCGTAGTAAAGAAGGGGGGCCACGCACTGAACATACGGCCACAATATAGAGAGAAAATATGTGGATAGAAACAAAGAAGGAGAGGGAGGCTACGGCCATACTTTATGTCATACATCTATAAGAGTTTTCCTAATGTGGTCTATGTTAATTGATATTGTAATTTACTGTTTTATGGGATTAGTTTAATAAGGTGAGATAGAAGGTTTCTTAATTACTTTAATATATGACTAGCTAATGTGGGTCGAGTTGAGCTCAGCCCATAATGAGAGGGCCTGGCTGGAAATTCTATAAATAATGCTCAAGTCTCTTCTTTAACCCTAATATACACAATTATCATCACATAAAGAGCATTTACCAAAACATTAAAGGTGATGGGCAATCTCATTGAGTCAGTGATACAAAGGGCAATAGAGAAGAAGCACTCGAGTTTCGAATCGTCACGGTTCTGTATCAGGAACGATGGATCTTAAAACAGGTACGTTAATCTCTCAAATCGATTATATGTGTTCTTTTTTTATAGTTATGGAGATCTTGGGGTGTGCTTTCACATCTTACATGTGGTATTAGAGCAGCCATAACCTAGAAGTCGAACGTATAGATTTTGCCCTTTTTTCATGATTTTTTATGTAGCAAAAATGAATTTTGATCATATAAATGTAATGGGCTTGTCAAGACGATCAAAATCGTGGTAGGCGCGCTGCCGAGGGATGCCTTACCCACCCCCATGTGCAGCTACACGCCCTCATATGCGCCAACGCATGGGTGTCACTAGTGCATGCTTTGCATGCACGATGTTGACTTCATCACAACGTCAGCGATCGGAGACATGGGTTTTTTTTTTTTTTTTTTTGAACAAATTGGAGACATGGGTTTGACCCAACCTGACGTTGACCTTCGACTTGACCTATTGACTTGACCTGGTTGACCGAACCCGAGATCCCCATTGACCCACCCAATTCGGTTATCTATTGACCGGTCAAACCGGTTGGAACGAACGTTGACCGGTCTAATCGGGCGTTGACTAAGTGGACTAACAGTTAGACCAGTTCAAGCATGTGACGTGTGCGCTACACGCACCGCACACTCCGGCCACGTGTAAAGGTGTGTTCGAGCTTCGATTTGGGCATTCTTGGTACCTGTGTGCTCGTATGGAGATGTTCTACTCTGTGGTATATTTATTTCTTTTTATGTTTGATGATTTTATGAATGTGAAAATACGTACGGAATCCTAAATACTTGTATTTTTAGGGTATTTTTGCGTTTTTTTTTTTTTTGTATTTTTCTATGATTTTGGAAACATAGGTGCAAGCTCACATTTATATCATCACATAAAGAATGTGTAGAGCATTGATTCATTGATAACACATATAAAGTTCAACATATATTAATAAATGGAGCATTGTAATTAAATTGCATAGTGGGGGCAAGTCAAAAGAGGATCACCCAATTTTAAAGAAAAAGGTATATTTTGTTCTTGAATTTAATCAATTTTGGAATAATACTCTCTCCTTTTTTCTTGCAGATGACGAATTGGGAGCATGTCAAATTATGATGGTGATAGTGGACCGATTAAGCCAGTTCTTTAGTTTATAATAGAAATTTATCGAGCCTCATTTTTCATTACATAGAATCCTATTCATGCACGTTCTTTTATGGAGGGGCAAAAGCAAAAACAGAGCATATATCAAATCAAGGATGATCTTCCACCTTCGATTGATCATTTCCAGCACCCCTTCCCTTCAAATAGGGGCAATCCAAGAACTTCTATTTCTTAATACTCCCCTCTATGTTTGACATTTCCTACACTTCTTGCAAGGATAATTCTTCAAGTGAATGCTTAAAACTATGTTTTCCATGCTTTTGATGAAATTTCTTGAGCATAATAAACTTGTTGATCGGAATTTACAAACTTTTTTGTGCTCAAGGATTTTGCATGATGGTTTTACTTGTTTAATTCACAAATTCGATTGAAGATTGTTAGGATATATCAATTTAATGAATAATGTGGATTGCTTAAACATGCTAAATGAGACGTGTCGGGATGATGAAAGGCAAGCCCTATCCTATACACTGTCCCATGTTTATACACTTGTGAGATGAGTGTAGATTATTCCTTATCTGCAAAATAAAGAGTTCTCTCGTGAAAGATACGACAATCGAAATGATTAGGGGCAATTCATTCTTTTTTCTCAAACATTACAGGTGATCCATTGTTTAATCCCTTTAAGCCCCATACATTTGTAGAGAATTTTTCAAATTACTCCTATCAAGAACCACCACCACATTGAGACAAATTGGAGGTGACTTGATATCTTGAGTTGAGGAAAGTAGGTAGGAATGTTTTTTTGCTTTCATTTGCATTAATCTCCAAGTATTGCTGTTATATTGAATTCATATAGTAATTTAAGTGCCTCAGAATGATGAAGAACGGTTCTTTCCCTATCCTACACACTTATATCCTTTGCATAGCCCACTTGAAACTGCATTTCATTTCATACAAACCCAATTGGTGATCATCCCCTACACTAGGGCAATGTGAAAGACAATCATTCAAGCAACATGGTCTAGAGCGCCAACAGAAGATGAAGACCTCCAAGGGTCCAAATGTTGAATTATTTCTTAAAAATAAACCAAAGCGTGGTTGTTCAATGTATGCATTGTAGATAGTGTGTCAAATGTATAAAAAAAAAAAAATCAGAACTGGAAGTCATGAAAAGGCAATGTGTCTAGTAAAAGTAAGGCCGATGCCCATAGACATGAAAGTAAAAAAAAGGAAAAAAAAAAAAAGAATGAAAGATAGGAGTATGAAAAAGTAGTGTACCTGGTATAAGTAAAGCCGATGTCCATAGGAGAAGATAAAATAAAAAAAAGAGTCAAGATAGATGACTATCAGTTGTAAAAAAATTGTATCCCTAGTAGATCAATACTCAAAAAACTCAAATACCAACATATTACAAGAGCATAGGTGTGAAGGCAATCCCTAATGGAGAAGAAGACTAGTGACGATACCAAGATAATCACTAACTCTCGCTCTTATACACACATTTTGAGCATAGCAATCATTTTGTTTCTCAACATGTGAATCTAGCCTATGTTACGTTCCTTGCAAAATCTCTTCAAAATAGGGCATTTGAATTAATGTAGGAATTCATATGCATCGCTCAAAGAAGTGCAAGTAAGATTATTTATATTTCATTTCATAGGTTTCTTGATTTGTATACCTGGAGATGATTACGGAATTATTCCTTCAAAAGCCTTAACTCAAAGAATCCCCTTTGTTAGGCCGTTAACCAAACCCACACCACGGTCCATGTTCAAGACCTCTCAGATTGGTAAGGTTGTACCACTTATGCGAATACTTGGACTCTTGTTGATGTGATGATAATGAGGCGAAGTGATTATCATAAATAGCTCTTTTAATGAGAGTGAGTGCAAACCATTTCTAATTGAAAGTCTCTCATTTACCTTTCTTAAGAAATCCGCATTATTATTGACATATGATTTTTATCCAACGCATAATTAAAGGTAAAAAATCGAGATCGGGATTTCCAATAGCGATGGAATTCGTTTCTCGAACAAAAAAAAAAATGTTGTTTTTTGTTTCTTTCTTTTGTTTTATTATTATTAGGCAATTTCCCATGCATTTCCATCGAAAACCCAAAAAAATCAAACAATTGACCTTTGAGTTGACTTTTTGGTCAATCCTTTAATAAAAAGTCAACCGTTGACCAAAAGTCAACCATTTGTCAAAAGTTAGCTTTTTGCACAAAATGATCATAAATGGTCTTAATTTCACTTTAACCAAATTAATTTTCAAAAAATTCATAAATTTGACCCAAAAATCAACATTTTAGGAAAAGTAAACTAAAGGGTTGACTTTTGATCAAAAGTTTGACAAAAAACTGGAAAATAAAAAAATCCACAAATCACTTCATTTAAGTTTCAATTTGACTTTAGCATAGAAAATTTTGCGAAAATCTATTAAAAACCTTGTTTTTCGAATTTTTCAATTTCAGGTTCAAAATCGACAAAAAATAAAATTACTTTCGTTCGAGTCATAATTAGGCTTAGTTCATTTTATGACATTTGATCTAGGGATCATTACTCATTCGCTCGTTCATTCAATTTCGAAAACGATCCTGTCGAAATGTGAATTGTCATTTTTAATCTTAATTAGGGGTTCCGAATCAATTCTTTAGGAGTTGCAAACAAACACTTCCATTCCTCTCATTTTCATAAGATAAGTCTGAATCTAGGGTCTACTTTGAGAAATTTACTTAGGAACTTCTCAATTTAAGGAATTTAGCCTTCTTGAACATAGGAAAACCAAGCTAATGAACTTCAATTAAAGAATTCAAGTTGACCCATTTGAGACTAGGGTTTAGTTTCGTGAATTAAGGTTCAATTTCATTATTAAACCTTGATCCATTTTTAGCATAAAAGTCGTGCCATCGATTCAAAGTCAATTTGGATACAATAGGTTACCCTAGGTACAAGCAATTAATCTAATAGGTGCCTCGCAATATTATTTAAATTTAGTTTCGATTAATTTGCGATTTCGATCAAGAAATTATGTGAAATTGTCCAAGTTAGCCTACAAAGTCCAATTGCATGTACCCATGGTGTGGGCCTAATATTTTTCATGTTAATCAAGTAATTTGGCCAATCGAAAATTACCGTATTGCATGTATGTGGTTTGATTGGCCAATCTCTTTAGAATCGGATCGTTTTTCCTCAAATTGAACTAGTTTTCCTTCCAATTTGGTCCTTGAGGTGAGGGACTAAATTGCACCAGATTCAAGATCTAAAGGACCAAGCCATCTAAACCGTGACCGAACTGGCTTGGACGGATCCGACTAGCCACCGATGGAGGAGGCCGGTTTGGCCCTCCGCCACTGGCTCTCAGTGGTTAGCCACCACCCTCGAGCTCCCCATTGTGATTATTTCATTCATGCCCCTCAACTTTCCATATTTTGTGAAAATGCCCCTAAATTTTGTGAAATTACAAAATTGCACCTAATTAGGCTTTAATTGCAAACTTAGTTTGAATGTCCAATTTTGGCACATTGACACCATCTGGACAGCCATGTGACTTTTTTGAACCTCAATTAACTCCTAATAGAACTAATTAGGCCATCCGATCAAGTTTTGGTCGTCGAATTGAGCCGGCGACCGAAATTTGATCTTGAAGGAGAGGCATATAAGCATTTTTCCCTTCAAAACTTTGGGGGTTCATTTTACACAATTTAAGATCTAGAAGTTTGAAACTCTCTCTCTCTCTCTCTAGCCATCTCTCTTTCCCTCTCTCTTGCATGTTTGGCTCCCCCACCGCCGCGCCTCGCCGCCACTTGCCTCGCCGCCTTTGGCGATGTGTACCGTCCTCGAGCATCTTCGCCTCTCGTCCGTCCCCATCGTCACTGCCGTTCCCCTCGGTGTTCGCTGGAAGGGCCCGCCCAAAGCCAATTCTCCTCTCGGCGCAAGATCGGCGGCCAAGCTAGTGGTTGAATCGGTAGTTCTATCCACTCTAATCGACAACCAATGGCGATCCTTGGTGGTCCGACTATTGCAAATCCTTCCATAAAAGAATCCTCAATCCTCTGGTAGTGGGAGCTTGGTCGGACAGCCATCTAAACAACTTCCGAGGGCTAATTTTTCCAAATAGGTCCAAATTGGGTCTAGACTCGGTCCTTCATAGCTGCTGATCGTCTGTCTAATCAGTGTCAATCCGATCCCTCCGGCATCCTTCAGTGTTCCACGAAGGATCCTCAACATCCTCGAGGCGTTGTCATAGTTCGGCATTTGATTGATCAAACTTGTCCGTCAAAATCGTGCAAAGGTAAATATTCACAACTTGAATCTAATGAGGTGAGATCAAGTTAGTCAATCAGGGCTAGGATTTAAACCCAAGGTCTATATCTTATGTTTAGATTTATGATTTAGATATTATATGATGAGATTTGGTGATGTTGCGTTGATTGAAGATGAGATTGAAACGTGATTTTGCATGCATGTGTGAGTTAGTTATTCTAGAAAATCCCACATCAAAGAATTGATGTGGTGTTGAGTAATTAATATATCCTAGTTAGTGCATAACTCATTAATTTAAGTTTTTGGGTGAAAATAGATCCAATTTGACATGTTAGCGGGCTTGGAATTGGGTTTCTTCTTGGCGATCTTCCCAAGTGAAGGTGTCGGACTTCTGCTGCGTGCTCCCAACAAATGATATCAGAGTCGATGGTTGCGCTTTATGGGCAAGTGGACATTGTGGTGTAGCAACGTGAGCCCATAAGTTATTGTAGAAGGATACATAAAATTAAGGGTGAGTGAGTGTCATGTCTCGAATCTCAGGCACGCGCACATCCCTCAGTGGTCGATTAAAATGCGATGTCTCAAGACGCATTGCCGACCCTTTCTTTTTATGTACATACGGAAAAGAATTAAATAAACACCTGACAACAAACAAACACAGGAATAGTAGAAAGACAAACCACCTTTATAAACATACCGGTTAACCTAAGGGTTCATATTTACAAGTCTATATCCAAAAAGAAAACCTTAGGCCACCTACGCTCCAGACCCTTCATCCTCGGGCTCCGGGTTCTCCGCGACACCCTTGGTAACTAACCAACCTAACTAATTAGTTACACTAACTAGATTAACACTAATATTAATTAACACTAACTAACCTACTAAGTGCAATTAACTACCTAATTCCGAGATTAGGGCGTCAACTCATCGGATTAAGGAGGCGACAGGTTCACAGCGACGGTAGCGCAAAGGCAATGAGATCTCGTGACTACGACGCTACCAACAGAGGCTCGAATGAGGTTGAAAATAGCCTACCAGGCTCACGGCTAAGGCTAGAATTCGGTTCTGTGGTGGCTAGATCGAGGGGTTGCTAGTGGCCGGATGGCATAGGGACGACAGCTACTAGGCTGGTCGGGTGAGCTTGACCAAACGAAGAAGGCTGACGGGCTGGCGGACAGTGATCGAGTGGCTAGTTGGGCGGAGCTGGCTAGTGGCGAGCTGAAGGTGGTCGAGCGGGCGGGCGGCAATTGAGGCATGAGGTGGTGCGAGGTTGGTTGGGGACTAGTAGATTGGAGCGGTTGTGCTGGGTGTATGACAGCAAGATGATGATGAGGTGGTGCGGCAGCAACAAAGCATGAGGAAAATGGAGAATGAAGAAAGTGAAAGGAAGAAGAAGAAGAAGCAGCAACAGTGGTTCGGCTAGGGGGATGCGCACACATGAAGAAGGAGGGAGAAATTGGAGAGAGAAGAAAAAGCCAAGAAGGTCAAGGCTTTGGCCAATCAAGGGCCAAATATCCAAGTAATGATCAAAATGCCACAAAGTCTTCAGCCATATAGTCAAGAGACCAACCAATGGCTATTTTCCCTCCAATTCTCACCAAATAAAGACTTTTTGGAGGCCAAATTACCAAACAAAGTTGCCCATCCGAATTTCTTCCATTTCTTTTTACCGAATTGATTTTTCTGCAAATTTCCGAGCTCAACGAAAATTCTCCAAAAGGTAAGACGAGGTCCTAAAAATAAATCGTGACATGCTCAAACGTTCGATTCCCGAAAACAAATTCAATTTCGTGGTTAAATTGATCAGACGCGATTTTAGTACAACCTAACCTATCAAGTAACTTTTAGGGATTTTAGTGCGTTTGACCTGTGGTCGATAATTTTTTATTCACATTTGTGCATCTTTGACTTGTCAACGACTCTTGATTGTCGTAAAAATCACAAGATTTCAATTTCGTGTCCCAAGTACAAAATTGACAGAAAACTGAGTTAGTGTCATTCGACGCGAATTTCACAATTATGCGGAGTCATCCATAATTCAATTACGTGTTTCCATTGAATCAACCTGTATCCGATCACTAATAAATTATAACAGTGTCATATTGACCTTTGCCAATTATTACGGTCGAGCGTTCGATTTCCGATCAAATTCTATAGTCTGTCGCGTTTATATTCCTCAACAACTTTACCTAATAGGTTAGTTAACTCGTGAGTGACCAACTCAGAGAAAAAGGACCATAGGCACGTTGACGAAATGCCCAGTTTATATATTCGAGACAAGGTCGAAATTTAAGATGTCACAGCGAGCTCACACGTGAGGGGGAAATTGTTAGGATGCGCGTGTGAGTGAATTGTGTTAGAAAAGACTCACATCGGATAATTGATATAGTGTTGAGCAATTAATATATCCTAATTGGCCTATAACTCATTGGCTTAAGTTTTTTTTATGAGTGTGGATCCAATTGGATATTTTAACAAGCTCGAACTTAGGCTTCCTCTTGAAAATCTTCCCAAGTGAAGGTATCGGACTTCTGTTGTACGCTCCCAACAGATTAGAGGTCCTAAATCTCATTATTTGACTTCAAAGTGTTCTAGATCTTCGATTTACATTCGATAAGCTTCGATTTGATATGTTATGGGCCTCGAACGAAGTTCGTTTGATACCTAAAATCCATCTCCAAAGTTGGATAATTTCTGATGGTTTAATATGATGTTTTGGTGATTTTGGCTTTTGAACGTGTCATATGTTTGTTGATTTTCCACTGATTTTTGTGTTTTGATTTTGAAGATGATTTCTTCATAAAAGTTGTACGAAATTATGTTGGTCATGACATATCTTTTTTTCTAGAATTTTTGGAATAGATTTGATTAGGAAAATCTTCAAAAAATTGTCATTATACTATTCTGCCCTAATTGAGTCCGACTTGTGTTTGCTTTAAAATGAGGTAGTAAACTTATCCGATTGGATTTCTGTCCTTCGTGAAAGTCGTAAAAAGTGATATAACTTTGTAACTGGGTATAAATCGTGCCAAATGAGCATTGTTTACTAGGTCAATTGCTTGCGCAAAAACATGTTCAGACTACTGCAATTTGAAACATTGAATGCCCTATCCTACTTTTCCCATTTACATGTAGGTTTTTGTGAACTTAACTAGACTTTGGTGTCTTCATGAAAAACGATCTTGACATTGCATTCTACATGTAGGAATTTTTGCAGATTTTTTCCATGTCATTACATCATTGGAAACCATTCATTTTCTGTGCAACTTTTGCTGCAATTGTGGTAGATTATGTACCTATAAAAACGTCTTTGATTGAGCTCCTTGAGAGTGAAATTAATGCATAATACCCTTTGGACATACTTAAAGCATATCACAAGCTTCGTAATTGTTGTAAATCGGCATCGCAGTAGAAGCAGATCGTAATTTTACAATTATGTCGGGAGCTATAGAAATTGATCGAAATAAAACAAGGAACAATAAAAGAAAAGGATACTGGAAATTTACGTGGTTTGGTCCGAATGTCAGAACCTATGTCCACGGGGAGAGCCAGCAAATCAATCCACTATTAATCGGAGAATTATAGGATTACAATCACACATGCACTCAAGTGTTTCCCAGCCCTACTTTATACCCGATACCCACGGTGTTTAACAACTCACTCAATGGACTCAACTCAGCACAAAACCTCTTTGAGCTCTCTCGTCTCTCACACTCTCTCGAGCTCTTTTCTGTTTGCTCTACTTGCATCTTCAAATGTCTTCTCCTTATATAGGGAGAAGGGCAGAGAACAAGACAAATTTGAAAATAAATGGCCTCATTAAATGCAGCGCAGGTGCCCACAAGACAAGCCTACAATCGGCACCGAACGCCCACCATATTCGTAGGCATGCATGCAGATCGTGCATGTGCATGGGCAAGCATTTAATGAGGCAGAGAAGAGTCAACAAACGTGTGTCTATGATCCTTGAAGATAACCGTGAAATGGGAGGTGGGCGGCCGTCTTCAAATTTCTTGTTCATCGAGAGAAGCAAGCGTATGACCATGCATGCACTGACACACGTAGAATAGCTTTTATCTTCCCTCTTTCTTTATCCACAACCAGATGAAAGAAGTCCACAGAATATGACCAAGAAGAGAGGAGAATTCGGCGCCTACGAGATAGTCTTCTGAAGCCACAAGTGTTGACCAAGTTTTCTACGTGCATAGCCATGTGCATGCATTTAATGGCGTAGAAGAAGTTGGACGAACAACTCTTCAGAATTTCATGCTGACAAATGAGAAGAATCCCATGGATTGAAGCCTTTATTTCCAACGTGAAGCGCAGCCGAGGGCGGGATCCTTTCGGCTCCTATCCTGCGCCATTTTTCATCAAATGCTCCGCGCACGTTCTTTCTCGTTTCGGCATGAAAATGTTTTGGGTATCGTATATGGATTCAAACTTGAGACATAATTTAACAGTAATGATGCACATCATGCCTCATTTGAAACTGGTTTGCCATGTAAAAATCATGCACCAAGTCGACATCTCATCACTGAAATTGCCATGCATTTTGGTGTAAGTGCTTCCTAATGATAAGTCATCTTTCGATGCTAACGAATTTGTGTGATTTTTTGCGCATCCATCAAGGATTGAATGTATTAACCAAACTTGTTTGTCATATTTAACCCTACTTAATGTTTGAATTCACAATTTTCATGGATCATTTTTTGCCATGCTCATGACTGACTTGCGCACTTTGGTAATTGCCATCATTTGAACATGAGTCGACCTTAATTGAACTTGATGGATCTTAAAAAGTCTTAGGATGTGTCTTAATCTTTCTAACGACGCCAATTTTGCATCATTTGCATATTATTTAACCCATTTTCTATTTTTGCAAAATTTGCTCGCAATCTACTATGAGTGAAATTCGGAATGCTTGTCCTGTCCTTATTGAGTCAGATTTTTTTCCATTTTTGTATGAATTTTTCAGTGAGGATTCTAAGGTTGAGTTTAGAATTTTTAGACATCGTTTGTTAGGTCAAGTTGTTGTTGATTCGCCATGATGTCCCGCTCTTCTGTTCTGTTTCTAAAGTGTATTCTTATGTTCTTGATTTTTATAAATTCATGCATAGCTTATCTTAGGATACTTCCTTCATGGAAGTTGTTCTTTATTGTGTGCTTGATGTTCTGTAATTTTCTTAGGGCCAATTATCCATGGGCCCTACCACAATTGGTTTGATATTGATTCCCCCGTTTGATGGTTTCTATTGTGATTCTCTACTGTGATTTCATTCTAGGATTTTGTTTTTAGGATGTTTTGCATGCTGAATTAAGGCTACTTGTCTTCACGAGTTTTTATCCTCATTTTCTCAATTTCATACACAAAAATTCTTGGAAGATAAAAATCATTTTGTTGTGCTTTCCAAACCTTTCAAACGTTGCGAAACAATTTGAAATTTCATGTTCTAATTGATTTGAACTCAATTTCATGTTTTTGCATGGCTTGAAATTTTCATATTTAAAATGCCTGCGAAGCTCAATCAATGTGCCCATTGATGCACCTGAATTAACCTTGGCAAGTAAATGTGCCTCATAACTATGATGGAATCATGTCACCTTTTCATCCAAACTCTCATATTACGCTTTATATTCAAATTTCCCAAATTGTGTTTTGGCTTGACATTGATATTGTCTAGGTTTTGACCATATTTAGGGTGCCTGTGAAGCTCGATCAATGTGCCGATTGATGCATCTGAGTTAACTTTGGTGGTTAATGTGACATAACTTTGCCATGCTGTCAAGAATTTTATTTACAATCCATCATTTGATTCCTTCTCAAATTACTTTTGGCTATCACTTGAATCCTTTTTTTAGCTTTGGTTGTGTTCGCTTTTATAGAACATGTGTGATTGTGTTTGACGCTTGATGATTGAGTAAGTGATCCAGTATTGGTTCGCTAATCTTGTTTGATTGATTCAGAACCAAGGCCTAATGGCCTACATGCATGTTTACTTGCAACTATGCATGTGAATTTTAGATGCATGCAAAGGTGTGATGCTTGATTCCACGAGACATCTTGGGTCACACTTAGAACCTGTTTTAGAGACTTTTAAGTGTTGATTGCCATGCAAGAACACAAATGATGGCCAATAATTATAAGTCGTCAATGAATGAATTTGGTAGGTATCCTAGATGGTTCATTGCATGAGTTACAAAGGCTAATTCTAATGCCAAATTTGATCAATTAGGCATATTTGTCTTGATTTCTTAACTGTTTTTGTCTGTTTTGTGATTGTGTTTGTTTTTATATGTTTGTAATGATGATTGTTTCTTTCACATTATAAGTACCTAATCTTTGTATTAGATTAGGCTTAAGGTACGCCCATGGAGGTGATGATCCCCAAGACATGAAGATGATGAATTGTCGGTGTAAAAATCTGACCTTTTTTTGTACCATTTTTCCCCGATATATGTTTCGGGTTGCTTCATGTCATATAAATGCCCGACGAGTTGCGGGTTTATTTCTTTTGATTTACTTTCTATTTAGGGTTTTATGTTATATTTACCGCTTTCTTAAATTGTTTTGTGTGTTTATTTACCGCATTGTCTTTAAATTTCAATTGATTATCTCCTTTCCTTTTTTTTCCTTTAATAGAAATAGAATGGCATAGAAATCAACCATCCACGCATGATTACATACTTATTCTTATTAGCATGAAAAAGTAAAAAGACACGCATGGATATCTTAGGAAATACAACAAACCGTTAGTTACTAAAAAAGCATTAGGGATAAGTGCATTAGAAGTTTTAAAACTTAACATGAAAATGCAATTGAGTCCTAAAACTTTCAAAAAGTGCAATTACATCCTAAAATTTTCAAAAGGTTCAATTAAGTCCTAAAACTTGTCTCGAAAGTGCAACCGAGTCCTAAAATTTTTAAAAAGTGCAATCAATGGAAGGACTTATATTGAACCATTTTGATAAGTTTTATGACTTGATTGCACTTTTTGAAAGTTTTAGCACTTTAATTGCATTTTCATAATAAATTTTAGGACTTCCAATGCATTTATCCTAAAGCGTTAATAAAAATATTAGCGTAACCCAAACCCTCAAACCTTAGAATCTCTGATTACGCAGATATCGAGGGACCACCCCCGACCCTCGATTGGGTTTTCTAGCCGACCCCCAAAAACGAGGCTAGTGGCAACTCCTATTCTTCATCTAGGTTGTCTTAACCATGTCATAGATAATAACTTGATCCGTCGTGAGGGGTATGAGTCTCGAGGAGACTCACTATGATTTAGCATATTGGATGTGGAAATCGCCTTAAAGGATGAAATGATGCCATATTAATGGATGAAAGTACCATCGAGATGACTACCATGGTAAAAGTACCCCTAAATTTGTTAGTCACACCTAATCTCCTTTTTAAATGTGTACCATGATTGTGAAAGCAAATCACAACAAATTCCACTGTCAAGTAAGATACAAGCTTGGAAGAGCTCACGACCGTGATCAAGCAAACTCATATGGTGGATTCCAAAAGATAAGGTGATGCCATCTATTGGAACATATACCGTGAAAGAGCTCTCATGGTCAAGTACCCCTAAACCCAACTTTTTTCTCATAACCCCTCTAAGGACTAAGGTTGGGTTGCGACAGGTTTAGCAACTTTGCTAGGGATTGGTTACTAGTTAGAGGACTCGAAGCCATTTGAAATAGTTGTCACGTTAACAACGTGTCTTATGTAGGATCATCTGCATGTCAAAGTCGAGTGGAAAATGAAGTAGGTCGATCTTGTGGTAAATGGTCTTGTAAGTGGGAGTTATAAAGGGTGACATGCTTGTAAACCCCTTATCTTGAAGGTGGTGAAAGTATGTACAAGTGTATGTTGAGTTATATTGAAGTGCTGACTATTTAAATTTAAATGCATGTTTAAAAGTTTTAGCACGACATTGCACACTGACACCTAAATTTTGATTAGGTTATTAATTAGGCCTTAATTTCTTTTATATTTCCTTTTTTCGGATAATAGGCAAAACAAATAACAAAAACAACAAAAACCAAATAAAAACACAAAAGAAAAAAAACAAAAAATAAAACAACCCATTTTCTCCCTCTCTTCCCCCTCCGCATGGGCCTCTACGGCCCACTTTCCTTCTCCTCCGGCCCAACCCTTTTCGGTCTTCTTCCTCCTTCGTCCGCTCTGCAACGCATGCGCAGAGGGCGCGACGCCGGATGAGCGGACGAACGGCGACGCGCGTGAGAAGGGGGGGTGCAGCTGGCGGACAGGTGGCGGATGGGACACCGGTTCGGCCACGGGGGTCCGGTCGGCAAGCCAAAGACCGGTGGCCGAGCCTCTCCGTCGACCGGACCTCCTCACTTATAAATAACGGAGCATTTCCGTCGTCAAAGGAGGGCAGAGAAGATCGCGAGCTTGGAAACTTCCTCCTGAGAGACTTCGGAGGAGGTTGAAGAGCGAGCGAGAGAGAGAGAGGCCTGCGAGCTCCGAGAGATCCCCTGAGAGACTTCGGGGAACTCAAAGAGCGAGCAAGGGCGAAGCGATCGGGTCGCGAGCTCAACGACCTCCCTCCGAGAGACTTCGGGGGAGGCTGGCGAAGAGCGAACCCAGATCTGCGAGAACTCGAGAGCAAAGAGAGGAGAGAGATCGAAGCCGCGAGCATTCAAGCTTCCCTAGAGAGACTTCAGGGGTGGCTCGATGCTCGCGAGCCCAGATCAAAGGGAGGGAGCAGAGTTCGGGCACCCTCCGCCGTCGTAGCCGCCGCCGTCGCCACCGTTCGCCGTTCAAGCTGCCGTTCACGGACAGGTAATGTACCGCCACCATCGCCGTCGCCGTCGCAACCCCCCCGTCATCCAGTCCTCGTTGATGCCGCCATCACCACGAATAGGTAGTGCTACCGCCGCTGCCGCCGTCGCCATCGCCGTCGCCATAGCCTCCCCCCCTCTCCATAGTTCAACCGTCGTCGCCACCGTAGCTGTCGCCGCCGCCGTCACCTTCGTCCCCGCAGTTGTGCCTCGGCCCTCTCCCCCCTTGGCGCCGCGGATACGCAAACCCTAGGGTTTGCGATTTCCGGGTCACGAAGCGGATCCGGGTTTGGAAAGCGGGTAGGGTTTCCGCGATTTAAGGGGCGGCGGAAACCGGGTCGGGAGTTGGGTCGGACCCGGGTAGGGTTTCGCTAGGAACCCGGGTCGTCGGGCTGGGCCGAGCATCCCCAAACGCCCGGCCACGACGGCTTTTATTTTAATAAAATAAAAAAAAAAATATAAAAAAATGTTTTAATTCCCGGATAAAACTGTCGGCTTTTTTTATATTATATTATGTAATATTTTAAAAAAAAAGAAAAATCAAAAATAATTTATTTATAAAAATATAAAAAATATTTTAATTTTCAGAAAATACCAAAAAATGTTTTAAAATATTAAAAATGTTTTAATTTCAAAAAAATCGAAAAAAAATATTAAAAATAAAAAATAAAAAAAATCAAAAATATTCCATATTTTCCAAAAAATGCCAAAAAAAAGCCAAAAATTCAAGAAAAAGCCAAAAAATTCATAAAAAAGCCAAAAAAGATTTTTTTTTCCAAAAAAAATACCAAAAAAATCTCTTTTGTGTCCAAAAAATAGGAAAAGACTCAAAAAATGTTTTTCCTCCCAAAAATGCATGGAAAATCCCTTGAAAATCCAAAAGCCTTAGGGTTTAAACAAGATTAGGTACCGAAAGGGCATTAGTGATTAACTAGTGTAATCAAGTCCCCGATCCTAATTTTCTCTAGTTGCATAGGAGTGAGTATTTCTCCGATACTTCACTTGGGTTTCTAATCAACCCACCCCAAATCGATTAGTGGCGACTCCAATTTAAAAATTAATTTACAGGTTAAAAACTTGAACCATTAAAGTCATGAATTGGTGGACTTGGGAGAGTCCGGGCTTAATAAATTTAGCCGAGCCATTAGCCTCCTTAGGCGCTTGTACCCTAATCGCGGCGCCAAGAAAAAAGAGGTCGCGACAGCTTGGCGACTCCACTGGGGACCATTTTTTAGGACTTAGGCCATTTCATCTCCGTTTAAATACTTTGCTGACTTAGGTTTTTTTCTTTTGTGTAGGGTAATAGCTTAAAGTTTTTTTTTATCCTGTAAAAATAAATGTTTTGTGATTATAAACTGTTGTGCATCCTTAAATATTTTAACACTACACATGGCACACACAACCCGGCCGTCGGACCTAGGCCGCCATAGGATTTCTAGGATGGTGTTAAGGAAGATACGACCTCGAATGCAAGACTGCGATGTAGAGGTTGCCTTTATTTTCTCCGAATTTCTTAGCCGAGGTTAGGAGGGTATGCTGCTAACGCGAGACTGCGACGGGTGGATATCCTTTTAATCTCAACAAACCTTCTCAGTTAGAAATCGAGCCGCACGTCCCATGCGCATGTCTTTGTGCTTGTCATTTTATTTAAAAGCAAAGTGATTTCTTTACTTTTACTCAGTCTTTTTATTTGGCCCATGGCAATTTAGGATAAACTTTTCAAGTCCTAGTTTATATGCGATGGGGAAAGATGATATCTAGTTCATTCCTACTCCCAAGGCAGAGCTCTTCAGATGGTGGGGTCAATTAGATCAATTTGCCCAAGAGCGTGTGAAGGCCAAAGTCGGTCATCTCCTATTGTTGATCCAAATCACTGTTCGCCCTGAAGTCATACAAGCCATGGCACATTTCTGGTGCCCAAAGACGGTTACTTTTATATTCGGTAGGTTTGAGCTAACCCCAACTCTGGAAGAATATAGCATCATCACTGGAATGCATCTTGAGAAAAAGCTCGTCAAACCATCGACTGGCGCCCTCCTATGGCGCGGGTTGATGCGACTTTTAGGAACTGAAATCCATGTCATGAGGCAAATTCTCGAAAACAACCATAATGTATGCCCTTTAGAATTCGTGAATGCATGTTTTCAAAATCAGCCTATGATCCTAGAAAAGTGAGATTTTTCTCTTGGCTTTTTCGGGCTCATCATCTTCCCCTATCAAAGAAATGCCATAAGTCCTAAGATGGTATGGATAGTTGATCAAATCTTGAGAGGGGGAATTATGTCAACATGATTTTAACTGAAACATTCTAGTCCTTTAATCGTTTTAAAGACAACTCGGAGAAAATCATGCGAGTCTCTCCTGAAATTTTACAAGTTTGGTTCTTTTCTCACCTAAGCGAATTTCGAGACTTCATGCGATCATCTGAAACAAATGCTTTTAAAAATCCGTTACAAAAATTTATGGTTTTAGGACCATACATTCCCAATCAAAGCTGTTTAAATTGGGTTGACCTCCTAAGAAACCCAGCTCCTGAGACATTCTAATGGTGTGCTGGTTGGTTCCATGAAAAGAGAGCTCGCTTTTCTTTCATACGCACCCGCCCAATTCCATTGCTCGGCCTCACCAGCGCCATTCCCTATTACCCATATCGAGTAGCACGACAATATGGAGCCATTCAGGAGATCCCACCGCCTTTCAAGAGGATGATCCCTCTAGTTCTTTTCAACACAAGCCGTGACTATGCAATCGAAATTTCTATTGTTGAGGAAACCTGGGACAAGTGCCATCGCAAAAGGATCGTGGTACCTCAAGGGCTTGAGGGAGAAGAAAAAGCCCACCACGCCTCCATGTCCTACATCCACAACCATCGTATCCTAACAAAATGGAAGCCATTAGTCCCTCACTCAATCAGAGAGAGCAGCCCACACGAGCAAGGAGAGCTCATGGAGAGGGATTTGGGAATGGACTGGATGCACACCTCAGAGTCGGTCCAAGAAAGCAAGCATCTGCGCAAGCACAAAACTCCCCGTCGCATATAAATTGGCAATCATGTCCCCCTTAGTGTTAATAGTGTGAAAAGTTTTGTCCCATTGTTTAGGGACTTTTGTTTAATATCTAGTATTTCATCCCGTCATTTCAATTTCAAGTTTTAGATGTTAGGAGTTTGCAGTCTATAAATCATCTTCTGATAAATAAAAAAACAGGTAGATCATTGCCATGGGTCAATCTTTGTTTAATTCCGTGCTCATTTATTGTTTTCACAACGAGCAGGTAATTATGAATCGCCGACCACCAATCACCTGCGAATGGCCTCATGCAATAGGGCCCGATCAGAATGATGTACAAAATCGCCTTATTAACATTGAAGACGGCATAGGACAGATGTCCATTGTCCTTCAACAACTCTCAAGACAAATGAAATCCACTCAAGCTGAGCCCAACTCTATAGTTGCCTCAAACACCGTCATGACACCTGCAAATTTGCCAGAAAATAGCCAATACCATAGATAGTTTGAAAAGATCATGAAAAAGTTAAGCCAGCTGCAGGAGCAAAATCCCATGGACCTGTCCAATTACGCTGGCATTGAGATTCCTGAAGAGCTCAAAGCACCTAAATGCGAAAGGTACGCTGATACCTCCCGCCCAGAGACCTACTTATAGGCCTACCTGGTTCGAAGGATGATTCAATCGTACCAATCGAGCTTGACTAGCCCTGCCTTGCGATGGTACATTGCTAGGAAGATTAGTCCCCTTAAAACTTGGAGGGAACTAATTCATGTTTTTCACCATGAGTATAATATTGACATCACCCCTGACATCACCTTGCCCTGCTAAGAGCCGATGATTGTGGAGCACGAGGAACCATTAGTCGCTGAGATAAGAGAAGAGTATGTCAATGGAGCCTTGCATAATAAATGGGCAATTGAACAACATCCTATTATTGGAAAATTTCCCAGTAGGAAAGGCAAGGAGCCTTTGTACGAGATCAAAGACACAGAGCTTGTTCAAGACCGGGGCACGACTGGACAACTCCCTAAGCTTACTCCAAGAGCTAGGGTCCAAAGAATACCAACCGCTATCAACCTGGAAAGTGAATCAGACAGTGAAACTCAAATGTCTCTCACTTCCCTCGACATAATTGAGCTGGCAAAACGAAGGGCCCTACTCAAAAGATCTAGACCAGAAGCCAAGAAAAGAAAGCCTAAGCAGATCAATGCAGCATCTACTAACGAGCCACCGCACCAAAGCTTCGAGCATTCCCGAGAATACATCTTTGAAGGCTACCCTCATCTAGAGTACAACCCTGAAGACTTCCCCACCCTAGAATACAATCTCAAGGACTTCCAGCGTTATTTCGACAATGAAACTGACGATTCATCATATAACTATTTCCTACTCTCATATGGGGATGAAGGCCCATCAGAAGAGGAAGCATACGTCTTTATCCGTTATGATCCTAACAAAGTACTAAGCTCGTCCTCTAATCATGAGGATAGCTTCAATACTTCATCCTCATTCAGAAGTTTTGACCAAGAAGAAAGCAATGGGGTAATCTCGATAGAGTCCAACTTCCCTGAAATAGAAAAATTCACCACTACAACAGATAAACAGTGGGAAAACCAGTGGCCTAACCAAGATACATCAAGCTCGTCTTGCCTCGTAGGATTATGACCCCCATAGAAACGTGGATACCCAATCTCCGCAAGTATAACGGCACGACTTGCCCCATGGCCCACTTGCAATATCTTCATGCTGAAATGAGTCGGTGCTATGGCTCAATGTCATTCACAACTCAGGCCTTCCAAGAGAGTCTTACGGGATCTGCATTACAATGGTTCATCACAGCAGATATCTACCTCATGAGAGATTGGAATGAGATGTCTTCTGCATTCATGCTTCAATATCAAAGCCAGATTGGGACTGAAGTGCCTTGTCAGAACTTGGTTCACTTTAGAAGAAGACCAATGGAGGATTTCCGAGCATATGCAAAAGAGGTGGGAGGCTTTTATGATGCAAACTTACCCTCAGCTGGCCGAAGAAGAAATGATAAAGCTATTCACATGGGCTTTACCTCGCAAGCATCGTTGTTGGTTGCATGGGTTGCATTTCCATAGCTTCAATGAAGTGGTCCTCTCATGCGAATACTTCGAGTCTACTGGAGGTGAGGAACTCAAAGGTGCTTGATTTTAGAACCAACACTATCAAAGCACTCCTTTACACAGGAATTGTCATGGGTTTTACTTGTTTCATGTTTCTTATCTTGTCTAGTGCACTACTGTTGTATTGTCCATTCCAAGTACTCTATTGTACAGTTCTAATATTTTGTTTTAAGAGCATGGGGCGGTACTCCAAACCAGCCCAATGATGCTATCCAACCATGAAAAAAAAATATCATCCAAGGAGAATACTGAAGACTGGGCTTCCTAATGCTTTCTTTCCCCCCAAAGATATATATTCTTGAAAACAAAAAATGTTTCATCACCAAAAGCTTTCAAAAAAGATGATAAATTTAATCATGTTTGTCTTTCTGACTCACTCACTTTGTGTTTTAGAATATCATCCCCTTTGATTTAGTATGACAAAAGGTATTTGAAACTGACACATCATGTGAGCTCGCCAAATTCAAAAACACCATTTCTAGCAAGACAGTGGGGGCAAACAGAAAAGATCATCCCACTTTGAAGAAGGTAAGTTTTATCCTCTGAATATAATTTTGGAAATGATGTTCTCTCTCTTCTATTTATAGGAAACAAAGGATGGGACGTAATAGGCACAGTCATACTATTGAACTTGAAGCATGCATAATATGATAGCTCAAGGGAGAAAATCCAAACAATTGAAATGATCTCTAACCCCTATTCGAGCAACTAGATGGCATTGGTTTAAAAACCCACTTCATGCCAAGAAGCACATAAAATGATTCTCCCAAGAAGTAATTGCCATCAAAGAATTGGAGATTTTGATTGTCCAAATTCCATAGAAGCTTGAGGTACATGACTTTGCCCAATGTGATATAGTCAAAAACAGAAAAAAATTCCAAAGAAAAGGCGTTGAAGATTAATCAACAACCATCAATCATGCATACATGGCCATGAGTGAGGAAGGTCAATCGAAGAAATGTCAAACTATGCCAAGACGAAAAGGCTATCACATTCAAACATCATCGAGTCAGCAAATACAAACTTTGGAGAAGATAATTTGGTATTGTTTCAATACTCCCCCTCTTTGAATTCACTTTTGACATATTTTCCCTATTTGACAGGAAGCACCATTGGGATTCAAGAGCCAAATTTGATGGTTAGGCAAATCAATATTGGCCAAGCTAGTACATGGAAATGACCTATATCAAAATTCACCGACTTCGTGTAAAATGACATGTCATCCAAGAGCCAATTTAGAGAATAATTGACCTAATGAAGCAAGGACATAGGACTTCGTGTCCCCCTTCTCACTTCAGGTTCACCCAATCATCCGCAAACCAAGTGAAGGGTAAAGTTGTATGACTTTCCAGTTTATTCAACTCTTGAAAGAGTTCATGACTAACACATTCCCTCTTGTTTGTTGCGGGATCACCCGGCTGTCAAAAGCAAGGATAACAAATCAAAGAAGCATGTCATGTTTGACAAGGATAATAATCAATGAGAGGCATGACAAACTCTCCCAAATGAAATGGTGTCTCAAGTATCGCCAAAGCAAATGACAGAAATTTTTCAGGCCTCAACTCACATTTGATTTTGGCCAGACTAATTGATCTACTTGTATATCTTCTCTTTTACAGGGGCAAAAGCAGAGATGCCCGATCAAATTCCTAATCCTTGGCTGATTATTCATGTGTCATATCCCTAATCAATAGGGACAATCATCGACACCCCTTTGTGAATAGCCCTTTTGATATCCAAGATTTAACATATTTGGAAAAACCATTCTGTTGGCCCTTAAAGCTATCAACAAGGTCTTCTTGAGCAAAAACCATTCATTTGTTTTGAAAGTAAAAACTCTCATGTTTAAAATGCTGCATGCCTTTTCTAAATGGAATTTTGCATGATGATTTTGTTTGTCTAAATCACCGATTCCACCAAGGATTATTAGAATAGACAGCTAAGTGAAGAATACAAGATTGATTGAGCATGCTGGATGAGGCGCGTCAGAATGATGAAAGGCAAGCCATATCCTACACACAATCCCCCCCATCTATACACTTGTGAGATGAGTGCAGAAGATTCCATGGCTACAGGGTAAAGAGTTCTCTCGCGAATGGTACGATAACCAAAATAGTGAGAGGCATTTCATTGCTCACCCCTTTGAGCCCCATACAATGGTAAAGCTTCTCTCATACCCCGGTCAAGAACCACCCCACATTGGGGCAGAGCGGAGGCAAAACAGCATCACAAGGTGAGAAGAGAGATAGAAATTTTATTGCTCACACTTGCATCAATCTTCGGGTGTCTTTATTGCATATCAACACTCGTGTTAATTTAAGTGCCCTAGAATGAAGAAGAGCAATTCTTTCTCTACGCACTTGTATTCATTGTACAACTTAAGTGAGTCTGTTATTTTACCCTCACATCGAGACAAAACAGAAATTATTACCATAGCTCGGAGCGCTAGCTGAAGACGAAGACTCAAGAGTCTAACAACAGTGTCGTGATTGAACTTGCCTAGGCTAGTTCCTCTAACGACAAGAATGAAAAAGCATGGGCATAAAAAAGCAGTGTACCTGGTAAGAGCAAGGTCAATGCCCATAAAAGAAGAACTAGAATAAAAATAGGGGCATGAAAAAAGCAATGTGCCTAGTAAAAGCAAGGCCAATGCCCCCCAGTCAAATATACAGCCAAGAAAAGTTGTTGTTGTGGTCCATAGAACTTCCATCTGACAAAAAAGACTAGTGACAAATGCCAAGACAGTCACCAACTCTCACCCTCTTACATGTGAGCCAAGTCTACGTTACATCCCATTGTAAAAGTCTCTTCAGACTAGGGCACTTCAATTAACGTAGGATTTCGTATGTCTATAAACATCACTCGAAGAAGTACGAGCAAGATTACTCTATCTCTTTTCACAGGATTCTTGACTTGCAAATCCGGAGATGATCGTGCGGCACTTCGTTCATGAGCCTGGACCTCAACGGTCCCATTTGATGCCGTTGACCAAGTCTTCATCATAATTTCAACAAAGACCTCTCACATTGGTAAAGTCGTACTGTTTGCGAGAATACTCGGACCCTTGTTGACATGATGACAGTGAGATAGTGCGGTCCTTGTAAATCCTGCATCAATGGTAAGGATAGCCTTTTCTATGAGAGTGAGCGGAAAGTCCTTTCAGACTGAAAGTCCCTCATCTGGCATGCTCAAGACATCTACATTCAAAATGAAGGTTGTCTTTCAAAATCTTCCCCAGTGGAAATCAAAAGATGTAAAACTGACAAAATTATCATGCGTGAATCTCATTTGAACTCATGAATTTACAGCATATACAATCATTTGTGCATATTGTGCAAATAGCAGACATACTCTTAGAGATCAGAGATATTGCCAGGTAAGTATATCTCTATCCCCATTTGTCTTAAGGTACCTATCACTGTCCATGTACTCTCTTATTGACACTCAACCTATTTGAGTCGTCCTTTGAGTTTGTATGCTTACTGCTGTCTAGGTATCCCTATTATCCTTGAATACCGGCCACCATTCGGATACTCTCTTTTCCTGACACTCGACCTGTTCAAGTTTTCCCCAGAATATTGATAATTGTGACTAACCAAGTATCCCTTTATCGTTGAATACCTACTGTCTAGGTATCCCTATTATCTTTGAGTACCGGTCACCGTTCGAATACTCCCTTTCCCTGACACTCGACCTGTTCGAGTTGTCCCTAGAGTATTGATACTTGTGACTGACCAAGTATATCTTGGAATACCTACTACTATCTAGGTATCCCCATATCGTCAAGTACCCACCGTTGTCCAGGTACTTCCTTTTCATGACATTCAGCCTGCCCGAGTTGTCCCCAAATAATATAGTAGCTGTTCAAGCATTCTATTGCTTTGCTTGGCACTGCTGTCCAAGTATGCTTTCTAGCACTTGGACCTGCCTGAGTGGTCCCAGATCATATCATTAAATACTTGTGTTCATCCAAGCATTCGAGTACTTTGTACACCTGCGGTTACCCAAGTGTTTCAGCCCTTTTAAGTGCCTGCGGCAATCCAAGTAAGCCTCATACCACATTCAAGCTTATAATACTAGGAGGTGAGAGACCTTCAGGAATACGCGGGGCACGCCCTCGATATTCCCAATAACAAGAGGTGAGAGACCTTCACGAATATCCCGGGTACGTCCTCGATATTCCCCTTTACCAGGAGGTGAGAGACCTTCATGAATATCTCAGGTACGCCCTCGATATTCCCAATTACCAGGAGGTGAGAGACCTTCATGAATATTCAGGGCACGTCCTCAATATTCCCCATACCATGAGGTGAGAGACCTTCACGAATATATGAGGCACGTCTTCGATATTCTCAATTATCAAGAGGTGAGAGACCTTCACGAATATGCGAGGCACGCCCTCGATATTCCCATTACAAGGAGGTGAGAGACGTTCACGAATATTCCAGGTACACCATCGATATTCCCAATTACCAGGAGGTGAGAGACCTTCACGAATATGCGGGGCACGCCCTCGATATTCCTATTATGAGGAGGTGAGAGACCTTCATGAATAATGAGGCACGTCATCGATATTCCCCAATATGCCAAGAGGTGGGAGACCTTCACGAATATGCGAGGTACGTCCTCGATATTCCCAATTATCAAAAGGTGAGGGACCTTTATGAATATCCCAGGTACCCCTTCGATACCTGTGAATGCCAGGTATTTTGTACTTGTAATTATCCAAGTAGTCTTTCGACACCTGCAAGCAATCAGGTACTCCTTCAACGTCTGCGAACACCCAGGCACCCTCCAAGAGTTTGTACTTTGCGATCATCTAAGTACCTTTTCGACGCCTGTAAAAGCCCAAATATCGTCCAGGTTAGTACTTGTGAATATCCAGGTACTCTTTCAAATGCTTGTGAATGTCCAGGCACCCCCAACAAGTTGATGCCCTGAGAAAGGTCGGTGCATCCTCCTGAGAAAGGTCGGGTTCCAGCTGGTGTCTTCGAGAAAAGTCAGACACCCCACAAATCGATGCCCCGAGAAAGGTTAGTGCATCCTCTTGAGAAAGGTCGGGTTCCAAGTGTGTCTTTGTATTTGTGATCATCAAGCACTCCCAACAAATCGATGCCTTGAGAAAGGTCGGCGCATCCTCCCGAGAAAGGTCGGGTTTGGAAAAGCAATTCCACGTCAATGCGACCGAAGAAAGGTTCGGGTCCTAGACAAACAAATATTGCTCTAACAGGCGACCGAAGAAAGGTTCGGGTCCGCATCTCCCGAGAAAGGTCAAGGGTACCGAAGAAAGGTTAGTGTCCTAGACAAACATCTTATTGCTCAAGCACCCACAAGAAAGATGATCCCCGAGAAAGGTCGGCGCATCTTCTGTCACGGTGACTGAAGAAAGGTTCCGGTCCGAGACAAATCACTTATTACTCTGACAAGCGACCGAAGAAAGGTTAGGGTCCGAGACAAATCACTGATTGCTCTAACATGCGACCGAAGAATGGTTCGGGTCCTGGAAAAGCAATTTCCCGTCAAGGTGACCGAAGAAAGGTAAGATGACGCCTTGATACTTGCCAAAACTCGGGGTTCACACCCTATTTCACTCACTCCTGGTTAGGAACTACAGGTATCTTCTTATCTGTTTTAGTATATGTAAAGTTATATTGCTTTTTTTCTGCATAGAATAATAGGTCCCAAATAAGATATAATTTATTGCATATGTATGGACAAAATTTTGAGGCATATCGGGTTTGTCTTTGAATGCAACCTCTGCGAACTCACCTTCAAAGAGGGTAGCTATTGACACCTAAATTTTAATTAGGTTTATTTTATTAATTAATTTTTTTATATTTTTTTTTGATAATTTTCAAAACAAGAATAAACAACAAAAACCAAATAAAAACACAAAAAAAAAACAAAAAAAAAACAGCCCATTTTTCTCCCTCTCTTCCCCCTCCGCATGGGCCTCTACGGCCCACTTTCCTTCTCCTCCAGCCCAGCCCTTTTTACTCTTCTTCCTCCTTCGTCTGCTTTGCAACACACGCGTAGAGGGCGCGATGCCGGATGAGCTGACGGACGGCGACACGCGTGAGAAGGGGGGCAGCTGGCAGACAGGTGGCGAATGAGACGCCGGTTCGGCGACAGGGGTCCGGTCGGCAAGCCAAAGACCGGCAACCAAGCCTCTCCGTCGACCGGACCTCCTCGCCTATAAATAGCGGAGCATTTCCGTTGTCGAAGTGCACACCAGAGAAGATCGCGAGCTTGGAAACCTCCTCCTGAGAGACTTTGGAGGAGGTTGAAGAGCAAGCAAGAGAGAGAGAGGCCTGCGAGCTCCGAGAGATCCCCTTCAAAGAGCGAGCAAGGGTGAAGCGATCGGGTCGTGAGCTGAATGACCTCCCTCCGAGAGACTTCGGGGGAGGCTGGCGAAGAGCGAACCCTAGATCTGCGAGAACTCGAGAGCAGAGAGAGGAGAGAGATTGAAGCCGTGAGCATTCAAGCTTCCCCCGAGAGACGTTAGCGGAGGCTCAACGCTCGCGAGCCCAGATCAAAGGGAGGGAGTAGAGTTCAGGCACCCTCCACTGTCGTCGCCGCCGCTATCGCTACCGTTCGCCGTTACCGTTCGTCGTTCAAGCTGCTGTTCACGGACAGGTAATGTACCGCCACCGTCGCCGTCGCCATCGCAACCCCCCCGGTCGTCCAGTCCTCGTTGATGCCGCCATCGCCACGAACAGGTGGTGCTACCGCCGCTGCCGTCGTCGCCAACGCCGTCACCATAGCCTCCCCCCCTCTCCGCAGTTCAACCCTCTTCGCTACCGTCGCTGTCGCCGTCGCCGTCACCGTCGTCCCCACAGTTGTGCCTTGGCCCTCTCCCTCCTCAGCGACGCGATTCGGAAACCCTAAGGTTCCCGATTTTCCTAGTCGCGACCCCGGGTTGTCGAGTCGGACCCGGATCGGGAATCGGGTAGGGATTCCGTAAATTGCGGAGGCGGCGGAAGCCGGGTTGGGGTTCGGGTCGGATCCTTGTAGGGTTTCGCTAGGAACGGGTTGTGGAGCCGGTCGTCGGGCCGGCCGGGGTCCCCAAAGCCCGGCCCCGCGTCGTTTTTAAAAAAAAAAAAAAAAAGAGCTCGGGCGCGTATGCGGGCCCGTACGCGGATCCAACCCGGTCGGACCCAACCTGCGGATCGACCCGAGTCGGCTTTTTATTTTATATATATATAATATTTTAATAAAAAAAAAAAATAAAAAATATTTTATTTATAAAAAAATTAAAAATATTTTAATTTAAAAAATGAAAAATGTTTTAAAATAAGAAAAAAAAAATAATTTATTTTCCAAAAAATTCGAAAAAATATTAAAAATATTTTATTTTTCGGAAAAATCAAAAAAATCAAAAATATTCCATATTTTCCAAAAAATGCCAAAAATCCAAAAAAACCAAAAATTCATGAAAAAACCAAAAAATTTTTGGAAAAAGCCAAAAATTTGTATTTTTTCCAAAAAAAATAAAAAATCCCAAAAAATCCTTTTTGTGTCCAAAAAATTAGGAAAAAGACTCAAAAAATGTTTTTCCTCCCAAAAATGCATGGAAAATCCCCCGAACATCAAAAAGCCTCAAGGTTTAAACAAGATTAGGTACCGAAAGGGCATTAGTGATTAACTAGTGTAATCAAGTCCCCGATCCTAATTTCTCTCGGTTGCGCAGAGTGAGTATTTCTCCCGATACTTCACTTGGGTTTCTAATCAACCCACCCCAAATTGATTAGTGGCGACTCCAATTTAAAAATTGATTTGAACCATTAAGTCGTGAATTGGTGGACTTGGGAGAGTTAAAAACTTGAACCATTAAGTCGTGAATTGGCTTCTTCCACATTTATATTTGGACTCACATTTGGACTCGTGTGTCCGGAAGATGATGGAGGGTGGAGGCGAGGGCAAGGGAGCAGAGACGGCCGCGAGCGACGGCGAGCCCGCGATGGGAAGAGACGGCCAGAGAAAGAGCATAGACTAAGGTGAGGGCCGCCTCTGTGATGCTACGATGGATAGCGACGAGGTTGCAGCTGGGAGGAAGAAGAGAGGAAGGCGGTTGTGCGGCGAGGAGGAGAGGAGGAGAGGAGAAGGATCAAGAGGAAGAGGAGATGAAGGGGGTCGTGCGGCGAGCGGCGAGGAGAAGGATGGAGAGGAAGAGAAGAGGAAATGTCGTGTGGTGAGCAGCAAGGAGGAGGAGGTAAAGGAGCTAGGGTTTTGATAAAAAAAATCAAAAATAATATAAAAGGGGACTCTGATGGGCTGGCGTAACTTTTAATTTGGGGGGCAGGGGAAGTGACAGGACAGCCTCTTAGGTGGTGGGGAGGGAAAGAAAAATAAATTTGGGGTGGAGGGAAATTTGGGGATGGGGGAAATGGACGATGGTGGGGGAGGGAAAGAAAAATAAATTTGGGGGTGGGGGAAATGGACGAGGGAAAGAAAGAGAGTGGGAGTGGGGATTTTTTTAATTGAAAAAATAAATAAATGAGATTAAAAAATAATATTGAAAAATAAAAGTACTGAATTTGAATTAAATTAATTAAAAATAAAAATATTCATTTAATATATAACGTGTCTCAACGTGTCGGCATTCTCTATTTTTAAGAAATAACGTGTTGACATGTCGTCGTGTTGTTGTCGCGTGTCCGTGCTACCTAGTATATACCTACCTAATGTCAATTGAGTTTTGAATGATATTTGGAAATTAGCTGGGTTTTGTCTACATATAATTTTACGAGACGATGCTTAGTGGAGCACATTGAACCATGAGAAGAGAAAACGCATAGTTTCCTCCATTGTTATATCTTACACATTTGAGGAAAATTCATAATTGGGTATTATATTTTTATTTAGAGTGTCTTCTTTTCTCAAAACATTTATTTCCTTTAATCAAATGTTGAAACTATCATAAATATTAAACTAAAAATACTGATCTCTTGAGAAAATACAGCATAACTTACCATTGTCGACCTCTAAAATTTCATTTAATGAATTGCACACGCATTTCTAGGGATTGAATTCATCAATAACCCTAATAAAAAATCACCGATCTTACATAGCATCGCATTGGTGTCGCTCATTATTCTCGTTGGATTTAGACTGTAGAGACATCTATACTTTGGCACAATGCATTTACATCGGATTAGGCATGGGCCTAATTGCGAATTCCTCTCAAAATTGGCCCGATGAATAACCGAAAGAGCTAAATGAGCCTTCATTTTTAATCGAGCCTATAGAATACATACTTGGGTCACGCCGGGCCTGTCCACTCTCTCTCCCTCCTATGAATCCACGATAATGGTGAGGAGACTTGCAGCTCTCAATTCGATTTTCTTACTATGTTTATATCGATATTGCGCAATCAAGGATGGATAGAGAGAGGGAGAGCACTTTTGAGGATACGATGACTCGAGAAAAGATAGGTGAAATAATCTTGAGATAGAAAGGAAAGGAAAAAAAATGGTGATTTATGGTGGAATTTCCAAAACAGGAAACGAAATAAGATTGAATGGGAGAAAAAGATAAAAACAAAAGGGAAATGATTAAGTGACTTTCCTTAATTAACTGTGATAATAACAACATAATTTGACCCACAAAAAAGCAAATAACAAAAAATTAGAAATTATTATGGACTTTACTCATTTAAGAATTCGTGGCTCGCATCATGTTGTTATTCTCACAGTTGTCCAAACACTGTTATACTAGCCATACACCAAACCAAAAACAAGATCCGGTGGGACCAGGTCAAGGCATGAAGGAAAGAAAAGAAGATTATAAACATGAATACTAGAAAAAAAAATCTTAAAATGCGTAAAAGCGGATTCAAAATTGTATTTGTCGTGAGGGATTATCAATTAATTCCCTTACCTTTCGCTCCCTTCCAATAATCTCAGTTTGTTCCCTATTCCCCTATGCCGTGTTCCCTTTTGATGGGAACACAAGCCCTCGGTCATGTTAAGATTATTAGGTGACGAGAGTGGTGAATCCAAATCACGTGGCAAAATTGGCCAAGATTGCCAAGTTTTACTTCTGATGTACTTATCCCAGTTAACATTTAAAGTGTATTTTATCTTGAAAACTTGGGCTTATTTAATCAAACGTTGCAACAATTATAACTATTTCATACTAAACACTGATCTATTAAGATATTACAATATAATTTGTCATTATTGACATCTAATTTTCATCTAAAGTGAAATAGCATGCGGGTAGAAAGGAAAGGAAAAAAGAAAGATGAATTATGAAGGATTTTCCCAAACATGATATTTGGAAATTTTGGTGGGTTTTGTCTACCTAAAATTTTACGAGATGATGCTCAGCGAAGCACATTAAATCATGAGAAGAGAAAAAAAAGATACTTTTCTTGCATTGTTATCTCTAATACGTTTAAGGAAAACTTTTGTCGGGTATTATATTTTTATTTAGAGTGCGTTTTATTCTCAAAAATTTATTCCCTTGAATCAAATGTTGCAATTATAATAACTATTTCACACGAACTACCGATCTCTTAAGAATTTACAACATAATTTATCATTGTCAATATCTAAATTTTCATCTAATGAATTGCACATGCTGTTGTAGGGATTGAGTTAGTCAATAAACCTAATGAAAAGCACCGTCCAACGTAGCGTCGCGTTGGTGTCACTCGCTATTTTCTTTGGATTTATATGATAGACATTTATCCTTGGGAACAAAGCATTTACATTCGACGTGGCATGGGTCCAGTTGCGAATTCCTCTCAAAATTGGTCCAATGAACGGCCGAACAAGTGAAATAAGCCTTAAATCCATTTGAGTTTCTAACTCGAGCCTATAGAATGCTGTGGTAAGCCCGGCCTCTCCACTCTCTCTCTCTCCCTCCCATGAATCCACGATAATGGTGAGGAGACTTGCTGCTCCCGACTCGATTTTCTTACTATGTTTATGCCAATGTTGTGTAGAATCAAGGGTTTCTATGCTGTTCTAAGTTAAAGTAAGAGAATAATGCAAATTGAATGAAACTGAAGGTAATCAAGGCAAGATAGAGAGGGTAGTTTTTTTGTTTTTTTTGGTCAGGGATAGAGAGAGGTTGTATCGACCGGGTTTAGAGCACTTTTTAGGATATGATGACTTGAGAAAAGAGAGGAGAAACAATATTGTTGCAGAAAGGGAAGGGCATAAAGGTAATTTATGGGGGAATTTCCAAAACAAGAAACGAAATAAGAGTGATTGGGAGAAAAAGATAAAAACAAAAAACAAGATCCGGTGGGACTAGATGATGGCTCACAGGAAAGAAAAGAAGACTGTAAACAACGCACATGAATAAATGAAAAAAAAAAAATACTCGAAATACGTAAAAGCAGCATTGTAGTTGTAATTGTCGGTTCAAAATGAACGCGATCGAGGGATTATCAATTAATTCCCTTACCCCACATTCCCTTCGGACGATGTCGGTTTGTTCGCTATTCCCTTATCCCGATGGGAACGCAAGCCCTTGGTCGTGTAAAGATTACTAGGAGATGAGCATGCTCAATCCAAGTCACGCGTTAGAAATGACAAAGATTGCTAAGTTTTATGACAAGAAAATGTCACAAATGGTCTTTGGATTTCTATTCAATGTGCAATATCATCCTTGAATTTTTTATTTGCTCAATTTGGTCCATGAACTATCGATAATTGTCCAATCTAGTCCTTCCGTTCAAACCGTTAAGTGAGGACTGTTTTTCTTTTTTTTCTTCTTCTCTCTTCCCTCTGCCGACCCCGCCATTCGCTTGACGCTGGCTTCCCTCCACCAACTCCGCCATGGCCGGCAGAGGGAAGAGAGAAGAGAAGAAAAAAAAAACCAAAATGCCCAATTCCGTTAACTTTAACTAACGTAAGGACAAAATTGGTCAATTTTCAAATAGTCATGGACTAGATCGGACATTTATCGATAGTTCAGGGACCAAATTGAGCAAATCGAAAGTTCAGTGTGACATCCTCGAAATCGACCCGCTTTCAATAAAATGAAATGTGCATTTCGTCGACGTCTTGGCCATTTTCTCGGAGTTTGATCACTCACGAAGTTAGCTAACTTATTGGGTGAAGCCGTTAAGGGATATAACCGCGGTAAAATCCCTAAAAGCTACCTAATTGGTTGGATTGGACTAAAATCGCATCCGGTTGATTTTAACCATGAAATTTAATTCGATCTCGGGAAATCGAATATTTTAGGTAAATGTCACAATTCATTTTTAGGATCATCTCATCGTTTGTCAATTTATTGACGAGTCTGAAATTTCAAGAAAGAAATTATCGGAAGAATAATCGAAGACCGGAAGAAAATAAAAAGGTAATGAGAAAAAGAAAATAATAGAAATAAGAAAATTGGGTTTTCTTATTAAAGTGTTATTTTCTTTCTCTTTTTCTCTCCTCTCTCTCTCTCTCTCTCTCTCTCTCTCGTGCGATTTCCCCCTCCCCCACCGAACACTCTTGCCAAATTCAAATTGGCTTTCTCTTCTCCCTTTTGACTAGTCAAACTCCCAAAACCCTTATCTTCTCTCTCTCTTCTCTCTCTTATCTCTTTTTCTCTCTCACGCTCAACGCTCTCTCTCCCTCACTGTTCGAGCAGAAGCGGAACACCGAAGACCAGAGTAGCTCGCCGGACTGCTGTCTGCTCCACCGCTCGCCGCCCGTCCCGCCGCCCGCACCCGCGACGCCCGCCCACGCACGCTGTGCGCTCCGCCCCGCATCCGTCGACGCTGCCGCTCCTCCCCCGCGCGAATCGGCCTCTGCTCAGCCCTTGTTCCGGCCGTCCAGTCGCCTCTAGCCGCCGCTCGCCGCCGTCCCGACCTCCCCGGCATCCCTCTTGCCCTCTGCCGGCCTCCCTTCGCCACCCTAGCCGTCGGACGAGCTTCGTCCAGCCAAGAACAGTGGCTGGAAAAATGGGTTTCCAGCCCTGTTCAAGGCCCGTTTTGGGCCGTTTCCGGGCCCCGAACCCGAGCCATGCTTTGGGAAGAATTGTTCCTCGCGTCGCCTCCGTCGGATTGATTTGATTTGCGCGCGATTTGGTGAGTAATCTCAGTAATCCCGGATTAGTTTGCTAATTATGCTTAAGGTTGGTTTATTTTTAATTAATTATGTTTAGGTTGTTAGATTAGAATAAATTAGCAATTATTAGTCAGTTGTGATGCGATTTAGATAAATTGATTGTGTAATTAGCAAGTAGACGTGGTCTACTAATTATTGGAAGTGCCTCGGGATTTTTTCCCGACCCTTAGTGGGCTTCAATTAGGCTTTTCGGGCCTAAGTGGAATTTTTGGTATTTAAATATTAATTTTCGAAATTAAATTAATTAAGTATTTATTTTCCGAAAATTCAATTGGATGGCCCGTGACCGGAAATTTATGCTGATGACCGTGGTGAAGTTCATTTATTCAATTGGGCCTTATTTTGAGCTAAACAGAATTTTTAATAATTAAAAATTAATTTTCGAAATTAATTAATTAATTATTTATTTTTCGGAAATTAAGATTGAGATGGCCGACGACCGAAATCTTGTGCTGATCATCGTGGCACAGTCCGTTTATTTAATTGAGCTTTAATTTGTGCTGAATTGATTTAACTATGGATTTTTAGGATATGTTCCTAAATTGACTATTTGGGTAAATTGAGTACGAATTAAGGTTGTGGATAATTACTTTAGAAATGGGATGAATCATCATGAAAGGCGCGTGGCTGGTGAATAGTACATCATCTCGAGAATGCACGTGTTCGGTGATTTGGTATATCGCTTCGGAGAATGCACGTGGCTTGATGATTAGTACGTCGCCTTGGAGAATGCACAGGGCTTGATGATTAGATATGTCACCTCAGAGAATGCACATAGCTCGGTGACGAAGTATGTTGCCTTGGAGAATGCATGTGGCTCGGTGATTGGTTCTATCAGTTAGGACTGAATAACAATATATTATTAGCTTTGGGTGAGCATATGGTATACTATATTGGCTTTCGGGCGATATGTCAGCTTTGGGTGAGCAGTATACATGTATACTATATCGACCTACGGGCGATATGTCAGCTTTGGATGAGCAGTATACCTTATTATCAGCTTTGGGCGAGCTATGCTATATATTATCAGCTTTGGGTGAGCATATGGTATACTATATCTACCGAGCGATATGTCGTTTTAGGTGAAGATATCTGCGGTATACTATATCGACCTACGGGCAATATGTCAAATTTGGGTGAGCAGTATACATTATTATCAGCTTTGGGCGAGCTATGTTATCTATGTATCAGTTTTGGGTGAGCAATCCTGATTTGATAGGACTTCATAGATAGTATTGAATATGCCGACCGAGTATGGGTCGTGATGTCATGTAATCGACTAGGTCGATTGATCATTGCTTTGATTTGATGTCAGGAATTGATTGACTAATTGGAAATGACCGTGAGTTGTCTCGTTGGCATGTAATTGACTAGGTCGATTTGATCGATGCTTCGATCTGTGATTTGATTGATTGTGCATGGAGATATATGAAGTATCTGTATATAACCTTGAATCGCAGGTTGAGACTGATGCCAAGGTATGTCTTCTGCCCTATGCATGTATAGGCAGCCTATAATATAATGGTTTACTAATCGGGCTTAGTGGGGTAGAACTCGCTGAGACGTAGTCTCATCCCAGGTTGGAGAAAACATTTCAAGACCCTGATGAGGAGCTGAGGAGGAGGAGTCTGAGAAGGAGAACTCGGAGGTGAAACCTAAGGAGAAGGATTTTTGAAAGAAGAAGATAATACTGAGAGAAGTCTTGAATATGACTCGTACGGACTGAGATTCCATCTTCTTTTGAAGTCTCCATTTTGATGTGAATAGAGTTTAAAGTAAAAAGTTATGAAGTGCTCTGGTTTGTGTTTTGTATAAAAGTTTGGTTATAAGTTTCAATATGAAAAATATGGCCCTGCTTTTCTATCACATCGTTTTATTGTCTATGGATTTTAACTACTTCCGCATGTGCTTAAAAATTGAAAGGGTCGGCGATACATAGTCCTAGAATATCACATTATAAAATCGACCAAAAGAGAAGGATGTGTGCGTGCCCGAGAATCGGGGCGTGACATCAGGGATGAGATTGCACATTAAGTAGAAGTCTAAGGACCATTTGTGACATTTTCCCTTTTATGACTTATAGTGTACTTATATCGATTTTTATCTAAAGTGTCTTTATTTTCAAAAAATTTTATCCTTTAATCAATTGTTGCAACTATCATAACTATCATATATGAAACACTGACCCTTTAAAAAAAATTACAATATAGCTTGTCTAAATTTTAATCTATAGTAAAACAATTTGCAGGTAGAAATAGGTTTCACCGAAATTTCTCCCACGAAGAGGTATCTTTCACTGAAAGTCGTTCTTCGGCATTTAATTTAATGAAACTAGGGTTTTGCATCATCTCCGGACATGAAATATCATGGGTAAGAAGGAACCAACAACTTCGATTAGAACAGGATTATACTAACGCAAACCATGCTAGAATTTTATCGACGATAAGGCTTGGAAAATACAAACATGTAACCAAATGCAAAAAAAAAAAAAACTGTATTGAAATTTAATCAATGACACAACCTGAAAGCATAAAGATAGTACACCAGAATTTAATCGACAACGTGAAGTTAGAAACTACAGCTAGGAAAATAAAGTACTACGTAGGAAAGTAAAGATACTAAAAAGATATTGAACTTATTTGATTTGTGCCAAGGGCTTCCTAGTAGATGACTCGTGGTTTCTAGTAGTTGCAATCTTTTCGAATGGTTTCCAATGGTTGCCTCTTATGAAGTAATGCTACTCTCCAGGAGTCTTCATATCGTGTCCAAAACTCCGACACATTAGTTATGCAGTCAACAAAGTGTTAGAAAATTTGACACCCGGTCAAATCTCCCGACACGCTTCTTCGACACGCAGTTGGAATTCTATCACGCGATTTCAACATGCGCGGGGTTAATTTTAAAAATTTTCAATAAATGAAGGATCAAAATGTGAATTATATAATAATAATAATAATAATAATAATAATAATAATAATAATAATAATAATAATAATAATAATAATAATAATAATAATAATAATAATAATAATAATAATAATAATAATAATAATAATAATAATAATAATAATAATAATAATAATAATAATAATAATAATAATAATAATAATAATAATAATAATAATAATAATAATAATAATAATAATAATAATAATAATAATAATAATAATAATAATAATAATAATAATAATAATAATAATAATAATAATAATAATAATAATAATAATAATAATAATAATAATAATAATAATAATAATAATAATAATAATAATAATAATAATAATAATAATAATAATAATAATAATAATAATAATAATAATAATAATAATAATAATAATAATAATAATAATAATAATAATAATAATAATAATAATAATAATAATAATAATAATAATAATAATAATACTTCATGTTATATTTGGTGGTGAAATGTGGATTTTCTTTTACTTATTATTAAATGTTAAATTTAATAGAAGAATGTGAATTGCTTGTTTTTTTCCTTCAAATTTTATGGATTATTGAAATGAAACGTAGTTGGATGTGTTAAATTAAAACAATAAATAATATCAACAAATGGTGAATTAATGTTTTTAGTATAAATTCATTCTAGACTTTTTAAAAATTTTTATTTACTTGTAATTTTGAATTAAATTAATTTGATTAAAATAATCATAAAAACAATAATTTATCATATATATATACACACATTTTATATACAACGTATCCCAACGTGTTGGAATTCTCTATTTATTGAGAAATAACGTGTCGGCATGTTGTATTATGTCGTGTCACGTATCGTGTATTAGTGTCGGTGCTATTTAGGTTGCCTCCATGCTCCTCTATTTCCGAAAGTCTTGTGCCTATATCTCTTGATTTTGTTCCCAAACATTTGTTCCTTTGAAAAGATATGCCAGCTGTCCTTAGTTGTCACACGATCTTGCTCCCAAACAATAACTATCTCACGATCTTGCTCCAAATGATGATTGGTAACTGCCTAGTGATCGCTCATCTGTAACCGTCTCGTGATCTTGTCACTCCATATGATAATTGCTTTATAACCTTGCTTCCAAGTAATTGTCTTAAATAATATGCAAGCTGATTTCTCTTTGTTCCTGAATTGCTTTGTCTCCTTATGATCCTGAATTCAAAACTATGTTCCTGTGTTCTTCACGCCTCCAAAGAGTATTGATGTTTTGTTGTCCTTCGCTCATTGATATCCATAGGTAATCGCCATCGTATGTCAACAATTGATTGGCAATCCCCATCAATATACATCATCGTTGTGTGTCAATACTGATTATTAATATCAGTACTAATCCCCATGGCCAATGGCAAGATGTCATGTGCACAATAATCCTCACACATTACTCACGTGATCATTTATGTTCATGTACTTGCCCGTGTCGAAAGTCCAGTTATTTTTAGTGTAAACAAAAGTAAAGGGGAAAAATGAATTATAGAGGACTTTCCCCGGACAGGAAACGAAACAAAGAGTGATTGGGTGAAGGAGAAGACTGTCAACGGCGGTACATGGGAACCTACACACTCCACATTTTCCTCCCCGTATTCACCACGCATTCACTCCCAGACTGGGAAAAGTCTCTTCGATTGACATTTGACTCTTCCTAATTAAGAATTCAAATATTTCCTCTTTTCTCTGCTTTCCACTGGAATCTCGTCTGTTCGATGGAATGGCGTCGTCTTTCGCCGTCGTTGTGGCGTCTTTCACTGGGCGCAACTCGGATGGCGTCGGGCCTCCATGGTCGCTTGTGCGCCATTTAGTACGTTCGCATTATATTTTATTCATTTTTTATCTGATTTTCCAAGTTAAGTGATGACCCAATATCTGTAGGGTGGAAAAGATTAACTTGACATCTTCCAAATTAGGAGACGCAAAAAGAGCCATCTCTTTTGGGGAGCGTTTTGCCACTGGCCTTTGCTTGTGTCCTTTTTGATCTCACGTGTCAGTATTTGATTTTATAGTTTTTCTCAACATATTTTTTAGCACTAAAGAGAGTAGGATTGTCACTTTGAGAAAAGAAGGTGACTGACCTGTCCGAGGAGAGGAAAGGACAAAAATTGTGATGGAATATGTTCTAAAATAAGAAACACTACATGGGCCCACTCCTTGATTAAGCGTTTTCCACTGGCCTTCGCTTGTCTTTTATTTTGCGGTCGAAGCTCTAAAACCTTTTACAAAAATGTAATCAAATCTTAAAATTTGTAAAAAAAATTTATTTAATCTTAAAACTTATCAAATTAAACATTTAAAATAATGCAAAATGCTGACATAATTTTTTTTTTTTTTTTTTTTTCTCTCTTGCGTGTCAATGATGTGGCTAAAACATGAAACATAAAATTAAAATGACGTTTTGGGTTAAATTTTAATTTTATTAACTAAAATCTTAATTAAGCAAAATGAAAAAAATATTAAAAAACACAACCCAAAAAAAAAAAAGCCAAAGCAAAGGCACCAGAAAGTGCCAGCGGAGGTTTGGCAAGGGCCAGCAAAGATTGCAAGATCTAGGTGATTAGAGTATAAATAAAAGAGTTAAAAGAATGCAAAATTTGTCATGAGATTACATAAGTCTTAAACAAGAAGGATTTAAACTAATGCAAAGGCACATGAGTCCAAGACTAAGAAAGAGTCAAAAAGATTACAATCTTTATATGGCAATTGCAAGAGAACTTACTACTAAATAGCTCAAATGTTTCGGTCCACGTATGCAGCAAACATGTACCAACTAGACGGATACTTTCACGTCAAAGTGCTTTGCTAACAGAGCGAGCAACAATGACTATTAAGCTAATACTTCCCAGCGCAAAATCAACAAAAATATCTCTGCAAATATTTCGGTCCATGTATGCAGCATCTACCAACGATGACAAAGAGCTACTGTAAATTTCGAATCGTGCAAAGTTTGTCTATTAGTGTACGTCAATAATGCTCCCGCCATGGTAGTCATGGTGCACACATCTTTTCGCACAGATTAGAGAGCTCTTCATCCATTGTTATGTTAGCTCTTTCAGTTTTTGACGAATCTGCGGAGCCATTTCTGCTGGCTGCTGTGTAAGTTTTCAGCAGCACCTTGGAGGCAGTCACTTTGACCACCCACTTCATAAAAATGAAGAAGCACAAGGGGAAAAAAAATCAGTTATGCAAGCCGAAATCAACATGAGCAGCAGAAGATTTAAAGCCGCCCATTCCCAAGTCAGGCCCATGCGATCGCTGCAACTGCAGCTCCTCCTAAGTTAGCCGATCCCCATATCTCACTGTCTCCCTGCACCAACCAAAAATATAAGATTACAGGTCCAGACTATTTGGTCCAAAACAATTATACCAGCTTACAGGTAGTTTGTACAAGACAGATTCAAAAAATTTCCACGGATTGCAGAAGACAGTTTCCAAAACTCATGCACTAACACAGCCTCTCTTTTTCTTTGACAAAAAGACCAGCACTTTGTTGGCAACTTGATAAGCTACATAGCCATAATTTGTGATTTCTATCATTCAAAAGGACGATTCACAAGTTGCAAGCTATTTTAAAGTCAGAATTAGTATGCTGCTATACTGGCACGTCTGTTCATTCCCGACCCTCGCCGAGGGCATCTCTTCACAAACTATTCTAGGTTCTAAGTTAGGAGAAAACATACTGGCAATAGCGCATCATTGATGATGTGGTGTCACACTGAATCACATATTCCCAATTGTCAAGTAATACTAAGAAATCAGCACACTTGATATCATCATTGCAGGAGATACTTTTTAACAATATTTGATGCAATCATATCTTACGCAAGTCATCCTAAAAGTTGCAGGTTTCGAGGCTATTCCCTAAATCTAGCCCATGATCTTCCAGAAAATAGTATCACCCACTTAGAGCACCAAGAAGCATGCTTTAAAGATCATGTCACCGAGCGTTGTTTCGGATTATAGATAATGCACCTCGAAATAATGTATGGAAGATAGAAAGCTGTTTCATGTTTTGGTTCTGGAAACTGCAATCACCTATCTCAGAGTAAAGCATGGCATTTCTAGACCGCTTCACATTGTCAACAATCTAACATTCAAAGGCTTGGTATAAACCTAACGTAGACAAGACGTGACTGGTGGATTTACAAAATTATCGTTCATCTCGATAGTAGTTGCTCTATTTATACATACCAATCCTGGAATTCTTGAAGGGTCTATACTGAACATTCCATGACCCTGCAAAATTTGAGATAATAATAATTTGCATTAACTACAAGCCCACAAAATGATGCTGGGTATAATTCCATAAATTCAGCTTACCTTCAACTGTGAACCCAAGAAAGCATGGTTCACCAAGTAGAAGATTGAAACGCCAAGAGCTCCAGCCATATACAACTTTAGTAAGAATTCCAGTTTAAAATTTCACCCAATCTAACCCTACAACCGATTGAAAGCTACATAAGTAATTAGAGAAAAGTACAAAAAAAAAATTAAAAAATAAAACAACCAAAGTAATGTATCTACTTATACTAAGCCACAAGACCACAAACAGTACGGTTCTACCAAACAGAAGAGGAAGAAATCTCTCTCTCTCTCTCCCCAAAAAACTTGCCAGCCTCCCATGAAAAATGCATAAAAGTTAGACTTTCTATCATTAAAGTTTCATAATGAATATAAGCAGTTGTCCAGATCCAAATAAACGTGAGCATTAAAAAGTCAGAGAAAATAAAACATTTTAAGGGAAGAAGGTATCTTTTTCTGAAAGGAATAGAGTCATACATTGCACCTGGAAAAGTAAAGTCCAATCATGTTATAGATTATATGCTCCATGGTCATATGGCTGAAAGCAAAACCTCAGTGTATGCAGACGACCACTCTTATTGTTGTCTAAGGAGATCTCCACCTGCGAATCACAGATTCGCTTGGATTGAGAAATGAAAATTTATAAGCACAGTCAGGTCTGGTATCACTGGCGACTGTTAGTCCCATGGCAGAGATCTTGCAGTGAAGTTTTTTCATCATAAAACTACGATTTTCAATTTGCCAAAGCATAAAATCAGCAACGTTCGCAGTTATCAGCCACAGAACCACATGGTCAACTGTTGGCCTTCTGAAACATGATTTCCAGCAGATGGGAACACAAATTACCCTTGCAAATTGTGCTGTAGCTACGTGAATCTACAATCAAGTAAACTTGAATTATAACCAAGTGTTTCCACCAGATGGTCGTAGCCACAAACCCTAATTAAGGGAAGTCAAGGAACGCTAATTCGTAAGACCACAGAAAGCAGCTTATATAGCACATCTCACCTTCAGTTAAGATTGTTGTGAGGGCTAATAGAAGAAACATATGAAGCATTCTGCCAAAGTGGCCAATAACTTCAATTTCTCATCGATAAGTTGCAGCAGACCAGGCGACGGCCACACCTGTGCATAAATAAAATCCTGCAACCACTGAGAGCACTCTTGCAGCCGCTTCTTGAATTTCTATCTCCAGAGAATCAACGAGGAAGACCAAGAGGTGAATGACCTCACTGACTTTCATGACCACCTTCACAAATTTCTCATCTTCATTCGCAACTTCGCGCAAATTAGTCGGAGCTTGTTCCTCTTCATTTCTGGGTCTTCCTCAATCTTCGTCCTTGTCCACAAATCCTTGACGTAAAACCTCACGTCCTCATTACAAGCCCCAAACCTGGACTTGGAGACAAAAAGGGCATACCCATGAGGGAAAAAGCCAGTTTTGGAAATCCCAGAGGGACTCTGGACGTGGCAACGGAGCTTTGTCAAGACCATGTCCAAATTGCTCTGCATAAAATAGTTTCACACCATAGGAATGCACCCATACATTTCTCACCAAGGCCGTGACACCCCCTGACCGTGACCATCATTTCTTGAACCGCGCGTGGAAGCTCAGCTTTCTCGTCAGGGACGGCCAATGCGGAAGATGTCTCAACGAGCTCGATCCAAATTAGTTGCCATTTCCCTGTGACGACTTTGATCGATCGAGAAGGAGAGGCGTGCAAAGAAATCAACTCAATGGCTTGTTTGCAGGTGGGGGTTTGGGTTGGCTGATTCCTGGAAACTCTGTTCTTGGAGTGAATGTATTTGAATATCCTCTGCTTCTTCTGCTTCTTCCCCCATTTCTGGATCTACTAGTTGTTGCGGAAGAACAATGGGTGAAGTCAGTGTCTGCAATTTGAGAGGGATCAAGAGGACGAGACTTGATCCTTGGTTTTCGGAAGAAGCTGAATTGGAGCTTGCGTATCCGTTCATGCCGGCACAAGAATTTGAGGATTTGGACAGGGGTGTCATGTAGAAGTGACGGTTCATAAATTTGTAAGACAGTGACAATCAGAGTGAAATTGAATGCCAAATCTATTTTCCGAACCTATTCAAGGTCGCGAATTTCCTTTTCAGACTTCGCAAATTGAACATTCCCTTGGACGGATGCAACTCTCTTTCTCCGCAGTGGCTTGTTCTCGAACGTATACAACGCTCTTTCTCCGCATTGGCTTGCTCTCGAACATAAATATGGCATTCCAATGTCAGAAAGCAGAACTAACACAGATAAGAAAACGGACTTTCAGATAATAGCAATTTTCGGTAGCAAGATAGCGACAAACACAGCCATCTCTCTTCATTGGTTCAGTAAAGAAAGGCCCCAGAAATCACGTGAAAAAAGAAAATGCAGAGGATACAGCACCACTTTCACCATTAAACAAATCCGAACATGCATTGGATGCGATCTGAACTGGAAAATTGAACAACCAGCGTTGAAACCCATCATCTAATCTCTCATTTATAATACATTTTCACAAAGGAGATTAAGAAAAACAGGTAATCCATATACATACATCACAGAGAGACACCTAAATAATGGAATGGAAGAAAAGTCGTCGGGCAACACACCCATAGACGCCAATATGGGAGCGCGTGTCGGGGATTGGACTCCACTCCCGAACATCCATCGCCGGCGGCCGAATCAGAAAAGCCCATTCCTCGGTTGGTTGCAGACTGGTCCAACCAAGGCCCAAAGAAAAAAGAAGTTTTTCCTTCTGGGCTCTTATCTCATTCGAGCCCCTTTCTATTGGCTCTTCGGATGTTTCCTTAAAAGATCCCCGAATTTCGGTATTATTCAACCTTTTATTTGTGCTGATGATTAAGTATTCTGCGTTTCACTATTCGTGAAATCGGCGATTCGTGGGATCGAATCTATATATATTCCAGCACGCACATACACAAATATACTCGAATCTATAACACTAGCACACACATGCATACACTCGTATCTATATCACAGAGAGACATCCAAACTTGGAAGTCCAGCAAAGATGTCGTCGTCGGACTCCAACAGAAAATTCTGGTAATCGTTGTCTTCGCCGGGTTCAGTAAGGTCGGCGAGAAGAAACTCAAAAGCCTCGCCATCGGACCACATGAGGTTGGAATCCATTCCCGAACTTTCACTGCTGGTGGCGGCCGAGTCGGCCGGCGAGGTCAAGAAAATGTCTTGGTCAACACCGTCCTCAGTAGACTCATGACCAGCACCGTTATTAACCGATGGGTTGTTCTCGAAATCTTCCAACTTCTTGTGCAGGCGGACCAAAACGTCCACATACTTCATGATCAGGGAGGTACAGTCTTCCGTTGTCCCGCAAGAATCACGCTCTTTCTCGGTCCAGTCCACCCCCTCTTTTGGACTCTTTGGCGGGAGTAACTTGGAGATTACCCCTTCGGTGGAGGGACTGCCGAAAAAGTGGAACTCGCCCTTGGGGGAGACCACAATGACGGCGACGTGAGCGCCGGTGAGTGAGTGGAGAGCATCGGCTTTCTTCATGAGGCCGTTGCTCCTCTTCGAGAACGTCGTGTCACACTTCTTCGGGTCATCGATCTTGTCAGTTCCTTTTCGGCGGGTGCGACCCGTTTCTGGTGTCGAGCGAGAGGGAGAGGAAGGGCTGGGGCGTTTCTTGGTTTTCTCAGAGAGAGGGAGAGAGGATGATGACCCTGTGTGCATGGTGCACGAGTTTCTGAGAGAGAGAGTGAAAGCCGAAAGCGACGGCTCACGACCAGCTCCAACTCCAGACTCATGACCAGCACCGGCATTAACCGATGGGTTGTTCTCGAAATCCTCCGACGTCTTTTGCAGGCGGACCAAAACGTCCAGGTACTTCATGATCAGGGAGGTACGGTCTTCCTTTGTCGCGCAAGAATCACGCTCTTTCTCGGCCCAGTCCACCCCCTCTTTTGGACTCTTTGGCGGGAGTAACTTGGAGATTACCCCTTCGGTGGAGGGACTGCCGAAAAAGTGGAACTCGCCCTTGGGGGAGACCACAATGACGGTGACGTGAGCGCCGGTGAGTGAGTGGAGAGCATCGGCTTTCTTCATGAGGCCGTTGCTCCTCTTCGAGAACGTCGTGCCACACTTCTTCGGGTCATCGATCTTGTCAGTTCCTTTTCGGCGGGTGCGACCCGTTTCTGGTGTTGAGCGAGAGGGAGCGGAAGGGCTGGGGCGTTTCTTGGTTTTCTCAGAGAGAGGGAGAGAGGATGATGACCCTGTGTGCATGGTGCACTAGTTTCTGAGAGAGAGAAAGTGAAGGGCTTGGAGGGAAGAAGAGGGTGCAGCTTTGTGATGCTCAAATATGCTCGAGGGCGCCACTCCATTTATAGTAGGGGTATAGCCTTGGCACTGGCGTGATCGCACACGTCATCCAATGAGCAAGAAAACTTCTTGCATGGTTGGTTACACAATTTTGAAAACGCATGGGGATTTTCTTTTGAACTTTTTTCTTATTAAGGTGCCACTATTCTTCCCTGTAGTTATAAGTTCACTAGGTGTTAAACACGTAGCTTAAAGAGATAAATCAAAATATGATGCATTACAAATGTAAAAATATCATCCCAGTTGGAGGAAAAATTGTCAAGTTAGAGAATTAATCTACACCGGTCAAGGTTGGTTCTGGTGGTGGTAATTCTGGAGTTAGGACTTAAAAAAATTCGGGAAAATATGGTAACATGCTAGGACAAGAGAGAGCGTGCAGCTATCGATTTCTTATTCCAACTTATCCTAACACTACCATGCCACCATCATAGAAATGGAGCATGCAATTCAAGCTGATACGATGAAGCATCAATTAATCAAAACATGCTACGACATCGATAACTAATATGTATGATGGAAAATAGAATATAAGGCAAGGAATGTTGTGTCTCCTAATTTGGAAGATGGCAACTTATCCTTTTCTTTCCTACATAAAGGTCATCTCACCTCCCCTTTTTCTCAAGCATAATCATATCTCTATAGTGCTGTCAGCGATCCTCTTAATTTGGAAGATGTCTGCTCATACTTTTCTTAGTCTTCGACTCACTTACCCTTGCATTAGTTTAATTCTTTCTTATTTAGGATGCCATATCATGACAAATTTTGCAGTCTTTTGACTCTTTTCTTGATTATTATACTGGTGCAAGAGAGCAGCCACTTGTCTCTCGCTTTTTGGTCAGCACAAATCCTCAAATTCATAGTCAGATTCATCAAAACATAATCTTTCTACACACCAAGGGATTTTGGTGTGTCATAGAAACTAAAGAGAACAATTCTGTTAACAGCGCTGGGGGAGGGGAGATGGCATTGACCAAATTGATAAGAGCTGCCTGGGGTAAAATATTAAATGCCATCTAAACAAAGAATTTCGCAGCGCATTTCGGGGTTTCTTCTTCTTCTTTTGTATTCTCTGGTAATCAGCCCCCACTATGCTTTTCTTTTCTTCTCATTTATGCCACTTCATATTCCAACTCATCTCAACACTACCTTGCCACCATCACAGAAATGGAGCACGCAATCCAAGCTGATATGATGAAGGATCAATGTGGATTAATCGAAACATGCTATGACATCGATTACTAACATGTATGATGGAAAATAGAATACAAGGCAAGGCCAACAGGGGACTACAACGCTTAACCAATCAGTCGGTTCTTGTGGTGTCTCTTAATTAGGACAAGACCACTGAAATGTCGTTATCATATCCTGTAGTGCTGTTGCCAGTCTTAATTTAAATTAGGCAAAGATTGCATTATTTAACTCTTTCTTAGTCTTGGAGTTTTGTGGTCTTGCAAAAGCTTAACTTTTTCCTATTTAAGAGTCTTTTTCTTGAATATTGGTGCACACGAGCGGCCACTTACCTCTCGCTTCTGGATCAGCACAAATCATCAAATTCATAGCCACATTCATCAAACACAATCTGTCCACACACCGAGAGTTTTTGTTGTGTTATAGAGACTAAACAGCACGAATTTGTTAACGGTGCTAGGACCTCACTTTTTTTAATCCTCTCAACGTGGGAGATGGTATTGACCCAATTGATAAGAGTTGTCCAGGGTAAAATACTAAATGCTGGTTGAACAAAGAATTTTGCAACGCATTTCGGGGCTTTTTCTTCTTCCCCTTCTTCTTTTGTTTTCTCTAGTACTCAGTCACTATCCTTTTCTTTTTCTCTTCTTCTCGTCTATGCCTCTTTAGTCATTAATTTCCATTGTCTATTATTCACTAGGTGTTAAACATGAAGCCAAAGGAGATATTGAGACGACCTAGTTTATCACATCTACAATGCATCTCAAGAGTAAAATATCATCCATTTTGGAGGAAAACTTGTCGAGCTAGAGAATTGATCTATATCGGTCAAGGTCTGTGCTAGTGGTAATTCTGGAGTTGAAGTTGAAAATTTTCGAACAATCCTGGTCTTCCATCCTTTCAACTAGACCTATGAAAATTGTCAAGTTAGGCGCTTGAACTTCTCACTCATGTTAATTAAATACTATTTATTGCCTTTCACGATGTGTGGAATCGGTAATCCGCTCAATCGGTTTTTTTTGTCATTAACACCTGACGTGGTTGTTAAAAAGTAAAGATCATTTTAAATTATAATATTCAATCGAACAAAAGATAAGAAGAAGGAAACAAATAAAATAGTAACGTGTTAGGACGAGAGAGAGAGAGAGAGGCTATCGGCCATCATTCCAACTCATCCTATTACCAACTTTTCACCATTATAGAAACTGAGCATGGAACCTATATGACGAAGAATCAATGTGGCTTAATCGAAAGATGCAACAACATGGATTACTAATAGTGTGATGGAAAATAAAGCTAATATGTGCACGGAAAACCTTAAAACTTATTATAAAAGTGTAATTGAATTTTAAAACTTATAAAATGTGCAATTAAGTCCTAAAAATTATCAAATTATTATAATCGAGTCATTCTGTTAACTTCATTCATTTAGACTAACGGAAGTGACTTTTTGAATATTTTCCCCTTACTTGACTCGTGTTGTGTTTCTATCTTGGAAGATATTCCATCACCATTTTTCTCCTTTCCTCTCCACAGATAGGTCGATCACCTCCTTTTCTCAAAGTGACAATCCTACTCTCTTTAGTGCTCAAAAAGATATTGAGACAAACTTTAAAGTCAAGTACTAACACGTGCGATGGAAGAATAGGATACAAGCAATGGCCAGTGGCAAAAAGCTCGCCAACAGAGTTGGCTCCTTTTGCGTCTCCTAATTTGGAAGATGTCAAGTTAATCCTTTCCACCCCACAGAGATTGGGTCAACACTTACTCGGAAAATCCGATAAAAACTGAATAAAATATAATGCGAACGTTCTAAATGGGCTCCGTCATCCAATAAGCAAGACAACTTCTCTCATCTTTAGTTAAAGAATTTTGCAATGCATCGGGATTTTCTTTTCAACTTTTTCGTGTTCAAGGGCAGCTATCCTAATTTGGAAGATGGCAACATATTCCTTCCTTTCCTACAGAAAGTGCTGTTACCAATCCTCCTAATTTGGAAGAAGTCTGCTTTTTCTTTCCTTTATACTCCAATCACGGTGATTTCAAAGTTGGACTTAAAAAAAGATTGCATTCTTTCGACTCTTTCTTGGTCTCGGACTCATGTGCCCTTGCATTAATTTTAAATTTTTCTTTTTTAAGACTAATGCAATCTCATGACAAATTATTTTGCATTATTTTGACTCTTTTCTCGATTATTATTTTGGTGCGCAAGAGCAGCCACTTGCCTCTCACTTTTTTTATCAGCACAGATCATCAAATTCATAGCCAAATTTATCAAAACACCAATTTCCACATGCCGAGGGAGATGGCATTGACTAAATTGGTAAGACCTGTCTAGGGTAAAATACTAAATGCTGGCTGAATAATGAATTTTGCAACACATTTCGGAGTGTTTTCTTCTTTTTCTTTTGTATTTTCTAGTACTAGGTGTTACTATTCTTTTCTTTTATGTTTCTTTATGCCATTTTAGTCTTGAACTTCCATTGTTTTAAATTCACTAGGTATTCAACATAAAGCTAAAGGAGATATCAAGACAACCTAATGTATCATAAATACGATGTATTTCAAGAGTAAAATATTTGTCCAATTTGGAGGAAAATCCATTGAGTAAGAGAATTATAAAGTTCAATCTAAGATAAGAAGAACAAAAAAATAACATAACTTTTTTTTTTTTTTTTTTTGGGAGAGGGGGGGGGGCCGGCGCAGTCTCGACCACAATTATAAACTCATCCCTGGGCCCACCTTGGAACAACATCGATTGCTAACGTCTTGGGTTGCAAAGAGGAAAAAAGCAAAGGTTTCCTGCTTGGGAAGATCTTCCATCATTCATTCTTTTCTCCGAAAGTGATTATAACATCAAATGCTTTCATGCATTTCGGGATTTTTTTTTTTTTTTGGTCATAGTATTTTCCACTATTCAGGTGTTACTAATTGCTATCATTTTTGGAGGAAAATTTGTAAGTTAATGAAATCATTCTCTGTGCTCGTTAAGAGGTGCTGGAGTTGGAGTTAAAAGAATGACTAGTTAAAAGGTGCTGGTAATGGAATATCGGAAGCGCTAGTTAAAGGGTAATGGAATTTTCAAACGCTACAAATTTGACTTCGAAGCCGCTTTTGCACATTTCAGGATTTTTTTTTTTTTTCCGTCTTTTGTAAATTTTAGTTTTCAGGTGTTACTAATTACGACCATCCAATTTAGAGGAATTTTTATTGAGCTAGAAAATCAGTTTGAAACAAGTAATGAATTTCTTAAATTGTTAGAGGAAAGCAAAAGGGATAATTCCCAAGCAAGGTTTAATTATTTGATTGGCCCAAACAAAAATGAGGGTTACTAAATTCTCAATCAAAATATTTTGAAACAAACGTCCACTGGTTCATCTTCCACGGCGATGGAGGAGGACGTCGAGTCCTTGATCATGAAGTACGAGGCGATTTTGCGATTGTGTGCACTAGAAATTACAGAATATTTCATTGATCACAATTAGTAATCAGTATTGGTAGTAGTTATGGCGTTACACACCAAAAATTTTGGGATAATTTTTTTTTTTATTCTTATTGTTGAGATATATATGGAAACAACGGGATCTTGCAAATAAATCAATGCGAAAAATACCAGATAAATAAATGGGGAATAATAGAATACCATATACATATGTGGTTCGATTCAAATATCGATACATATATCAACGAGAAAAGCAAGCAACAAAATAATCACTATAATTAGAGTTTACAATTATTCACACACTCGAATGTTTTTCACACTTAGATTTAAGCTCAAACCCAAAATGTTTATAAATAAATAACTTGCTTGAACGTCAATTCATGGCACAAAATGTTTCAACCGCTCAAGCCATCTACATACGCCCAAAACAAAACTCAGCGCGTTCTTCTTTTTGTCTTGTGTACAGTGGCTTCTTCTTGATCATGCTCAAGGCTTGTGCAAGGCCTGTGCGGACGTGTAGCTTCCTGCCTCGTGCGGCTCTCTCTTTTTGATCTTCTTCTTCGCCTTTAGAAAAGAGAAGTGTATATACTTTTGTGGGTCCCTCTCACAGTCAAAGCCTTACTGCCGAGTACAACTCAAGAAAGAAGTGACGCCCACTTCTCTCTTTCTCCTCACAGAGAAGACTCATTTTCTACTATAAATAAATAAATATAAATTGAAGAATATGTGAGCCCATCTTCTGTCTTCCAGTGATAAACTATTCCAATTCAAACTTGGATTCGTATATATAATGTTTCACCCTGGATAGTTACGGAGATCCAATGCCCAAGAACAAGAAGACTAAATCTAATTCAGATAGGAAATAAGACAAATCATAACCTTTACACGGATCGAGTTCTGTAAAAATTCAAAGTCAAGACATAATTTAATAATTATCTATCTTGATTTTAAGTTTGAAGCTAAATCATAGTGTTTATCATCCATGTTGTTTTCCTAACACCTCAACTGGCACTTGCTCTCTACATATGCTAATAAAGGTTGAGCTTTGTCAAAAGAACAGACTTATTCATCATGTCTATTGGGTTATCTACTGTAACAATCTTTTTAGATACATTAAATGAAGTGGTACATGATATTGATGTACTTCGTTCGCTCATGACAAATTCGATTATATAACAAATATATTGGACCTTGGTTGTTAGAGTGTATATCAACACTTTCCTTATTTAACCCAAAGTCCGAAAATAAATTTCATAACCATATCGTCTCATTTGTTATAAAAGTTAATCTCACGTACTTTGCCTTAGTCGAAAACAAGGTAACGTAATACTGGAAGAATGTTTTCCAACTAACTGTATCACCTACTAACATAAATATGTACCCTACTAAAGACCTATAATCATCCAAATCACTGGTCTAATTTAAATCCACAAAATCAGTGGTCTCATTACTATAACTTAAGTGTTTACAAATAAACAACTCGTTTGGAGTTAAACTCATATCATAAAATCTTTCAACCGCTTAAGCACTCTACGTACGCCTAAGATAGAACCCTGCGCGTTCTTCTTTTTTTCTTGCATACATCGGCTTCTCCTTGATCATGTTCAAGGCTTGTGCGGACGTGCGGCTTCTTGGTTCGTGTGGCTCTTCTCTTTTTTGTCCTCTCCTTTGGCTTCAGATGAGAGAAGTATATATACTTTTGTGGGGCCCTCTCACGGTCAAACCCTTATTGATCGAGTCCAAGAAAGACGAGACGTCCACATCTCTCTTTCCTCTAAGAGATCCTTTTCTACTATAAATAAATAAAAATAAATTGGAGAATATGTGAGCCCATCTTTTGTCTTCTAGTGATAACGCTTATCCCATTCAAACATGGATTCGTATATGCAATACTTCACTCTGGATACTTACGAAGATCCAACGCCCAAGAACAAAAAAACCAAATCTGATTCAAATAGGAAATAGAACAAATCAAAGTCTTTTTACGGATTGAGTTCCGTAAAAATTTAAACTCGAGATATAATTTATTGCTTTTTAACTTGATACATATAGATTGCCAAATTAGGTTGTCGAGAAAGAGTGAATGGGGCATGAAGTACGAACAGAACTAGCATCATAATTGCAGTTTAGACAACTAAATAATAATTAAAAATGATTGAAAATTTGTGGTGTGTCTTTGGACTTTATATCGTAGATTTAGTTGTCCCACGTGCGAGACGCCTTCCCTCTGGGTCTTTAATCGTCTCACATTCAGGTTAGAAGGGAGCATAATTCTAAAGTAGAATATAGAATTTGAGAATCTAACTGGTGGGAACCTATAGGTTTTAAGTTTCAAGGTATGTGATATAGGTTTTAAATTCCAAAAAATAAGGAGCCTATTTTGACAAGTAAATTCCAAATTCTTATTTGGAGAAATCTGGAACTTTGAACCTATAACTTAGAATAAGCTTTAATATTTTTCTTAGTTTATGTCTTCGTGCGATCCTTTAATATTCCATGCCATTCAATAATGAGTGTATAATATGAAAGTACTAATCGACTTCCATTTTATGAATAAGATTTTTACTTTATTAATGTTTATATTTTTTTGTGTATATAAATATAAGTTATGGTTAATAAATTATAATTGTTCAGATAATAGCATAGGTAAAACCTAGGTAGACTTTGGAACCAACCCTAAAACTTATGACAATATAAGTTTAAAGTTCTAAGTTCCAAAAAATGAGGAACTTATTCCAACGAGTAAGCTCCAGATTTCAAGTGGAATTTGTTCAAAACTTAGAACTGTTCACCCCTAATTCGAGATTATTGCATCCTTTTCTTTTTGTTCATTCATTTTGGAAGATAATATGTCAAGCTAGAGAATTAGTCTACATCGGTCAAGTTCAGTGGTATTGATGATCGATCGAGCTAAAGGTTTCATTTTCCATCCATTCAATGACCTATGTAGATCATCGAATGAGTCGCTCAGACTTTTCACTAATGTTAATTAAATACTCTTTCCTTTCACGATGTGTGGAGTCGGTAGTTTGCCCAATTGATTCTTTTTACCATTAACACCTGATTTAATAGTTAAAAGTAAAGAAATCACTTTACATAACAAAATTCAATCGAATATAAGATAAAAGATGCAAAAAATATAGTAACATGTTAGGAGATGAGAGAGGGCGTAGCTACAGGCCATCATTTTCCAACTCATCACAACACCGCCTTGCCACTATCGCAAAAATTGAGCCGATACGATGAAGGATCAATGTGGGTTGATCGAAACTTGCTACAAGATCGATTACTGACTTTGTACCATGGAAAAATAGAATGCCAGCAAAGGCGAATGGGACATAATGAAAGAGATGGACTCTCGTTACGTTTCCTATATGTGGAAGCAGTCTCCTTTATCGTTTCCTCCCAACGGACAGGTCGCCTCACGTCGTTTTCTCGAGTGCCGCCGGTGCTCCAATCATGGGGATCTGGGAGTGGTGCTAAAAGAATACATGCTACAAGATCGATTACTGACTTGTACCATGGAAAAATAGTATACAAGCAAAGGCCAATGGGACATAATGAAAGAGACGGACTCTCGTTACATTTCCTATATTGGAAGCAGTCTCCTTTATCCCTTCCTCCCAACGGACAGGTCGCCTCACGTCGTTTTCTCGAGGGCCGCCGGTGCTCTAATCATGGGGATCTGGGAGTGGTGCTAAAAGAAAGAATGAATTCTAATAACTCTTTAAGTCTTGGACTCATGCCACTTTTGACTCCTTAGTATTGGACACATGGGATCTCATGACAAATTTTGCATTCTTTTAACTCTTCTCTTAATTATAATTTTGATGCACAAGAACAGTCACTTGCCTCGTGCTCTTTGATCATCACAAATCATCAAATCCATAGCCGGGTTCATCAAAACACAATCTTTCCACACACCAAGGGAGATGACATTGACCAAATTGATAATACCTATTTAGGGTAAAATACTAAATGTTGGCTGAACGACTTTTGCAACGCATTTCGAGGTTTTTTTCTTCTTCTTTTTCTTTTGTATCTTCTACTACTCAGGTGTTACTGTCCTTTTTTTTTTCTTTAATTTTCGTTTATGCCACTCTAGTCATGAATTTTCGTTGTTTTAAATTCACTAGGTTTTAAGCATAAAGCTAAAGGAGATATTGAGACAACCTAATATATCACAAATATGATGTATTTTAAGAGTAAAGTATCATCCAATTTGGACGAAAATCTGTCAAGCTAGAAAGTTAATCTACATCAACCAAGGTTGGTGCTAGTGGTAGTTCTGGAGTCGGACGTCAAAAATTACGCAATTCTAGTTTTTCGTCTTTTTCAACTTGACTTATATACTACAAGGTCGAATTGGGTGCTCAAACTTTTTACCCATGTTAATTAAATACTCCTTTTCATGATAGTTGGAATCTATAATTTGCCCAATCGATTCATTTTTCTAGTAACACCCGATGCGGTTGCTAAAAGTAAATAAATCACTTTAAGATAAAAAAAAATTTAATCTAAAATAAGATAAGAAGAAAAAGAAAATATAGTAGCAAATTTGGAGGAGGAGTGAAGAGGAGTAGAAAAAAAGGTGGGGTGGGGGAGTATCCAGTCATAATCCCATTGATATTGTCGACTCATTCCAAGGCCATCCTTGCAACGACCTCATGGACGATCGCAAAAGAAAAAGAGCGAAGGTTCCCTGATTAGGAAGAGCTTCCATCGGTCACTTTTTCTCCGGAAGTGATTACAACATCAAATGCTTTTATGCATTTGAGAATTTTATTTTATTTTTTTATATTTTATAGTATTCAGTTATTACTAATTGAGCTAGAAAATCAGTCTGAAATGAGTTGTGAACTTTTTAAAATATCATGCGTTGTCAGTAGAAAGTCAAAGGACAAATTCCAAAACGAGGTTTAATTATTTCATCGGCCAAACAAAGATGAGGGTTATTAAGTTCTCATTAAAAAATCTTGACACAAAGGCTCGAGGATCCATCTTCCGTCGGCAACGGAGGAGGACGTCGAGCCCTTGATTGTGATGTACAAGGCGATTCACGATTACGTAACTAAGAAATTAGAGAATATTCTATTATTAGTCACGGTCGGTGTTGGTCGCGGTTATGGCGTTAGATGCCACAAATTTGGGGACAATCCCGATATTTCGTCCTTCCAACTTGACCCATCATACCGACCAAAAAAAAAAAAAAAACTTGACCCATCATGGACCATTACAAAAAGAAAAAGAGCAAAGGAATCCTCTTTATTCATTAATATCCCGACATCGCCTTTCCAGAATGACGTCTACCGTCGAGCTTAGCGGATCACAAATATTTGCATTCGAGATTTTTTAAAAGAGTGTAGATTCGTTTGTCTACATTTATTTTATGATTTTTTTTTCTTTTTACTCTCTTCAAAAATTTTAAGGAAAATCCGTTGAATAAACTATATGATCGTTGCAATCATCCGAGGTGAAATCTTGAGAAAATTTGATAGATTGCCAAGTTCAGGCGAATAGTTCGTCTTGCAAGGTGGCTTCTCCTAAACCCTATTGATTGCAATTTTATTTCTCAATTGATTATTCGATTTTGTTTTTATTCCGGGAGTCGCCATTAATCAATTATGAACTTATTAGCCTGTCTTATTACAACGAACCACATATTTACAGGTTTGAGGACTTGATTACGCTAAGTGTGTCTAACACCTACTTTTTGTACCTTTCTCTTTTATGAAAACAATTTATGTAAGACCCACCCACTTGGGGGCGTTGTTGGCGGCGAGCTTCTCCCTCTAACGCAAGGGGAGGAGTTCGATTTCCGGGCGTCGCAGGGCGACTTACCCGGTGGACGGTGTGGTGGTAGACGTGTTGCCTCGGGTTTCCCCGTTACCCCGGCCTTTTTTTCCAGTCCAGATTGTGTACGGTGCGCGGGTTCCGGCCGGTCACAAAAAAAAAAAAAAAAAACAATTTATGTAATCTTTTTTATTTTTTTTTATTCTTAAAACATGTATTTAGCATTTGTATACCCAAGCTGTATCATGCAAAATAAAACAAGGCCTTGTTTTATGCCCTGAGATAGCAATCATGTAAGCAGTAACGGAAAGTATAATCAATAAGGAATCCAATCCGTGAACGTCTCAAAACATTAAGGCAAAATTCAAATGCATCAGAAAAATTAAACATGTCTTCTTTTTTTTTTTACCTTATTATATGAAATGTATCATAACATGATCTCTGAAAAATAAACAGACTACTATGTGCTGCAAGAGTAACGTGCTGAAGTGAAAACGAATGTGGAATGCTAAGTGCAAAACATCCATATTTTAGTCAAGATGGCGTACGATCGTATTAAAAAGTGCAATTGCTAGTTGAAGCTAGGCATGCTATCCAATTAAATTATGAACCTTGAAAAGCTACCTAACACGGGCATGGTTCCTATTTAAAATGTAATTCTTAATTTTTTTTCTTTTGATCTTCTCCTTTTATTTACTTTTCATTCTTGTCAGCTATCTTATAAAGTTTTAGTTTTTTTTTTTTTTGGTTACTAAGGATCCCCGGAGCATATAAAGTTAAACTAATCAAACTCTAAAAAAGTGGAACAAACGCCGAACAATCTAGTGGTATAACACCAAATCTTGTGCAAAACAGCATCGAAGAACGCACGGCCATTTGATCGAACTCCTTTTAATTCCAAGACGATATTTGTTCCGCGAAAAATATATGACTTAAAATAACTACTTACATTGCTTGAAATAATTAATTAATAGAAAATATTTTAATTATTGACAGCATTTTATGTCTAGATATATTCATAGATGATGAAAATATTTTTATTCATTTATTTTTACAAGCGATATAAGCGAATGTTTTTAGGAAATTTTTTTTGCAAATCATTTATTTTCCACAAGACAAATATAGCCTAAATTTCGTGCAAGAATGAAGTCGGCATGTATTGAAAGACAAACAAAGTGAACAACCATTTTTTCTTTGGGAAAATCCCACAAAAAATCCCAAATTATGTCTATTGTAACACATTTATCATGATTTTTTTTGTGACGTCAAAAATCCCTAATTACGTGACACATCACGACACATTCACTCAAAAAAAAAAAAAATTTGTGATACGAAAAATCCCAAATTTGTATCTATGTGACACATTTACCGTATTCAAGTTTCCTTGAGATGATTTTATTCAGCCAAAATAATGTCTTCTTTTTCTCATTCAACACTATTTGCTTTCTGACGTATATTTAAGCAAATTTATGATGATATTCCTTGGCAAAATTTTGATAGAGTAAATGTGTTACAAAAAAAAAGTTTATAGTAAATGTATTGCATTAAGGTTTTTGGTGGTTATTGCTCTTTTTCTTTTAATCTTTTTCACCCGAGGTGCGCTATCAAAGTTAGACACTAGCCTCGCCAGCGTTCTCTGTGCAAGTGTGAGCAAGCTGGAGAGCCGTCGTCGGTGGCGGTGCCTTTCATAGACCTACAAAAGGTGCTGAAAAAGGCTTTATCCAACCTCGAGACACGGGGACCCATAAGGACCGACTCGCGATGCATCAGGCGGCCCAAACGTGGGTGAATTCCTCCCATGCATGGATCGGAAAGAAGGGACGCGTTTGGTAACATTTCGTTTAAAAATTATTAGGAAGCGAGAAATGAAAAAAGTATTTATGTTCGAGAACAATTTTTGAACAAAAAAATGCTCTTGGTAAACTTGTTCCGAGAATAAAAAATGAAGTAAAAACACGTTTGGTAAATTTGTATAATTTTTTTATTTCTTTTAATTTTTTAATATTTTTATTTTATTTTTTCTTTCTTATTTTCTTATTTATTTTTCCTTTTTTTTTTTTTTTTTTTCTTCTTTTGGGCGGTCGCCGGCCTCGGCCATGGCCGACGGCCTCGCCCGCCACGGCGAGGCTCGCGGCCCCGGCGAGCTCGGCGCCGGCGAGGCTCGGCGTCACCGGCCACCGCTAGTTCGGCGTCACCGGGCGGTGGCCCGGCGAGGCCGAGCCTCGCCGGCCGCCGGGCGACCTCGGCTGGGCGAGATCGAGCTCCCCCGGCTCGGCGTGAGGTCGGCGACGCCGAGCCTCACCGGCCGCCGGGCGAGCTCGGCCTCGCCGAACGGGTGAGCTTAAGCTCGCCCGGCCAAGGCGAGGCGAGCCTCGCCGGGGCCAACAACGCTCGGCCTCGCCGGGGCCGGCGATGCTCCCTCAACGGCATCGCCAGCCAAAGAAAAAAGAAAGAAAAAAGAGAGAAGAAGAAAGTGTTCCTAAATTTTGTTCCGTAAACAAGAAATAACTTTTTTTTTTTGTTTTTGTTTTTGTTCCAGATGTGTTTAACAAAACGAAAAACAAACGCGTTTATTCTTTTTTTTTGTTAAACAAAAAAAATAAAAAAATTATTTAAAAACAGAAAAAAGAAATCAAAACAAACGCAGCTAAGGCGTTCAGTACATGATCACCTAACGTGACAGCAAAGAGGAAATATTGAATTCTCGACGAGGCAGAGGGGTGACCGTCACATCCAAGAGAACGCACAGTATCGTATTGCCCCGAATGCCTTCCGGGGGCCTTTTTCTTCCCCCATGTGACGCTGTTCGACAGTCTCTCCTCTCTTTCATTATTTACAAAAGTATTCCTTGTGAAGTAATTTTCCTTATGATTTTTCTGAAATTTATGTGATATTTTAAATTTTGACGGTAGTAATGGCAACGATATAATCGCCAAATTTGCTAAATTTATGTAGAATGTGTTGGTCTCCATGGGCCATCTCTGACAGTCTTCTTTTCTCCCAAACCCTCTTTGTTTTGTTCCCCTGTTTGGGAAAATCCTTCATAGATCACCTTTTGTTTTTTAGCCTTCCTTTCCACCCGCGAATCGTTTCGCCTCGTTGCATGGCAAACTCGTTTAGATGAAAATTTAGAGGTCAACAATGATAAAATATAATTTTAATTTCTTAATGGATAAGTGTTTCACGTAAAATAAGTATAATAGTCGCCATATTTGATTAAAGGAATAGAAAAATTGAAATAAAATACAGTCCATATATAAATAGAGATAAATACACTGCAAGTTCTAAAACTTGGCGATTTTGGTCATTTTTTGGCATGTGACTTGAACTGATTATGTTCATCACCTAAATATCTTAACACAACTAAGGGATGATCAATTGATTCCCTTACCTCATGTTCTTGTCTGAGATCGTTGGAAGGGCACACTGGATAAGCGAATAGGGAACAAAATGAGATCGTCGGAAACGAACACAAGGTAAGGAATTTGATCATCCCTCAGTTGTGTTCATTTTGTAATTCTCAACGCCACAAAATACAACTTCAAAGCTGCTTTTAAGCATTTCGAGACCTTTTTGTTTTTGTATTTTTTTTTTAATTATTTATGTGTTACAATCCTTTTCAATTCATCTTTGACACAATAAGTTGGAAAATTATTAAAAAATCTCTAAACTTAATACATTTTTGTCAATTCAATTATGTACCTTTTAATTGTGTCAATCGAATTCTAATTTTTTTTATATTTATAACTCAATTGGCACAACTAAATATGTTACGTACATGCCGCATTTCAAGGGTGAAAAATCATCGAATTCAAACTTGGATGCTAAACTTTCTAAAATATTACGTGTTGTTTGTGGAAAGAAAATGGCAAATTCCCTCGTTTTCAGCGAGGTTTAATTATTTTATTGGCCAAGAAAAATGAGGTTTATTAAGTTTTCCATCAGTAAATCTTGAAACGAATTTCGGAGGTCCATATTCTATCGCCATCAGTCCAAGTCAATCAAAATTTTATTTTCGATCACCTCGAATGAAAGGGACAGAAAATCCTCGACAGAAGTTACTGTCTCCAAATCGCCATCAGTCCCAGCTCCCTGCAAGAACTCAATCGCTTTCTTTACCATCACAACCAAAGCTGCAACTTTCATTTCTTATTTGGAGATGGAAAATATTTCCTGCCCATTATTTCTTCCCCCTGCTTTTCGGCCACTTTGCTCTGTTGTGAGCCAAACTTGGCATGGCATAGCTGATTATAAATTATTTTGATTGGGCAGATAGAAAAGACAGGGTGACATTAATGCTCCTTCTCTTTCCCCCTTGGGAACGCCAAAACGCCATTAAGAAAAAAAGCTCATTTGGCAACTGCAGAAAGTACAACACTCCTAGAATCAAGCGAAGTAACTGGGCTGTTTTTCCCCTCCCCTCTTTTAGATCTTATTTACACTAATGTGATAGCTGCTGCTTGTAATCGGTTTGGTCCTTAAAAATAATAGGTTCTGTTTTGACAAAAAAAAAAAATTGGGGCATTATAATATCACCAACCTATGCAAATTCGCTCTCTTTGAGGTCCTCGTTTGAAAACAAACAGCTTACGCAGCCCCGGATAGAGAGCTATAAAGATTTTTACATTTTGTGCACTCATTACCCCCACCTCCCCCCCTCCCCCTCAAACACTAAACTGGCCTCGGCTTTGCTTTGATCCCAACTCTCAAACTTATTCCACGTCCCCCTCCTCCCTCATTTCCCCACACAGGAAAAAAGTTCACTCACATATTCCATCGCAACGGAGGAGGACGTCGAGTCCTTGATCAAGAAACTAGAGAATTTACATAATGTCCCATCGGTCAAGGTCAGTGTTGGTCATAATTTTGGAGTTGGATGCTCGAAAGTTTTGAGCCAATATTCATTTTTGCCCTCTTAACTTGATCTATGTAGATTGTCATATCAGGCGCTCAAATTTTGTATTTGTGTTAATTAAATATACTACCTTTCCCTATTTGCTTTAGCATTAACACTTGATGTGGCAATTAAAAGTGAAGAAATCGTTTTAAATTATAAAACTCACTTGACATTCAAGTTCATGATAACTAGGGGTAGGACAAGAGAGTTCAGTTATCGTGAACTTGACATTCAAGTCAGCTCAAATCCCAGGTTGGTTTTAACGCCAACCGCTGCATGGTCCTCAGGTATCCTCTCCATTTAAGGAGGTTAGAATCTGAATCAATTTAGCATAAGATAAGAGAAACAAAAATGAGAAGGAAAAAAATATTGTGCCGTGTTTGGAGGAGATAGAGAGAGAGAGCGTGGCTATTGACTATTGTATTCCATCAATATCCCGATATCACATGGACACCAGGGCATTCGCCGCCATTGTCGAGATTATTGGATCCCATCAAGAGATTTTTAATTAATTTTTTTCTCGTCTATGCCTCTTTAGTCATTAATTTCCATTGTCTATTATTCACTAGGTGTTAAACGTGAAGCCAAAGGAGATATTGAGACGACCTAGTTTATCACATCTACAATGCATCTCAAGAGTAAAATATCATCCATTTTGGAAGAAAACTTGTCAAGCTAGAGAATTGATGTATATCGGTCAAGGTCTGTGCTAGTGGTAATTCTGGAGTTGAAGTTGAAAATTTTTGAACGATCCCGGTCTTCCATCCTTTCAACTCAACCTATGAAGATTGTCAAGTTAGGTGCTCGAACTTCTCACTCATGTTAATTAAATACTATTGCCTTTCACAATGTGTGGAATCGGTAATCCACTCAATTGATTCTTTTTGTTATTAACAGTCGATGTGGTTGTTAAAAAGTAAATATCATTTTAAATTATATTAAACAAAAGATGAGAAGAAGGAAAAAAATAAAACAGTAACATGTTAGGACAAGAGAGAGAGAGGCTATCGGTCATCATTCCAACTCATCCTAACACCAGCTTGTTACCATTAGAAACTGAGCATGGAACCTACATGATGAAGAATCAATGTGGCTTAATCGAAAGATGCAACAACATTGGTTACTAACAGTGTGATGGAAAATAAAACTAACATGTGCATGGGAAATTTTAAAACATGTTATGAAAGTGTAATTGAATATTAAAACTTATAAAATGTGTAATCAAGTCCTAAAAAATTATCAAATTAGTGTAATTGAGTCATTCTATTAACTCCATTCATTAAGACTAACGGAAAATATTAATGTGATTTTTGAATATTTTCTCCCTATGTGACTCGTGTTGTGTTTCTATCTTGGAAGATATTCCATCACCATTTTTCTCCTTTCCTCTGCACAGATAGGTCGATCACCTCCTTTTCTCAAAGTGACAATCCTACTCTCTTTAGTGCTCAAAAAGATATCGAGACATACTATAAAATCAAGTACTAACACGTGCGATGGAAAAATAGGATACAAGCAATGACCAGTGGCAAAAAGCTCGCCAAAAGAGTTGGCTCCTTTTGCGTCTCCTAATTTGGAAGATGTCAAGTTAATCCTTTCCACCTACAGAGATTGGGTCAACACTTACTCGGGAAATCCGATAAAAACTGAATAAAATATAATGCGAACGTTCTGAATGGGCTCTGTCATCCAATAAGCAAGACAACTTCTCTCATCTTTAGTTAAAGAATTTTGCAACGCATCGGGATTTTCTTTTCAACTTTTCGTGTTCAGGGGCAGCTATCCTATTTTGGAAGATGGCAACATATTCTTTCCTTTCTTACAGAAAATGCTGTTACCAATCCTCCTAATTTGGAAGAAGTCTGCTTTTTTCTTTCCTCTATACTCCAATCATGGTGATTTCAAAGTTGGACTTAAAGAAAGATTGCATTCTTTCGACTCTTTCTTGGTCTCGGACTCATGTACCCTTGCATTAGTTTTAAATCTTTCTTTTTTAAGACTCATGCAATCTCATGACAAATTATTTAGCATTATTTTGACTCTTTTCTTGATTATTATTTTGGTGCGCAAGAGCAGCCACTTGCCTCACACTTTTTGATCAGCATAGATCATCAAATTCATAGCCACATTTATCAAAACACCAATTTCCACAAACCCAGGGAGATGGCATTGACCAAATTGATAAAACCTGTCTTGGGTAAAATACTAAATGCTAGCTGAACAACGAATTTTACAACACATTTCGGAGTGTTTTCTACTTTTTCTTTTGTATTTTCTAGTACTAGGTGTTACTATCCTTTTCTTTTCTTTTCATTTATGCCATTTTAGTCATGAACTTCCATTGTTTTAAATTCACTATGTATTAAACATAAAACTAAAAGAGATATCAAGACAACCTAATGTATCACAAATATGATGTATTTCGAGAGTGAAATATCGTCCAATTTGGAGGAAAATCCATTGAGTTAGAGAATTAATCTACATCAATCAAATTTGGTCCTGATGGTAATTCTAGATTACGCAATTCTAATTTTTCGTCCTTTCAACTTGACTCATAGATCGTTGAATTAGGCACTTGAACTTTTTACTCATGTTAATTACATACTCCGCCTTTCCTAATTTGTAGAATCAATAATTCACCCATTCAATTCCTTTTTTCATTAACACTTAATGCTTTTAGCTAAAACTAAAGAAGTCGCTTTAAATTATAAAGTTCAATTTAAGGTAAGAAGAAAAAAATAACGTAACATATGAGGAAGGGGGGGGGGTGTGGGGAGAGAGATAACACTCAATGCTTGTAGCTAAAACTAGAGAAGTCGCTTTAAATTATAAAGTTCAATCTAAGATAAGAAGAAGAAAAAAATAACGTAACATATGGGGAGGGAGGGAGAGAAGAGTGGGGAGGGGAAGGGGAAGTATCGACCATAATTACAAACTCATCCCGAGGCCCACCTTGGAACAACATCGATTGCTAACGTGTTGGGTTGCAAAGAGGAAAAAATGCAAAGGTTTCCTGCTTGGGAAGATCTTCCATCAATCATTTTTTTCTCCGAAAGTGATTATAACATCAAATGCTTTCATGCATTTCGGGATTTTATTTTATTTTATTTTTTTTTCTACTTTTTTTTTTGGGTCAAAGTATTTTCTACTATTCAGGTGTTACTAATTGCTATCATTCTTGGAGGAAAATTTGTAAGTGAATGAAATCATTATATGGGTAATGGAATTTTCAAAAGCCACAAATTCGACTTTGAAGCCGCTTTTGCACATTTCAGGATTTTTTTTTTCCTTTTTTGTATTTTCTAGTTTTCAGGTGTTGCTAATTACGATCATCCCATTTGGAGGAATTTTTATTGAGCTAGAAAATCAATCTGAAACGAATAGTGAACTTCTTAAATCGTTAGAGGAAAGCGAAAGGGAAAATTCTCGAGCAAGGTTTAACTATTTGATTGGCCCAAAAAAAAATGAGGGTTACTAAGTTCTCAATCAAAATATCTTGAAACAAAGGCCCACTGGTCCATCTGCCGTGGCGACGGAGGAGGACGTCGAGTCCTTGGTCGTGAAGTACGAGGCAATTCGCGATTGTGTGCGCTAGAAATTAGAGAATATTTCATCGATCACAATCAGTATTGGTAGTAATTATGGCGTTAGACACCGAAAATTTTGGGGTAATTTCTATTTTTTTTTTTTGTTTTTAATATGCTAAAACGATGGAATTTTGCAAATAAGTCAGTGCGAAAAATACTAGATAAATAAATGGAGAATAATATAATACTTAGAGATTTATGTGATTGGTCGAATATTGATACTTACAAATAATCATTATAATCGGAAAATTAGAGTTTATATTTGCAATACGTTCAACTTTTTTTTCATATCTAAATTTAAATTCAAAACTAAAATGTTTATAAATAAATAATTTATTTGAACATCAACTCACGCCACAAAATATTTCAACCGCTCAAGCCCTCTGCATACGCCCAAGATAAAACTCAGCGTGTTCTTATTTTTTCTTGTGTAGAGCTGCTTCTTCTCGATCATGTTCAGGGCTTGTGCGGACGTGTAGCTTCTTGACTCGTGCGGCTGTTCTCTTTTTTGGTCTTCTTGTTTGGATTAAGAAAAGAGAAGTGTATATACTCTTGTGGGTCCCTCTCACAGTCAAACCCTTAGTGCCGAGTACAATTCAAAAAAGAAGTGACGTCCACTTCTCTCTTTCCCCTTACAGATAGACTTCTTTTATACTATAAATAAATATAAATTGGAGAATATGTGAGCCCCATCTTTTGTCTTCTAGTGATGAACTATCCCAATCAAACTTGGATCCATATATACACACCTTGGATAGTTACGGAGATCCAATCCCCAAGAACAAGAAGACTAAATCTGATTCAAATAGGAAATAAAACAAATCAAAACCCTTTTACCGATCAAGTTCCGTAAAAATTCAAACTCAAGATTGTCGCGACCTACCCTCGGGAGGAGGGAGCGGGTTTAAGTATTCCCTCAAAAGCCGACGGTGCACTCAGCTCTGACAGGCGTGGAACTCCAAGCTCATACCTCGCGTGACATTGAGATATTTTTTTAGAAATTTTGCAAAAAGGAGTTGCCACTAACCTATTGGGGTCGACTAGAAATCAAGCAAGACACGGGAGTATGCCACACTTCCTACGCAACCAGAGAATCTAGGGTCGGGGACATGTATGCATCCCACAGTGGGCGAACAATCTTCCGTTCAAGCCCTTCAGGGGCAGCATTTTAGCAAAAAACCACTCAGCCTTTTAGTTTAGAGCCTAGAGACACTCAAAGATGCCATGATGGAAATGTTTATGTCCTACCCAAGCTGCATTTCTTGGAGGATCCTACCAGGCTGGAGAAGAAGAGGAATTTAGAAAGCCATGGAGAGATTTTCACAAATCACACACTTTACCTCTGCCCAAAACGATACACCCTCCTTGCCTTATATAGGCAATAAGAGGTCATTATGACACACACAGGGACCTTACTCACGGGTCCAGATACAAACAAAGGCACCGGAAACTTCCGGGAGGGAATTATTCGCACACTATGAACAGTACTTTCCCTAGCCTAGTGCTACAGTAAAAGTGAACAGTGATTTTGCTACAGTGAAATTGTACGGACTCAACAGTCTCGTCCGTCACGAGCATTGTAGCTACAAACTGAGTCTTCTGAGCTGTCTTCTATGAGATATGCTTCGTATTTTTGCTCAAGGGCTTCAAGGTCTTTAGGTGAGAGAATTTGGTTCAGCCTTCGTGATGAGGATGCTTCTTCATGAGCCCAATGTGATGCTTCTTATTCAGCCCAGTTTGTGTGTTCAGTTTCTTGAGTGTTGGCAGGAATTCTTGGCATTCTTGGTTGAGGCCAGTTGGATGGCTGTGCATAGAAAGATGTGTCCATGCTTTGGAATTGTTCGTAGGGGTCCTGGGACAGAGGTCCTCCAAAGTGTGCATAGGGGTCCTAGGTGGATTGGACAATATCATCTTCACTTGTCATTTCATGCTCTTGGGACGATGTGGCTTGTCTGTATTGTCCGATTGCTTCCTTAGCTTCTGGTGCTAGGTCATAATGATCCCACGTAGTGGGTGCATTATTCCACACATCTTCAGGAATGGTCTTGTTTTCTTGGCATAGGATTCTTTGGAGTTCTCGGTATTCATGTTCACAAATTCTAACAGATCTTAGATAAGATTTGTGAATCCGGGCTTCTCGGCTGTTTAAGTCAGGTTTATAGGATGTGGTTCCTATTTCTAGTGGTGCATTGAGAATACTACCATTATTTCTGCAAAAATTCCATGGACGTCGGAAAAACAGGATGGTGTGGACTTCGGGATTCGGTGTCATGGTTCTCAGTTCTTTTTCCAAGTCTTGTTTCCAACATGTAGGATGATAGAACCAATTTAGAAAATCTAAAAGAGTTCTATCACATTCTTTTTCAATGTTTCTTCCGAGCAAGAATATCCTTGTGAGGTTGGCAATGAATCTTTTGGTTGGAATTTCAAGAGCTATTAGGTACTTATTGGTTAAGTACCATAATAACGTTTTGAGCTGTTCAGAGAAATCATCTTCCTTCCAGATAAGAGGATGAATGAATGGATAGTTCATATTTAACCCAAAAGGATAAAGAATCGAACCTCCATTGAATCTGAATAGGTTTGTGGCATTACCACATGAGGTTCTCCAGGTTCTCAGCAAGACTGTCGTTCTGGATTTGCTGAATAATCTCCTGGGGGTATTTTCAGCTTTGCGAATCTTTGATCTTCTCAATTTTGTATTTTACCCCATGATTGAGCATATGGAAAGTAGGCCTCTTGATGTACATGTTGATTTCGGCGGGTGCTTTTGGCCTTGATAAGAAGTCAGCAAGTACATTCTTCTTTCCAGGAATATGCTTAGTTTCAAAAGAGTATTTTGAGAACCATTGAGCCCATCGAAGCAGTTGGGAATTTGGAATCTGTTTCTGTTTAAACTTGGTCATCTGAGGGAAAGATGCCATGTCTAATTCTACCAGGAAGTGGTGGCCTATGAGATGAAACTCAAACCTTTTGATTCCATTTTTTACTGCTAAGATTTCTTTGAAAGTGGAATGGTAATGCATTTCAGCTTGAAAAAACTTTCCACTTTTGTGAGCACAGAGGTATCTCTTACCATCAATTTCTTCAAAGAGAATGGCTACCCAGTATTTGTCACTGGCGTCAGTTTGAAGAATCCTTTTGCCTGTTGATGGTATTTGTAATGGTGGGAGATTTTGCATAATCTCCTTAAGTTCAGCAACTGCTTTAGTCTGGGTTTTTCCCCAAGGTGGGGCATTCTTCTTCAGCATGGATTGTAAAGGAATCATAAGTTTTGCAATGTTTGGGACAAAAACCCAGAGATAATTAATTATCCTAAGAAATTGCTGAACTTGCTTTGTTGTGAAGTTATCTTGAGGAAACTTCAATAATTCTTGAGCGATATGTGGCCCTGGATAGTATGTACCTTTGTTAAGGTGCATACCAAGGAATTTGATTTCTGTCTGGGCAATATTCATCTTTCTTTGAGAAAGCATGATACCATGTTTCTTTATGATTTCTGCAAATTGCTCAAGAAGTTGATAGGTGATTGCTCATCGGGACGTAGAAGCGGGAATGTCGTCAATGTATACTGCTGCACTTGATAGGATTGGTTGGAAAATGCGGCACATGGCCTTTTGGAAAAGGGATGGTGCTACCTTTAACCCAAAAGGAAGAACTTTCCACTGGAAGTGCTAGTTAGGGATATAGAATCCTGTTTTGGATCTGTCTTCAGGATGGATGCCTAGTTGCCAGAATCCAGCTTTGAGGTCGAATTTGGAATAGATGTGGGCCTTAGTTAAACCAATAAAGAGAGAATCTCTCGATGGTAAAGGGAACTTATCATCCTGGAGAAAAAGATTGAGAGGTTGATAGTTGATTACCAGTCTCATTTTTCCTCTCTTTTGCTCGGCGCACTTATTGACATAAAAGGCTTCACAAGCCCATTTCGAATTGGAGATTTCAATAAGGCCTTGTTGCAATAGTTCCGAGCATTCTCTTTGGGTTAAGGCCAAATGTTCTGGCTTTATTCCCATGTGACTCGCCTTTGTTGGATTTATATCCTCATTTTTTTTAAAAGGAATGCGAACAAAGAACTCTGGATTTTCCCATAAGGGATGGGAACATTTTTGAGCGAATTCTGAATGGGATTCCGAGCAAGATTCTAGCAATTTTTGCATGATTGGATCTAGTAAACTCATCTGAATGGAAAAGAGTCTCTGAATATTGACGAACTCAGAGAATTGATCTTTGTATCTAAGACCTTTTCCAGGAATAATGCGAAGCTAAGAGATTTAAGTCATGATATCCCACCCAATTATCACATCTTTATTGGGGAGATTTGATCCTAAGATTTTTGCATTTATGGACCACTGAGGAAAGAACTGGACAGTTACAGGAGTGGTCCTGACATTTGTGGAGAAAGTATTTCCTGAGGCTGAGTTGAAATATCGAACATAAGGAGTCCAATATTCTCAAGGTAGAACTTTAGTATCTAAGATGGAACAGCTTGCTCCGGTATTAATGAGAGCAATGACATTGATAGGTTTGGCAAACTTGGAGGTGAGAATTTTTACAGGAAAATGGGGACGGTGAGTTTGACTTGAAAATATGTCAAGATTTGGTTCTGAAGATGTGGTGATATGTGAAAAAGGTCTTGATTCGAGTCGACTCGGTCTCACTTTGGAAGTTTGGTAAGAGGGAATGGCACAAAGGGTTTGTTCGGATGGTTCTTCATCAGCAGAGAATAGAGATTCAATATCATCATTTTCAAGAGAAACACCTGTTTCCTTCTCAATTTGATGAATTAGATGATTCTGACCTTTTCTCGCTTGAGGACAATTTTTTTGCAAAATGTCCTTTCTGGTTGCAGATGTAGCAACGGTTTGATTTTTTGTGGCTTGTACGATCCTTCCTTTTGCGTAGGTATCGCCATTTCTTCTTCTTCCGGAAATGCTTGGAACTATGTTTGGATTTATTTATCCAAAACTTCTTGTAATGTTTCTTTTTTCGAGAGTACTTACCACAAGTACCATCGCAGCCTTGCTTGGAGTATTTGATTTTCAGCTTCTGTCGAGAGCAAGCTGATTCAAGGCGTTTGTCATCTGTGATGTATGTTCGGACCATCTGGTGTTTTAAGCATAATTCTTCTAGGCATAGATGGACTTCTTGCTGTATCTCTCCCAAGGGAACATCTTGTACTCTCCTTTGTTTTCCAAAGAACGATCTTTCAACCATCTGGGATAGTTCCTTCGGGATGGAAGTGAGGAAAACATGCTTCAGATTTGGATCTGCGCCGACTTGATAAAAGAGCTGAAGCATTATTCTATAATGCTTATCAAGATGCTTCTCCTGGAGGGAGCAACATCTTCTCTCGAAAAACTCTCTTCTTTTTATCTCTATGAGATCAGTGGGTTTTCCCACAAAGACATGGTATAAGAGAGTGATGGCATGGCTGAAATTTGGTGACATTAAAAACAAAATCTGGTCTTGTTCTGAAATTGATTGCCACTAGAGTTTGAGGCTTCATGTGAACCTTGTAACAAAGTTATAAAGGGCATCATTCATATCATGGTTGGTAATGGACTAGGTATTCAATCAAGTATGAAATTCTTCAAGTCTTTTTGGCCATTTTGGATAAGGAATATCATCGATGGTGAAGAATTGTTTTGATGCCATGGACACATGCCTAGTAGGATTGTTCCTAGCAAGATTGCTTGTCTGACCATTTTCTGGATCAGAATAGTTAGATTCCATTTCATCATCTGGGGAGTCAGCCATGAATATCGATGAAGTTACTGGCGCAATGGGGAGGGAATCAACTGTAGGAATCGAGAGGGATGAAGTGGAGGAGAGGGATACTGAATCTGATTCAGTATTAGGAGAAGTTTGCTCAAGCGGGAGCAGACCAATTTTTACGGGACGACAGTCGAGTTCCTAAGTACCTAAATCCTTTAGAAAAGATTCTAATGGATTTGATAACATCATTTGATCTGGTCTTTCTCTTATAACAATGGAACTTGATTCTGTAGGCGGTATTTTTTTCTTTCCCCTTTTCCTTCTGCAGGGCCTTGAGGCGATTTCGTATTTCTGCCATATTTGGTTCTCTTCTGTAAGGATCTTCTGGGATGGTGGTAAAAATAGACATTTATGGATGTTGGGGTAAATACCCAGTTCTAACAGGAGGTGCTAATGGGTCAAAAGGTCTGAATCTTCCTTCTTCAAGAAGTTGGATTTGCTTCTTGAGCTTTTCTATTTCTGGCTTTGGCTAATGGGTCATGGTTTCTTATGCACCACCTCCACCACCAGAGTCCAGTACTACATCCCAAGCCTTACCAGATCCACCAAAAACACCACCACCATCTCCTCCCCAGAAAAAGCAAGCTCTTTCTCCATTTTATAAGCCAGTCCTCAAATGGGCTAAGAAGCACTCTTACCCCCTTGAAGTTCCGAAAGAAGCACCATCCACTTCTTCTATCGCCATGTTCCAAGATACTGACTTTCCTCCTCTTGTTAAGGAAGGTTCTAAGCTCCCGTTTCTTGCTTCAGAAGAGTTTATTGATCCACATGGCAGATACCGCCATATTCCCAAAATTCCTACTCCCACTGATGTGGATGAACATGGAAGACAAAGAAAGACTCCTGTTGCTGAAGCTGTTCTAAACTGGCAATCAGAGACTCTGTTAGCACAAAACAATGCCTTCAAGGCAATTGATTCCAAAATTGGAAATGTGCAACAAGATCTCCGAAGATATGATGAAAGTACCAAAAAGATACTTTCCGAGTTTGGAAAAGGCTTCACGCCTTGGAATCAGGACAACATCTTGGGTATCATTATCTTGAAAGTCCAAAGCCAGAAATAGAAAAGCTCAAGAAGCAAATCCAACTTCTTGAAGAAGGAAGATTCAAACTTTTTGACCCATTAGCACCTCCTGTTAGAACTAGGTATTTACCCCCCACATCCACAGACGTCTATTTTTGCCACCATCCCAGAAGATCCCTACAGAAGAGAACCAGATATGGCAGAAATACGAAATCGCCTCAAGGCCCTGCAGAAGGAAAAGGGGAAAGAAAAAATACCGCCTATAGAATCAAGTTCCATTGTTATAAGAGAAAGACCAAATCAAATGATGTTATCAAATCCATTAGAATCTTTTCTAAAGGATTTAGGTACTCAGGAACCTGACCTTGTCGTCCCAGAAAAATAGATTCTGCTCCCAGTTGAGCAAACTTCTCCTAATACTGAATCAGATTCAGTATCCCTCTCCTCCTCTTCATCCCTCTCGATTCCTACAGTTGATTCGAATCTTTTTTGTTTATCATTTCTCTTTTGCACCCCTTTTCCTCGCACCATCTGCTTCTACGACTCCTCTTTCCCGAAGCCCCTTTTTCTTTCTTTTTCCATATTTTGTTTTACTTTTCATTTTTTCTTTACTTTTCTTTTTCTTTTGTTTCTTCTTTTATTTTTCTCTTTTGGTCTTCTTCTCTACACATTCTCTCCTTCGGGCGTCGTCTTCTTCCCCGATGCCTTTCTTCTCTCGCAACTTCATCTTATTCTTTTTTTTTTTCGTTTTTTTAAATATTAATAAAATAAAAAAATAAAAATAAAAATAACTAGACACTAAACCATTTTTCACGGACACCGCGCGGCTCCACCATCGCTCCGGCCAACAGCACCCAACTCCGGCTAACAACACCCAACCTCAGCGACCACAACAACCAAAGGAAATAACCATGCCGAAACTAACATTTTCGATCCTAAATTTTCGCCAAACAAATGGGGTACACTAACATGGGAAGAAGTGCCGTATAGGACGGCCTTAAATCATAGGACCCGCCGGAGGAAGGTAGTTCCGCTGGAGGTCCTTCCCGCGATAGCTCAAAAAGATGGTAGACATGCCACAGAATCACAATAAAATACACCAAAAAAAAAAAAAAAGACAACAGACATGGTTCAACAATACAAAGGTAAACAATCATCAAACTGGATTATAGAATATCAAAGACTTCAGCCATTTAATCAGGCATTTTATCGAACACCTAAGACGCAGTAACTAGGGAGGTAAGCATAGATTCGATCGGGGCTTGGGTTCAGGCCAAGATCATCACACGATACATAAACACTATTCCGGATCGACTCGAGGACAAGTTTATCAGCATTTATCTTGAGTTTAAACAAAAATGACAAGTCTCAGCCATAACAAAAAACACAAACAAATATTTGCATTAAGCACTATAAAAAGCACACATATGCTGTGTGAGGAATGAACACGAACACAACGGAATTTCGGGCGGGGATCGAGACTGAAGCTCATGCGAACTGGTCGACCACAAGCTTCAGCCCGACGCCCCACCAAAAATAGGGCAGACGTACTCGGGAATGACCCACATGGTTCGAAGGGGAGCGCTGCGGTGGATGACGACTCTCGGGCAAACGACCGCGATGGCGAAAGCATGTCCTTCGCCTCGCTCTCTCCTTTGGCTCGCCCTCTACCCTCTCGAGCTCTCTCCGATCTCTTTCTTCCTAGTCACTCTCCGTTTTTCTCTCAATGCTTCCTGCTTGCCCTTTCTGTCTTGTGTTCTCTCCTTTTAAGCTCGGCCAACGACAGGTGCGCATGGCTCCTGCCACCGCCAGCCTGTCGCGGCTGCTTGATCTCCAACCCTGGGATCACGCCGTCCTCTACCTTCGCGATCCTCTAGCCTCGCGATCCTCTGCTCCTCTGTTTGTACCCTCTTCTTTTCTCCTTTTTTGCAGAAGCGTGGATGCTGTGAGGGGAGGAAGATGATCTGTGCACGGGCCGAGTTGAAATAAAAGGAGATGGGCCAGCCCAAAAAAAAAAAAAAAAAAAAAAAAGGGAAAGAGGTATGTGGGCGAGCCCATGCGCGAAGAAAGACTCATATACTTGGCCTCATTCGATTTTTATACCTTTTAATGAATCTTTTCTTTTCTTCTATTTTTTAAACTTTTTTTATATGACAATTTTGGAAAAATAAGGACCATTCAATATGATGTGCAATAATGAAAACATGATACCTTTTAAAGATGATTTTTTTTTCTTTTCTTTCTTCTTCTTCTTCTTTTCTCTTTTTTTATTTAATTTTTTTGTTATAAGTTTTTTTTTTAATTTTAAAACTAGTGACGCAAATGCTCCTAATGTCTATATGTGATGCAATTTTAACGAATTTTTTTTAAGGGGTTAGAAATCAATCCCCAATTTTCCAATACAATTAATAAACACTTAAACAAATCACAAAAATTTAGGTGTCAACAGCTGCCCTTCTTTGAATGGGGGCTCGAAGAGATTCCTTTCAAAGATGAGAGACACCTAAATTTTGCCCATGGAGGATGATGAAAAGGGGTTGCCGATGAGAAAGGGGGTGAAGGGATGACCTTACCTTCTAAGAAAATAGCCTTCGACCGAGATGGGAAAGTCTTATTATGTGGTAACTAGTTTCCACTAGGAGAAAGGTCTCACCGTGTACAAACGGGTCTCGACCGGATGCGATAGTCTCACCGTGTACAAACGGGTTTTGACTAGAAGAAAGGTCTCACCATGTACAAACGAGTTTCAACAGGATGATAGTCTCACCGTGTACAAATGGGTTTTGACTGGAAGAAAGGTCTTACTGTGTACAAACGGGTTTTGACTAGGAGGAAGGTCTCACCGTGTACGAACGGGTTTCGACCGAGAAGAAGGTCTCACCATGTACAAACGGGTTTTGACCGGATGTGATAGTCTCACCATGTAAAAACGGGTTTCGATTGGAGAAATGTCTCACCGTATACAAACGGATTTTGACCGGATGTGATAGTCTCACCGTGTAAAATGGGTTTCGACTGGAGAAAGGTCTCACCATGTACAAACGGGTTTCGACCGGGTTGGAAATACATGATTTAAGGAAAACTAATGGACCTTTGTAGATGACATGGTTTAAGGTTGATCATGAACCTTTGGAAATGACATGATTTAAGGTTAACCATGAACCTTTGATTTTTAGGGAAGCACCTGTTAACCCCTTGAAAATAGCATGGCTTTACTAAGAAATCCTATCAAACTCAACTTGAGCAAATGTCATTAGAAAAGTCGTCAAGAGACGTATTGGCAATATTGTAGCATTAATTGAACAAGCTAATCAAGCTGAGTCTGACTGCTTTTAAAAAATATTTGATGTCAATTAGCATCATGTGGCGCAAAACTGTCATCTTGTTCGGGAATGTATCATTAGTCATAAAATTCTCCAGAAGTCAAGTTCTTATCAGAATGCCTACAACTCGTGAAAAAGGCTCATTAAGCCTGCCAAGCTAAAGCTTTTTAGTCAGAAAGAGTTTCTCACACACTCTTGATAAAATGGTTGTTTGATCCCATCCATTCGCGTGGGAAGTAACTGATTGCTGAGGGTATCACACATAACCCGTCTCAAAGGCTTTTAGAAATATTCGCAATGAGCACAATCTGATCGATCAAAAAAGTCTTTTGAAAGGACTGCAATATAGACTCAGTTAGGGCTTACACAAAGGAATTATTGATTTGAGGCCAACAAAGGAACACTTGTCGCTATCTTCATCGGCTTTACAAGTCGAGAACTTGAAAGATAAGACAAGATATAATTACCTTCACTCTTTCAAGCAGTAGCTTCTTTGTGGCATTCTCATTTTCACTCAAACCATCCCAATCAGAAGAGACTTCGGAAAATGGTCGTAATTGGCTTGGGAGAGGCTTGAAAGGTTTAAAATTTTCAAGAGGGTTTTTTAAGAGTCAGTGATCATCATGACATCGTGATCAAGTCACTCAATCTCTCAAAATCATTTGGCTTTTGAACACAGCGCATCTCGAAGGTCCCTTGACTAATAATTTTTGCGATTGAGCTTTTCTCATTTTCTAATTTCCTTTGTACTTGCGATGATTTTAATGTGGGCACTTGGACTTTGATATATATTTTTTTCGCATAAGATGCAGTTTTTTTTTTTTTACGGGCATTGGCCTTGCTTTTACCAGGCACACTATTTTTTTTATGCCCCCTAATCTATTGAACTTTTTGTTCTTTAAACTTTTGGAGTCCTTACGACTTTCGAGATGCTTTTCATATTTTCTTGTGACTATCAATTGTATTCGGTCAATTCTTATACCTTGCCCCAATGGAGGGAGATGATCACTGCTCGGGGTTTAGAAATGAATAATTAGGCCCAAATTGGTTAAAGCAACAGATATCATTGTTTGGGTAGAGAATGAAATGCTCTTCTTCATCTTGAGATGAGTCAAGCTCTAATGAGAATTCCTCTGAAGCTATCACTGGAAGATTGATACAAGTGAAAGTAATAGAATCTTTTTAAATTATTCGCTCTACGACACGACCGTAACCTCCTATGATGCCCCAATGTAGGGTCGTTCTCGGCAAGGGTATTTTGAAGGATTGTTTTTTTAACTGGCCCAAAGGGCTAGCAAGAGATTAGTATGGTGCTTGGGATTGATGAAAGAAATGCCCTTATAATTTCGATATTTGTGCTCAATGCAAATGAATCATTTGTCCTAAAAGGAGGTCATCTTCCACTCGACTCTCAAAAGTGTTTGAAGGATGTGTTTTGAAATTGTTCATTCATCTCTTTCATCATTTTCGATTTAAAAAAAAAAAAAAGGAAAAGGAATACCCGACTGCTTTTGCAAAGGTTGGGTAGCCATTCGAACCAACCTTTCAGGGGCAACAATCAACTTCTTCCATTCTGTTGTAACTTCACTGAGTTGATTGGATACCTTAAATACAAATAAATATGTATGTATGTGATGTATGCATGACATGCATGATGCTAAGTGACTTGGATTATGCACGAAATGACTCTATGGCCTCAATCTCATTCATGGGAAATATTTCTTGACAACATCGACATTTACAGGCTTAGGCAGCTCACGACCGTCCATTTCAACTAAAACCCTAGCACCACCTAGGAGGATCTTCTTAATGACATAAGGTCCTTCATAGTTCGGGGTGAACTTGCCACGGGGATCAGGGATGATTGGCAGCACTTTCCTTAGCACCAAGTCATTGACCTCAAAGTGCCTAGGACGAACCTTTTGATTGAAGGCCTTCGCGACCTGTTTCTGATAGCATTGACCATGACATATTGCTTTCAGCCTCCTCCTATCAATCATGTTTAGCTGCTCATGCCTCTGCTGTATCCATTCGACTTCATCGAGCTTCAACTAAGAAAGGACCCTCAACGAGGGAATCTCAACTTCTATAGGCAGGACAGCCTCCATTCCATATACTAACGAAAAAGGAGTTGCCTCTGTGGAGGTGCAAATAGATGTTCGGTATGCCATCAGTGCGTAAGGAAGCCTTTCATGCCAATCACGATAATTTTCAGCCGTCTTTGCCAAGATCTTCTTTATGTTCTTATTTGCTGCTTCAACTGCCCCATTCATTTGAGAACGATATGGTGATGAGTTCAAATGGCGAACTTGAAGCTCATCAAGCAAGTCATTTACAACTTTGTTGTTTAAGTTGGACCCATTGTTAGTGATGATCGCCTCCAGTACCCTATAACAGGCAATAATATTGCGGCGAATGAATTTGGCTACATTCTTGGCAGTGACATTGGCGTATGAGTTGGCTTCAATCCATTTAGTAAAGTAGTCGATCGCCACCAAGATAAATCGATGTCCATTTGACGCATTGGGATTGATGGGCCCGATCACGTCAATTCCCCACATAGAGAGGGCCAAGATTGGGACATTTGGTGAAGCTCATTTGGTGGAGCATTTATCTTATCCCCATAAATTTGACATTGATGACAACATCGCACGTGTTGTATGCAGTCAAATTCCATTGTCAACAAGTAATAGCCGAGTCGCATGATCTTTCTCGCCAAGAGGTGACCATTCATGTGGGGGCCACACTCCCCTTCATGTATTTCCTTCATTAAACGATTGGCTTATTTGGCATGACGCATCTTAGTAATGTCAAGTCAAAAGATCTTTTGTAAAGCGCACCTCCGCTGATGAAAAATTTCGATGCCAACTTTGTTAGATATTTTATGTCTGATGCGTCGCTCTCTTGGGGAAACTCGTCATTCTGAAGATAATTTAAGATGTCACGATACCATGGCTCTCCATCAGGTTCGTCTTCAATTATCATACAATAAGCTGGGCGTCTAAGAATTTCAATTCTTAACGGTTCAATGTCTATGCCTCCAGCTACTTGCAGCATTGAAGATAAGGTAACCAGGGCATCAGCGAACTGATTTTGGGACCTTGGTAAGTATTCGAATGATATTTCTTGGAATTTCTCCATCAACTCTCCTAGGAACTCATGATACATAATCAATTTAGAATCTCGTGTTTGCCATTCACCTTCGATCTGTAAGATAATAAGGGCCGAATCACCATAAACCTGCAGCTTCTGGATCTTCATATCGATGGCAGCCTGAAGTCCGAGTATGCATGCTTCATATTCAGCGACGTTATTCGTACAAGGAAATGTTAATTTAGCGGCGAAAGGGTAGTGTTGTCCATCTGGGGAAATAAGGACCGCCCCAGTACCAGACCCAGCTAAGTTAACTGCACCATCGAAGTACATCATCCATGTGTCACTTGATACAAGTAGAATTCGCTCCTCTGCATTACTATCTTCATCAGATGCTCTAGACCCCTTGGAACTTTCTGCTAACATGTCTGCTATGGCGCGACCTTTAACAGACTTCTGTCCTAGGCTCTAAACGTTGAACTCTGAAATTAAGATTTGTCATTTAGCCAACTTGCCCACTAATGCCGGCTTCTCTAAGAGATACCTGATGGGATCGTTTTCGGTCACCAGTAAGATGCGGTGATGAAGTGTGTATTGCCGCAGCCTGTGCAAATCCAAATTAAAGCCACGCAAGTTCTCTCAACTTCTGTGTAGTTCATTTCTGAAATGGTGAACTTCTTGCTCAAGTAGTATATCGCGTATTCTCCCTTGTCATTTGTCTTTTTTGTGCCAACATGGCTCCCAATGATTCGTCATGTATGGTTAGGTACAAAATCAGGGAAATTTTAGGGAGAGGGGGCACTAGGACTGGTGCGTGAGTGAGATAGTGTTTTATCTTCTCGAAGGCACCCTGGCACTCAGCATCCCACTCAATCTTTGCATTCTTTTTCAAGAGCTTAAAGAATGGCTTCGCTGTTTCAAATAGTTGACATATGAATCTCGCCACATAAGTGAGTCGTCCCATCAAATTGCGGTCTTCCCTAGTGGTAGTCGGGGGTCGTAAATCACAGAAAGCTTTTACCTTTGATGGGTCAATCTCTATGCCCTTACTATTAACCTTGAACCCTAATAGCTTCCTAGATTTTGCTACAAAAATGCATTTCGTAGGATTGAGGCGTAGCTTGAATTTTCAAAGACGTTCGAACAGCTTCCGTAAGACCTCAACATGGTCTTCGCCTTGTCTTGATTCTGCGATCATATCATCCACATATACTTCAATCTCCTTGTGCATCGTGTCATGAAACAACGTGACCATGGTCGTTTGATACGTTGCCCCAGCGTTCTTCAGACCGAAGGCATCACTTTGTAGCAAAAAATTCCCCAAGGAGTTATGAACGATGTCTTGCTCCTATCTTCCTCCTTCATACGAATTTGGTTGTATCCAGAAAAACCATCCATGAAGGAGAATAACTCAAATCCCGTCGTACTATCAACTAAGACATCAATATGTGGGAGTGGGAAGTCGTCTTTTGGACTAGCTCGGTTCAGGTCACGATAATCTACACACAACGTGACCCGTCCATCCTTTTTCATGACAGGTACAATATTTGCTATCCAATTTGAGTAGTGTGATACTTTAATGAAATCCACTTTTAACAACTTCATGACTTCCTCCTCGATTTTCTTAGACAACTCTAGCTTTGTTCTTCTAAGCCTCTGTTTTTTAGGTGGCACATTAGGATCGGTCAAAAGGGCATGCTCTACAATATTAGGGTCTAACCCTGGCATGTCGGCATAAGCCCGGGCAAATATATCCTGGTATTCTTTCAGGAGGTTAATCATTCGTTTCGATTCTAACTTCTAGAGACATGCCTCGATCTTTATTTCCTTGACATTCTGTGTATCGCCCAAATTTATGATGACCGTTTGCTCTTCTGTCAGCGGTTTTGATCCCTCATGTCGATTCCAATCACGCTCAATCCCTTTCAGATCTTCATCAACGTCAGATTCTAAAAGATCTTCCTCATGTGGATTCGAGTCACATGAATCTTTGTCATGATTATGCATAATGTAATGCTCTGAAGGGTTGTCGATGCTCTCAGAAGATTCAGCCTCCTGGCAAGCTAAAATGGTGCACATAATATTCTCTTCAAACATCTCGGCTATATCATCAATAGCTCTATCTTTTTCCATCAGCATTTTTGGGGGTCCTGGGAATGTTTCTTTCAGTAGAGGAGGGAAAACACTATGGCAACTTCTATCTCTTATAATCCGACCTTTGTGGTCACCTCGGCCTCCACGTTCACCTCGACCTCCTCCGGTGCCTCGACCTCCACATTCGCTGCGGCCTTCTCTATTGCCACGGCCTCCACGCTCTTCAACAAACCCTAAGCCTTTTCTCCTTAAAACTCTTTGAGCCTCGATAGGCTTTTGAATCCCTTGTCCATGCAACCCTAGACCACCTCCAGGATTGTACCCATTTGCTAGCATAATCTTCCCTACCGTTAGGGCCGGCTTGGATAATTCAGGAATTCCCACGCAAGAGCCCACAGGAACGTGGACCATAAACACCAGCTCGAAAGTTTGAAAGCTTGACTCTTCTTTGCACTCGGGTACCATGTATGGGATGGCCGTTTCCTAGTACACCTTGAAGTTTGTTTCCCTGTGCACAGTGATGAGTCTATTGTCCACCACAAATCGTACTTTCTGATTAAGGTTGGAGGTAACAGCACCCGCTGTGTGAATCCATGGTCTCCCCAACAAAAAGTTGAAGGCAATTGATATATCTAGGACTTGGAATGGTACCAAGAAAAGCACATGACCGATAAGTAGTTCCAACTCAATTTTTGCTAGCACCTCTTTCCTCATCCCATCAAATGCGCACACAGTGGACTTAGTTGGACGTATCCTTTCCATCTCAACACCTAAGCAGTGGAGTGTAGCTAATGGACATATATTCAACGCAGAGCCATTGTCAATCAACACTCTAGAGATAACGGTGCTATCGTGCTTCACTAAAATGTACAGCGCCTTTATGTGATCACCTCCGTCAGCAGGGAGGTCTTCATCAGTGAAGGCGATCTGATCTTTCGTAAGGATGGTCCCCACGAACTCCTGTAGTTGGGTGTCATCAATTGTTTTCGGGACATGTATCTCATTAAAGACCTTCAACAAAGCGTTTCTATGCTTTTCAGAGGATTGAATTAGTTCCAAGATGGAGATTTGGGCCGGCATTTTTCGTAGTTGATTCACTGCGTTATATTCGCTCGTTTTCACCACGGCTAAGAATTGCCTCGCATCCTCCTCTGTCACGGCTTTCTTTTCGGTTCCTCTGGTAGGTGCATAACAACGACTTAATCAAGTGACAGTATCTACCTCCTTTGTCCCGTAATCTCAGGGTACCGCTTTGGTGTTGAATTCCAAGGGGGGTTCTAGCATTATCACCTTGTCTTTTCCTTGAGGTGGCAGTTCGATCACGACCGGCGTTAGGCTTTCCTCTTAGATTTCGATTGCTGATAATTCTTTGACCATAAGGTCAATCGTCATTGGCTTAGTGGTTTCCGTCTCGACATCACTAGTACGATCCTCATCAGGAAATTCTATCACTACCGGGGCAATCATAGTGACCATCCCCTCCTCTCTTGGCATCGGATCATCCATACCCCCCATCCATCAGGGACAATGTCCTTAGGATCGTCAAAGAAACTCGAGGCAGGCGAACATTTCACGTAGTAGTCATATTTTCCACTTGGTTGACCCAATGTGTCGAACACTTCACCCTTATCACGTATCTTCCCTAGGAGATCCTGGCTTCGAAAGGTTCCCTCAAAATCCATTCTCGATGCATTGTCTATTGCCACTTATTCATCCTCTTCTGGGAAAGGAAGCTTAGCTTCCTCCACTTCATAGTCGCGAGTAGCATCGTGAGATGATGTGCTAATCATGGATGTTGTCATCATGGGTAGTGGTCTTTGTTCTCCATTGACACTTCAGATTACTCCCATGCCTATCATTTTGCAAATACGTTCTAGTTTTTCCTCCATGATTATGTCCTCCCTTCTTTCATAGTGCCCAGCTAGCTCGATGGCCTCATACAATTTAGGGACATCCACCGCAAATGGTCGTTCATTCGCTTACATTTCCCCAAGAATCATATTCACTTCTTCAACATGATCGGGCAAAGGGTTTTGTTGCACATTAGGCGTAGCTTCTTTGAATGTCAACTTTCCTTTATCCAATAGGTGTTAAACTCTCCATTTCAGTGTGTAGCAGTTATCGACGTCATGCCCTTTTTCCCCCATGTGGTATTCACATGCCTTGGTCACATAAAATCTCGGGAATCTTGGGGGATTGTCTCTAGGCACCTCCTTGGCTACCAATCTCTTTACGATGAGGATAGGTAACAATTTTGATAGAGGTCGGGGTAGAGGATGAATTCCCTTCGAGGGAACTTCTTGCTTCCGTCAGACCACTATGACATGTTTCCTTGCATGGCTTTAGACTTTTGTGAAGGTGTCGACACTAATTTAGGTGCAGATGGCTCTTGGATAAACGCCACTTCGACTGCCGACTCTTTATCCTTCTTTGTTAAGAACTTTTTGCTATTCCCCGTGGATATTCTTCCATCAACTATCGCCCATTTAACCCCTTCACCAACCTCCACCAGTTGTGAAAATGTTTGGCACCCAGAGTACACCAATCCCTGGAAATAATCAGATGGCAAAGTCTTCAAGAAAAGCTGTCTCATTTCTTTCTCACTTAGTGGAGGCTTCACTTGTGATGCCATCGTTCTCCACCTCTGGGTCAACGAGGTCGTCCCATCCAGTGAGCTCTTCAATATCTAGTGCAATAAACCACGACAAGGCAGGACCGTTTAAGCTATCTTGAAATGTATGTATGAGGAGCGGGACATTGTCGAAGTAGCGAGCCATCCTCCTTAAATAGTATTTGAGGTGGGTTATAGGACAACCGGTGCCATCATATTTTCTTGTGAATTCCAGCTCCTTGAAATTCTCGGGTACTTTCACCTTAGCATATGGGGTTAGCTTGTCCACTCCCTTCATCTCATATCATTGGAGGACACAAAGTCGCTCCTCCATCTTAGCCAAGCGTCTTGCATTTTCTTCGTCGAAGCGGATGGCGGATCCCTCCTTTGGAGGGGGATCCAGATTGACGATTACAGTCGTGGTGACATGTGGTTCTCCAACTGAGGGTGGACTGGGTCCTGACAAAACGGGAGTAGAGGTTTCGGCTATGGCCGGGGCCAAGGGTTCACTGATTTTTCGACTTATCTCAGCCATCAAAGTAGTGAGTTGAGCCAACTGGTTCTCCATGTTGGCCATGCGTATGCTAACATCCTTATTCTCCATCCTGGCTTTTGCTCGAGTATGAATTGGAGATCTTCTCTTAGCTGTGTTAACAGTTTGATGAAAATAGACAACTTGTTAGTACTTGGACAAGGATAAATAAGCATATATAAGCATTACGTAATGATTAGGCGGTCGGTCCATGACAAAGATCTAATCGCCCCAATTTGTTCATTTCATTGAAAGCAAGGTTGCTACATAACGCAGGAGAATGCATGAGGGAGAACCCCTAAACAAATAAACTATCCATGACTCTTATCTTTCGATAATTGCAGCACGAGACAAACTCTTTAGCACTGTAGTACATATGTGGGCATGGGCCCACTACATATCGCGCTTGACTCAATCTAACTAACGAGGACAGCTTCGAGGCACACTTCTTGGCTTTTTCGAGCTTCCTTTTGAGGCGCTTGATCTCAGCTCAGTGGGTGGTCTTTAATGGCACGTCAGGAATCTTCGGACGTAGGTTCTCTAGGATTTTATGCCTAAGGATGTATTCCATCGAGGCATAGTAAGTCTTCTCTTACCCTTCCAACTCCTCTTCGGGCCATATCAGCTTCCGGGGATTGCACTTATCCCACATCGACTTGACTAACGTAACGGAGTCTTCGTGATCTTGGCATCCATCAAGGAGGTCTATCCTAAGCGGGTCTTCTTGAATCGTCGGTGGAAGTTGTTAAACCTCTTGAAACTGGCGGGCAACTCGGGTTGGGTAATACTCAGTGACTCCGGTAATTCCCAACAAAGGAACACGTCCAGTAAGCCCACACACGAACCACGCTTCTCGAACTCAGAGCCATTTGGCATGCCATTGGAAATCTTCGGGTCCAGGGTTGGTCATGAAAACTAACCATTCAGAATAATGATAATTGGGGGCAAACGTCTTCCTATCTTTAAACTTCATAATAGAATGGTGAGAGTCAGAAATGTCGTTCACGATCATCAAGCTACCAAACCCTTTAACGTGAGAGAAGAACCAAATTTGCAAGAGTTCAGGAGGAGCATGGATAGTTTTGTTTTTGTTTTCTTTAAAGCGAGTCAGGGAAAGAAAAGTTTCAGTTAGGGCGGCGTTAACAAAGCCCTTTCCCATACATACCTCACGAACTACCCATGTCACGGAAGGGTTAGTAGCGTTCCTACAATGTGGGAATAACACGAACCCAAAGAAAGATAACAGGAAGATCCTATTCTTTTGAAAAGATGGAGTATCTTGAAAAAGCTCGTTTAGGAATGAAAACGGGCAGGTCTTGCGATTAGCTTTCAAAACTTTCCTCACGTCACTCTCCTTAACTCTAAGGAAATCAGATAAGGTCGATGCATGCTCAGTCCCTATAAGTGGGCCAATTAACTCCGACACCAAAGGTTTTCTCATGGAAAAACTGTATTTTTCCAAGGTTAGAGTGAGCTCGTGGTCACCGAACATAAATGTGCAAGTTTCGGGACACCAAACATGCGCCAACGCTCGTACAACACCATAATGAGTTTCTATTTCTAAGAAGGGAAGTAATCGTCTGACATAGGATCGCACCAAATCATGGCCAGTCGGGTCTAGTTTATCCCACCATGTGCGAAGCTCGGCTTTCGGGGTAGCAATGATGTGAAGCTCAGGTATCCCCATCGTATACTACTCATAGTTACGACCAACCTAATTTGCCATGAATCGACCAAAAGAAAGCGAATAAGTAAATTATGAAGAAGAGAATTCAAAAATCTTACCATACTCATTAAGTAGCAAAGTCAATGACATAGACATACGCATGGACGGTGGTTCAATTTTTACTCTAAATGGCTCAAAATGGAGCCATGGGATCACCGGACTAAACCAGCAAGGTTGTGGCTAGGTCGGGTTACCCATGACTTCGGCTTCATCAAAGAACCGACTGTCGCACGGTTGCAGACCGGGGTAGGTACCTTCGATGTGAAGAAAGAAATTTTGGGGTTAAGGTGGGCGACTCGTACTATGCGGTTGTAGTCGGAGTGGTATCCACCTCAACACCATCCTAGGTGATCCTATGTGGCCCAGGTCCAGCGGCAGGTTGTGTGTGCTATGGTGTAGTGCAATGCAGGAGACTCATGCATGACAATTTAAAAACAATCAGCACTTCAAACATAAATAAACCATTCACTCTTACACCCCCTCCAAAACAAATGTTAGAAATCACCACCCCTTATAACTCCCATAAACAATCAACATTCGACATGTTATGGATGCACATACTATCTTCGTTGCCAAACAAACATATTTTTGAACAAGATTAATTTTGGTCTAAGTCCTCTAAGGTTTAAAACCAAGTCCCCAACGGAGTCGTCAAGCTGTCGCGACCTATTCTCGGGGGGAAGGAGCAGGTTTAGGGGTATTGCCTAAAGGACAGGCCTAAGGCCCTCGATTAGGCGTGAGCTCTCCCAAGCCCATACCTCGCGTGACGTTGGGATATTTTTTTAGAAATTTTGCAAAAAGGAGTCGCCACTAGCCTATTGGGGTCGACTAGAAACCAAGCGAGACACGGGAGTATGCCACACTTCCTATGCAGCCAAAGAATCTAGGGTCAGGAACTTGATTACACTAATTAACCAATTAGTGCCCTTTCGGTACCTAATCTTGTTCATTTTAAAACAAATGATTTTTGTTAGGCAGTTTGGATTAATTTTATACATATCCACTAACATGTGAAGTGATCATGCGGGTGCACAATTATTAAAGTAACAATTAGCAACCAAGGAAAGCAATTAAATAAATTGCATGGAAGAGCAAAAATTTAACATCAAAGAAAAGATAAATACTAATCCTAACTAGATTAAAGAGAAGCCAAAATTAACATACCAAAATTGCACAATCAAGGGCATTTGTCCCCAAGGATAATTGAAACCCTAAGGTAAAACCCCTAAGGGCTTAGCCAAATTTAAGCATAGTTCTCAATTGGAATACTTCCATTTTTTAAGAGAACATAACCCAAGAGATTGATTTGAACCCTTTTGAATTTTTTTTTAATTTTTAAAACTTTTTAGAATTTTTTTTCGATTTTATTATATATAAAAATGAATTTTCGAATTTCCCCAAATAAAACTAGATTTTACAATTTTTTGGATTTTTTTTTATTTTTGAAAAAGAAAAGAAAAAAATCGATTTTTTTTTTATGTTTTCTGAATTTTTGAATTTTCGGAGGAGTTTTTGAATTTTTATCATTTTCTTAAAAAATTTAAAATTTAAAATTTTATATCTTTTTGAAATTTTTTTATATTATAATATTTGAGGGGTGGGTTCAGACCGGATAAACCCGATCCGACCCGTGGACCCAACCCAAACCCGAATCCAATACTTTTGGATTTAAAAAAAAACGTTTTCATTTTTTTAAATAAAAATTAATTAATTAATTTTTTTGTTTATCGTTTCTCACTGCACCCCTTTTCCCTGCACCATCTGCTTCTGCGACTCCTCTTTGCCGAAGCCGCTTTTACTTTCTTTTTCCATATTTTGTTTTACTTTTCATTTTTTCTTTACTTTACTTTTTCTTTTGTTTCTTCTTTTATTTTTTTACTCTTTTGGTCTTCTTCTCTACACGTTCTCTCATTCGGGCGTCGTCTTCTTCCCCGACGCCTTTCTTCTCTGCAACTTCATCTTATTCTTTTTTTTTCGTTTTTTTAAATATTAATAAAATAAAAAATAAAAATAACCAGACACTAAACCGTTTTTTACGAACACCGCGCGGCTCCGCCATCGCTCCCAACTCCGGCTAACAACACCCAACCTCAGCGACCACAACAACCAAAGGAAATAACCATGCCGAAACTAACATTTTCGATCCTAAATTTTCGCCAAACAAATGGTGTACACTAACATGGGAAAAAGTGCTGTATAGGACGGCCTTAAATCACAGGACCCGCAGGAGGAAGGTAGTTCCGCTGGAGGTCCTTCCCGCGATAGCTCAAAAAGATGGTAGACATACCACAGAATCACAATAAAATACACCAAAAAAAAAAAAAAAAAACAGACAGCAGACATGGTTTAACAATACAAAGGCAAACAATCATCAAACTGGATTATAGAACATCAAAGACTTCAGCCATTTAATCAGGCATTTTATCGAACACCTAAGACGAAGTAACTAGGGAGGTAAGCGTAGGTTTGATCGGGGCTCGGGTTCAGGCCAAGATCATCACGCAATACACAAACACTATTCTAGATCGACTCGGGGACAAGTTTATCAGCATTTATCTTGAGTTTAAACAAAAATGACAAGGCTCGACCAAGCACAAACAAATATTTGCATTAAGCACTACAAAAAGCACACATATGCTGTGTGAGGAATGAACACGAGCACAACGGAATTTCGGGCGGGGATCGAGACTGAAGCTCGTGCGAACTGGTCGACCACAAGCTTCAACCCGACGCCCCACCAAAAATAGGGCAGACGTACTCAGGAATGACCCACCTGGTTCGAAGGGGAGCGCTGCGGTGGACGACGACTCTAGGGCAGACGACCGGCGACGGCGAAGCTGTCCTTCAGTCTCGCTCTCTCCCTTTGGCTCGCCCTCTACCCTCTCGAGCTCTCTCCGGTCTCTTTCTTCCTAGTCACTCTTCGTTTTTCTCTCAATGCTTCCTGCTTGCCCTTCTGTCTTGTGTTCTCTCCTTTTAAGCTCGGCGAACGACAGGCACGCATGGCTCCTGCCACTGCCAGCCTATCGCGGCCGCTTGATCTCCGACCCTGGGATCACGTCGTCCTGCCTTCGCGATCCTCTAGCCTCGCGATCCTTTGCTCCTCTATTTGTACCCTCTTCTTTTCTCCCTTTTTGCAGAAACGTGGATGCTGTGAAGGGAGGAAGATGATCTGTGCACAGGCCGGGTTGAAATAAAAGGAGATTGGCTAGCCCAAGTACGAAAAAAAAAAAAAAGGAAAGGGAAAGAGGTATGTGGGCGAGCCCATGCACGAAGAAAGACCCATATACTTGGCCTCATTCAATTTTTATACCTTTTAATGAATCTTTTCTTTTCTTCTTTTCTTTTTTTTACTTTTTTTTATATGACAATTTTGGAAAAATAAAGACCATTCAATATGCCGTGCAATAATGAAAACATGATACCTTTTAATGATGACTTTTTTTTTTTACTTTTCTTTCTTCTTCTTTTTTCTCTTTTTTTTATTTAATTTTTTTTGTAATAAGTTTTTTTTTTTTAATTTTAAAACTAGTGACACAAATGCTCCTAATGTCTATATGTGATGCAATTTTAACGAATTTTTTTAAGGGGTTAGAAATCAATCCCGATTTTCCAATGCAATTAATAAACACTTAAACAAATCATAAAAATTTAGGTGTCAACAAAGATATAAATTAACAATTCTCTACCTTGACTCGACGTTTGAAGCCAAGTCATAATAGTCATCATTCATATTGTTTTCCTAATGCTTCAACGGGCACTCACTCTTTACAAATGCCAGCAAAGGTTGACTTTTGTTAAAGGAACAGACTTAGTCATCATATATGTTGGGTTATCACTTGAAGTAATCTTTTTCACAATAACATTACCCTTAGTTAAGATACATTAAATGAAGTAGTACCTGACGTTGATATGCTTTGTTCGCTTATGATAGACTGGATTATATACCAAATATATTGCACCTTGATTGTCAGAGCTTATATCAACACTTTTCTAATCTAACCTAGAGTTTGAGAGCAAACTTCACAATCATATTGCCTCATTTGCTATAAAAGTTAATGCCATGTACTTTGCCTTAGTCGAAGACAATGCAGTGCGATCCTGTAAGGATACTTTCCAATTAATTGCATCACCTGCTAGCATAGACACGTACCATGCTAAAAACCTAAAATCATCCAAGTCAGTGGCATGATCCAAATCCATAAAATCAATGGTCTTACTACCATTGTTGTCCCTTTGGTACACTATATTCATGTTTGTTATCTCCTTCAAATATCGGATGATCACTTCACAACTTCTCAACGAACTTTATCAAGACGTTTTATATAACAATTAACCAAGCTCATATCTTATGAAATATCAGGCTTAGTGCACACCATAACATAGATAATACTATTCACGACACTAAAATAAGGAACACAAGACATATGCTTCTCCTCTAGCTCAATTTACAATGATAATTTATCCGAAAGTTTAAAGTGCTTCACTAAAAGTATACTTATAGATTTCATCGACCGCATGTTAATACGTGCCACAATCTTATCAATATATTTCTTTTGAGATAGACATAAAACTCCAATGGCCCTATCACGCAAAATCTCTATAACCAATATTTTCTTTATAGCACATAAATATTTCATATCAAATTCAACATTTAACTACCTCTTCAGCATATCAATATCAGGCCTATTTTTAGCCTCTATCAGCATATCATCAACATATAGTAATAGATAAATCAAAGAGCCATTCTCCAATCTCCTTAAGTAAACACAACTATCTATATGACTTTTCGAATAGTCTTAATTAGCCATGAAAGCATTAAAACACTTATATCACTACCTAGGAAATTGTTTTGGCTCATAAGAAGATTTTTTTTTTTAATAAGCAAATATGATATTCCTTACCAAGAATGGCAAATCCATCTAGTTGTCTCATGTAAATCTGCTCCTTCAACTAATTGTGAAGAAATGCAGTTTTCACATCTAACTGCTCTAACTCAAGATTCTATAAAGTAACTAAGCAAGTACACAAATAAAAGTATACCATTATTATCTCGTAGTTAATGATTTCTCATTATGTATACCATTTCACCACAAGTCTCGTCTTATACATCAATGCCACTACATCGGAAATGCCCTCTTTCCCTTTAGAAACTTGTTTACTTTCAATAATCTTTTGGCTCTTAAATACTTTAACCAGCTCCCATGTCTGATTTTGATAGAGCAATTTCATCTTGCACTACTCCTTATGCTAAATTGTTATCTCGTAATTCTTTCTACCACTCCTTAAAAAATAAAGCAGACTTTACCTCTTCTGAGGTAATTGTAGTATGGCCTTGCAATAGTAAATTAGTAAAGTGCTCTTATAATAATCGTACCTTCAGTATATCTAAACCAAAACATCATTTTTAACATGTGCAAGCAATTGTTCAAATCTTTCTTTACATAGAGTGCCTGAAGTTTTGCCCAAAATGCTACAGGTTCCATTTCCATAACCACCTCTATTAACACCTCATCCGACAAGTTCAACAAGATTGTACTCTTTGCTCTTTCCATTAGCTTTGTCCTATTAGAAAATTTCATTATAATTAGCAACTCATCTTCACCATCTAGTGTCTTGGCCAAACTCCGGGTTGTCAATAGCGCATGCATCTTGATGCTCCATGACCCAAAGTTGATTCTTTCGTCAAATTTATCAATTTTAGCTTTCGCCTCAAACATAATTGCAATGATAGAATTTTCAGATAATAATTAAACAAGCATAAAACCTCAAATCATAATAAAGAAATCTAATCCGAAGCTCTGATACCAATTGTTGAAATATAATATGTAGAGACGATATGATCTTGCAAATAAATCAATAAAAAATAACAAAGAAATAAATGAGAAATATTAGGTTATCAGAGATTTACATAATTCCATCCAAGTATCAAGACCTATATCCATGGTGACTACTGTCGCGACCAATATCTTGGGTGTGAACCACCTAGGGTTTGGCTAATGGATTGTTAAGCCTAAACTTAACTCGGGCTCTCTCAAGCCCATATTAATTCGTGACTTAAGTTCAAGTTTTTAACATGCAATTGATTTTTCAATTAGGAGTCACCACTAATCTATTTTTGGTGGGTCGATTAGAAACCCAGGCAAAGTAACGGGAGATTTATTTTACTCCTACGAATCAGAGATTTATGAGTTCGGGGACTTGGTTATGCTAGATTTCTCTAACGCCCTTTTGAAACCTTTCTCTGTTATTTTGAAAAATGTTTGGCAAGCAGCTTGAAATAATTTTAAGTTATTTTCCTAACATGTGAAGCGATCATGCGGGTGCGCAAACCATCAATTTAACATCCAAGAAAAGTAATAAATAAATTGCAAGACTTACCTCATGGCAACGAAAGTATCTGCGTTGTTAGATTATAATTCACATCAACAGTCACAAATATGATTTCTAATTAACACGCAATTTCTTTTTTTGTTTTCACTTAATTAATGAGAATCATGCTTTATGCAATACATGCCACTAATTTAACATGAAATGATATGACATGGCAACTTGACTTAGCTATATGACCTAAGTAATATGACATAAATAAGCATGTAGTCTATCATGAAGCATGAGATGGATTTATTCTAAAAAATAATTTTTTTCTTTTTTTTGTATTTTCCATGAGATTCGAAATTAAAGAAATGCAAAACTTAAATATGCAATCTAAATTAATCTAATGACCTAATTCCAATGACAGGTAATTTCTAATTAAATGAACCTAACAAAAATCATTAAATGACGTGCATTGTATGAACCTAATTCTATATGACGTGCACATGATTTTTATTTTCCTAATAAGCATGCAATCTATCCTAATATGCAATGGCGTGCAAAGAATGCTCTTATTCTATTTTTTTTTTTGAAATTCAAAATTAAAATTGCCAAATAATTAAACGTGTAATTCAAATTTAAAACTAACATCCTAAATGAATGCATTTTTTGGATTTTTATTTTTTTTAAAATTCGGAATAAAATCTCTATTCTAAATATGCAAGATAACCCTAAAACAAGAAATATTTTAAAATGCATCTAATCTAACTCAAATATATTTTTTTTTGGGTTTTTCCTTTACGGAAGCAGTCAAATAAAGGCATCAAGAACAGCACGGCAACAAATCAAGCAAGATATCATCCATGTCCATTTAATTTTGGGAAATAAATTGACAAATCGTATCTTGCGCATGAGATCGGATTGGCCATATTTTAAATAAAATCACGAATCGTATCTTGAGCATGAGATTGGATTGGTGATTTTTCCATGTGATTGCGAGTCGTATTTCGAGCATGAAATCGGACCATCAATTATATGCATATTGCGAAATTAGGAAGATTTTCTAATTTAAAAGGCCACTCGAAATTACGAATATCATAGCGTATCAGGAATTTCCATCATGTGCATCAACGGATATTTCAAATAAGGAAACAAAATATTCGGAAATAAAATAAAACGAAATTTTTACCTAATCCGAATATTGATTTTCAAATTTGGATTGTGAGCAATCGGACCGGGATCACAATCGACGGGCAACAGGGTGGTGGATGGCGACTAGTGGTGGATCGTGGTGGCGATCCACTGCAAATGGTGGTTCGGCTCAAACAGCAGCTGAGATGGTGAACTCATGGTGATGCCTCGATGATTTGAGACAGGTGATGGCTCACGAGGCGGTGGGGAGGTGCACGGCTAACTCCCAGCCTTTCGATAGAGACTTCTCGGAATGCCTGCAACACTAGAAACTTGCGAAGACGATTAGGAGCAGGTGTAAACCTTTCTTCGTTTTCTTTTTATATACATGCACCACGATCTATGGTGGAGGATGATGACTCAATGGAGATTCCCTTGCTACGTGTACCCTCCTCCAGGTCCAGACGATGGAGAAATTTTGATTGGCTTTGCTAGGATTTAAGGCATGATAATCAGGCTTCGATAGACACAAACAGTGGCCCACCAAGGGACACACTTTGCTGGACGCTCTCCTTGCTCCTTCTGTTTCGAACGTGTCTCCCTATTGTGTTCCACGAGACCTGCAAAGAAAAACCAGTATTCGTCGTTGCTGGGGATTCCACAGATGGCCTAATAGGCCACACAGATGCGGCTTGCGTCGGGGATGCCTGTAGAGATCTTAAACATCAACTCGTCGCTGAAGCAAAACAACGGCAAAATATATGCAATCGAGGAGTTATGCGTGAATTCCCTCGAGAGAGAAAGGAGATGAAAGTGAGATGTTGATGGAGTGTAGCAAAAAGAATTTGACTTTGAAGACTTAGTGGGCAATGGGATCTTCAATTAGCCAGGGGCGGGTCTCCTTCTTTACAATTTCTCCTTCATGTGTAGAACGTCCGCTCTCTCTCCATTCTTTGCTCATCTCAGAATTGTGGCCGTGTTTCTATTGTGTCGCCCCCCAAAACCTTATACGATTAATCTATTTGTAAGTCTCGGATTAGGGTTTTAATTTTTCCAAATTGATATCCACAAAGATTCCTTTTTCGCACGCATATCACATTTTTTTATTTTCCAGATCTCCTAATTTTATCGCCTAACGATAAAATTGTAATCCGATTTTTCTTAAATTCCAAAAAATCCACCGTAATATCATTTCAAATCTCCATTTAGGTAATTTTTGTCATTAAAAGAAAATGGGCTCGAGCCAATTTACTTGCTTCGTGGGCTTAGTCCGGCCTACCAAATTAAAACTTAGAACCACTAATTCAAATCCACCCGTCACTGATCTAATAAATAAATGCAAAACATGCAAATTAAAAGTAAATACACCTAAATCTATATACTATGCGATTAACTATCTTTTCAGGGATAAAATTAACTCCTAATTTTTTAATGCGATAAATGACTAAACATATCGCCAAAATTTAGATGTCAACAAGTATTAACAACAAATAATTCACTATAATCGAAGAATCAGAGTTTATAATCAATTACTTGCTCGAGTATTTATTGTACCTAAATTTAAACCCAAACCTAAAATATTTACAAATAAATAACTCACTTGACTTAAACTCATGGTACAAAATCTTTCAACCGCTCAAGTCCTCTATGTATGCCCAAGATAGAACTCAGCGCGTTCTTTTTCTTGCATACATGGGCTCCTTCTTGATCATGTTCAAGGCTTGTGCGGACGTGCGGCTTCTTGGCTCCTGTGGCTCCTCTTTTTAGTCTTCTCCCTTGGCTTCGGATAAGAGAAGTATATATAGTTTTGTGGGTCCCTCTCATGGTCAAACCCTTATTTGATCGAGTACAACTCAAGAAAGAAGCGACGTCCACTTCCCCCTTTCCTATACGAGATCCTTTTCTACTATAAATAAATAAATAAATATAAATTGGAGAATATGTGAGCCCATCTTTTGTCTTCTAGTGATAAACTTATCCGTTCAAACTTGGATTCGTATATGCAATACTTCACTCTGGATAATTACGGAGATCTAACGCCCAAGAACAGAAAACCAAATCTGATTCAGATAGGAAATAGAAAAAATCAAAATCTTTTTACAGATTGAGTTCAGTAAAGATTTAAATTCGAGACATAATTTATCACTTTTTAACTTGATACATACAGATTGCAAAATTAGGTGGCCAAGAGAGAGTGAAGAGGGCATGAAGTACAAACAGATTTAGCATCATGATTGCAGCTTAGACAACTAGAATAATAATTAGAAATGATTGAAAAATTGTGGTGTGCCTTTGAACTTTATATTGTAGATCTAGTTGTCCCACGTGCGAGATAACTTCCCTCTTGATCTTTAGTTGTCTCGCATTCAGGTTACAAGTGAGCATGGTTGCAAGGTAGAATCTAGAACTTGAGAATCGAACTGGTGGGAACCTATAGGTTCCAAGTTCCAATGTATGTAAGGTAGGTTTCAGATTCTAAAAAATAAAGAATCTGTTTTGAGGGATAGGTTTTAGATGGAAGAATCTAGAACTTGGAATCTAGAACTTGGAACCTAGAACTAGGAACAAACTTTACTATTTTTCTTTGTTCGTGTCTATGTGTGATCCTCTAATATTCCATGCCGTTCAATAACAAGTGTATAATCTGGAAGCACTAGTTCGAGTTCCATTTTATGACTAAGATTTTTATTTTATTAATGTTCATATTTTTCATGTGTCTAAATATAAGTTATGATTAGTAAATTGTAATTATTCAAATAATAATATAGGTAAAACTTGGGTAAATTTTCGAACTAACCCTATAACCTATGACAGGATAGGTTTCAAGTTCTAGGTTCTAAAAAATGAGGAACTCATTCCAACAAGTAAGCTTTAGATTCCAAGTGGAATTTGTACAAACTACTCACTCATAATCCAAGTTATCGCATCCTTTTCTTTTCATTCATTCATTTTGGAGGATAATCTGTCAAGCCAGAGGATTAGTCTACATTGGTCAAGTTTAGTGTTAGTGATGATCTATCGAGCTAAAGGATTCTGATTTTCCATCCTTTCAATGGCCTGTGGAGATCATCGAATGAGTCGCTCAAACTTCAAACTTTTCACCCATGCTAATTAAATACTCTTTCCTTTCACAATGTGTGGGGTCGGCAATTCGCCCAATTGATTCTTTTTACCATTAACGCCCGATTCAATAGTTAAAAGTAAAGAAATCACTTTACATTACAAAATGCAATCGAAAATAAGATAAAAAGACGCGAAAAATATAGTAACATGTTAGGAGATGAGAGAGGGCATAGCTATAGGCCATCATATTCCAACTCATCACAACACCGCTTTGCCACTATCGCAAAAATCGAGCCGATATGATGAAGGATCAATGTGGGTTGATCGAAACATGCTACAAGATCGATGACTGACTTTGTACCTTGGAATAATAGAATAAAAGAAAAGGCGAATGGGACATAACGAAAGAGATGGACTCTCGTTACGTTTCTTATATTGGAAGCAGTCTCCTTTATCCTTTCCTCCCAACGGACAGGTCGCCTCACGTCGTTTTCTCGAGTGCCGCCAGTGCTCTAATCATGGGGATCTGGGAGTGGTGCTAAAAGAATACATGCTACAAGATCGATTTCTGACTTGTACCATGTAAAAATAGAATACAAGCAAAGGCCAATGGGACACAATGAAAGAGACGGACTCTCGTTACGTTTCCTATAACGGAAGCAGTCTCCTTTATCCCTTCCTCCCAACGGACAGGTCGCCTCACGTCGTTTTCTCGCCGGTGCTCTAATCATGGGGATCAGGGAGTGGTGCTAAAAGAAAGAAAGAATTCTTCTAACTCTTTTCTTAAGTCTTGGACTCATGCCAAATTTGACTCCTTAGTATTGGACACATGGGATCTCATGACAAATTTTGCATTCTTTTAACTCTTCTCTTAATTATAACTTTGATGCACATGAACAGTCACTTGCCTCGTGTTCTTTGATCATCATAAATCATCAAATTCATAGCCAGATTCATCAAAACACAATCTTTCCACACACCAAGTGAGAAGATATTGACCACATTGATAAGACCTATTTAGGGTAAAATACTAAATGTTGGCTGAACGGCTTTTGCAACGCATTTCGAGGTTTTCTTCTTCTTCTTCTTTTGTATCTTCTACTACTTAGGTGTTAATATCTCTGTTTTTTCTTTAATTTTCGTTTATGCCACTCTAGTCATGAATTTTCGTTATTTTAAATTCACTAGGTTTTAAGCATAAAGCTAAAGGAGATATTGAGACAACCTAATAAATCACAAATACGATGCATTTTAAGAGTAAAGCATCATCCAATTTGGAGGAAAATTTGTCGAGCTAGAAAATTAATCTACATCAACCAAGGTTGGTTTAGTGGTAGTTCTGGAGGATGTTGAAACTTACGCAATTCTAGTTTTTCATCTTTTTCGGCTTGACTTATGTATTACAAGGTCGAATTGGGTGCTCGAACTTTTTACCCATGTTAATTAAATACTCTCCCTTTCATGATACTTTGAATCTATAATTTGCCTAATTGATTTCTTTTTCTAGTAACACCCGAATGTGGGTAGCTAAAAGTAAAGAAATCACTTTAAGGTATAAAATTTAATCTAAAATAAGATAAGAAGAAAAAGACAACATAGTAGCAAGTTTGGAGGGGGGGGGGGGGTGGTGGAGGAGTACCTACCGTCATAATCCCATTGATATTGTCAACTCATTCCAAGGCCATCCTTGCAACAACCTCATGGGCGATTGCAACTCCTGATTAGCAAGAGCTTCCATCAGTCACTTTTTCTCCGGAAGTGATTACGACATCAAATGCTTTTATGCATTTGGGGATTTTACTTTATTTTTTATATTTTTTAATATTCAGTTATTACTAGTTATTATCATTTTTGGAGGAAAATTTATTGAGCTAGAAAATTAGTCTGACACCAGTTGTGAACTTCTTAAAATATCATCGTCAGTGGAAAGCCAAAGGGCAAATTCCAAAGCGAGGTTTAATTATTTCATTGGCCAAACAAAGATGAGGGTTATTAAGTTCTAATTAATAAATCTTGACACAAAGGCTCGAGGGTCCATCTTCCGTCGCGACGGAGGAGGACGTCGAGCCCTTGATTGTGATGTACAAGGCGATTCACGATTGCGTGCCTAAGAAATTAGAGAATATTCTATTAGTCATGGTCGGTGTTGGTCGCAGTTACGGCGTTAGATGCCAAAAATTTTGGGGCAATCCCGATATTTCGTCCTTCCAACTTGACCCATCATGGACCATTACAAGAAGAAAAAGAGCAAAGGAATCCTCTTTATTCATTAATATCCCGACATCACCTTTCCAGAATGACGTCTACCGTCGAGCTTAGCGGATCACAAATATTTGCATTCGAGATTTTTTAAAAGAGTGTAGATTCGTTTGTCTACATTTATTTTATGATTTTTTTTTCTTTTTCCTCTCTTCAAAAATTTGAAAATGGAAAATCCTTTGAATAAACTATATGATCGTTGCAATCATCCGAGGTGAAATCATTTGATAGATTGCCAAGCTCAGGTGAATAGTTCGTCTTGCAAGGTGGCTTCTCCGTTTGGCATAGGTCCTCCTAAACCCTATTGATTGCAATTTTATTTCTCAATTAATTAGTCAATTTTGTTTTTACTCTATGAGTCACTATTAATCAATTATGAATTGATTAGCTTGTCTTATTACAACGAACCACATATTTACAAGTTTGAGGACTTGATTACACTAAGTGTGTCTAACACCTACTTTTGGTACCTTTCTCTTTTACGAAAATAATTTATGTAATCTTTTTTTTTATTATTCTTAAAACATGTATTTAGCATTTGTATATAGATATTCACTCAAATAAGAGATCAAATCTAATAACCCGAGCTGTATCATGCAAAATAAAACAAGGCCTGGTTTTATGCCCTGAGATAGGAATCCAGTAAGCAGTAACGGAAAGTATAATCAATAAGGAATCCAATCCGTGAACGTCTCAAAACATTAAGGCAAAATTCAAATGCATCAGAAAAATTAAACATGTCTTTTTTTTTTTTTCTTTTTACCTTATTATATGAAATGTATCATAACATGATCTCTGAAAATTAAACAGACTACTATGTGCTGCAAGAGTAACGTGCTGAAGTGAAAACGAATGTGGAATGCTAAGTGCAAAACATCCATATTTTAGTCAAGATGGCGTACGATCGTATTAAAAAATGCAATTGCGAGTTGAAGCTAGGCATGCTATCCAATTAAATTATGAACCTTGAAAAGCTACCTAACACGGGCATGGTTCCTATTTAAAATGCAATTCTGATTTTTTTTTCTTTTGATCTTTTCCTTTTATTTACTTTTTATTCTTGTCGTCTATCTTATAAAGTTAATCTAATCAAACTCTAAAAAAGTGGAACAAACGCCGAACATCTAGTGGCATAACACCGAATCCTGTGCACAACAGCATCCAAGAACGCACGGCCATTTGATCAAACTCCTTTTAATTCCAAGGCAATATTTGTTCCGCGAAAAATATATGACTTGAAAAAATAATTACTTATATTACTTGAAATAATTAATTAATAGAAAATATTTTAATTATCGACAACATTTTATGTCTAGATATATTCATAGATGATGAAATTTTTTTATATTCATTCATTTTTACAAGCGATATAAGTGAATGTTTTCTGGAAAAAAATTTGCAAATCATTTATTTTCCACAAGACAAATATAGCCTAAATTTATTGCAAGAATGAAGTCGGCATGTATTGAAAGACAAACAAAGCGAACAACCATTTTTTCTTTGGGAAAAGCCCACAAAAAATCCCAAATTATGTCTATTGTAACACATTTATCATGAATTTTTTTGTGACGTCAAAAACTCCTAGTTACATGACACATCACGACACATTCACTCAAAACTTTTTCTTGTGATACGAAAAAATCCCAAATTTGTATTCAAGTTTCCTTTAGATGATTTTATTCAGCCAAAATAATGTCTTCTTTTTCTCATTCAACACTGTTTGCTTTCTGACGTATATTTAAGCAAATTTATGATGATATTCCTTGGCAAAATTTCGATAGAGTAAATGTGTTACAAAAAAAAAAGTTTATACTAAATGTATCGCATTAAGGTTTTTGGTGGTTATTGCTCTTTTTCTTTTAATCTTTTTCACCTGAGGTGCGCTATTAAAGTTAGACACTCACCTCGCCGGCGTTCTCTGTGCAAGTGTGAGCAAGCTGGACAGCCGTCGTCGGTGGCGGTGCCTTTCATAGACCTACAAAAGGTGCTGAAAAAGTTTTTATCCATCCTCGAGACATGGGGACCCATAAGGACCGACTGGGGATGCATCAGGCGGCCCAAACGTGGGTGAATTCCTACCATGCATAGATCGGCGAGAAGGCGTTCAGTACATGATTACCTAAACGTGACACAAAGAGGAAATATTGACTTCTCGACGGGACAGGGGCGACAATCAAAGTTAGACACTCGCCTCGCCGGCGTTCTCTTTGCAAGTGTGAGCAAGCTGGACAGCTGTCGTCGGTGGCGGTGCCTTTCATAGACCTACAAAAGGTGCTGAAAAAGGCTTTATACATCCTCGAGACATGGGGACCCATAAGGACTGACTGGGGGATGCATCAGGCGGCCCAAACGTGGGTGAATTCCTACCACGCATAGATCGGCGAGAAGGCGTTCAGTACTTGATTACCTAAACGTGACAGCAAAGAGGAAATATTGACTTCTCGACGGGACAGGGGCGACTGTCAAATCCAGGAGAACGCAACGAATCGTACTGGCCCGAATGCTTTCCGGGGTCCTTTTTCTTTCCCCATGTGACGCTGTTCGACAGTCTTTCCTCTTTCCTTCGAACCTCCACTGCACCTTTTGTTTTTGTTTTTTCATCTTCTTCTCTGAATCGCTCTTGTTTCGTTTCCTGTTGGGGAAATCTCTCCTTTTAATGTCCTTTCTCCCTCTCTCTTTTCTTGCCTTCGGCCACCACCCTCCCCTTTGGTCCCATCGCCTAATGATCTTGGCATAATGGAGGGATGATCGATCGATTCCCTTGCCCTGAGAATTTCACCATTTACAAAAATATTCTGCACGAAGTAATTTTCTTTATGATTTTCTGAAATTTATGTGATATTTTAAATTTTGATGGTAGTAATGGCAACTATGTAATCACCAAATTTGCCAAATTTATGTAGAATGTGTCAGTCTCCATGGGCCACCTCTAACGGTCTTCTTTTCTCCTTAACACTCTTTGTTTCGTTTCCTTGTTTGGGAAAATCCTCCATAAATCACCTTTTTCTTTTACCCTTCCTTTCCACCTATGGATTGTTTTGCCTTGTTCCGTGACAAACTTCTTTAGATGAAAATTTAGATGTCAACAATGATAAGTTATAATGTTAATTTCTTAATGGCTAAGCATTTCGTGTAAAATAATTATGATAGTTGCCATATTTTATTAAAGGAATAAAAAATTTTAAAATAAAATACACTCCATATATAAATAGAGATGAATGCACCACAAATTCTAAAACTTGACGATTTTGGTCATTTTTTGGCATGTGACTTGAATTGACCATGTTCATCGCCTAAATATCTTAACACAGCCAATGGATGATCAATTGATTCCCTCACCTTGTGTTCTCGTCTAAGATCGTTGGAAGGGCACACTAGATGAGGGAATAGGGAACACATTGAGATTGTCCGAAGGGAACACAAGGTGAGGGATTTAATCATCCCTCGATTGTGTTCATTTTGTAATTCCGAACACCACGAAATACAACTTCGAAGCTACTTTTATGCACTTCGAGACCTTTTTGATTTTGTATTTTTTTATTATTCAGGTGTTACAATCCTTTTCTTTTTGTCTATGACACAATAACTAGGAAAATTACCAAAAAAAATTCCTAAACTTAATATATTTTTGTCAACTTAGTCTTATATCTTTTAATTGTGTCAATCAAATTCTAAACTTTTTTATATTTATAAATCCATTGGCAAAACTAAATATATTATATATATGCCGCATTTCAGGTACAAAATCATCCAATTTGAAGGGAAATTTGTTGAGCCGGTTAATTAACCTCGGACACTAAACTTCTTAAAATATCAAGTGTTGTTGGTGGCAAGAAAAGGGCAAGTTCCCTCGTTTTGAGCGAGGTTTAATCATTTTATTCGCCAAAAGAAAATATATATATATATATATATATATATATATATATATATATATATATATATATATATTTTCCTGCCCATTATTTCTTCCCCCTGCTTTTCAGCCTTTTTGCTCTGCTGTGAGCCAAACTTGGCATGGCATGGCTGATTATAAATGATTTTGACTGAGCAGGTACGAAAGACAGGGCGACATTAGCGCCTTCTCTTTCGCCCATAGAAACGCCAAACCGCCATTGGGAAAAAAGCTCTTTTGGCAACTGCAGAAAGGACAGCACTCCTAGAATCAAATTGGGGCATTACAATATCACCAGCCGATGCAAATTCACTCTCTTTATGGTCCTCGTTTGGCACTGTCTCCTCCACCATAATTGGACTTGGCTTTTCTTTATCCCAACTCTCAAACTTATTCTACGCCCCCCCTCCTCCCTCATATCCCCACACAGGAAAAAGGTTCACTCGCATATTCCATCGCAAGGGAAGAGGACCCAGGAAACTAGAGAATTTACGGAACATTCCATTGGTCAACATATTTCACTTAAGCTACGTAATCACTATGTCAGCACCGTTTCCTTTATTACGTCCTTGAATACGAACTTTTAATAATTTTCATTGACAGAATTTTGATGGAAGGTAAGTATGTCACGTAGATACAAATTTGAGATTTTTTGTATCTCAAAAACAAAGTTGAGGACAATAAACATGTCACGGTGAAAATAATTTAGGCTTTTTGGTGGCTTTACCCTGACAGAAAGAACATCTTTATCTCAAAGGAAATAAGAAGATGAAAAGGTGTTTAGTCATGCATTGTACCCGAAAAAGAAAAATCCAATCAAGTTATAGATTGTATGCTCCATGGTCATATGGCTGAAAGAGGTTATCAGTGTGTGCATATGACCGCTCTCAAAGTTGTGTAAGGAAGTCTGCACTGAAGAATCATAGGCTCACTTGGATTGAGAAATGGAAATTTATAATTTAGGCCAACGCCTTCAGTTAAATTTATCACGAGGGCTAATAGAAATACTTATGAAGCATTCTGCTAAAGTGGCCAAGAACTTAAATCTTTCATTAATTAGCGGAAGCAGATCAGGTGATTACCATACCCCCGCATGAATCAAACCCTGCATCTCTCAAACTCTGCTGCTGCATCTCTCAACCGAGGGGACACCGAAAGAGTAGAGCTTGCCCGTGGTGGAGTAGACAATAACGGCAGCATGAGCGCCAATGCATTTGCAAAGAGTCGGAAGCCTTCTTGAAGAGGCCGTTGCGTCTCTTCGAGAAAGTCACGCAGCTTGGCCAGGTTAGTAATCTTGGCGATTACTATTTGACGGGGCTTTACTATTGACGATGGAGTTTGCAACTGTTTTTCACTAGGAGAGAGAGATTGTGCGTGGGAGAGCACGCCTAAACGAGTTTGCAGGTTTCTTGGTTTTCTTGGATGGAGAGAGGGTGATGAACGGATTTGCATGTTTCTTGAGTTTCTTGGAGTGGGAGAGAGTGAAAAGGTTTGTAGCATGAAGTGAGAATAGTATGGAGTGATTTGGAAAGATTGTGCTTTGAATTTGATGTTTTATGATGTAGAAAAGAACGAGGCAACTGCCCATATTTATACATGGATCAACTTGATGTGGATGTTCGGTAACCGAACTTCATACAAACATCCTGTTCAGGAGAAAATATTGACTGGAGCTGAGATTCCAACGTGTCAACCTACGAGTTCACTCGTAGGCGACACGTGTCTCCTGGGCCCCATCACGTCAGAACCTCTGACACACACTCCTCCCACCCTCCCACCTCTGTCGCCTCTCTCTCTTCCCTCTCTTCTTTATTCTTTTATTTATTCTTCTTCTTCCCTCTGGCTTTCAATCTGCTGCGGAACATGCAGGCCTTGGACTCAGCCCTGGCGAAGTCTAGGGGCACCGAGACCTCCCCGAGCAGCCTCTCGGAGCTCACCCTGGAGGTCACCCCATGCCCGCCCATGTAGATGGAGACCTTCAGGCAGACCTTGCTGGAGAAGATGGACTTCCCAATGAGCCTATCGAGGTCGGACTTGCTGAGGTGGAAGGTGGCGCCTCCGCCGGCGACACCGTCAAGGGAATAGGCAGCATCGGCGGGAGGTAGGGGATGAGGGCGGTCTAGAGGGGGAAGTTCTTGAGCTTGATCTTGCAGAAGAAGCAGAGGGAGGAGGAAGTGCAGATGGCGGAGCAAGCGGGCTTGGTAGCGACAGGGATCCCCACCGTGAGCAGAGGCTTCCCACCGTGAGCAGAGGGAGGAAGAAGAAAAAGAAATAAAGGAAGAAAAGAAAGAGGAAGAGAGAGGCGACAGAGGGGAGAGGAGTGTTGCGTCAGAGGTTCTAACGTGGTGGGGCCCGGACGACACATGTCGTCCGATGAGTGGACTCGTAAGTGGACACGCTGAAATCCTAGCTTCAGCCAATATTTTCTCCCTGTTCGGTAACCGAACTCCACGAGAAAATATTAGGTGCGCCGGGCGCTCCACGTCACCGTGCGCCCGCCCAATCAGGATGCGAAACGTGTCGCCACCTAGAGCCTGGGTCCCGCTTTTTTTTTAGCCAAATTTTTGCCTTCTCCTTCTCTCTCTTCATTAATCGCTGCGTCCTTTTCTGTCTTCTCCCGCCCTTCGAATTTGAAGTGCCCTCTCTCTTCTCTGTCTTCTCCATCAAGCCGCACGAAGTCTCTCTCTCTCAAAAATCTCTCCTTCCCAATAGCCCGCCGATCGCATCCGGCACGACGCCTCCGGCACGACGCCTCCGCTGTCCTGGAGACATTCCCTCAGGCTGCACGAAGCCCTCTTTCAAATATCTCTCAAGAGCCCGCCCGTCGCATCTTGAGTTCCACCATCGCCACTCCCTCGAGCCGCACAAAACCCTCTTTAAAAAATCTCTCCCTCCTAGAAGCCCACTTGTTGCACCCGAGCTTAGATCCGTCGCCTTTGGCACATCGCCTCCGTCCCCGCCTCCGCCTCCGCTATCGCCACTCCCTCAAGCCGCATGAAGCCCTCTTTCGAAAATGTCTCCCTCCCAAGAGCTCGCTCGTCGCAGCCGAGCTCAGATCCACCGCCTCCAACACATCACTGGTGCTTCTGGTGCTTCCTCATCCCGCCCCGCATTCATCGTTGGTGCTTCTGTGCTGGGTCTATAGTGTACTCATCCAACACTATGACCGTGAGCAAATGGGTTGTGCTCACACATGGTAATTTCATCGCCATGTGCGAGCTCTTTGCAAGGTTCAAAGTTTCTTAGTACGAGTACCCAAACTCCAAGAATGTATATTTGGTTGTCCCACCAATTTTTCACATATATGGCCCGTCTCTGTCTTGGGACTGTTGTCGTTAGGGTGTACGCTGTGGTTGTGATGAGGAGGTTTGATCCCAACATGGAGGTTAAGGCCATCGATAGGTATGGAGCCACCCATTTCCCTATGGTTGTGATGAGGTTCAATTCCAATGAGGTTGGATCCTCATTTTATTATGATCTCTGGAATATCAAGTATCTGAGCAAATTTAAGTGGATGAACCTGCAAAGTTGAGCCTGTATTTTTTAGCAATTCAAACCCGTTGTCTGTGGCCTATGTTTAGATTTATCATGGTAGGACATATGTCATTGTGGGAAACTCAATCCTAGTTTAGGGACATGATGTACCTTTTACTTGCGGTCAATAGGAAAATTTTGAACTTGATTGATATAACATGTGCCATTAAGCACGTCAAAGATAGAGAGATGCAAAGAGAAGCCAGTGACACCTACTCCCTCTCCATTTTGGCTAGCAGAGAGTGCTTGAGATGGAACCCATTTCTCCACATTTCCAGTGATTTACTTTTATACGTACGGAGTTTGTGAAAGAATTCAGAAACGCTTGAATTTGAGATAATGCACTATATAAATGTCCGTATGGTTACACAAGCATTGCTCATGACTCGTTTGAATGTTTTTTTTTTTTTAATTACAAGTAGGACAGGAATTCTTTCAGATCCATCATTAGATCTTAATATAGAGGAGTCGCTGGAGCACTTATAGTTTATGACATCGCCTAGTATGTAAAATTTGAAATGAGAGTGTCTGTCTGTTTTTTTCTGGGAGGGATAGAAAATGGGTAGAATGATCACCTTACATCTTGTGTCCAGGTTAAATAACTTCCTTAGACATTGAGTAACTTCGTAATATGGATGTTGCCACACGGTAATGAAAGCTATGCAGCAAACTAAAAAGGGGAGAAAATGTGATCAACAGATTATGAGGCCAAGCAACCTATGACAAGAGAATATTTACGTTTGAATTTGATGCTATCATCCTTCATTTGTTTTTCCTTATCTGCATCGACCAATTCACTATACCTTACTTGCTTTGATTCATGAACATTGGTATTTTTTCTTTTCTCTTTGGTGGTGATGGGTTTGGTACAAAATGCTCTTCGGGGGCTGCCGTGAGGGGGGAGCGTGTCCACTTATGAGTTTTTTGCCACCATTGTTAGTGCAAATGAAAGCAAACGATGATGCTCTGTTCTAAAAGGGCTGCTATTTAATTTGCTTCATGTTCTTGTTTAAAGGTTTGAAGGGATCATGACTCTAAGCCAAGGGCAAGCAGACTGCATTGGCCTTGCTAGCGTTGGCCTGATTCCTACAATAACTGTTCTGGACATTCGTAAAAACTGGTTTTGGATCACTGCATTGAGGCCCTTAGCGTAATTGAAGATTGTTTTCCATTGAAGAGTTTGAGTTCTAGTGTTCCTCATCTTGGAAGAGTGGAAGTCATGTGTGAATAGGCTAAACCCTTGATATGGAGGTGAGCAATGAGGAAGGAGCTAATTAAGGTAAAGATGATAGTGGCGGAAGACTAGACGCTATCGGAGATCGTTGTTCAGGGGATTGATCAGCAAGTTGAGCAGATGAGGAAGGAGTTTCAGCTCAGTGAGAAGGGCATGGTTTATTTAAAAGGCATATTCAAGAGATGACCAACACCCTAGCACTGATGGGGTGTTGGTCATCCAAGACTTGTAGCAATACTTACTGTAGGGCCATGCTGTTACTAGCAAGTTATTGATTTTCTTATTGTTGCCGGATTCCTAAAAAAGGTTCATTCATATAGTTCATATATGTAACGTTGTGACTATCTAGATGAGCCGCCTCAATTTGAACAAGCCTGAAAGAAAAGTGCTAGAAAGCATTTGCCTGATTGGATCGAGCATTTTTATGGCCATGATGGACGGTGAGTTTTGCTATGAGATGATTTTTTTTTCAGCTGCATCTTTTTTTTGGTAAGATTTTCAGCTGCATCTTTTGTGTTAATGAAAAGCAAAGAATCAATGTTTCAATTTCTTACTACTTATGAGGTGGACTACGGTTAGATGATGTTTTTACCTATTGTCATTTTTTTTTTTTTTTCTTTTGGTTGGTGTTTTGCTTGATTGTTGATGGGGCACCAAACAAGTTCCCATTGTCTAAACGCATCAATTATCTAGTTGAATATGACAATATGCTGTTTTAAGAAGCTTCTTTGTATATTTTCTTCGTTCTACAATAAGCATGTGGCAGGTTTTAATGCAAACTCAAGTCACTTATGTTCATTCACATGCACGATGGTGCAGTTGCTTTGATTGGCATAGGTTTTACTGTTGTTACTAGTTTTAAAGAAGCAGCATACCATGCTTGACTTTGGCTACTATAACTTGATCAAGAGATTGGAATGGACAAAACAACACCTGTGGAGCTAGCCAACCACTTCCGTGAGTCCATTGGGTAAAAAATCCTCCTGTGCTATTCCGAAGGACAGCACTGAAAATGGGTTTAAAGGATAGATGGCCAGTTGTTTGCTGTCAGATAGATGATAACCACTTTTCAAATGGCTATGGTCATGCTTTTGGTAAAGTACTTATGCCCTGTCCTGTATAGTGTTATTTTGGCCGGTGAACTTGTATGTTGAGTGTATAATAGTTGGCAGATCTAAGCTCTAGAATCTCTTCTTGGTTATTTATTGTGGTGTATATTTACTTCTTCGGAAAATGAGGATATGTGTTAGAGAGATGCATTCTAGGAAGCCTCAACTTTACCGAACTCGCATATATGACGAGCTTTGGGAATCAAAGCCAGAATCTCATTCTAGCTATACCATTGATAGAATATTTGTTGGATGAAGCGAAAGATCTGAACATCAATAGAATCCCTGTACAACCTGTGCATCCAGATGTCAAAGTCATGGTTTTCATCTGCCTCAATCTTCTTTTGCTAATTGTATGCTTATGTAAATTTTGCTCACGGAACCTGATTGGAGTAACTTCAGTTTCTTCCTTTTTCTCGGGATGAGCAATATGATGGTTTTACTCATTATCAAAAGAGCAATTCCGTTGATGCTTCTCTTCTGGCTTTTGACAGTTTGGCTTGCCTTTCCTTTTTGTCATGCTTAATGTTCTCTCTACTGCAGATGGAGGACTTTAATGGCAAAAGTTGATACTAGTTTTAAAGAAGCAGCATATCATGCTTGGCTTTGGCTACTATAACTGGATCAGGGAGATTGGGAGGGACAAAACAACACTTGTGGAGCTAGCCAACTGATTTTGCAAGTCCATTGGTTTGAAAAATCCTCTTGTGCTATTCCGAAAGACAGCACTGAAAATGGGTTTGGAGGATATTCCCGGCATCCGAATTTGCAAGCGATCCTTGTTTTGGTGACATCCGAGCCTTGGATAAATATGAAATGGCTTTTTCATGTTGGTTCAATGCTTATTCAATTAACTTTGTTATTAGAGAATAGTGCTCGTCATTAATAAAGAAGAAAGTGATCAACCAAGGATAATCAATCAGGAGACATGGTGTTCCCGATGTCCTGCTTCTTCTCTACTTCCATGGTCATTATCTTCAAGCTCCCGGTTTCATTTGTCCTGCCAATGTGGCATAGATTTCCCAGAACTTGTGGTTGAGCTTCTAAATGTGGAGTTACTCTTGCAGATTTATGAAGTGTTTAACCTGATATCAATTCCCTTGTTAAATCAATACACAAGACTTGATGTAATGAACGATTTCGTTCATAATGTGATTATTAACTCCTGTTGAAACTTGGCACTTTGAATTTTGAATCACATTGATGCCACTCACTTCTTTGTGCAAATTTGACGTTTTCCCCAAATGAAAGATGAGTTAATGTGAGAACAAGTTGAACAACATATGACGGAGATCAACTCTTGAAATTGCACTTTGAATTTATAATTTATTCTCTTGAACTATTGAATTCTCTCCTCCATGAAAAGTCTTCATGGAGATACCACATTCATAAATTAAATATCAAAATTCTCCTCTTATTGCAATTGACAAATGAATCTCTCGTTACACAAAGTAAAGAAACCAAGATGAAATTTACTTACATTAACAAATGAATATTTCATCCTTCTAATGTTTACAATTCATACTTCAACTACTAAGCTAATAGGACACGTGTTTGCGTTCACAAAACAAATTCCAAGAAAGAAATAAATCCAACATGTTTTATCTTGTGTAGAAGCATGACATTGGCTTGGTCTTGTTTGAAGAGAACTCTCTCGACTTTTGGCAACAGTTAGTCCTTTTTTGGGATTACAGGCTTGTTTTTCTCAAGTTTTAGAGCAGTTCCGAGCAGCATTTTGCCTCACGCAGCACCTGCAGTCAGGTATTCTCCTGCTGGTCTAGTTTTAACTTTCTCAGAACTTGCTTTGACCAGAGCAACTGAACTGGCAGACTTTTCAGCACTTAATGGCGAAGGAACAACATCCAGAGTACGTCCGACATCGTTGTTACTTGTCCTGGAAAAACCGACAATGGAAGAATGGACAATGTGAAACATGGTATAGGCTAGAATCACAAAAAGCAAGTTTCATCTCAGAAACGTACCGAGATGGCATGTTTGCGGTTCCTTTCGATAATGGACTTGATATCTAAAAAGAATGATAAGCATGTCAAAAATCTGAGAAAGTATCCTTACCAAAAGAAAGAAGTAAACTGAAGAGCACCTTGCATAATCACCCAAAAATATAAGAAAAAAACTTAGTCAATGGAGTAAAAGCCTCCACATATGAAAAGCCAATACAGCCCATGAAAACAATAGAGGAAGCAGACAAGTCAAATGCCTTTCACTTTAGCCCACGAGTAAAAAGAGGCCGAATCAACAAGAGAAAGCTTGCTATACAGGTTTTCTCCAGTAACCAAGTTGTTGTAGGATATATGGATTGTCACGATCCTGATTATATAACAGGAGAATGCATCAAAAAGTATCAATTAAAACTGAACAACGGCTTGGGCATGGGAGGGTTAGAGGTCACTGCCGTGTACTTAATCAAGTATAACGTTTTGTAATTATCATGTGTATCGCTAGTGTTCAGCTTTGGCTTTAAAAGTAAAAGAAAAAATCCTCTCCTAAAATTATCAAGGTGTGGTACTCCCTGAAAGTAAAAGTAAACAACTAGGTTGAGTAGCATCCTCTTCCATGCAATACCTATAAATAATTTCAGCTAAACAAACTAATCCATCTAATGATGATAAAGCAGCCAAGAGGGGCTTGAAACTCTGATTACGAAAGGTATGAACAAATGCTGTTCCTAATATCTAAGGAAAACATTATTGTTCATTTCAGAAGCTTGGCACCACAATCAATTGAATCTGTTTAAGAGGGTAATTGATAATAGTAGACATTACGGTATATCTGTACTAATTGCTCAGATTTATTTTTCATTCTTTGTATCCTCACGAATTATTTTTGAATTCTTTCAAAAGAAAAAATTGCACAGTTATTCACCCTTCAGCAAAATGAAGTTTCTAGCTAACATTGTCATCATAATATATCAAGAAAGCACAAAACCCAGAAAAGCAACAAGAGAGGATGCGTGGAATTCAAACCGTACAAGTGAGAAATATTGAACTTCAAAACATCATTTCCTCGACTTTGAAATGCGTCTTTCAGAACCTTCAGAAAATCCAATGGATTGTCGACCTTTTCCTGTGTAAGTTCGACAAAAAAATCCGAAGATCCCATGCAGATTTTCGATGAATTCCTTCCTGATTCATGCACCAAATCTCGTACCTACATAAATAAGCATGTGGAAGCACGATTACATTAAGACAAGACGTACATTCAAAACACCTAACTTGAAGCTATTTATGGTGAGTAAAAAAGAAAAGAAACCTGTTCATTGTGGAGTTCAAAAACTGTGACAGAAAAGTCATATCTAGATGTAGCAGTTGCATCTGAATTCACAAAATCGAAGAACTCCTCGAAACAACGAGCATATAGACCACGATCATGGCTAGATCCTTCCTGAAAAGCATCAAAAAACACCATCATGTCAACTTCCATATCAGAATTTTGTGGAATGACATGGTGGGTGAACGTGGTTCATCATAATGTTACAAAGGCCCCCGTTCAGATAACTATGATTGCCAAAGATCAAACCAATGACAATAAGATCTAAGAAATGCAAGCAGCAGAACTTTTAGCTCCTTAAATTCAGACATGACATACGACCAATATCTGACAGAAGTATCTGCATTAATGGACCGTGCCCGTAATGGCAGCCATACATGCATAATTCACAAAACACATCCTCATTCCAGATCAGTACCCTTTTGAATGCAATAAGAATAAAAAACAAAATGCTTTATTTAAAAAGCCATACCCAAATATTTGGATATTTAGCTCATAGGGAGATAATATTCAATGGGAGCATGTTTGAGAGAGAGAGACCATAGTGTGCATCTTTCCTGAGTTACTTTGTCCATAAGCAAATATTGACACATTAAATCCATCCGAAGCTGATTGAACCAACAGTTGAACATAATTAAATATATCAGCTGCACATGCACCAGTCCTACTTTAAGATAACAAACCTCCATGCAAACCGCTAGCCATGTAGCTAGTATATACCAAATTTTTTTCAAATGCTGCCTGTTATGTAACAAAATTAATCATTTTCTAGCTCACCCTGTCCAACATGAGGTCCATACACCCTATCGAATTCATAATCTTTCTTAGGATTGGTACTGGTCTCATCACTAGTGTCGACACTGATAGTAATCAAGGAATTCTACAGCAGAGGAACCTTCGTCTTCAAATAATGGTCTCGAACGACAGAATACCTTTATGTTCCCTGAAATTAAAAGCATCTTCAAATCATCATAGGAAAGGAAAATACCCATAAATTTCTGACAAAAAAAACTTCGTACAGCCTCAAAAAGGGAGGCTGGAAATTGAAGAGAAGAGCTGTTGAAACAAATTATTATAGTAAGAGAAGAGAGCACACAAAGAACAGAGGAATTTCCTATCTTGATTGATTTCTGTGCTTCCATTAGAGAGTAACCAATTGAACTATAGTCCCTCAGCAACTAACTAACAAATAGCCCAACTTCTAAACCAAACAGTTAATTAACGTGTGTGCACCTCCTGCACTCATAGCCAACCAAATGGCTTGAAGATGATCTGTCCTTCTCACTTAAAACACTATTAGTATAACTTAGGTCGACCAATCAAGTGATTGGGCAATCATTGGTGAATTGATGATGTGAAAGGAGTCCAAATGGAAATTATATCATGGGTGACTGGACTCTTGTCTGAAAATCATATTTCTTGGGAGTTCTTCCATAAGTTTAATCCAAGAGATTCAATTTCTATGTAACCATCAATCAAAGTATCAGACTGATCCTAAAGGAGGAAGAACATACAGAGAGTAAAAAATCATTTCGTTCTTGATATCTAGTCTCCATTTACAGATTAACGAACCTCTGAGACATAATGAGTCCTTAACTAACAAACAGCTCAATTTTTCAGACTAACAACGATCAGAAATGCATCACAAACTGGCAGCTGTTATTCGAGTTAATCTGCACTTCATCGCTAAAACTCTATCAGTCATATTCCAACTCGATCTTACTCGTTAAACTCAAGTTTTGTTCTCCTACTACACACTGCAAAATTGCCATACAAGCAAGCTATCTCTACCCATCCATCCAACAGGAACATCATCCCGAAAATGAATTGCAATTTAAACAATAAATTTTCTGAATTATCAGATCATATCCAAGTACTTCCGCTCCACGTGCTTCGTGTGGAAAGTGGGAGAACTCAATTAAGAAACCAAAGACTGACCTTTGGATTTCAACAACTCATTGAACAACTTCCTCTTTCTCACTGACGAGCGGTGCTATCCTAGCCTCACCTTCAAGGGCGACTTGATCTGACACAAAGCACAGAACCTGTCAAAAACCAAAATGAGAAAGCAAACGTGCGTCGAGGCACAACAGACGCCGCACCGCCTCACCTAGTTTCCGCATCTTGTCTGCGAGAACGCTGAGGTAGCGCGTGACTCGATCGAGCTTCGCGTTGGAATACTCCTACACTTCGCTCGCCTCTTGTCTCAGCTCCAAGTAATCCTGCCTCGCAAGCTGCATCCGGAAATCGCTCTTCTCAGAGTTCGGCAACAGAGAAGGAATCGACCGAAGCAAGAAGCAAAAATTCGAAACAGGCAAATCCCCCAACTTAATCGGGAGCCAAAACAGAGCGCGAGAGACGATCGAAGAGTTTCGGAAAAACCTGGACATTGTCCGCGAGCCGCTGGACCTTGGAGGCCAGCAGGAGCTGCGAGGGCGGCAGCGGAGATCGAGTACCGCCGGACGAGGGGGCGCTCGGCTGGTGCTAGTCGTCGGCGTCGAAGGAGGCGGAGGTCGACGACGACTTCCGCGGCTCGAAGACGCTCTGGACCTTGGAGGCCAGCGGGAGCTGCTAGGGCGGCGAGGAGGCGGCGGCGGCGGCGGCGGAGATCGAGTACCGCCAGATGAGGGGGCGCTCGGCCGGTGCTGGTCGTCGACGTCGAAGGAGGCGGAGGTCGACGACGACTTCCGCGGCTCGAAGCCGCTCTGGACCTTGGAGGCCAGCGGGAGCTGCGAGGGCGGCGAGGAGGCGGCGGAGATCGAGTACCGCCGGACGAGGAGGGCGCTCGGCCGGTGCTGATCGTCGGTGTCGAAGGAGGCGGAGAAAGATTTTTGTGAGAGAGACTTTTGCGGGAGAAGACAGAAGAGAAAGGGCACTTCAAATGCGAAGGGCGGGAGAAGGACGCGGCCATTAATGAAGAGAGAGAAGGACGCGGCAAAAATTTGACTAAAAATAAAAGTGGGACCCGGCTCCACGTGTCGACATGTGTCGTATCCTGATTGGGCTGGGCGCATGGTGACGTGGAGCGCCCGGCGCACCCAATATTTTCTCGAACTCCATGCAAACATCCACATCAAGGGTGGAGGCCACAGAATTACGGTGTTGGGAGTCTCCGCGAACTACGCAACAGATGGTGGGGACCGCGCACGTATTAAATGTAAAGCTGGAGGACGCATCGAGACAAACTGATATATCACAAATATGCTGCATTTCGAGGGTAAAAGATCGTCCAATTTTTTGGAGCTAGAAAATTAATCTACATCGGTCATGAGTATCGGTGCACTCATGGTAATTCCAGATCTGGTTGTCAAAAATCTCAGGAAAAATTTGATATTTGATCCCTTTGAATTGACTTAAGTAGATAGTCGAATTAAGCGCTCCGTCTCTTTATCTGTGTTAATTAAATGCTGTACCTTTATGATATATGGAATCGGTAATTTGCCCGATCAATTCCTTTTACCATTAACCCCCAACGTTCTTCAAATTATGAGATTTAATTTAATACAAGATAAGAAGAGAAAAAAGATAATTAAAAAAAAAAAAAAAAGTCACATGTTAGGGGTTGAAGAAAAGAGAGAGAGAGAACGGAAGCTTCCTTCGCTCCATATGGCATAATTCACGCTTTTCCCCTTCCTTTCTACTGGCAGATTATTTTGGCTCTTCTTTTTCTAAAGTCATCTTCATATCCTCATAAGTAAAAATTACCAAAAAAATTCCTAAATTTATTATATGGATAGTAAACCATTCAATTTGGTCTAAACCCATCCAGGTTCCTTTCTATGGGCTCTTCGGATTTTTCCTTTAAAATTCCCGTATTAGGTATTTTCAACATTTTATTTGTGTTGATAATTATATGTTCTGCCTTTCCTGATTTGTGAATTTCACGATTCGTCCGATCGATTTCTGTTTTAGCTATATTAACATCCCGGTGTGGCACCGTTAAAATTAGAAAACTGGACAAATCATCTTATATTATAACACACCACTTGACATAAGGAGAAATACGGTAGGAAAAAAAGGTGGTCTTGGGGGTGGGGGTTTGGGGGGTTGTGCAAGCCCCGAGGATTCCTCATTTTTTGTCCTTTGGGTGGTTGTGTACGCCCAAGGAGTGACTAGCACGAAGCTGATGTGCCTATTATTGGAAGATATGCGGAATCCCATATTTACACAATCAAGGATCCGAATTGATTATTGATTTGATTGGAAGATTAGAATTGTGTAGATAATCAATTAAGATTGATCTAGGCATAGATTGATTCGTAGAATCATTTATTTCCTTTACTTTTCACACAACTTGTATTATATTTACAACAAGAATTGTACAGATTCATTATTGAAGTAAATAGAAAGAAAACTGTTCCTTCTTCCGTCCTCGCCATCTGCAGATCTCCATCTTCTTTCATGGTATCAGAGCAGCCAAGTCTCTGAACCTAGCTTCCGCTTCCGCTAAAAATTCCTCTCATTGTCGTGACTTTCTGATCCTGAAGTTCTGACCTGCAAAGAAGGTTTCCTTTTCAGTCATAATGTCACGCTCAGAAAATTTTTACTTACCATGGCGAATCTGCAAGATGAAGCATCCATCACCAGGAACCAATCTGCTGGAGAGATCATTCCCGTTGCTGGAATCACTCCTTAGATATCGACTTCACCTGTTACAACTCAAACAACAAAGCAAGTGTTATTTCCAATTCCGCCCGTGCAATGGCGGCCCACACAGGCTCAGTTTACTATGGGGCAGCCCATGACGGGCCAGCCTTTCCAATGGATTCCATATCCAACCTATGTTGGGTCAAGCCCAAACTCTTCATCGCCTGGGTATGTGGGCCACCAAAGCCACGTCCAAACCGACGGGGGTCCGCCAGCCATAAAAGGGGCATACCCGACTGACAGAGTGGAGCGGATGCACGGGTCGAGTGAACCGGGTATGGGTACGAATCCCTACCCGGGGTTTTTGAATGCGGATTTTTCATTTTGGTCGAATCGGGTCAAGGGATGAATCCCTACCCGAACCATACACCCAATTTTCTGTTGTTTCTAGTGGCGGCCTTCGCCGGACGGCCAGAACCCGGCGATCCCTTGTTCGTTTCCACAGCCGACAGGCCAGAGCTATGACTAATTAGTCAACAACTGATCGGGCCAGAGACTTACCCCAAGTGGCCGCAAGAATTCCGGCGTGCCCTAGCGACAAAGGACAAGGATGGATTTCTCGACGAAACCATCCCGATTCCCCCCGACAAGCGTCTAGCCTGGCTCTGGAGGAAGAGCAACCGCCTGGTCCGAACTTGGATCGGCAATTGTCTCTCCACAGAGGTCTTGGCCGGACTCCCACCGACAGAAGACGCCAAAGGGATGTGGGACAACATCAAGGAGATGTACGGGAGGTTGGATCAAGCAAAAATATTCACCCTCATGCAGGAACTCAGTGATTTAAAATAGGGGAATTCGACGGTCATGGCTTGCTTCAACAAGCTATCGTCGTTATGGAACAGCCTCGAAGCAGCATAAGAAAAACTCGAGGGCCCCGAATCCACACTCCGACAGTACAAATCCATCAAAGACAGGGAGAAAGCAATGCGTTTTTTGCTCATTTTAAACGACAACTTTCTTACCTTTCGCTCGCAGATCTTGGTTATGGATCACATGCCATCAATCGGGCGAATTTATCAATTGGCAGTACAAGAGGAAAGCCAGCGATTCGCATCACCAGAGAACGCGAAGAGTGGCGAGAGTATCGCTCTTGCAGTCCACAAGGATCGAAAAGATGGAACCCACAAAACCCTAGCAGAGAAGAGATGCGGCGTACTAGGGTTTCGCGGAGAAGGGTTGCGAGCCTATAAATCAAAAGGGATGAACGACTCTGATCGAGCGCGCACATCCGACGGCTCACAGGAGACTGATCTTTTAAAAGGATTGGACGGCCCAAATGAACTCGTGACAAAAGGATTCGACGAACAGATTTTTGCCACGTCATCCAGAATTTTCTGGCAAAATTTTAAAGGGAATGGTAGATTACTTTGTGAGTATTGCAAGCGTTCTAATCACTCAATTGACAGTTGTTGGAAGCTGCACGGGAAACCAGCAGAAAAAGGAAAAAGGATTTCGGTGGCATACCAATTGAATGGATCTTCCGGCCCAAATTCTGATCATACCATTACCTATGGACAGTACGAGCAACTGATGCAAGCTCTGCAGAAATTGGATGTTTCTGACAAGGGAGGCAGTTTTTCAGGTATCACACATAGCTTGATTAACTCTATATCAAGAAAAGCATGGATTATTGACTCAGGGGCAAGTGATCATATTATATGTGACAAGAGTCTTTTCTCAAGAATAAATGAGGAACTGAATTTTCCCATTTCCGTACAATTGCCTAATGGAAATATTAGCCATATTAATGTGACAGGAACAGTTAATCTCAATCCTCAAATTATTCTTAAAAATGTCCTCTATGTCCTAGAATTCCAGTTCAATCTCATTTCTGTGTCAAAAGTTTGCCAAGAGAATTCATGTCAAGTAATATTCAATGCTGATACTTGTTTATTTCGAGGCCCTTTTCGACGGCGATGGGATGGGTAGTATTTCAGAAGGACTATTTTTTTTGGTCAAGAGTCCCAAGTAATTTTGATTTATCCAGCTTTCCATTGAATAAATCCTCCTTGTGTAATTTGAGCTTGAATGATAAAAATTCTCTTATGCATATGAGATTAGGCCACAGTGCTATCTTTCCTTATCCTAAATGTCCCATTTGTCCACTAGCAAAGCAGTCTCGTTCCCCTTTTCCATCTAGTAATTCTCATGCTAGCAAAAAATTTTCCCTGATACATGTTGATATATGGGGACCTTATCATAAGGTTAATTATGATGGATCACGTTATTTCCTCACAATAGTAGACGATTATTCTCGTGCGACATGGATTTTCTTGATGCAATCAAAGGATCGGGCTTACTTTTATTTAAAGACATTTATTGCCTTATCCAAAAATCAGTTTGGGAAATCAATCCAGAGAATTCGAACTGATAATGGAGCAGAATTTTTCAGTCACAATTGCTCCATACTTTTCTCATCTCATGGCATCCAGCATGAGAGTTCATGCACTTATACACCACAATAGAATGGAGTGGTTGAGTGCAAGCATCGGCACCTTTTGGAAGTTGCACGTGCCTTGAAGTTTCAAGCTTCAGTACCAAATGATTATTGGGGAAATTGTGTCATCACACAGCTTATTTGACCAACCGTATGCCCACCAAGATACTCAATGGACGAACACCATTCGAGCTACTCTATGGAAGAAAACCAGATTTACAACATCTCAAAATCTTCAGTTGTCTTTGCTATGCTACAACATTGGGCTCTCGAGACAAGTTGAGCCCACGTGCTCGGAAGTGCATTTTCATGGGTTATCCTAATCTGCAGAAGAGCTATCGAGTTCTTGATATATCAACAAAGGAATTTCTTATAAGCTGTGATGTATCTTTCCATGAAGACACATTCCCTTTTTCCAACATGGGGTCACCAAATGAGAATCTCGATATCAGTTCTAATCCTCATCGTCTCTCATATGACGACGCACTATCTCCAGACCATGGTTACATACCACTGGTTCAATCAAGGAATCCATCTTACACCCCTACAATCATTCCAGGGGGGATACCATCTCTAGTGGAGAATCCACAATCATCAGCAAACCTGACAAAAGAGGAAGCTGAAGATGCCAGCAATATTGAGGAAGAAGTCGGCCATGATGTATCGCCATTCACCTCCAATGAAACAATTCCCACTTCTAATGAAGATCATCCAAGACGCTCTCGTCGGGCCACTCGACATCCGACGTGGACCAAAGACTATATCTGTGCCACTCACAACTCTCCAGGTATTCAATATCCTGTCTCCTCCTATGTTTCCTTTCATAGACTATCAGAGGAACATAGATGTTGCATTAGTCACCTATCAGAAGAACAGGAACCATCTAGTTATGATAAGGCAACTGTTGATCCTAGATGGTAGCAAGCCATGGCAGCAGAGTTAAAGGCACTGAATGACAACCACACATGGGATCTTGTCTCATTGCCACCTAATCAGAAATCAATTGGGTGCAAATGGGTCTACAAGATTAAATATCGTGCAGATGGATCAATTGAACGGTACAAGGCATGCTTGGTAGCCAAGGGATTTACTCAGCGAAAAGGTTTTGACTACCATGAGACATTTTCCCCAGTTGCCAAAGATGTCACAGTCCGCTCCTTTTTTACCGTCGCCACCATCAATGATTGGAGTCTACATCAAATGGACGTGCATAATGCCTTTCTCCATGGCGATTTAGATGAAGAGATATATATGGATGTTCCTCAAGGTTTACGGAGACAGGGGGAGAATAAAGTGTGTCGTCTCCGCAAATCCCTTTATGGGTTGAAGCAAACATCTAGACAATGGTATGCAAAATTTGCAAATGCCCTTACAAAAGCAGGCTTCCAACAATCAAAGCATGACTATGCATTGTTCACAAGGAACAGAGGTATGTCATCTATCTTTTTGATGATATATGTTGATGATATTCTTCTTATGGGAAATGATAAGGCTGCCATAGAAAGATTCAAGGAATACTTGCATGCTACCTTTCATATTAAGGACTTAGGAGCACCTAAATATTTCCTTGGAATCGAAATTGCTCGATCCGATTTAGGAATCTCCCTCAGTCAACGAAAGTTCATATTGGATATTATATCAGAAGCAGGGGTATCAGGATGTAAACCAGCAGCAATTCCCATCGAGCGGAACACTAAATTGACCTCTACAGCTTATGATGAAGGTATATCCAAAGATGACAACCCCATACTCAAAGATCCATCTGGATATAAAAGGCTTGTTGGGAAACTTATATACCTGACAATGACGAGGCCGGACATCTCTTATGCAGTACAAACATTGAGCCAGTTCATGCATAGCCCAAAACAGTCCCATTTCGATGCAGCTTTGAAGATTGTGAAATATTTAAAGAAATGTCTAGGACTTTGGATACTTCTGTCAAAGAAATGTGACATGAAGATGACGGCATATTGTGATGCAGATTATGCAACATGTCCCATAAGTCGAAGATCAGTCACAGGATATTGCATTAAATTTGGGGAATCACTTCTTTCATGGAAGACCAAGAAGCAATCCACTGTGTCTTTATCTTCAGCTAAGGCAGAGTATCGAGCTATGGCTAAGACCACATGTCAAATAGTGTGGATGCGAGGTTTACTTAAGGATCTTGGGATAGAAGTGCAAGGACCAACTATGCTTTATTGTGATAACGATGCAGCTCTAAAACTTGCAGCGAATCCTATAGTACATGAGAGAACCAAGCACATTGAAGTCGAATGTCATTTCACTCGAGAAAATATACAAGAGGGCGTGATTGAGACAAGAGGAATTGGGACAATGGAGCAGCCAGCAGATATCTTTACCAGGCCTCTATGTTAAAGACAGCACGCATATCTGTTGAGCAAGCTAGGTGTCTTAGATATATACAGACCACCAGCTTGAGGGGGAGTGTTGGAAGATATGCGGAATCCCAGATTGCACAATCAAGGATCCGAATTGATTATTGATTTGATTGGAAGATTATAATTGTGTACATAATCAATTAAGATTAGATCTAGGCATAGATTGATTCGTAGAATCATTTATTTCCTTTATTTTTACACAACTTGTATTATATTTACAACAAGAATTGTACAGATTCATTATTGAAGTGAATAGAAAGAAAACTATTCTTTCTTCAGTCCTCGCCATCTGCAGATCTCCATCCTATCACTTGGGTACCAAATATATTCTTGAAGAGTGAGAGTGTCCATTTAATTGAACAAGAGAAGGGATGCAAGGGTCTCTAACGGATGGGCCCTAAAAATGACACGTGTTGGTCGTAAAATAGATTAGCGTGGAGTTGATGTGCCTACATTTGGGCACTTAATATATTGATCGGGGAGGGGGAGGGTCACGGGGAACAGCACACGCATACATATACTCGTATCTGTTTAAAAGAGAAAGTCAAGAAAATATTTTATATTTAGACTAAATTCTCAACAAAGTGAAGGAAACGCTACTGTCGTCCAGCCGACGGTAACTCTTTTATTTTTTTGGTTGGAAGCCAACGGTAACTTGGCGCGGTGCGATCCGGCCCCATACGCTCTAAAAAAGTGCTGGGACGGTGCGCATACATATACTCATATTTGGATTACAAGAGATACATCCAAACTTATTAAGAGCTGCAAGGTCGTCGATCGAAGCGTAAGGATTTCTCTCCTGAGCTTACAACGCCGACCGCCGAGTTCTACGACGAAGTCCGGCAACCATCGACCTCGGGGAGAATAGCGATCAGGGTAAGGGTGGGGGAGGGGGAGGGGGAGGGGGGGGAGGACTTGACGGGAAACAGCACACGCATACATATACTCATATTTGCATTGCAAGAGATACATCCAAACTAATTAAGAGCTGCAAGGATGTCGTCGATCGGTCCGCGAGGATTCCTCTCCCAAGCTTACACAGCCGACCGCCGAGTTCTACGACGAAGTCCTCGAACCATTGACCCCGGGGAGAGTAGCGATGTCTTCGAGGTGATTATTACAAAACTCGTCAAAATCCATTCCCGAACTTTCACTGCCAGGAGCCGAGTCGACCGGAGGAGTCGAGAGATTGTGGCAATCAAAACCATTGCCCAAGTTCTTCGAGAAAGCAAAACGTCGAGCTTTAATCTCGTTATTGTTCCAACCTTCAGAATCACGACCAGCTCCAACTCAAGAATCATCACCAGCACCAGCATTAACCGGTGGGTTGTTCTCCAAATCCATCCCCTTATTACGCAGAAAGTCCTCACGATCGGCGTGCCAGGATTCCTCCAATAGCACAGCCTGGATAACGTGGTCCTTGGCGAGTTCAGTAAGGCGGTTTAGAACAGGCCCAATATCCTCGATATCGGAGCACATGGGATTGGAATCCAGTCCCCAACTTTCACCGCCGGTGGCGGCCAAGTCAGCCAGTGAGGTCAAGGAAATGTCGCGATCAACACCGTCCTCATTGAAACCCCCGAAATGAAGGATGAGTAGTTTCGCAATTCTTTTCAGTTGAATTGATCTCATCACCCTTCAAAATTTTAAAATCATTACCAGCTCTAACTCCAACTCCAGAATCATCACCAGCACCAGGGTTAACCGCTGGGTCGTCCTCCAAATCCTTCGACTTCTTGCGCAGGCAGTAGAAAATGGCCAGGCACTTTATGATCCAGGAGTCGCAGTCCTCCTTTGTCTTGCAAGAATCACATTCTTTCTCGGCCCAGTCCAGCCACTCTCCCTGACCCTCCGTCAGCATGATGTCGCCCTCGAGATGAAGGTAGGCGGAGATTACCTCTGTGATCGAGGGTTTGCAGACATACTGGAATTTGCCCTTGGGGTTGATAATGGCGAGGGCAACGAGGGCACCGGTGAGTACGTGGAGCTCGGCGGCTTTTTTAAGGAGGCCCTGGTTCCTCTTACCGAGCGTTTGGGAGGGATACTTTCGGTTTTCGATCTTTGCAATTTCTTGGTTTTCTTGGAGGGAGGGAGGGCCATGAATCTCTATTGGTATTTGTGGAAGCGTGTATTTGATGTGTGTGCAAGTAAGTGTTTTGTGTGTGAACTATCAAAAGAGCGAAAGAACTAAGAACAATGTGGGTAAGAAATGATTGGGCAAAATAACAGTGGCAGCAAGGGAACACAAGTGAACAAAAAAAACTTTTATCATTTAGTTGTAGTAGAGGGAAGTGCCCCTCAAAATGGAAGACCACAAGCCTATTTATAGGCCTACATCATTGACTTCTTCATGCAAAAATCTCTGCCCAAGTTGGAGATTTTCTTGCCCTTAGTTAGCTCTATTAATGAGCTTGTAAACCAACTTTCATGGGAAATATCTTTGCAGATTGTAGAGATAACATTGTGATCTATTCTACATAAATCTAATGTACTCTAGAGATTTCCTTTGCTGCCAAAGTCAGGATTTTTCTTATAGTATTCTCTAGTTGATTCTACAAATTAGATCGGGAATTTAACACTCCTTCTTGATCCAATTTCGTGTTACTCCAAGCACATATCACAATGTCTCGAACTTGGCTGGCGATAGTGGCTTAGTGAAGATGTCTCCTACTTGATCCTTGGTCTTGTAATATTTCAGTTCGATCTCTCTGTTATTTTGCACATCTCGTATGAAGTGATATTTGATGCAATATGTTTGGTTCTTCCATAGAATACTAGATTCTTTGACATAGCAATCATAGATTTATTGTCGCAAAGTATTGGAGTTGATTTTATATGTGCTTCTCCGAGGTTGGGACACCTGGAGTGCCATAACTTGGCACGGAGGGACACTTAAGTGCCATAACTTTAATATGGTACACTTGAGTGCCAATATTGGCGTAAAATGGGACATTTAAGTGTCACTCCTGCGAAAATCCGGCCAAATGGCTGACGTGGCCATTTTCCGACGAGTTTGGTTCAAAACGACGTCGTTTTGCACGATAACGTGGCGAAGAAAATGCAAAAACGACGTCGTTTCATGTATACGTGTAAATAATAATATAAAAATTAATTAAATTAAATTTAAAATTAATTTTATTTAAAATATTCAAAAAATTAAGAAAATTTTAAAAAATTAAGAAAATTTAAAAAATTTAAAAAAAAATTTTAAAAAAAGGGGAGGGGAGGTCGAAGGGACGGTTGAGGGCGAGCCCTCACCCGCCGCCTCCTCGCCGTCGCCGGGAAGGGTTGGCGACGGAGGGGAGGGTCGGCCGGGTCGGCGGCCCCGGCCGACCGACGGGAGGGCCGTGAGCCCTCGCCCGGGGGCGAGGTCGCGGCCCTCGCCTTGATCCGGCGAGGGCTCGCGGTCCTCGCCGTCGGTCGGCCGGGGGGCGGCGACCGCGACCCTCCCCTCCGTCGCCGGTCCTTCCCGACGACGACGGGAGGTGGGCGGCGGCGAGGGTTCGGCCCTCGGCCGCCCTTTTTTTTTTTTTTTTAATTTTTCTTAATTTTTTAAAATTTTTAAAATTTTCTTAATTTTTTAAAATTTTTAAAATATTTTAAATAAAATTAATTTAAAATCTAATTTAATTAATTTTTATATTATTATTTACACGTATACACGAAACGACGTCGTTTTTGCATTTTTTCCGTCACGTCGGCGTGCAAAACGACTCCGTTTTGGACCAAACTTCGGAAAGTCGCCACGTCAGCCGTTTAACGGATTTTCGCAGTGGCACTTAAGTGTCCCATTTAACTTTAAAACGGCACTCAAGTGTACCATTTTAAAGTTATGGCACTTAAGTGTCCCTCCGTGCCAAGTTATGGCACTTGTGCTGTACTTCTGCCGTGCTTCTCCAATGTCTTTTAGAATTCTTCGAAGCCATATTGCTTGACTGGTAGTTGTAGTAGCTGCAATGTATTCAACTTTTGCAGTAGACTATGCTACTAAGTCCTGTTTTTGCTTGCCTAGTCGCTGTCTGTGTAGCCAATGAGCTTGGCATTTGCGCTTGCTTGGCATTTGCGCTTGGCCGATACCAAATACCGTAATCTATAGTTCCTCATAAATATTTGAGAATTCTCTTGGCAGCTCCAAAGTGAATTTGACTCGAACTTTGTATGAATCGTGATAGCAAACTTGTCGCATACTTAATATTTGGTTATGTGGCAGTGAGATATACCAGACTTGTCGCATACTTAATATTTGGTTATGTAGCAGTGAGATATAGCAGACTTGTCGCATACTTAATATTTGGTTGTGTAGCAGTGAGACATAGCAGACTGCCAATCAAACTTCTATAGAGGGAGGCATCGGCTTTTTCTACTCCATCTTCTTTCAGTAGTTTCTCATTTGTCATGAGCACAGCTGAAACTGCTTTGCAATAGTTAATCTTGAATTTCTTCAAGAGGTTCTCGGTATATTTTCCGTGAGATAAAAACTCCTTCATTTTGGTCGATCTCAATACCAAGGAAGTAATGCATCAAGCCCAAGTCCGTCATTTCAAATGTCTTCATCATTTCTTCTTTGAATTCTTGAATCATCTTTTCATTGTTCCCTGTATATATGAGATCATCTACATACAAAGAGACAATGAGAGTGTTGGACTTACCTTGGAACTTGATGTAGAGCGTTGGCTCACTCATACTGCTCCTGAATCCTTGCTTGATAAAGTGTTCATCGATTCTACTATACTATGCTCATGGTGCTTGCTTTAACCCATAGAGGGCCTTCTTTAGTCTGAGTACTTTTCTTCTTGGCCTTTTACATTAAAGCCTTGTGGTTGTTCAAGATATATTTCTTATTGAAGATATCCATTTAAGAATATCAACTGCATATCTAGTTGATGGATCTTCCATTCTTTTTGTGTTGCTAGGGTTATGTATTTCTTCTTGAAGATATCCATTTAAGAATATCAACTTCACATCTAGTTGATGGATCTTCCATTCTTTTTGTGTTGCTAGGGTTATGAGTGCGCGAATAGTGTCAAGTCAAGCAATAGGAGCAAAAGTTTCAGTATAATCGATACCTAGTTGTTGCAAGTAGCCTTTTGCCACAAGTCTTTGCTTTATACTTCTGGATTGATCCATCTGTGTTGAGCTTCGTCTTATAGACCCTCTTGATGCCAATGATCTCTTTGTCTTTGGGTTGGTCAACGAGCTCCCAAGTTTCATTTTTCTTGATCATTTTGATCTCTTCCTTCATGGCTTTTATCCAGACTTCTTTGGATGCTTGGTTGTAGTTTTCTAGTTCTAAAGCAGCAAAGTTGCATGTGTTGAAAATTCTTCTAAGGGTTTTTACTCTCAGTATTGGAGACTCTATGATAAAGCTAGTATGAATACCTAGAGGGAGGTAAATAGGTGTTTGAAAGAATTTTTGAAAAGTAAAATAAATTTCAATGAAAGTCTGAGAACCAAATAGAGTCTAATAAACAAGTCTCCAAACTTCTTATGAGTATTCAGAATTAGGTAAGAGATTAAATAAATTTTTGCGATACTTAAAAAATATGCAACGGATTTAAATTAAAAGAGTTAAGGGAAGAGATAATTGTTCACGAAATTTATAGTGGTTTGGTTTAGATTAAGTCTACATCCACTATCCTATGCTGATGGTCTACTAGCTGGAATTCATTATGGCATCAATAAAGAAGTACAATATTTCGAGTGCAAATACTCAGTGGAAGATTCCTTTTCCCTCACTAAGTCACTCTTATTGTGATTTTCTATCTTAAATACAATTTATAAGAACTGTCGATGGAGAACAAGTGGTTGGAAATATTTCAGACTTTGGAATTTCAATTTTCACACCTTTTCTCAAATAGACTGAATAACCTCCTTAAATACTCCTCCATACCTCACTAGCCGTTGGCATTTTCTAAATGAATTTCTTCCAATCAATCCGTTAGATAGAATCGATTAAGGAAATCTTATAGTTGTTTGAAGATTGAGATGAAAATCTGTTAATTTTGATCACCCATACAATCAGAATCTAAGTTTCCATAAATAGATGCTTCCCAAAAAGGAACTCGTCTTTAAGCTTGATTTCATCAATTTGTGATTGATTCCATCAATGTATTTATAAAAGGTAAGTGAGATTCTTCTCTAGAGAGCCAGATATTGAAGAATAAATTCCTATTGCGTTCATTCTGAATCCTCGTCACAAGATCAATAAATCTGAGTTTAATTTTATCTTCGTTTTGAACACGGCTTTAGTCTGGATTGTGTCAAAGTGAGAAGACTTCTGAAATGAATAGACTTTGGTAAGAGTCTGTGATATGCAGAGTTTTTAGCCCAGCAAAGTTGAAGTAGCCAAATCTTCGATGCCATAGCCATGAATCATCAAGTTGAGCTTTTATGGCTATATTTTTAATGTATTTCCATCAAATAGGAAAATTCTTATTCTTCATCTTAACAGAGGCAATGATATTTTTATATTTATCATAGATAATGCAGGCATCTCCTCTAAACTATAGAAGAAACCCACTTTGTATCATTTGGCCCACGCTCAAGAGATTTTGTGCAAGGACTAGATATACATTATGTATATATTTTGGGCCTTTATTCGTTTTCACGGTGATGGTGCCTTTTACATTTACTAATGCACCATTGCCCGATTTTCCTTGGGATTTCACCGACTCATTAATATTAGTGAATATAGATTTGTCCCCCGTCATATAATTGCTACACCCTCTATCGATATACCATGTTTCATTTTTATTATCATTTGCCGCTTGACTAGCATGGAATGTATTCTCTTCACTTTCCTTTTTTTTTTCTACATAGTTTGCTCGATTATTTGTTTTTGAGAGACAATATTTTTCTACGTGGTCATATTTTTCACAAAAGCGACATTGTTTTTTATTTTTAAACCAACAATCCTTCTCCAAATGATTTGTTTTCTTGCAAGTACCACAAGGAGGATAATTTTCCTTTTGTGTAGTTTCTCCTCCTCTTTTATTTTTCCATGAGCTCCTTCCACCATTTTTAGATTGATGAGATTGTATATTTACTTTAGATTGAAAGACACTTTCAACTAAACCTTCATCTTGTGCCACTAGTCTTTTCTCATGTGCTTCTAGAAAGCCAATTAATTCGCTCATTGATAGGGTCATCAAGTCCTTAGTTCCTTCTCCAATTGTGACTATAGGGTTGTATTTATTAGTAAGTGACACCAATATTTTCTCAAAAACCCTTTGATCGGTGATCCCATCTCCATAGGCTCTCATTTGATTAACGAGCTCCTTTAATTTTCCACAATATCTTGGACAGTCTCATAATTTTTCATTTTAGAATTCTCAAACTCTTTTCTCAAAGTTTGAAGGCGTATAGTGCATACCTTATCTAATCCTTAGAATTCTTTTCGTAGTATTTCCAATTATTTTTGGAAATACCGTTTCTAAGAGTGCTTGCTAAATAAAGTATAGTGCCATTGCATCCTTTTGTAATCGATCCTTCAAAACACTTGCACCTTCTTGCGAAGCTTGGCAACATTTTTCCACAATGTCCCATAAGTCTTGGGCTGTCAAGAATGTAGTCATTTTTATGCTCCAAAAGTCATAGTTGTTCCCATAAAAATGGGAGTGGGAAATGAGGATGAGGTAGAATTGGCCATGGTTTAGTTATTAGATTTTTGGAAAGGGTAGTTTTAGGAATGGGTAGGTAGGACAAACGTCCAATATTAACCAAAGACGTGGCTTTGATACCACTGCTGGTATTTGCGGAAGCATGTGTTTGATGTGTGTGCAAGTGAGTGTTTTGTGTGTGAACTACCTAGAGAGCAAAAGAACTAAGAACAATGTGGGTAAGAAATGATTGGGCAAAGTAACAATAGAGAGTGGCAGCAAGGCAGCACAAGTGAACAAAAGAAAGCTTTTATTATCTAGTTGTAGTACAAAGGAAAGGGGAAGGAGCTTTCCTTATTGGTCAGACCCTCAAAATGGAAGACCACGAGCCTATTTATAGGCCTACATCACCAGCTTCTTCATGCAAAAATCTCTGCCCAAGTTAGAGATTTTCTTGCACTTAGTCAGCTCTATTAATGAGCTTGTAAACCAACTTTCAAGGGGAAATATATCTGCAATTTGCAGAGATAACATTGTGGTCTATTCTACATAAATCTAGTGTACTTTAGAGATTTCCTTTGCTGCTAAAGTCAGGATTTTTCTTATAGTATCCTCTAGTTGGTTCTAGAAATTGGATCAGGAAAGTTTTAGAGAGAGAGAGAGAGAGAGTTACAGTCCAACAAACCACAAAAAGTACATGAAAATTGCATAAAAGTTACAGTCTTTCTATTGTTAAAGCTTCATGATGAATACAAGCAGTTGTCCAGTTGCAAATAAACACGAGCATTAAAAAGCTAGAGAAAATAAAACATTTAAGGGATGAAGGCATCTTTTCTGAAAGGAATTGAATCATACATTGTACCCGAAAAAGTAAAGTCCGATCATGTTGTAGATCATATGCTCCATGGTCATACGGCTGACAGCAGAAGTTATCAGCGTATGCAGACGACTGCTCTTATTGTTGTCTAAGGAGATCTGCACCTGAGAATCACAGATTCCCTTGGATTGAGAAATGAAAATTTATAATTTATATAACCACAGTCAGGTCTGGTATCATTGGAGACGTTTGGTTTTAGGACAGAGATCTTACAGTGAAGTTTTTTCATCATAAAACTACGATCTGCAATCTGCCGTAGCATAAAATCAGCAACGTTCGCAGTTATCAGCCCCAGAACCATATTGTCAACTGTCAAACTTCTGAACCATGATTTCCAGCAGATGGGAAGACTAAATACCCTTGCAAATTGTGCTTCAGCTACGAGAATCTACAATCAAGTAAACTTGAATTTTAACCAAGTGTTTCCAACAGATGGTCGTAGCCACAAATCCTAACTAAGGGAAGTCAATGAACGCTAATTTGTACGACCATAGGCAGCAGCTTATACACTATATATCTCACCTTCAGTTAAGTTTGTTGTGAGGGCAAATAGAAACACATTAAGCATTCTGCCAAAGTGGCCAATAACTTAAATTTCTCATTGATAAGTTGCAGCAGCCCATGTGATCTCCACACCCATGCATAAATAAAGATGTTCGCCGGGGAAAGGCCCAGTAGGCCAATTTTGGCCCCAACAAAAACCCTGCAGCCACCGAGAACACTCTCGCAGCCGCTTCATGAACTTCTATGTCCAGAGAATCAACACAGCTGACCAAGAGGTGAATGACCTCACCAACTTTCATGACCACCTTCACAAATTTCTCATCTTTGTTGCAACTTTGTGTGAACTAGCCGGAGCTTGCCTCTTCATTTCTGGGTCTTCCTATCTTCGTCCTTGTCCAAAAATCCTTGACATAAAACCTCGTGTCCTCCTTACAAGGCCCAAACCTAGACTTGGAGACAGCAATGGCATACCCATGAGGGAAAAAAACCAGTTTTGGACATCCCAGAGAGACTCTGGACATGGCAATGGAGCTTTGTCAAGACCATGTCCAAATTGCTGTCAAGAGCATTTCTCAGCAAGGCCGTGACACCCCCCGTGGAAGCTCCTGCTTCTTCTTTGTCCCCCTTATTCCCTTTGGTTAATTTTATGTCTTAAATTTCGAACTGGTTGTAATTCATATTTGAATTTGTAATCAAAGAAGTTATCTTTGACCCCAAAAAAAGAAAAAAAAGAAAAAGAAGAAGTCCAGAAGCAGAACTAAGACGGTCATCTCGTTCATTGGTCCGCTCGCCGAAGAAACCCAGAAATCACGAGCAAAAAGAAATAGCAGAAGATCCATTGCCAATTCACCATCAAACAAATCCAAACATTTATTGGATGCATTCGTACTTTTACCAATAAAAAAAACATTTATTGGATGCAATCTGAACTGAAAGATTGAACAACCAGCGTGGAAACCCATTATCCAATCTCTACGTTACAATGCAGTTTAACAAGAAAGAACACACACATACATAATACTCATATCTATATCACCAGAAAGACATCCAAACTTTCAAGTGCAGCAATAATGTCATAGTCATTATTAGCCCTCGAGATCGGAGCGTGCATGGTTCCCTCTTAGAAGCCGGGAATCAGAGGCCGGTTTGGGCGGTCTGTTTTGCACTCCTCTATTCTCGGCCCAATCCACCTCCTCTTTTGGACTTATTGGCAGCATCACGTCGTCCTTCTGATGGAGGTACTTGGAGAATACTTCTTCGACCGAGGGTATGCCGAACGAGCGGGGCTCGCCCTTGGGGGACGATGAAATGACGGCAACGCGAGTGCGGTGAGCTAGCTGAGAGCAGAGGCTTTTTTGACGAGGCCCACCACGTCGCACTTCTTTGGGTAGTCGATCTAGTCGGTTCCAATTCGCCGGGAGCGAGACATTTTCAGTGGAGAGAGAGAGGGGTAGCCGGGGGGGGGTTGGGTGTTTCTTTGTTTTCTTGAAGGGTTTGGAGGAAAGAAGAGGGGGCAGTTTTACAGGGGGAAAAAGGAACAGCAGTCATTCAGATTCTTGCGGCGGAAGCAAAGCACGTAGAGCGTATACGATCGAACAATCTTAGCAGCAAAGCAAAGGAAGCGATAATGCAGGGACAATCCCACGACAATCGTAAAGCGGGTCAGCAATCGAGTTCGGGTACTCACCATTTTGGCCCGCGCAACCTCCCTCCCCTCCTCCTCCCGCTTCCTCCACTCCTCGCCCTTCGCCCTCCTCCTCATCCAAGATCTCCTCCCCCTCTCCTGCCTCCGCTCCCTCGATCATCTCCTGATTGCAACCCGTGCCCTCCACCTCCACTCCCTCGATCGTACACCGCTCTGCATACTTTGCTTCCACCGCAAGCATCTGAATGACTCTGCTGTTCTCTTTTCCCCCCTAAAACTTCCCCCTCGTCTTTCCTCCAAACCCTTCAAGAAAACAAAGAAACACCCCCGACCCCCCACCCCTCTCTCTCCACTGAAATTGTCTCGCTCCCGGCGAATAGGAACCGACTAGATCGACGACCTGAGAAGTACGACGTGGTCGAGGGTGCCCATTTATAGACAGCAGTAGCACCATGGGTTTCGACTGATGTCAAGGGCTCCATCATCCAATAAGCAAGACAAAAAAGAATTTTGGAATTTCATAACTTGGCACGGAGGGATATAAGTGTCAAAACTTTAAAATGGTCTTGACTTAAATGCTAATATCGGGAATAAAATAGGATACTTAAGTGCCACTCCGTAAAATCGACAAAATGGGCGATGTGGCCATTTTCCAGCGAGTTTGATCCAAACGGCGTTATTTTGCACGTTGACGTGGCGGAGAAAATCGCAAAAACGATGTCATTTCGTATGCCGTGTAAATAATAATATAAAAATTAATTAAATTAGATTTAAAATTAATTTTATTTAAAATATTAAAAAAATAAAGAAATAAAGAAAAATTTAAAAAATTTAGAAAAATTTAAAAATTTTAAAAATTTTAAAAAATTAAGAAATATTAAAAAAGGGGGGTCGAACGGGGTGGCGAGGGCTGAGCCCTCGCCGCTGCCTCCCCCCGCCTCGCCATTTTGCTTAATTTTTTTAATTTTTCTTAATTTTTTTAATTTTTTGAATATTTTAAATAAAATTAATTTTTGAATATTTTAAATAAAATTAATTTTTATATTATTATTTACACGTATTACCTAAAACGGTGTCGTTTTTGCATTTTCTCCGCCATGTCAGCCATTTGGCCGGATTTTCGCCGGAGTGGCACTTAAGTCCCATTTAACTTCAAAACTGGTATGTACCATTTTAAAGTTTTGACACTTAAGTGTCCCTCCGTGCCAAGTTATGGCACTTGGGCTATACTTCTGCCAATAATTTTGCAAAGCATGGGAATTTTCTTTTGAACTTTTTTCTTATATGGGTGTCACTATCCTTCACTGTATGTAATAAATTCACAAGGTGTTAAATAGGTAGCCAAAGGAGATATTGAGACAAACTGTAAAATGATAATACGACCCATTTCAAATGTGAAAAATATCATCCCAGTTGGAGGAAACCCTATCGCGCTAGAGAATTCATCTACAGCGGTCAAGGTCGGTTTTGGCGGCGGTACTTCTGGAGTTAGGACGTAAAAAAATTGAGGACCATTCTGGTTTTGCATCCTTTCAACTTGGCCTATGTAGATCGTTGAGTGAGGTGATTGAACTTTTTGCTTTTGTTAGTTAGATACTCTTGCCTTTCATGATGTGTGACATCAGTAATTCACCCAGTCGATTCTTTTGTCATCTACACCTGACGTGATGGTTAAAAGTATAGAAATCGCTTTAATTTATATCTTAACTCATCCCAACACCACCTTAGCGCCATCACAGAAATAGAGCATGCAATTTGAGCTGATACAATGAAGGATCAATGTGGTTAATCTAAACATGCTACGACATGGATTACTAACATGTACAATGGAAAATAGAATACAAGGCACGGGACAACGCTCAGTCAAAGGAGTTGGCTCATGTTGTGTGTCCTAATTCGAAAAAATGTCTTATCTTTCCCTTTCTGTCTCGCTTCCTATTTTTCTCGAGCATAATTATATCTCAATAGGGCTGTTAGCAGTCCTCTGAATTTGGATGTCTACTTCTCTTTTCCTTTATACTCCAATCATGTACGATGGAAAATAGAATACAAGGCAAGGTACAACGCTCAGTCAAAGGAGTTGGCTCATGTTGTGTGTCCTAATTTGGAAGAATATGACTTATCTTTCCCTTTGTCTCGCTTCCTATATTTCTCAAGCATAATTATATCTCAATAGGGCTGTTAGCAGTCCTCATAATTTGGAAAATGTCTACTTCTCTTTTCCTTTATACTCCAATCATGTACGATGGAAAATAGAATACAGGGCAAGGTACAACGCTCGGTCAAAGGAGTTGGCTCATGTTGTGTGTCCTAATTTGGAAAAATATGACTTATCTTTCCCTTTCTGTCTCGCTTCCTATTTTTCTCAAGCATAATTATATCTCCATAGGGCTGTTAGCAGTCCTCTTAATTTGGAAAATGTGTACTTGTCTTTTCCTTTATACTCCAATCATGGTGATTCTAAAATCGGACTTAAAATAAAGATTTCTTTCTTTTTGACTCTTTCTTAGTCTTGGACTCATGTGCCCTTGCATTAGTTTCAATCTTTCTTATTTAAGACTGATGCAATCTCATGACAAATTATTTCGTATTCTTTTGTCTCTTTTCTTGATTATTGTTTTGGTGTACAAGAGCAGCCGCTTGCCTCTCGCTTTTGGATCAGCACAAATCATCAAATCCATAGCCACATTCATCAAAACACAATCTTTCCACACACAGGATTTTTGGTCTGTCATAGAAACTAAAGAGCACCAAAGAGTAAAATATTGAGATGACCTATTATATCATATCTACAATGCATTTCAAGAATAAAATATCATCCAATTTGGAGGAAAACTTGTCAAGCTAGAGAATTGATCTACATCGATCAAAGTCTGTGCTGGTGGTAATTCTAGAGTTGGAAGTTGAAAATTTTTAGACAATCCTGATTTTCCATCCTTTCAACTTGACCTATGAGGATTGTTGAGTTAGGCGCTCGAACTTCTTGCTTGTGTTAATTAACTACTATTGCCTTTCACGATGTGCGGAATTGGTAATCTGCTCAATCAATTCTTTTTGCCATTAACACCTGATGTGGTTGTTTAAAAGTAAAAAAATTATTTTAAATTATAATATTCAATCGAACAAAAGATAAGAAGAAGGAAAAAAATTAGTAACATGTTAGGACGGGAGAAAGAGAGGAGGAGAGGGGGGTATCGGCTGTCACTCCAACTCAACCTAACACCACCTTGCCACCATCATAAAAACTAAGCATGGAGCCTATGTGATGAAGAATCAATGTGGTTTAATCAAAAGATGCAAAAATATCAGTGACTAATAGTGCGATGGAAAATAAAACTAATATGTACACTGAAAATCTTAAAACTTGTCACGAAAATGCAATGAAATCTTAAAACATATAAAAGGTACAAAAAGTCCTGAAAATTGTCAAATTGGTGCAATCGAGTCATTCTATTAAATCCGTTTATTTAGACTAACAGAAAATGTTGACGTAGCTTTTTTCTATATTTTCTCTCTGTTATGTGGCTTGTGTTGTGTTTCTATCTTGGAAGATATTCCATCACCATTTTTCTCCTTTCCTCTCCACAGACAGGTCGATCACCTCCTTTTCTCAAAGTGACAATCCTACTCTCTTTAGTGCTAAAAAAGATATTGAGATAAACTATAAAATGAAGTACTAACACGTGCGATGGAAAATAGGACACAAGCAAAGGCCATTGGCAAAAAGCTTACCGAAAAGATCGGCTCTTTTTGCGTCTCCTAGTTTAAAAGATGTGAAGTTAACCCTCTCCTCCCTACAGAGATTGGGTCACCAGCTAGCTTGGAAAATCAAATAAAAACTGAATAAAATACAATGCGAACGTTCTAGACGTGGGGAGGGAATATTTGAATTCTTAAATTGGAAGAGTCAAATGTCAATCGAAGAGAATTTTGTCGGTGCTTGAGTGAATGCTTGGTGAATATGGGGAGGGATTGTACTGTCCTGATTCTCCGAGCATATGCCCATCCCTGCTTGGTCGATATAATAGCGACGTCTCAGGACGCATCGCCGACCTATTCATTTTAATACTCATGCGGAAGCATATGAATAATTCCCAGACAATAAAACAATGGGACAAGAAAGTATGACCAATTTTTCACAAAATACTTTTTTTTTTATAAATACACTGGTCTATACACAAGAGTTTTTAAAAAGAATTGGCCCTTTACAAAAAAAAAAAAAAAAATTGTCCTATGACCAGTGAAACGATGTCTTAGCGAGTTCTACCTCCTAAGACTCGATTAGGAAGCCAATATGCCCTAAAGGCTACCTAAGCACAATACGGGTTAGAGGACTTACCTTGGCCTCAGTCTCCTTCTTGCAAGTCAGTACAATTCATAATCTCATCGAGTCACAACAACACATCAACTCATTCACTTAGATTGACTTATCGATCAATCGCCCTAGTCGATTACATTCAATCAAACAATTCCTCTATTATTTTAATCAATACTATATATTTTCCAAGATGGTATATCTAGTCATCGAGTCCACGTGCATTCTCCAGGATAACATACCGAGTTTCCGAGCCCATGTGCCTTCTCCAAGATGACATACCTAGTCACCGAGCCCACATGCATTCTCCAAGGTTACGTACTTAGTCACCGAACTCACATGCCTTCTCCAAGGTGATGTACCAACTCAACGAGCCAACAACTTATAACGTCTTTCTCCAAGATGACATACTTAGTCATCGAGCCGACGTAACATAGCGTCTTTCTCCAAGATGACACACTTAGTCATTGAGCCAATGTAATACAATATTCTTTCTCACCTTTTAGCATACCCAATAAAAAAGCCGTATGTGGGTACACGGTTGGCCTTAGCAAAAAATATACTTATTTCACTTTTTAAACTTTCCACTGGCTTTAGCAGTCTAGAAATATAATTCTAGCGCTGTAAACCCACACTGTAATATTCAATTAATTATCAAAATTAATTAATATAAATATAAATTCATAATTTCACAATTAAATCGAAATCAACACGATATAAAGCTCAATTAAATAAACAAATCAAACTGCTGCAATCAACATAATTTCCGGACACCGACCACCTAGTCTAACTTCCGGAAAATAATTAATTAATTAAATAATTACGAAAAATATTAAATAAATGTAATAAATCCAACTTAGACCCGTTATACCCTAATTGGAAGCCGAGATGAGTCCGGAAAATTACTGAGACTCGTTAAATACATACTAGAATTTATTTACTCGTTAATTGTAATAACTAACCACCTAACATGCATCGATAACTAAATTAATTTCACTAATTAAATCTAACTAACCACCTAAACATGCTTAACCTAGGCTAAATAATCACTAGGCATAATTAACCTACTAATTAAGGTTTAGTGAGTAAAACTCACTTGTTTAATGTGAAGAACGGAACACCGCGACGACGACGCGACGGCGGCCGAATTTCGAATTTTCGGCGGCATCGACGGACACTCGGACCGGGCCTAAAAGCCTTGCAAGCCCACAGAAATTTCTGGGCTTAGACTTGGGCTTAGGCTTGGCTGCGGACTGGGCCTGCTTCTTGGGCTTCAAGTGAGCTGAAATTGGGCCGAAATCCAATGGGCTGAGTTGGAATCACTTGGGCTGCTGGGCTTTGAAACATTCACGTGGACTGAACTTTGAAGATGGGCTGGCTTCAAGACTGAGAATGGGCTGAAAATTGCGTGGAGATGGAAGCTGGGCTGAAGTTGGAAGTGGGCTGAGCTGCTGGGTCATCCGCGGGACTTCAAGTGGCGTGCTTCGGTGGGCTGGACTGTCGCAGCGAGAGAAGACGCGGACGAAGAAGCAGCTTCGTCTGAGCTGCGGGGGACGCGCGGCAGCTTCGGTCTTCGTTGCTGGGAGTCAACAAGGAGCTTCGGTGGAAGAAGAATGGACGAAAGTGGAGCAGGGGCGAGCTGGCAGCAGAGACACGAAGCGGAGAGAGGGCGCTCGTGGGCTTGTCGGTGGGGATTTGTGGTCAACTAAGCCTGCTGGAGTTGACTGGCGTGGGAAGAAGACACGGACAGCAGCTGGGTGAAGAATCAGTGAAGATGTGGGCGCTAGATTGGTCAAAGATGGGTAGCTGAAGTTTGACTGGAAGAATTTCAGTGAATAAAGAGGGATGGAGCGGCGTGAGGCGGTGACCAATTGAAAGAAAAAAGACAAGCTGGCGTGTTGTGGGCTTGAGAGAAATGAACGGAGAGAGAGATGTGAGAGAAAATGAAAGCAAAAACAGAATAGAAGGGAATCGGGGAAGAGGATGCTCGTAGGAGATGGGGACGGCAGGCTATGGCGTGCTGAAGAAGCAGCTGGTGGGGGGCCCAAAATCAACAAACCTTTGCCACTCCATTAAACCTTTGTCCCCTATTACTTTACAACAAATTAAACCCATAATTTCACCAAATTGATGCCAAAATGCAGCCCTCAAACCATAGCTCCGAATTTCACTAATTTTATACTTCAGTTTCATCCTCAATTTCTCAAATTCGAAGTCCAATTTTGTTGAAGAAAAATCCCACACATCTCCACAAATTCCCATCACCCAGTAGCTCGGCTTAAAAGTCAAAACTCCCTTCAAATGAGCTAAACCAAATTTCCGCTAATTTTCTGCGACGTCCGAAATAATTTTCCATAAAAATCTCGGAATCTCCGAAAATTCTTCGAATGATGAGTCGACATTCCTAAAATAGATTGTGACATATATTTAACTTTCAATTTTTAAAAACGGGTTCAAATTCGCAATTAATTTTAATTCAATGCGATTTTAGCGTGACCTAATCTTATCGGGTAACTTTTAGGAATTTTTGGTGCAATTGACCTGTGATCAATTTATCTCTAGTCACAATATACATCTCTGACACATTGGCGACTCTCGATTGTCATGAAAATCTCAAGATTTCAAATACGGGCAGCGGGTATCAAAACGATAGAAAAATCGGTCTAGTGCCGATCCACGAGTATTTTGCAATCGGGTGGAATCACCTACACTCTGATCACATATCTCGGTTGAATCGACCTATCTGCAGTCTTTGATCAATTTCTGACGATGCCGTAATGATCCTTGCTGACCAACATGGTCGAGCAGTCGATTTTTGGTCGAATTCTCAAGTCCATTGCATTTAGATTTCTTAATTGCTTCCCCAAATAGTCCAGTTATTTCATGAGTAATTAGCTCAGAGAATAACACTATTGGCGTGTCGACGAAAAGCCCGATTTATTTAATTGAAAATAAATTCTGAAAATTCAGGCTGTCACAGGGAACGTGGAGTGTGTAGGTCCTCATGTGCCGCTGTTGACAATCTTCTCCTTCCCCCAAACACTCTTTGTTTCTTTTCCCGTAAGGGGAAAGTCCTCTATAATTCACTTTTTTTTCACTTTCTGGACCATCAACATAGGCAAGCATGTCTCGTGACTAATGTGTGAGGATTATTTTGCACATGACATCTTGCCAATCGGCCATAGGGATTATTATCGATATTAATAATCACTATTGACACACATTGGTGAAGCATATATACAAGGGTTGCCAATCAGTTGTTGACATACAATGACTAATGATTGATAACTTTGGGTACTAAGAATTTGGATCCTAAATATATATCGATACAAATGTAAAAGAGACCAAAGTTTGGCCAAAGTTATTTATTTATTTATTTTCATACCAAGGCATATTCACAATCAACAACCCCAAAATTCACAATGCTATTAACGAGATTTCACAATTACCATTTAATCAAATTTTAGATAATCTTTTCATTCCAATCTATTTCCTAAATTTAAAAAAAACAAATAATGTCTTTTTTTATTTATTTATCAATTTTTGCCTTTTGTTTTTATGAATATTATGATATTATCATTAAGCATATTTTAGATTATAATCTCTATAATGGTAAAAGTAAAATCCATTGTATCAGATACTTGATATTTAACATGATATTTAACTAATAAAATTAAGAATACACGAAACATATAAGTTTAAAAATTTCGTCTATCTAGTGGACGATTTCTTCTTCAAGGTCTCTCGTATAAGGTAAACCATGTTATCTTCTCCTTGAGCTATTAGGAAAGAAACAGAGAAATACCGATAAGAATGTTGAGCTCATCCTGTTTACAGAAAGGCATTGCGATGCCAAGTACTATGATGCCTCTGGTGTGTACGTTGTGCTTGGATAAGAAATCTTCTAAAGAAAAGCTGCCACTCTGGTGTACAAAGAGAGATGTTTAAACTCTTAGGCTGCATCTTGTACTACAAGAGAAACTTGCAAGATGTTATAAATATAGTTGACGAGTGCATGCAAGTATTTCTCGACCAATGTGCCTTTATGAACTATTTCAGGTGCGATGGCGAAGCTCATCACAAGATTTTGAATTGAAATTCCAAAAGAATGTCGGTATGTTTGTCTACATTAAATTTATGACTTTTTTTTCTTTATACTCTCTTCAAGAATTGAATATGGAACTTTGAATAAAATATATGACCAGATACTTTAAAATTTGGGAAAAGTACCAAAAAAGTCATAAACCTATTGCATTGGTACCAATTCAGTCCTAAATTTTTCAATTGGACCAATTTAGTCCTAAACCTTTTAATATTGGTACCAATTCAGTCCATCCGGCCAATTTTAGCCGGCCGACGCGGGACGTGACGGCCGGTGGCCGGACGCTAACGTGGCAATTTTTATGATTTTTTTCGAATTTTTTTATGATTTTTTATGATTTTTTATGATTTTTTTTATTAAATTTTATTAATTTTTTTCCTTTTTCTTTTCTTTTTCCTTTTCTTTTTTGCATTCTTCTTCGTGGTTGCTGGTGAGCCTCCGGTGAGGCTCGCTGGCCCTCGCCCGGCCTCTCCCAGAGCCGCCGGCGAGGCGGCTTCGCCCGGATCCGGGCGAGGCCGCCCGCCCGCGGTTGGCGAGGCCATGGCGGCCATCGCCCGGCGGAGGCGAGGGCCGCGGCCCTCGACGGCCGCCGGCGAGGGTCGCGACCCTCGCTCGGCCTCGCCCGGCCTTGTCGCGAGTCCCCGGCGCCTCCTCCGCCGCTGTCCCCGGAGCTTCTCGACCTCGTCACCGCCGCCCTCACCTCCACGAGATCCCACTCCGAGGCCCTGGTCCCCCACCTCCCGCGACTCACGCCGCCGCTCCTCCACCCGATCTTCGCCTCCGAAACCCTAGCCCGCCGCCCCAACACCCTCCTCTCCTTCTTCCGAGGCTGGCCTCCCCGCGGCCCCGGGCAAGGCCGAGCGAGGGCCGCGACCCTTGCCGGCAGCTGGTGAGGGCTTCGCGGCCCTCGCCTCCTCCTCGGCGATGGCCGCCATGGCCTCGCCAGCCGCGGGCGAGGCTGGCCTTGCCCAGATTCGGGCGAAGCCGCCTTGCTGGCGGCTCGGGAGAGGCCGGGCGAGGGCCGCGACCCTCGCTAGTGGTAGGCGAGGGCTTCGCGGCCCTCACCCGGAGAGGCTCGCCGGCAACCACGAAGAAGAAAGCAGAAAAAAATTAATAAAAATTAATAAAAAATTCGAAAAAATCATAAAAATTGCCACGTTAGCGTCCGGTCACCGGCCGACGTCCACGTCAGCACCGGCCGGATGGACTGAATTGGTACCAATATTAAAAGGTTTAGGACTGAATTGGTCTAATTGAAAAGTTTAGGACTGAATTGGTACCAATGCAATAGGTTTAGGACTTTTTTGGTACTTTTCCCTTTAAAATTTCATAGGAGGTCGGTATTTCGTGTAAAATAGTTATGATAGTTGCAACATTTTATTACAGGAAAAAAAGTTTTGAAAATAAAAGACACTCTAAATAAAATTATAAAACCCGGTTATTATGTTTTTCTTATAATTTTATCATTTTCATTCTTCAATGTGCTACTCTAGGCATCTTCTCACAAATTTATGTAGACAAAACCCACCTAAATTTCTAAATATCGTGTAAAGCGCAATTGACACTAAATGGTCATATATCTAGTTTATAGCTTTATTTTTGTCCAACTACAACTAATGGCAATTGGATGACACTTCCTCCAATTACTCTTGTGATTAGAGGATTATAAATTGCGAACATCGTCCACATGCAAAATTAAACAAATATAATTATAGGTGATGTCCGTCTCTATACCCCACCCATCAAATTAGCATACATGATTCGCTTTGCCGGGTCGGTGATCTTTGCGATTATTGTTCGCCAGCGCTTAATCATTGACGGTGGTGTTTGCAAATGTTTTTATCTTGGAGAGAGAGTGCGCGTGGGTGCGCACCTAAGCAAGTTTGCAGGTTTCTTGGTTTTTAGGAGAGTGAGAGAGGGTGATGATTGAGTTTGCATGATTCTTGAATATGTATTTATAGGCGCCATGATTTGCAGATTGTGCATCACCCAAGAAGAAGTGAAAGAATGCACAAGATCAATTGAAAAGAGATCAAGAAAAATCAAGATCAGTCGAAAAGTGATCGAGAAGAAAGAAGAATTGTTCTTTCTTCGAAGAATTGTTCTTTCTTCAAGAAGAAAGAACAATTCTTCTTTCTTCTCGATCACTTTTCCACTGAAGGCTCTTCTGTTCTTTCTTCTTAATCACTTTTCAGTGAAGAAAGAATTGAAAATTGATCAAGAAAGAACAATTCTTCTTTCTTCTTGATCGCTTTTCCACTGAAGGTTCTTCTTGATCACTTAATTCTTCTTTCTTCTAGATCACTTTTCCACTGAAGGTAGGTTCTTCTTGATCACTTTTCGACTGACCTTGGGCATTCTTTAATTTTTTTTTTTTTTTTTATCATTATACAAAATTAGTCTGAGACAAATTGTGTGTTCTTTTAATTCGTTTTTATTATTAGGTTGGTGTGACATAGAAACTGAAAGCACATTGCGTCAACGATGCTGGGACCTCACTTACATGTTATAGACCAAATTGATAAAGACCTGTCGAGGTAAAGGCTGGCCGAACGAAGAATTAGAGAATGCATTTCGGTATTTTTTTTTTTTTTTTTTTAAATTTTCTAGTATGGGGGGTTATTATCTCATCTTTTCCTTTTCTTTTCTTTTCGTTGATGCTGCTGTAGTCATAATTTTCGATTGTTTTCATTTCACTAGGTATTAAAGACTGGACTAAAGGAGATATTGAGACAACCTAATATATCACAAATAGGTGGCATTTCAAGGGTAAAATATCATCCGATTTGAAAGAAAATTTGTCGAGCTAGAGAATTAAATCTACATCGGTAAGGTTAGTACCGATGGTAATTCTGGAGTTGGACGTTGACAATTTTGAGACAATTCTAGTTTTCCGTGAATAAGGCGCTCGAACTTTTTATTGATGTTGATTAAAATCATGGGATTTCAGCTTCAGACTAGTTAGCTGGTCCCAAACAAATGTACAGGTTTATGGGCACTTTTTACACGACAGATTCAGTAAATTTCCTCAGATCGCAGAGGAAAGAGGATCACTTCCATTCACTTCCATTGAAAGACGATTCACAAGTTGCAAGCTGTTCTAAATGCAAAATTAGTATCTCATGCTGCTATAATTGCAAGAGCTGAGGCGCAAGACCACAAACGGTACAATTCGCCCTCAAAACTTGCGATCCTTCCATGAGAAAAGAGTCTTTCTATTGTTAAAGCTTCAAAATGAAAGTAAGCAGTTCTCCAAATCCAAATACACACAAGCATTAAATAGTCAGAAAAACTATAACGGTTTAAGGAATAAAGGCATCTTATCTCAAAGGAAATAATAAGATGAAAAGGTGTTAAGTCATACATAGTACCCGAAAAAAGTCCAATCATGTTATAGATTATATGCTCCATCATCATATGGCTGAAAGCAGAAGCTGTCAGCGTTTGCAGACGACCACCCTTAAAGTTGTCTTAAGGAGATTTGCACCGAAAAATCATTGATTCACTTGAATTGAGAAATGAAAATTTATAATATTGATCAGCGCCATTAGGTCTGGTCTCATTGGAGACATTTAGTTCTAGGACAGAGATTCTACAGTGAATTTTTCATCATAAAACTATGATCTGCAATCTGCCATGGCATAAAAACAGCAATTTGCAATTATTGGCCCAAGAACCACATTGTCAACTGTTAGCCTTCTAAACCGTGATTTCCTGCAGATGGGAAGACAAATGACCCTTGCAAATTATGCTTTAGCTACATTAATCTACAATCAAGTAAACTTCAATCATAACCAAGCGTTTTTACCGGATGGTCAAAACCACAAATCCTGACCGAGGAAAGCCAATTAACGCTAATTTCCACGCTCCTAGAAAGCAGCTTATGCAGTAACCCTCACCTTCTGTGAAGATTGCATTCTTTCAACTCTTTCTTAGTCTTGGACTTACCAATTTTAACTCTTAGTCTTGGACTCTTATGCCCTTGCATTACTTTATCGAAAGATGCTACCACATCGATTACTAACCGTGTGAAGGAAAATAAACTACAAGCAAAGGTAGGAAAATTACCGAAAAAGTCCTAAACCTACGGTAATTATGCTAATTTAGCCTAAATCTTTTTTTTTTTCAATTGAGTCCTAAAAATTTTCCTTGTAACAATTTAGTCCATTCAATTAATTTTGACCGGCTGGTGGTTGGTTAGTGCTAAAATGGATGACGGCTTCCTACATGGTGTCACTAGCACTAACATGGACAATTTTTAATAATGTTTTAATATTCTTAAAATTTTAAAATTTTGCTTTTTTTTTTTTCCTTCACTTCCTTCTTCCTCTAGCTAATCACAACAGCGATCAGCCAAAGGCAACACCGGCGAGGGGCCTTGTCGACTTGGGCAAGCTTACCCATGGTTGGGCAAGGCTCCACTTAAAATACTATTAAAAGTTATCCACATCTGTATTGATGACACCATGTAAGATGACTGTTATCCATGTCAAGGCCAACCAGTCAAAATTGGTGAGATGGACTAAGTTGGCATAAATGTAAAAAGGCTTACGACACAATTGGTAAAAAAAAAAAAAAAAGTTTAATACTAAATTAGTACAATTACAATATGTGTAGGACTTTTTTATATATATAAATTTCCCAAGCAAAGGCCAGTGGGAAAACACTCAATGAAACCCATCCCAACACCACCTTGCCATCGCAGAAACTAAGGCCCTGTTTGTTAAAAACAATTTTTGTTCCTCAAAACAAAATTTTTTATTCTTTTGTTCCAAGGAACGAAAAAAGAATAGAAACGTGTTTGGTAAAACTTTTGTTCCCGGGAACAAAAAATCTATTCTTTTGTTACCGGGAATAGATTTGGAATAGAAACAATAAGTAGAAAAAAGTAACTTCTTATTTCCGGGAACAATTTCTAGAATCAATTTTTCTCTCCCTTCTTTTTCTTCTCTTTCTTTTCTTCTTCTTCTTCTTCTTCCTTTTGGTCGATCACTAGCTTTGGCCATGGCCAGCCGGACCGGCCGTACGAGGGCTAGAGACCTTGCTGGAGTGTCGCTGGCCCTCGGAGACGCCGAGCCACAATGAGGCTCATCGGCCCTAGCCTCGCTGTGGCTGGGCGAGGCTAAGCCTTGCATGACCATAGCGAGGCTCGGCCTCCCTAGCCGACGTGAGGTTGGGCCTCGCCAAGCTAGGGCGAGGCCGAGCCTTGTCGGTGGCTTGGCGAGGCTCGGCCTCACCTAGATTTGCCGAGGTCGAGGCTCACCGGACGTTGCCCAGCTGGTCGCCGGCCACCGCCATGGCTGGCAAGCGGCCAAAGAGAAAAAATAATAAAAAAATAATAAAAAAATAATAAAAAAATTAAGAAATAAAAAAAAAAATCTAAGAATCTTACCAAATGTATTTCTATCCCGGGAATAGCAATTTTAGAAAGTTACCAGACACATTCTTTTGCTAAGAAATTGTTCTTGATGATAGAAATAGAAAAAATCATTTTTCATCAAAAAATGTTTCATGGAACAGAATCGTTATCAAACGCGCCCTAAGCATGCAATTTGAGCCGATACAATGAAGGATCAATGTAGATTAATTATAACATGCTACAAAATCGATTACTAAAATGTAAGATGGGAAATAGAATTACAAGGCAAAGCCAATGGGGGACTACATCGCTCAATAAAAGAGTTGGCTATTGTCGGGTCTCCTAATTTGGAAGATGGCAACTTATCCTGTCCTTTCCATAGGAAGGTCGTCTCACCTCCTTTTTGTCTCAATCTTAATCATGTCTCTATAGTGCTGTTAGCAATCCTCATAATTTGGATGATGTCTGCTTATCCTTCTCTTTTTTTTTTCTCCAATCATGGCGATTCTAAAGTTGGACTTGCAAGAAAGATTGCGTTCTTTCAACTCTTTTAGTCTTGGACTCATGCCACTTTTAGTCTTGGACTCATGTGCCTTGCATTAGTTTAACTATAAAATTAAAATATGAAGCATTTTAAATGTAAAAATATCAACCCATCTGGAGAAAAACTTGTCAAGCTAGAGAATTAATCTACATATATGGCGATGGTAATTCTGGAGTTAGGACGTAAAATAATTCAGGACGATTCTGGTTTTTCATCCTTTCAACTTGATCTATGTAGATTGTCAATTGAGGTGATTAAACTTTTCGCTCGTGTTAGATGCTCTTGCCTTTCACAATATGTGGAATTGGTAATTCACCCGTTGATTCATTTTGCCACCTACAACTGATGTGGCAGTAAAAGGTAAAGAAATTGCCTTAAATTATAAAATGTGATTGAATATAAGATAAGAAGAAGGGAAAAATATGGTAACATATTAGGATGAGAGAGAGAGAGAGAGAGAGAGAGAGAGAGAGAGAGAGAGAGAGAGAGAGAGAGAGAGAGAGAGAGCAGGTATGAACTTCATATTCCAATTCATCCCAACACCACCTTGCCACCATCACATAAACGGAGGATGCAATTCGAGCCGGTACAATGAAAGATCAATGTGGGTTGATCGAAACATGCTTCAACATTGATTGCTAATATGTACGATGGAAAAAATAATACAAGGCAAGACCAATAGGGCGCTATAACGCCTAATGAAAGGAATCGGCTCTTGTGTCTCCTAATTTGGAAGAGGGTAACTTATCCTTTCCTTTCCTACAGAAAGGTCATTTTTTTCTCAAGCATAATCATATCTCTATAGTGCTGTTAACAATCCTCCTAATTTGGAGGATGTCTGCATATCCTTTGTACCATAAGCATGGCGATTCTAAAGTTGGGCTTAAAAAGAAACATTGCATTCTTTTGACTCTTTCTTGGTCTTGGACTCATGTGCCCTTGCATTAGTTTAACTCTTTCTTATTTAAGACTAAAGCAATCTCATGACAAATTTTGCATTATTTTGGCTCTTTTCTTGATTTAATATTGGCGCACAAAAGCAGCCACTTTTTTTTTTGGGGTCGAAAACGGAGAAATATTATACATAATTTAACCAAAAGTTCCACCGTTTGCCAGAACATCAGTACAGAGAAGGTCCAACAGAGGTGCGGGAGGGGAATTAGCCCAGTTCGTGGGGAGACTTCGGTGCCCGTGGGCTTTTTGATGGAAAGGACTGGAGGACGAAGGTCGGACTTACCTCCAGAAGGGGGTATTCAGTGCCTCTCGCTTTTTGATAAGCACAAATCATCAAATTCATAGCCAAACAATCTTTCAAGACACCGAGGCATTTTGGTGTGTCATAGAAACTAAAGAGCACACATCTGTTAACGGCGCTCACTTTCATTAATCCACACAATGTAGGAGATGGCATTGACCCAATTAATAAGAGCTGTCCAGGGTAAAATACTAAATGCTGGCGGAACAAAGAATTTTGCAACGCATTTCAGGGTTTTTTTTTTCTTCTTTTGTATTCTCTAGTACTCAGGTCTTATTATCCTTTTCTTTTATTTTCTTCTCGTTTATGCCACTTTAGTCATTAATTTCCATTGTTTTTTATTCAATAGGTATTACAAAATAAAGCCAAAGGACATATTGAGACAACCTAATATATCACATATACAATGCATCTCAGAGTAAAATATCGTCCAATTTAGAGGAAAACTTGTAGAGCTAGAGAATTTATCTACATCAATTAAGGTCTGTGCTGGTGCTAGTTCTGGAATTGGATGTCGAAAATTACGCAGTTCTAGTTCTTCATCATTTCAACTTGACTTATGTAGATGGTTGAATTGAGTGCTTGAACTTTTTATTTGTGTTAATTAAATACTCTTGCCTTTCACGATATGTGGAATTGGTGACATGATATCTAAAAGTAAAATAAAAAAATTGCTTTAAATTATAAATTTCAATCGAATATAAGGTAAGAAGAAGGGAAAAATATAGTAACATGTTAGGAAGAGAGAGACAGAGACAGAGACAGAGACAGAGACAGAGACAGAGACAGAGAGCAGCTATGGTGATCATAGTCCAACCCATCCCAACACCACCACCATCACAGAGAGTAAGTATGCAATTCGAGCCGATACGATGAAGAATCAATTTGGATGAACTGAAACATCCTCCAACACCAATTACTAAACATTGATGATGGAAAATAGAATGCAAGCAAAGGTTAGTGGGAAAACGCTCAATCTAAGAGTCGGCTGTTGTTGCGTTTCCTATCTTGGAAGATATTCCATCACAATTTTTCTCCTTTCCTCTCTAACAGGTCCTTCCACCTCCTTTTCTCAAAGTTACAATCATATTCTCTTAGTGCTCAAGAAAAAAATATTGAGACAAACTGTAAACCCAGTTACTAACCTGTGCGGTGGAAGATAGATTACAAACAAAGGCCAGTGGCAAATTGCTCAATGAAAGAGTCGGCTCTTGTTGTGTCTCCTAATTTGGAGGATGTCAAGTTAATTCTTTCCTCCCTACGGAGATTGTGAGAAAAAGTACCAAAAAAGTCCTAAATTTATTGTACTGATACCGATTCAGTTATAAACCTTTCAATTAGACCAATTTAAATATTTTCACATTAGTACCAATTTAATCCATCCAGCCAATTTATGCCGGAAATTACTGATTTGGACACCGACAATCTTACATGGCACGATCATTGTTGACGTGGACAAATTTTATAATTTTTAAATATTTTCAGAACTTTTTATTATTTTTTTCTCTTTTCTTTTCTTTCTTTTTTCCTTTTTCTATACACCGTTGGCTAGCAAGATTTCCTGCCGAGCATCGCTAGCCACAAACGAGGGTGGGCAATCCTCGCCTGTGCTGGTCTAGGCGAGGGCCTCTATGCCCTCGCTAGCTACAGGCAAAGGCCGAAACCCCCACTTATTGGTTGGTGAGGGCGCGGAGGCCTTCACCCATATCCAAGTGAGTGTTTCGGCCCTTGCCTAGATCTAGGCAAGGGCACAGAGGGCCTCGCTCGACTAGCTTATGGCCAGCAATGGTTAGTCGGTGACCTCATCGGCCAAAGGTTGAAGAAAAAGAAAAAAATAAAGAAAAGAAAAGAGAAAAAGGGAAAAAAATCTTACAAAATTCTTTAAAAATATTAAAAATTATAAAAAAATTTCCATATCAGTCTTGGGTCGTACGTGCAGTAACCACCTGGACTCCATATCAATAATTTTTAGCCTAAATTGGTTAGATGAGCTGAGCCAGACTATACCATTGCGAAAAATTTTAACTAAATTGATCAAATTAAAATGTTTAAGACTGAATTAATATAAATGCAATATATTTATGACTTTTTGGTACTTTTTCCCGAGATTATGTCACCTTCTTTTTTCTCAAGTCATAATCATGTCCTCTTCGGTGGGTCATGTCCCACCACCAACACCTTGCCATCATCACACGAACAGGCAACCACATCAATTACTAACATGAATGAGGAAAGAATCGCTCTTGCGATGCCTTCACACGAGACTACGACATCTCAAAGAATTCAACTCCAAATAATCCGATCAGCGAGCCTCAAGCTCATTTGTGGTCGATCGCCAACTATCGTCGCTGTAGCCAGCGACCAAACAAAGAAGGTGGAGGGAAAGAAAAAAATAAAGAAAAAAGAAAAGGGAAAGAAAATAATTCAAAATTCGATTTTTAGTAAAATAAAGTAAAATAAAATAATATTATTAAAAAGAGAGCAAGGAGAAAAATCAAATTAGATTTTTCATACCAAGCGACATAGAATATTTTCTTGTTCACGAGGATTCAGCGAATTCCGGAAAATATTATCATTTTCCTATAAAATGGGAGAAGTCAGTGTCTGCAATTTGAGAGGGATCAAAGAGGACGAGTCTTCATCCTTGATTTATGGAAGAAGCTGAATCGGGCTCGAGTGTTCACTCATGCCAGCACAAAAATTTGGGTATTTGGATTGGGGCGTCATGTAAAAGTGACAGTTCATAAAACCCTAAGACAGTGACAAAGACAGTGAACTATTCAATTTTGCAAATTTCCTTTTCAGACTTTGCAAATTGAGCATTTCCTCGGACAGATACAACTCTCTTCTCCGCATTGGCTTGTTCTGGAACATAAATATGGCATTTCAATGTCAAGAAGCAGAACTAAGACGGTCAGCTCGCTTCATTGGTCCGATCTCGGAAGAAACCCAGAAATCACGAGCAGAAAGCAATAGCAGAGGGCCCATTACCAATTTCACCATCAAACAAATCCGAACATGTATTGGATGCGATCTGAACTGGAAAATTGAACCAACTAGCGTCGAAACCCATTATCTAATCTCTATTTTATAATGCAGTTTAACAAGAAAGAACGCGGATATCTATACATACATACATCACAGAGAGACACCCAAACACTCTGCCTTAAGATCCCCGAATTATGTATTTTCAACCTTTTATTTGTGTTAATAATTAAACTCTCTGCCTTTTATGATTTGTGAAATCGGTGATTCGTCGGATCGTTTCCTTTTTTAGCTACTAACACCCAATGTGGCACCGTTAAAATTAGAAAAGTGGAGAAATCGTCTTAAATTATAACATTCAACTTGACGGACGGGGAGACAAGTAGGAAGAAAGGTGGTTACATCAGGTTGGGAGGGGAGGACTAAAAGTTGACGGGAAACAGCACACGCATACATATACTTATATCACGAGAGACATCCAAACTTGTGCAGCAAGGATGTAGTCGTCATTATTTTCGTAGCCCTCAAGATCGGACCGTGCACGGATTCCTTTCCTGAGCTTACACAACCGACGGGTGAGTTTTACAGCGAAGTCCATTAACCGTTGTCCTCGAAGAGATTTGAGAATAAACACGAGCACCGGCATTAACTAATGGGTTGTTCTCAAAATCCTTAAATTCCTTGCGCGGACAGTAGAGATGGGCCTGGGACTTCATTGTCAAAGAGGCGGAGTCCTACTTTGTCGCGCAAGAATCACGCTCTTTCTCAGCCCAGTCCACCCCTCTGTTGGACTCATTGACAGCGTCACGTCGCCCTTGCGACGGAGGTACTTGGAGAATACCTCTTCGACCGAGGGTTCTCCGAAAGAGCAGAGCTCACCCTGGGGGAGAACGTAATGACGGCAACGGGAGCGCCGGTGAGTGAGTTGAGAGCAGAGGCTTTCTTGATGAGGCCATGGCTCCTCTTCAAAAACGTCACCTCGCACTTCCTCGGGTCGTCGATCTTGTCAGTTCCTTTTCGGCGGGAGTAAGCCATTTTCGGTGGAGAGAGAGAGAGTGAGTGTGGGGCCGGGGGCGTTTCTTTGTTTTCTTGAAGGGTTTGGAGGGGGAGAGGAAGATGAACCTGCCCGCATGGTCCTCGAGTTTCTGAGAAAGAGAAGAGTGAATGGTTTGGAGGTAAGAAGAGGGTGCAGCTGCTTTGCGATGTTCGAACAAGCTCGAGGATAGTGCCCGTTATTTATAGGTAGCGCCATGGGTTTTTACTTTCGCATCAGGATTTTCTTTTGAACTTTTTCGTGTTTAACTGTCGCTATCCTAATTCGGAAGATGGGTCTCACCTCCTTTTTTTATTCAAGCATGGTCATATCCCTATAGTGCTGTTAGCAATCCTCCTAATTTGGAAGATGTCTGCTTGTCCTTTCCTTGATACTCTAATCAGAGTGATTCTAAAGTTAGACTTTATAGAAGAATGCATTCTTGTAACGCTTCCTTAGTCTTGGACTCATTTGCCCTTGCATTAATTTAAATCTAGTAAAGAAATCGCTTCAATTTACTAAATTCAATTTAACACAAGATTAGAGAAAAAATGACAGTGAAGAAATATAGTGACACGATAGGGAGAGAGAGCATGGCTATTGACTATCATATTCCATTGATATCCCCCACGTCACCTTTCCACAATGACGTCTACCGGGAGCTTATTGGATTGACAAAATTTTTCGTTCAATATTTTAAAAAAGAATGTGAATCCGTTTGTCTACAGTTAATTTATGAATATTTTCTTTTACTCTCTTCAAAAATTTGAAAATGGAAAAGCCTTTGAATAAACTATCCGAGCTGTACAAAAGTTTTGAAAATGAAAGACATGAAAGACACTTTAGATATAAATCCAGACAAGTACACCAAAATTCATAAAACTTGGCAATCTTGGCCATTTCTAACACAGGACTTGGATTGACCATACGCATCACATAAAAATCTTAATTAACATGACTGAGGGCCTGTGTTCCCATCAGAAGCGAACACGGGATAGGGGAATAGGAAACAAACTGAGATCATTGGAAGGAAACACAAGGTAAGGGATTTAATTGATAATCCCTCGATTGTGTTCATTTTGAAAATTTTGAATGCGACAAATACAATTTCAAAGTCACATTTACGCATTTTTATTTTTTTATTTTCTAGTACTTATGTGCGTTGTGTACAGTCTTCTTTCTTTCCTTCAAGCCATGATCTACTTCCAATGCATCTTGGTTTTTTTTTTTTTTTTTTGACACCTAAATTTTGGCTATTCAATTAGTTGTTTATTGCATACAAATTAGAGATTAATTTAAACCCACAAACAAAAATTAAATTGCGTAACATATATTTTTAGGAACATTTATTACATATCGTATTTGCATTGGACTGGCGATAGATGGGTTTGAATTGCTAGTTATAAGCTTTAATTTGATGAGTTGGATTAAGCCCACCAATAAAGGGAATTGGCCTAAGCCCGTTATTCTTTGATGGCAAAAATTGACTTATGAGGTATGACAAGTTGAAAGATTAGTATATTTCAGAAAAGATTTGTATTATTCTTCCAATATTAATTCAAAAGCATAGAAGGAAAATTTGCAATGAATCTTTGAAGAAAGAAAGGTTTCGAGTGAGAAATATTGGAAAATAAAAGGAATATCTCACACAATGACATATATTTGATATCATTATTTGAGCAATGTATCCTTCTGACAATATTTTCTGTTCACAAGGAAAGAAGATCTGCTTGCTTCTCTTGATGGCCAAGGTACTCTTGCCTATAAAAGGACCATAATACGCTTGTAGTAAAGGAGGGGGGCCACACACTGAACATACGGCCACGATATAGAGAGAAAATATGTGGATAGAAAGAAAGAAGGAGAGGGAGGCTACGGCCATACTTTATGTCATACATCTATAAGAGTTTTCCTAATGTGGGCTATATTAATTGATATTGTAATTTGCCGTTTTATGGGATTAGTCTAATAAGGTGAGATAGAAGGTTTCTTAATTACTTTAATATATGACTAGCTAATGTGGGTCAAGTTGAGCTCAACCCATAATGAGAGGGCCTGGCTGGAAATTCTATAAATAATGCTCAAGTCTCTCCTTTAACCCTAATATACACAATTATCCTCACATAAAGAGCATTTACCAAAACATTAAAGGTGATGGGCAATTTCATTGAGTCAGTGATACAAAGGGCAATAGAGGAGAAGTACTCGAGCTTCGAATCGTCACAGTTCTGTATCAAGAACGATGGATCTTAAAATAGGTACGTTAATCTCTCAAATCGATTATATGTGTTCTTTTTCACATCTTACGTGTGGTATTAGAGCAGCCATAACCTAGAAGTCGAATGTATAGATTTTGCCCTTTTTTCATGATTTTTTATGTAGCAAAAATGAATTTTGATCATATAAACGGAACGGGCTTGTCAAGACGAGCAAAATCGTGGTAGGCACGCTGCCGAGGGATGCCTCACCCACCCCCACGTGCAGCTACGCGCCCTCATATGCGCCAATGCACAGGCGTCACTAGTGCATGCTTTGCATGCACGATGCTAACTTCATCATAACGTCGGTGATCGGAGACATGGGTTTTTTTTTTTTTTTGGAACAAATTGGAGACATGGGTTTGACCGAACCCGACGTTGACCTTTGACTTGACCCAGTTGACCGAATCCGGCCACGTGTAAAGGCGCGTTCGAGCTTCGATTTGGGCATTCTTGGTACCTGTGTGCTCGTATGGAGATGTTCTACTCTGTGGCATATTTATTTCTTTTTATGTTTGATGATTTTATGAATGTGAAAATATGTACGGAATCCTAAATACTTGTATTTTTAGGGTATTTTTGCGTTTTTTTTTTGTTTGTATTTTTCTATGATTTTGGAAACATAGGTGCAAGCTCACATTTATATCATCACATAAAGAATGTGTAGAGCATTGATTCATTGATAACACATATAAGGTTCAACATATATTAATAAATGGAGCATTGTAATTAAATTGCATAGTGGGGGCAAGTCAAAAGAGGATCACCCAATTTTGAAGAAAAACGTATATTTCGTTCTAGAATTTAATCAATTTTGGAATAATACTCTCTCCTTTTTTCTTGCAGATGACGAATTGGGAGCATGGAAAATTATGATGGTGATAGTGGACCGATTAAGCCAGTTCTTTAGTTTATAATAGAAATTTATCGAGCCTCATTTTTCATTACATAGAATCCTATTCATGCACGTTCTTTTATGGAGGGGCAAAAGCAAAAATAGAGCATATATCAAATCAAGGATGAACTTCCACCTTCGATTTCATTTCCGGCATCCCTTCCCTTCAAACAGGGGCAATCCAAGAACTTCTATTTCTAAATACTCCCCTTTATGTTTGACATTCCCTACACTTCTTGCAAGGATAATTCTTCAAGTGAATGCTTAAAACTATGTTTTCCATGCTTTTGATGAAATTTCTTGAGCATAATAAACTTGTTGATCGGAATTTACAAACTTTTTTGTGCTCAAGGATTTTGCATGATGGTTTTACTTGTTTAATTCACAAATTCGATTGAAGATTGTTAGGATATACCAATTTAATGAATAATGTGGATTGCTTAAACATGCTAAATGAGACATGTCGGGATGATGAAAGGCAAGCCCTATCCTATACACTGTCCCATGTTTATACACTTGTGAGATGAGTGTAGAATATTCCATATCTGCAAAATAAAGAGTTCTCTCGTGAAAGGTACGACAATCAAAATGATTAGGGGCAATTGATTCTTTTTTCCCAAACGTTACAGGTGATCCATTGTTTAATCCCTTTAAGCCCCATACATTTGTAGAGAATTTTTCAAATTACTCCTATCAAGAACCACCACCACATTGAGACAAATTGGAGGTGACTTGATATCTTGAGTTGAGGAAAGTAGGTAGGAATTTTTTTTTGCTCTCACTTGCATTAATCTCCAAGTATTGCTGTTACATTGAATTCATATAGTAATTTAAGTGCCTCAGAATGATGAAGAATGGTTCTTTCCCTATCCTACACACTCCTACACACTTATATCCTTTGCATAGCCCACTTGAAACTGCATTTCATTTCATACAAACCCAATTGGTGATCATCCCCTACACTAGGGCAAGGTGAAAGACAATCATTCAAGCAACATGGTCTAGAGCGCCAACAGAAGACGAAGACCCCAAGTGTCCAAATGTTGAATCATTCCTTAAAAATAAACCAAAGCGTGGTTGTTCAATGTATGCATTGTAGATAGTGTGTCAAATGTATTAAAAAAAATCAGAACTAGAAGTCATGAAAAGGCAATGTGTCTAGTAAAAGTAAGGCCGATGCCCATAGACATGAAAGTAAAAAAAAAAAAAAATGAAAGTTAGGAGTATGAAAAGGTAGTGTACTTGGTATAAGTAAAGCCGATGTCCATAGGAGAAGTTAACAAAAAAAAAGAGAGTCAAGATAGATGACTACTAGTTGTAAAAATTGTATCCCTAGTAGATCAATACACAAAAAACTCAAATACCAACATATTACAGGAGCATAGGTGTGAAGGCAATCCCTAATGGAGAAGAAGACTAGTGACGATACCAAGATAATTACTAACTCTCACTCTTATACACACATTTTGAGCATAGCAATCATTTTGTTTCTCAACCTGTGAACCTAGCCTATGTTACATTCCTTGCAAAATCTCTTCAAAATAGGGCATTTGAATTAATGTAGGAATTCATATACATCGCTTAAAGAAGTGCAAGCAAGATTATTTATATTTCATTTCATAGGTTTTTTTATTTGTATACCTGGAGATGATTACAGAATTATTCCTTCAAAAGCCTTAACTCAAAGAATCCCCTTTGTTAGGCCGTTAACCAAACCCACACAACGATCCATGTTCAAGACCTCTCAGATTGGTAAAGGTTGTACCACGTATGAGAATACTCGGACTCTTGTTGATGTGATGATAGTGAGGCGAAGTGATTATCATAAATAGCTCTTTTAATGAGAGTGAGTGCAAACCATTTCTAACTGAAAGTCTCTCATTTACCTTTCTTAAGAAATCCGCATTATTATTGACATATGATTTTTAGCCGACGCATCATTAAAGGTAAAAAATCAAGATCGGGATTTTCGATAGTGATGGAATTCATTTCTCGAACAAAAAAATGTTATTTTTTGTTTCTTTCTTTTGTTTTATCATTATTAGGCAATTTCCCATGCATTTCCATTGAAAACCCAAAAAAATCAAACGATTGACCTTTGAGTTGACTTTTTGGTCAATCCTTTAATAAAAAGTCAACCGTTGACCAAAAGTCAACCATTTGTCAAAAATTAGCTTTTTGCACAAAAGGATCATAAATGGTCTTAATTTCACTTTAACCAAGTTAATTTTCAAAAATTTCAGAAATTTGACCCAAAAATCAACATTTTAGGAAAAGTAAACTAAAGGGTTGACTTTTGAGCAAAAGTTTGACTAAAAACTGGAAAATAAAAAAAAAAATCCACAAATCACTTCATTTAAGTTTCAATTTGACTTTAGCATAGAAAATTTTGCGAAAATCTATTAAAAACCTTGTTTTTTGAATTTTTCAATTTTAGGTTCATAATCGACAAAAAATAAAATTACTTTCGCTCGAGTCTAATTAGGCTTAGTTCATTTTATGACATTTGATCTAGGGATCATTACTCATTCGCTTGTTCATTCAATTTCGAAAACGATCATTTCGAAATGTGAATTGTCATTTTTAATCTTAATTAGGGGTTTCTAATAAATTCTTCAGGAGTTGCAAACAAACACTTCCATTCCACTCATTTTCATAAGATAAGTCCGAATCTAGAGTCTATTTTGAGAAATTTACTTAGGAACTTCTCAATTTAAGGAATTTAGCCTTCTTGAACATAGGAAAACCAAGCTAATGAACTTCAATTAAAGAATTCAAGTTGACCCATTTGAGACTAGGGTTTAGTTTCGTGAATTAAGGTTCAATTTCATCATTAAACCTTGATCCATTTTTAGCATAAAAGTCGTGCCATCAATTCAAAGTCAATTTGGATACAAATAGGTTACCCTAGGTACAAGCAATTAATCTAATAGGTGCCTCGCAATATTAATTAAATTTAGTTTCGATTAATTTGCGATTTTGATCAAGAAATTACGTGAAATTGTCCAAGTTAGCCTACAAAGTCCAATTGCATGTACCCATGGTGTGGGCCTAATATTTTTCATGTTAATCAAGTAATTTGGCCAATAGAAAATTACCTTATTGCACGTATGTGGTTTAATTGGCCAATCTCTTTAGAATCGGATCGTTTTTCCTCAAATTGAACTAGTTTTCCTTCCAATTTGGTCCTTGAGGAGAGGGACTAAATTGCACCAGATTCAAGATCTAAAGGACCAAGCCATCTAAACCGTGACCGAACTAGCTTGGACGGATCCAACCGGCCACCGATGGAGGAGGCCGGTTTGGCCCTCCGCCACTGGCTCTCAGTGGTTAGCCACCACCCTTGAGCTCCCCATCGTGATTATTTCATTCATACACCCATCAACTTTCCATATTTTGTGAAAATGCCCCTAAATTCAAAATTGCACCTAATTAGGCTTTAATCGCAAACTTAGTTTGAATGTCCAATTTTGGCACATCAACACTATTTGAACAATCATGTGACTTTTTTGAACCTAAATTAACTCCTAATAGAATTAATTAGGCCATCCGATCAAGTTTTGGCTGTTGAATTGAGCCAGCGGCCGAAATTTGATCTTGAAGGAGAGGCATATAAGCATTTTTCCCTTCAAAACTTTGGGGGTTCATTTTACACAATTTAAGATCTAGAAGTTTGAAACTCTCTCTCTCTCTCTCTCTCTCTCGCATGTTCGGCTTCCCCACCGTTGCGCCTCGCCGCCACTTGCTGAACCTCCTCTGGCGACATGTATCGTCCTCGAGCATCTTCGCCTCTCGTCCGTCCCCATTGTTGCCACCGTTCCCCTTGGTGTTCGCTGGAAGGGCCTGCCCAAAGCCAATTCTCCTCTCGGCTCAAGACCGGCGGCCAAGCTAGTGGTTGAATTGGTAGTTCTATCCACTCCAATCGGCAACCAATGGTGATCCTTGGTGGTCCGACTATTGCCAATCCTTCCATAAGAGAATCCTCGATCCTCTGGTAGTGGGAGCTTGGTCGGACAGCCATCTGAACAACTTTCGAGGGCTGATTTTTCCAAATAGGTCCAAATTGGGTCTGGACTCTGTCCTTCATAGCTGTTGATTGGCAGTCTAATCGGTGTCAATCCGATCCCTCCGGCGTCCTTCGGTGTTCCACGAAGGATCCTCAACATCCTCGAGGCATTGTCATAGTTCGGCATTTGATCGATCAAACTTGTCCGTCAAAAGCGTGCAAAGGTAAATATTCGCAACTTGAATCTAATGAGGTGAGATCAATTTAGTCAATCAGGGCTAGGGTTTAAACCCTAGGTCTATATCTTATGTTTAGATTTATGATTTAGATATTATATGATGAGATTTGGTGATGTTGCGTTGATTGAAGATGAGATTGAAACATGATTTTGCATGCATGTGTGAGTGAGTTATTCTAGAAAAATCCCACATCGAAGAATTGACGTGGTGTTGAGTAATTAATATATCATAGTTAGTGCATAACTCATTAATTTAAGTTTTTGGGTGAAAATGGATCCAATTAGACATGTTAGCGGGCTTGGAATTGGGTTTCTTCTTGGTGATCTTCCCAAGTGAAGGTGTCAGACTTCTGCTGTGTGCTCCCAACAAATGATATCAGAGTCGATGGTTGCGCTTTATGGGCAAGTGGACATTGTGGTGTAGCAACGCGAGCCCATAAGTTATCGTAGAAGGATACATAAAATTAAGGGGGAGTGAGTGTCATGTCCCAAATCTCGGGCACGCGCACATCCCTCAGTGGTCAATTAAAATGCGATGTCCCAGGACGCATCGCCGACCCTTTCTTTTTATGTACATATGGAAAAGAATTAAATAAACCCCGGACAACAAACAAACACAGGGATAGTAGAAAAACAAACCGCCTTTATAAACATACCAGGTTAACCTAAGGGTTCATATTGACAAGTTTATATCCAAAAAGAAAATCCTAGGCCATCTACACTTCAGACCCTTCAGCCTCGGGCTCCGGGTTCTCCGTGACACTCTCGAGGATGTCGATGTCCATAGGGTGAGCTACCTCCTCATTCAAAATGGTAGGTCCATCAAAACCCTGCAAAGGACCCTCCCGAACCCTGTTAGGCTCATTAAGGAACCACGCTTTGAAGCGATGAAGCACCAAGTGAGGTAGGCCCTTATCGACCCAAACCGTGGTCACCTCTGACTCATGGGTCTAGGTGGTCCCGAGAATAGGAAAGAATGTAAACTTAGACTCCATCTCCCACGGACACCCAAAACGAACATGACACCAGCATTTCATACTAAGGACTTGAAAATATTTAACCACGACGGGGTGAGATAAAATTTCAGTGAGTCAAAACCCTAAACCTTGATTAGGAATCAAATTCACCTAGAGGCAGCCTAAATAGGCGTCACATAAGACTTACCTTGCCTCAGCACATCCCTGCACATTAGCTCATCACATATGCACTTATAAGACGGCATGCATAATTTAATAATTGAAACACATCATTTCATTCTCAAACAATCACATAGTTCCCGATTATAAGGCCAAACCGTTATGACATGTCCTATACCGTGTCACTCAATTTTGTCTCATAATCAGGTGCAGCTATCACAACCACTCAGGCGTGTCCTAGTTATTGCGACACATTGGCCATGATCAACTCAACAGTCGGCTGTCATCTGACATAACCGGGCATCATCCCGCTCCATTGGGCACGTCAACGTCGACATCTAGATGGCATTCCATAAAAGAGTATCGGTCCAGTCTCCACTACGATCAACATCTGTTGATGTGGGGCATCCAAACTTAATCAGACATCGCCTCCCCAACTCCTATTGGGTAACGAGTTCTAATAGTGACCACATGCACATCCATACTTGGCTAATAACACCGTGTTTTGCACTCAAATATCTCAACAAATAATGGACTTGGTCAATTTTCTTCATATTAAAAATTCCCGATAAATTAATTATGCGTGGTCACACATTTAAATTGAACCATAAAGCACAATATGCTCCCAATTTAAAATCCCACGATTTTATGTAGTACATAAAAATATTTTGACATCAAAGACCGACACCCAGTATTTTTCTAATTAAATACCATAAATCGAATTTTTGCAATAATAATCAATCACCATCATCAAACACTTAATTGCACAAATAAGCAATCAATTTTATATATAAATTCAACCACGAGAATCGGCGTAAAATTCTGCAAAACGGCTATTCCGTCACAATTTACGCTAATTATAATTAATTAAATGAATTACAATTAAATTAAATAAATATAATTTAATTAAACTAACTACAATTAATTAAACTAACCACGGTTAACTATCCTAACCATGGTTAACTAACCAACCCTAGTTAAGTAAACTAACCTAAGGTAGACTAACTAACTAACCACCTAACCAAACTAGCCTAGGTAACTAACCAACCTAGCTAATTAGTTACACTAACTAGATTAACACTAATATTAATTAACACTAACTAATCCTACTAAGTGCAATTAACTACATAATTTCGAGATTAGGGCGTCAACTCATCAGATTAAGGAGGCGACAGGTTCACGGTGACGGCAGCACAAAGACGATGAGATCTCGTGACTACAGCGCTACCAACGGAGGTTCGGATGAGGTCGAAAATAGCCTACCAGGCTCACGGCTAAGGCTAGAATCCGGTTCTGTGGTGGCTGGATCGAGGGGTTGCTAGTGGCCGGATGGCATAGGGACGGCGGCTGCTAGGCTGGTCAGGTGAGCTGGACCAAATGAAGAAGTCTGACGGGCTGGCAGACGGTAGTTGAGTGATTAGTTGGGCGGAGCTGGTTGGTGGCGAGTTGAAGGTGGTCGAGCGGGCGTGCGGCAACTGAGGCGTGAGGTGGTGCAGGGTTGGTTGGGGACTAGTAGACTGGAGTGGTTGTGCTGGGCGTACGACGGCAAGATGATGATGAGGTGGTGCGGCAGCAGCAAAGCAGGAGGAAAATGGAGAATGAAGAAAGTGAAAGGAAGAAGAAGAAGAAGCAGCAGCAGTGGTTCGGCTAGGGGGATGTCCACACATGAAGAAGGACGGAGAAATTGGAGAGAGAAGAAAAAGCCAAGAAGGTCAAGGCTTTGGCCAATCAAGGGCCAAACAAAATATCCAAGTAATGATCAAAATGCCACAAAGTCTTCAGCCATATAGTCAAGGGACCAACCAATGGCTATTTTCCCTCCAATTCTCACCAAATAAAGACTTTTTGGAGGCCAAATTACCAAACAAAGTTGCCCATCCGAATTTCTTCCATTTCTTTTTACCGAATTGATTTTTTTGCAAATTTTCGAGCTCAACGAAAATTCTCCAAAGGTAAGATGAGGTCCTAAAAATAAATCATGACACGCTCAAACATTCGAGTCCCGAAAACAAATTCAATTTCGTGGTTAATCGATCGGACGCGATTTTAGTACAACCTAACCTATCAAGTCGCTTTTAGGGATTTTAGCGCATTTGACCCATGGTCGATAATTTTTTATTCACATTTGTGCATCTTTGACTTGTTAGCAACTCTCGATTGTCGTAAAAATTACAAGATTTCAATTATGTGACCCAAGTATAAAATTGACAGAAAACTGAGTTAGTGCCATTCGATGCGAATTTCACACATATGTAATTCAATTACGTGTTTTCGTCGAATCAACCTGTATCTGATCACTAATCAATTATAATAATGTCGTATTGACATTTGTCAATTATTATGGTCAAGCGTTCGATTTCTGATTGAATTCTCTGGTCTGTCGCATTTATATTCCTTAACAGCTTCACCTAATAGATTAGTTAACTCGTGAGTGACCAACTCAGAGAAAAAAGACCATAGGCACGTTGACGAAATGCTCAATTTATATATTCGAGACGAGGTCGAAATTCAAGATGTCACAGTGAGCTCACACGTGAGGGGGAGATTGTTAGGATGCGTGTGTCAGTGAATCGTGTTAGAAAAGACCCACATCGGAGAATTGATATAGTGTTGAGCAATTAATATATCCTAATTGGCCTATAACTCATTGGCTTAAGTTTTTTTTTTTTTTTTTATGAGTGTGGATCCAATTGGATATTTTAACAAGCTCAAACTTAGGCTTTCTCTTGGCAATCTTCCCAAGTGAAGGTGACAGACTTCTGTTGTACGCTCCCAATAAATTAGAGGTCCTAAATCTCATTATTTGACTTCAAAGTGTTCTAGACCTTCGATTTAGATTCAAAAAGCTTCAATTTGATATGTTATGGGCCTCGAATGAAGTTCGTTTGATACCTAAAATCCATCTCCAAAGTTGGATAATTTCTGATGGTTTAATATGATGTTTTGGTGATTTTGGCTTTTGAACGTGTCATATGTTTGTTGATTTTCCACTGATTTTTGTGTTTTGATTTTGAAGATGATTTCTTCATAAAAGTTGTATGAAATTATGTTGATCATGACATATCTTTTTATCTAGATTTTTTGGAATAGATTTGATTAGGAAAATCTTCAAAAAATTGTCATTATACTATTCTGCCCTAATTGAGTCCTACTTGTGTTTGCTTTAAAATGAGGTAGTAAACTTATCCGATTGGATTTCCATCCTTCACAAAAGTCGTAAAAAGTGATATAACTTTGTAACTAGGTATAAATCGTGCCAAATGAGCATTGTTTACTAGGTCAATTGCTTGCGCAAAAACATGTTTAAACTACTGCAATTTGAAACATTGAATGCCCTATCTTACTTTCCCATTTACGTGTAGGTTTTTGTGAACTTAACTAGACTTTGGTGTCTGCATGAAAAACGATCTTGACATTGCATTCTACATGTAGGAATTTTTGCAGATTTTTTCTATGTCATTACATCATTGGAAACCATTCATGTTTTGTGCAACTTTTGCTGCAATTATGGTAGATTATGTACCTATAAAAACGTCTTTGATTGAGCTCCTTAAGAGTGAAATTAATGCATAATACCCTTTAGACATACTTAAAGCATATCACAAGCTTCGTAATGATGCACATCATGCCTCATTTGAAACTGGTTTGCCACGTAAAAATCATGCACCAAGTCGACATCTCATCATTGAAATTGTCATGCATTTTGTTATAAGTGCTTCCTAATGATAAGTCATCTTTCGATGTTAACGAATTTGTGTGATTTTTTGCGCATCCATCAAGGATTAAATGTCTTAACCAAACTTGTTTGTCGTATTTCACCCTACTTAATGTTCGAATTTCACAATTTTCATGCATCATTTAAGTAGTTTATTAAGCCAATCATCATGCATCATTTTTTGCCATACTCACGACTGACTTGCGCACTTTGGTAATTGCCATCATTTGAACATGAGTTCGACCTTAATTGAACTTGATGGATCTTAAAAAGTCTTAGGATGTGTCTTAATCTTTCTACTGACGCCAATTTTGCATCATTTGCATATTATTTAACCCATTTTCTATTTTTGCAAAATTTGCTCACAATCTGCTATGAGTGAAATTCGGAATGCTTGTCCTGTCCTTATTGAGTCAGATTTTTTTTCCATTTTTGTATGAATTTTTTAGTGAGGATTCTAAGGTTGAGTCCTTCACAAAGTTTGTTTATCTTCCTCATGAGTACTTTGCGATGAAATTTTAGAATTTTTAGACATCGTTTGTTAGGTTAAGTTGTTGTTGATTCGCCATGATGTCCCGCTCTTCTGTTCTGTTTCTGAAGTGTTATCTTATGTTCTTGGATTTTTATAAATTCATGCATATCTTATCTTAGGAAACTTCCTCCATGGAAGTTGTTCTTTATTGTGTGCTTGACGTTCTTTAATTTTCTTAGGGCCAATTATCCATGGGTCCTACCCCAATTGGTTTGATCTTGATTCCCCCGTTTGATGGTTTCTATTGTGATTCTCTACTGTGATTTCATTCTAGGATTTTGTTTTTAGGATGTTTTGCATGCTGAATTAAGGCTGCTTGTCTTCACAAGTTTTTATCCTCATTTTCTCAATTTCATACACAAAAAATTCTTGGAAGATAAAAATCATTTTGTTGTGCTTTCCAAACCTTTCAAACGTTGCGAAACAATTTGAAATTTCATGTTCTAATTGATTTGAACTTGATTTCATGTTTTTGCATGGCTTAAAATTTTCATATTTAAAATGCCTGCGAAGCTCAATCAATGTGCCCATTGATGCACCTGAATTAACCTTGGCAAGTAAATGTGCCTCATATCTATGACGGAATCATGCCGCCTTTTCATCCAAGCTCTCATATTACGCTTTATATTCAAATTTCCCAAATTGTGTTTTGGCTTGACATTGATATTGTCTAGGTTTTGATCATATTTAGGGTGCCTATGAAGCTTGATCAGTGTGCCGATCGATGCATTTGAGTTAACTTTGGTGGTTAATGTGACATAACTTCGCCATGCCGTCAAGAATTTTATTTACAATCCATTATTTGATTCCTTCTCAAATTACTTTTGGCTATCACTTGAATCCTTTTTTAGCTTTGGTTGTGTTCGCTTTTATAGAACATGTGTGATTGTGTTTGACGCTTGATGATTGAGTAAGCGATCCAGTATTGGCTCGCTAATCTTGTTTGATTGATTGAGATCAAGGCCTGATGGCCTAATGCATGTTTACTTGCAGCTATGCATGTGAATTTTAGATGCATGCATAGATGTGATGCTTGATTCCACGAGACATCTTGGGTCACACTTAGAACCTGTTTTAGGGACTTTTAAGCGTTGATTGCCATGCAAGAACACAAATGATGGCCAATAATTATAAGTCATCAATGAATGAATTTGGTAGGTATCCTAGATGGTTCGTTTCATGAGTTACAAAGGCCAATTCTAATGCCAAATTTGATCAATTAGGCATATTTGTCTTGATTTCTTAACTGTTTTTTTTTTTGTTTGTTTTGTGATTGTGTTTGTTTTTATATGTTTGTAATGATGATTGTTTCTTTCACATTATAAGTACCTAATCTTTGTATTAGATTAGGCTTAAGGTACGCCCATGGAGGTGATGATCCCCAAGACATGAAGAGGATGAATTGTTGATGTAAAAATCTGACCTTATTTTGAACCATTTTTCCCTGATATATGTTTCGGGTTGCTTCATGTCATATAAATGCCCAACGAGTTGCGGGTTTATTTATTTTGATTTAGTTTCTATTTAGGGTTTTATGTTATATTTACCGCTTTCTTAAACTGTTTGTGTGTTTATTTACCGCATTGTCTTTAAATTTCAATTGATTATCTTCTTTCCTTTTTTTTTCCTTTAATAGAAATAGAATGGCATAGAAATCAACCATCCACGCATGATTACATACTTATATTCTTATTAGCATGAAAAAGTAAAAAGACACGCATGGATATCTTAGGAAATACAACAAACTGTTAGTTACTAAAAAAGAGTTAGGGATAAGTGCATTAGAAGTCTTAAAACTTATCATGAAAATGCAATTAGTCCTAAAACTTTCAAAAAATGCAATAACATCCTAAAACTTTCAAAAGGTTCAATCAAGTCCTAAAACTTATCTCAAAGTGCAACCGAGTCCTAAAACTTTCAAAAAGTGCAATCAATGGAAGGACTTAGATTAAACCATTTTGATAAGTTTTATGACTTGATTGCACTTTTTGAAAGTTTTAGAACTTAATTGCACTTCATGACAAGTTTTAAGACTTAATTGCATTTTTTGAAAGTTTTAGTACTTTAATTGCATTTTCATAATAAATTTTAGGACTTCCAATGCATTTATCCCAAAGTGTTAATAAAAATATTAGCGTAACCCAAATCCCCAAACCTTAGAATCTCTGATTACGCAGATATCGAGGGACCACCCCCGACCCTCGATTGGGTTTTCTAGCCGACCCCCAAAAACGAGGCTAGTGGCAACTCCTATTCTTCATCTAGGTTGTCTTAACCATGTCATAGATAATAACTTGATCCGTCGTGAGGGTTTAGCATATTGGATGTGGAAATCGCCTTAAAGGATGAAATGATGCCATATTAATGGATGAAAGTACCATCGAGATGACTACCATGGTAAAAGTACCCCTAAATTTGTTAGTCACACCTAATCTCCTTTTTAAAGGTGTACCGTGACTGTGAAAGCAAATCACAACAAATCCCATTGTCAAGTAAGATACGAGCTTGGAAGAGCTCACGACCGTGATCAAGCAAACTCATATGGTGGATTCCAAAAGATGAGGTGATGCCATCTATTGGAACATATACCGTGAAAGAGCTCTTATGGTCAAGTACCCCTAAACCCAACTTTTTTCTCATAACCCCTCTAAGGACTAAGGTCGGGTTGCGACAGGTTTAGCAACTTCGCTAGGGACTGGTTACTAGTTAGAGGACTCGAAGCCATTTAAAATAGTTGTCATGTTAACAACGTGTCTTATGTAGGATCATCTGCATGTCAAAGTTGCGTGGAAAATGATGTAGGTCGATCTTGTGGTAAATGGTCTTGTAAGTGCGAGTTATAAAGAGTGACATGCTTGTAAACCCCTTGTCTTGCAGGCGGTGAAAGTATGTACGCGTGTATGTTGAGTTATATTGAAGTGCTAACTATTTAAATTTAAATGCATCTTTAAAAGTTTTAGCACGACATTGCACACACAACCGCAGTCTAAAACCCCAATTGCCCCAATTAGCACCTTTAGGAGGGTTTGGGGTGGAATCTATGAGTGAATGCTCATGGTAATTCATACTTCCATAAACCCGCTCATCCCAATTGATAAAAGTTGCACTGACCGACGATAGTAGCAATGAGTAAGCTTCTTTTATTTATTGGGATGGGAACCTTAAGCCTTTAGCATCCTCATCCTTACGCGTCAAAACCTCACAAGTCCTCATGCAATGTGTGGTTGTGCTTGCCATGATTTGGTTGGTAAGAATCGTTTTTGTTTTATTGGTGCTATGTTTTCTTATTCCCGACTTTCAATTTCACACTTTATGTTTCCAACAACGATGGATTTTTAATCATGAATGCCCATCTAGGTTTAGGATTTAGATGGGCAAGCTCAAGATTGCTATCATCCCCGTGCCAAAGAGCCTCAAGGCCATATGGGAAGGCCTCGACCCGATGCATCAAAACTATGTGGAAAAACAAATTGGCTACCTCCTGACCTTACTAATGGTCGAACCTCGAATCACAATGGTAAAAGCCTTGGTCCATTTTGGAATCCCGTGAGTTCTACTTTCGTGTTTAATCAAAACGAGTTAACCCCTAAAATTGAGAAGTTCGAGATAGTCATTGGGTTAGGTAAGGGTTCCCTAGGTTTTACCACTCCCCCTATAGGTCAAAATCTGATCTCTCTCTTGAATCGATACCTAAACATTCATTCTGATAAGATTAAAGCCGTTCTTAAGGGAAATTCCAATTGCATGCCATACACTTTTCTTGAGCAACATTTCCTTAGTCTCGAACCTAAGTCAGGGAATTGTATTTCCCGCACTTTCCGCTTGATTTTTTTTGGCTTTGTGATATTCCCACATACCCGAAAGACAATGAACCCTTTAGTTACCCATGTTGTTAGTCAAGTATGTGCATTTAGTCATTTCACATATGATTCTCACCGAGACCTTCATATCCTTCAACCGTTTCAAAGAAAATAGACAATGAACTCTTAGAGCTCCGATAAGTCTCCTTCAAGTTTAGCTTGTAGAACTATATTGTTCATCTATACCTCAATATCCTATTGGGTTTGAAACATAAAATTCAAATTTGTAAATTGGTCTTACTATTGTCCTCATGCTTTGTAATAGTGCTTTATGTCTACGCAACAACTTCGAAAATACTAAATGCTAATGAATCATGTATATGGAATAATCTTTAATGAATGTTTTCCTTAAAGGGAATGGCTTAAGTTTCCTTTTAATTAGTGGGTTATGATTGTGGGGCTTCTTCCACATTTATATTTGATTAATTTTGCATATGGGTGATGTCCCCAATTTATAACCCATCAATCAGAAGAATGATTGGAGGTAAATATAGAGCATAAACTAGATATATAACCTATGAAGCATGGACACGTTGTCCGTGCTTCCATGTCTTGTCCGACATGTGTCGGAGCATGTTGGACACGTCGACACACTTGGACACGGTTAGACATGCGGTCAGCTTTTTCTTGACACATTTGGACTCGCATGTCCGGAAGATGATGGAGGGTGGAGGCGAGGGCGAGGGAGCAGAGACGGCCGCGAGCGACGGCGAGCCCGCAACGGCAAGAGACGGCTAGAGAAATAGCATAGACTAAGGTGAGGGCCGCCTCTGTGATGTTGCGATGGACGACGACGAGGTTGCAGCTGCGAGGAAGAGGAGAGGAAAGCGGTTGTGCGGTGAGGAGGAGAGGAGAAGGATCAAGAGGAAGAGGAGATGAAGGGGGTCATGCGGTGAGCGGCGAGGAGAAGGATGGAGAGGAAGAGAAGAGGAAAGGTCGTGTGGTGAGCAGCAAGGAGGAGGAGGTAAAGGAGCTAGGGTTTTGATTAAAAAAAACTCAAAAATAATATAAAAGGGGACTCTGATGGGCTGGCGTGACTTTTAATTTGGGGGGAGGGGAAGTGACAGGACAGCCTCTCAGGTGGTGGGGAGGGAAAGAAAAATAAATTTGGGGGTGGGGGGAAATGGACGAGGGAAAGAAGAGAGTGGGAGTGGGGATTTTTTTTTAATTGAAATAATAAATAAATGAGATTAAAAAATAATTTTGAAAAATAAAAGTATTGAATTTGAATTAAATTAATTAAAAATAAAAATATTCATTTAATATACAATGTGTCCCAACGTGTTGACATTCTCTATTTTTAAGAAATAATGTGTTGACATGTCGTGTCGTGTTGTGTCGCGTGTCCGTGCTACCTAGTATATAACTACCTAATGTCAATTGAGTTTTGAATGATATTTGGAAATTAGCTGGGTTTTGTCTACATATAATTTTACGAGATGATGCTTAGTGGAGCACATTGAACCATGAGAAGAGAAAACGCATAGTTTCCTCCATTGTTATATCTTACACATTTGAGGAAATTTCATAATTGGGTATTATATTTTTATTTAGAGTGTCTTCTTTTCTCAAAACATTTATTTCCTTTAATCAAATATTGCAACTATCATAAATATTAAACACAAAATACTGATCTCTTGAGAAAATACAGCATAACTTACCATTGTCGACCTCTAAAATTTCATTTAATGAATTGCACACGCATTTCTAGGGATTGAATTCATCAATAACCCTAATAAAAAATCACCGATCTTACATAGCATCGCATTGGTGTCGCTCGTTATTCTCGTTGGATTTAGACTGTAGAGACATCTATACTTTGGCACAATGCATTTACATTGGATTAGGCATGGGCCTAATTGCGAATTCCTCTCAAAATTGGCCCGATGAATAACCGAAAGAGCTAAATGAGCCTTAATTTTTAATCGAGCCTATAGAATACATACTTGGGTCACGCCGGGCCTGTCCACTCTCTCCCTCCTGTGAATCCACGATAATGGTGAGGAGACTTGCAGCTCTCGATTCGATTTTCTTACTATGTTTATATCGATATTGCGCAATCAAGGATGGATCGAGAGAGGGAGAGCACTTTTTGAGGATACGATGACTCGAGAAAAGATAGGTGAAATAATCTTGAGATAGAAAGGAAAGGAAAAAAAATGGTGATTTATGGTGGAATTTCCAAAACAGGAAACGAAATAAGATTGAGTGGGAGAAAAAGATAAAAACAAAAGGGAATCAGAACTGGCGAGTTCATCAGGTCCCGTGGAACGTCAGGTTGCTTTATCACCGAGTGCGTATGGATCTGTTCCTTCGAAATATTCAAGTTGTTCATGTCCCGGTTGGTTGCAGACTGGTCCAACGAAGGCCCAATGAAAAAAGATGCTTTTCCCTCTGGGCTCTCATCTCATCAAGAAAGCCATTTCTCATGGGCTCTTCGGATTTTTCCTTAAAACATCCCCGACTTAGGTAGTTTTCTACTTCTTACTCGTGTGGATACTCTGCCTTTCCCGATTTGTGAAATCGGCGATTCGTTGGATCAAATTCCCTCTTTTAGCCATTAACACCACGATGTGGCGCCGCACCGTCAAAATTAGAAAAAGTGGAGAGAAATCGGCTTATTGCATCATAACATTCCACTTAACATAAAATAAGACAGTAGTAAAAAAAGGTGGTTTACAATCACTTTGGGAAGGGAGGACTAAAAGGTGAACAGAAACAGAACAGGCATACATAATACTCATATTTAGACATCCAATATTTCAAGTGTAGCAAGAATGTCGTCGTGATTATTTTCATAGCCCTCAAGATCGGAGCGCAAGGATTCCTCTCACAGCGAAGTTCAGATATCGTTGTCCTAGGAGACGCTAAAAAATCCGTTGGAATCCTCTCGCAACGTCAATTTCAGTTTGGCCGGCGAGGTCGAGCACATGTCACAATCATCACCGTCCATGGCGGAAGCCAAAAGTGAAGGATGAGAAGTTTCGCAATTCTTTTCCAAATCCTTACCGGCTCCAGCTCCGACTCTAGACTCAAGACCAGCATCGGCATTAGCCACTGGGTTGTTCCCCAAATGCTTCGACTTCTTGACTAGACAGTTGATAAGGAGCTGGCACTTCATGGCTAAGGAGTCGCAGTGCTCCTTTGTCATGCCAGAATTACACCGTTGATGGACGTACTCGAAGTATACATCGTCGACTGAGGGTGATCCGAAATAGTGGAGCTCGCTGTTGATGGCCTTGGTGGGCAACGTAATGACAGCGGTGGGAGCCCCGGTAAGTTTGTTGAGAGCAAAGGATTTCTTGACGAGGCCTTCGCTCCTCTTCTTGAACGTATCGCGGCAACTCTTCGGGTTCTGGATCTTGGCAATTCCTTTTCGCCGGGAGTTATCCATTTTCGGTGTAGGGGGAGAGAGAGCGACAGGGTTTGGGCGTTTATTGGTTATCTTCATTCTCTCTGTCTGCATGGTGCTCGAGTTCCTTCAAGGGAGAGAGTAAAGGGGTTGGAGGAAAGAAGAGGGTGGAGTGCGTAAACAAGCTCCATGGTGCCCGATTTATAGAAGTAGTAGCACCATGTTTTTGGACTGATGCCATGGACTCCGTCATCCAATAAGCAGACAACTTCTCTCATCTTTAGTCAAAAATATATTGAAAACGCATGGGGATGTTCTTTTGAACATTTTTCTTATTTAGGTGCCACTATCCTTCACTGAATGAGCGTGTTTGCAGCTATCGACATCATATTCCAACTTATCTCAACACTCCTTCCCATCATTGCAGAAACTGAGCATGCAGTTCAAGCCGTTACGATGAAGGATCAATGCAGATTAATCAAAAAATGCTACGAAATCGATTACTAACATGTACAATGGGAAAAATTATACAAGGCAAGGCCATTAGGGGACTACAACGCTCAATGAAAGGAGTCAGCTCTTGTTGTGTCTCTTAATTTGGAAAAGGGCACCTTATCCTTTCCATTCCTACAGAAAGCTCATCTCACCTCCTTTTTTTTTTTCCTCAATCATAATCGTATCTCTATAAGGCTGTTAGAAGTCCTCTTAATTTGGAGGATGTTCGATTATACTTTCCTTTATGCTCTAAGCATGCTGATTCTAAAGTTGGACTTAAGAATGATTGCATATGTTTTAACTCTTTCTTAGTCTTGGACTCACGTGCCCTTGCATTTGGCTCTTTCTTATTTAAGACTGATGCAGTCTCATGACAAATTTTGCAATCTTTTGACTCTCTTGTATTCTCTAGTACTCAGGTGTCACTATCCTTCTTCTATAGTGCTGATGGTTGGCACCTGGCAGCCTAATTAGGACTTAAAGCGAAGATTCCATTCTTTTTGCTCTTAAATAGGAAAAAGGAGAGTCGATGGATGATACTCCAAAAACCAGGAAAGGAGACGAGAGCGACTCTTTCATTGATCTTCCTTCTTTTTTCTCTCTCTCCATTTTAAGTCCTAATTAAGACTGCCAAAGCCAACCATCGGCACTATAGAAAATGACTGTTGACGACTTTCAGCACGAAAGGACAAGTCAACTCTTCCAAATTAGGAGGCTTCGTTCCTTGCTCACGGCACTATAGAGATACGATTCCATTCTTTTTACTCTTTGCAGATTCCAGAGATAACGTTGAAGCCACCAAACGCGGGAGAGAGAAGTAGGGGGGGGGGGGGGGAGGGAGAGAGAGAGAGAGAGAGAGAGAGAGAGAGAGAGAGAATGAGGGTGAGAACTTGGAGTTATACGGGCAAACACGGGAGACAAGTCAACAAGTCATTATCTCTTTCAATCCATGATTTTCCTTTCGAAACTTTTATCAAAAAGAGGAGAGTCCAGTGGCTTAAATTAGAGAAAAAAGAAGGAAGATCAATTAAAGAGTCGCTCTGTCTCGTTTCCTGGTTTTTGGAGTATCATCCATCGATTCTCCTTTTTCCTATTTAAGAGACAGATTTTTATACCTCCTTTTTTTCAAATCCTCGTTGGTGAGATCTAATAATGGCCACTGAATTGGAAACAAACCGAGATCCGCCCGAAAAGGAATCTCTGAGGGGAATGGAGGGTAATGGAAATTTCGAACGGGACAAAATACGACTTCGAAGCCGCTTTTACACATTTCGTGATTTTTTTTTTCTAGTATTCGGGCGTTCCTAATTAGTAATTACTATGCTATCATCCGATTTGGAGGGAAATTCATTGAGCTAGAAAATTAATCTGAAACGAACAAACTTCGTAATGTCTCACCTGTGGTTTGGGGAAAGCCATAGGTCAAATTCCCAAGAGAGGTTTAATTATGTCTTTGGCCAAAGAAAAAATGAGGTTTATCAAGCTCTCCATTGATAAGTCTGGAAACAAATGCCCCAAGGTCCATCTTCCATCACGCCTGAAGAGGGCGTTGAGCCCTTGATCGTGAAGTACGAGGCCATTTGCGACTGCATGCACAAGAAATTAAAGAATTTTCCATCGATCATGGTCAATGTTGGTCGTAATTCTGGAGTTGGACGCAGAAAATTTTGGGGTCATTTCCCTGTGACGACTTATGATTGAGTGAGTGAGAGGGGGAGGCCTACGAAGAAATCAACTCCATGGCTTGTTAGTATTAGAGAAAACTCCTTATTGTTTTGAAGCTGATAAAACCTTTTCTAAAGTCTAGTCTGAAGAACTCTAGACGTTACTATCAAAGTCTGAAGACTGGTAAACTTTAATCTCAAAGTCTGACCTCACTGACAGATTCCAGACCGAAGAGTGAAGACTTATCCAGATGAAGGTTTATCTTCAAGGATTTGGTTCATATAATTCGTGGAAGATCTTATGGCTGGTTATAGCATCTTATGATCAATTATCCTTATTGAAATCAATTCAGATAATCAAATCTCTTGAAATGCAAAGTATACTTGAAAGATTCTACTTATGAAAACCAAGATTCCGATTGTATAGACGAGCAGGATTGATAGGCTATCATCACATTCCTTAAACGACTCGAGATCTCCTTGATTGATTCTGTCCAACGAGTAGATTGTAAGAAATCATTTGAAAAGTGTCAATGGTAGTAGAGACATAAAGAAGTATATAAGGAAGACTCTCAAGCTGTTTGAATGTGTGCGTGAAAAAAATTTTTCAAAGTCTGAAGCTTCCTATTTCTTTGTTATTTCAGTTGTTGAGCTAAAGTTGTACTCAAAAGAGAGAACAAACACCTGTAAGACTTTGAAAGAGTGTTGTAGTAGAGATTTTACACTGAGAAGTCAAAGACGTGAGACTGTAAAATCTCTTTTGATTCATAGTGAAATCCAGCCAGTGGGCTGTCAGTGCGGGAGAGTGGACGTAGGCTTGATTTAAGCCGAACCACTATAAACTTTGTATTTTTATCTTCTTTCCCTGAACTACTTACTTCAATTCATAGATTCATATAACTGTTTATAATTGATTACATTGTCAGTCTATTATCCTCTAAAGGCAATTTACTTTCATCAAGAATTGCGAAAATTTTCTTCAACACCTATTCACCCCCTCTAGATGTTCTTACTAGCCATTTCAATTGATATCAGAGCTTGTGTGCTCATTTTATTGAAGTATTTTTACTTTTGAGTTAAAGATTTATGGCTAGTATTTTGGCTCCTGGTTTGGTTGAAGGCCAAAGCAACACCAAACCTCCTTACTTTGATGGGAAGGAATACAATGTGTAGAAAAAACAAGGTGAAGGCATTCCTAAGATCGAAAGATCCCCTGCAATGGGACTTAAAAGAAAAAAAAAAGGATTATTCCTAAAGCTACATCCATCTCAGAAAAAGGAAAAGAAGTTGTAGACGCTGGCGAAATGGCTCAAGAAGAAATAACCAAGAGACAAGCTCTCGATGCTAAAGCCATTTATTTTTTTATATTGTGCTTTATCTCCTACTAAGTATAACCGAATTTCATCTTGTGAAACAGCTAAAGAAGTTTGGGATAGGTTGCACGTTACCTATGAAGGAACTGGTTGACTTAAAGAAACAAAAATAAATATTCTACTCGGACAGTATGAAGCCTTCAAGATGAAGTCAGGAGAATCCATCACTGATATGTTTAGTCATTTCACAGAAATCGTAAACGGTCTAGCATATCAGAGACAGCAAATCTCAAGACTAATGAAGGTTAATAAATTGCTGCGTGAACTCTCCAAAGATTAGAATCATGTGAAGACTTCTATAAGAGAAACCCAGAGGATCATACCGCTCTCTATAGACAAACTAGTTGGCACACTTCAATCATATGAAGTAGAGCAAATCAATGAGGAAGAAGATCCTAAAGGTAAGAAGTCAATTGCTTTAAAATCTAATGATGATTTTGATATAGATTCAGAAGATGATATGGATGATGAAGAACTAGCACTCATGATAAGGAGATTGAGAAAGTTAAATAGAAAAGGAAGAAGATTCAATTGGAAAAAGCAAGGGACTCAAAAGTTTTAGAACAAATCAACTGAGGATGATGAAGTTAATAAAGATGTAATCTGCTTTGAATGCAAGAAAAGGAGCACATCAGACCCAACTGTCCTCTATTGAAGAAAAAGAAGGGAAGAACTGAGAAATAAAGGAAGGCTCTCAAAGCAAATACATGGAGCGATACTGAATGTGAAGAAAGTGATGAAGAATATGCCAATATATATCTAATGGCAAATTCAGAATTAGACTCAGAATCTGAAACAGATTCAGATTCAGACTTAGACAACAAAATCGAGGTTAGTAACTTAAAAATTCCTGCTAAAGTCTCAAAGTACATAGATGAACTTTGTCTTAATCTCAAAACCTCTCTTAAAAGAATTTCCGAACTGAAGAGGGAGAATTCTAAACTGAAGCAATGGGAAATATTTTGGAAAGAAAAGTTTGAAAATCTAGATAAAAGTTTTGTTGATTTTAAAGAAAATATAGATTCTCTTTCAAAATAAAATACCTTTTTGAAAGATGAGATTTCAAATATCACAAAAAGGTTTTAAAAAGGATCCAAGAAGCTGGAAAAGATTCTCTCAATACAAAGACCTTATTTCAACAAATTTGGTTTAGGCATGACCCTATAAACTATTCATTTAATTAATTTTCCAAAAGTAAAGGAAAGAATCAAACAAAGACCTACAAAAACGTTTTACATAAATCATTTTCAAAGAGTTTTTGTAAAACCTATTGGCCAAAGTGCTCTCAAATGTTCAAAGTATAACAACTAATAACATTTTGAGAAAGAATATTCTAAGGTTTGGAGGACCTGTTAAGAAGGATTCGGCACAAACTATATTTAGTACTAACTCCCCTAGACCCAAAAAGATATGGGTACCAAAGAAAACTTGAGTTTTTTTTTTATTATTATTATTATTATAATTGCAGGTCACTATCAAGAAAAAGATCAAGTGGTATTTGGATAATGGCTGTTCGAGACACATGACTAGAGATTCAAGTTGTTTCATTAAGCTTGTGCAAATAAATTTGGGAAAAGTTTCTTTTGGTGAAAATAGAAAATGAAGAATTGTTGGATGTGGAACTGTGAAAATTGGAAGTCTCACAATCAACAATGTTTCCTTGGTAGAAGGATTGAATTACAATCTACTCAACATTAGTCAACTGTGCGACACGGGATTCAAAATCAATTTCTAAGAGGGAATTTGTTCGGGAACAAGTAAAAATTTATCCCAATCTTTCACTGGACAAAGACATGATAATATTTATCTTCTGGATATAAAACTAAAAAGTTCTCAATGTTAATATCTATTCAAGACGAAACAAATTTTTGGCATTGAAAGCTTGGCCATGTTAACATGAAGCAAATTGCCAAGATCTCTTCTAAGAAATTTGTTCGTAGACTCCCCAACCTCGACTTATCAAAAGTCTAATCTATGCACATCATGTGTTTTGGGAAAACGGGTTAGAAGTTATTTTAAACCCACAAATCAAATTTTCCTAATCAAGTTTTTTCAGTTTCGGCATATGGATCTCTTTAGACCAACCAGAACTCAAAATATTGGTGGAAAGAGATACTACTTAGTAATCGTGGATGGTTACTCTCGCTTTACATGGGTGTACTTCCTGGCAAGTAAGTCTAAAACATTCTCTTACTTTTCAAAGTTTGCCAAGAAAGTTCAGAATGAGAAAGGATATGTTATTTCAAGCATACGGACAGACCATGGAGGTGAGTTTGAAAATCAAGACTTTGCTAAATTTTGTGATGAATCTGGTTTCCAACATGTTTTCACTTCTCTATATACTCCAAAACAGAATGGAGTTGTGGAAAGAAAGAATAAATCTTTGCAAGAAATGGCAATAACTCTTTTAATTAAAAGTAATATTTCTTCTAGATTTTGGGCTGAAGTGGTTTCTACAGCTTGTTATATTATTAACGGAGTATTTTTAAGGCATATTTTAGAGAAAACTCCTTATGAAGTTTTTAAAGGGAAAAAAAGCCAAATTTTTCTTATTTTCATGTGTTTGGTTGTAAGTGTTTTGTTTTGAAAAATGCAAATGACCAAACTAGTAAATTTCAAGAAAAATCAGATGAAGGAATTTTCCTTGGCTACTCAACCTCAAGCAAAGCCTTTGGAATATTCAACAAGAAGACTTAGTCTGTGGAAGAATCTATGAACATCAAGTTCCAAGACTCTATACAGAATTAGCTGAATTAAACTCAACTTGAAGATTATGAATCTATTCTAGACCTTACAAACTCTACTCCCCTAAAGTGGTTCAAACTTCTGAAGAACAACAAGAAGAAGAACCAGTAGATTCAATTGAAATAGAGGATCAACAAACCTTCAAACCAACCAGTAACTGGAAGCATAAGTCCGATCATCCCAAGGAACTCATCATTGGCAACATTGATGAAGGAATTTGTACCAAATCCAAAATGTGAGAAGAATCTAGTGCTTTAGCACTTGTTTCTAAAATTGAACCAAAACTGTAGAAGAAGCCTAGATTGACAAAAGCTGGATTGAAACTATGCAAGAAGAGTTCAGATAGTTCAACATTAACGATGTTTGGAAGCTAATTCCTAAACCAAAAGATAAATCTATTATTGGAACTAAATAGGTTTTTAGGAACAAAATGGACGAAAAAGGAAAAGTGGTCAAAAACAAAGCAAGACTCGTGGCCAAATGATATACGCAAGAGAAATGGATAGACTATGATGAGACCTATGCACTAGTGGCAAGGTTAGAAACAATTAGATTATTACTTACTTTTACTTGCTATAAAAATTTCAAGTTATTCCAAATGGATATCAAAAGTGCATTCCTCAATGGATTTATCCAAGCAGAAGTCTATGTGAAACAACCACCTGGATTTGAAGATCCAAAAAGGCTAGACTCAGTCTTCAGACTGACAAAGGCCCTATATGGATTAAAGCAAGCACCCCGAGCCTGATATGACAAGTTAAGTAAATTTCTAATTCAAAATGGTTGTGTTAAAGAAAAGGTGGATACTACTTTATTCATTAAAAGAGAAGGTAAATATTTTCTACTCATTCAAATCTATGTTAATGATATTATCTTTGGATCATCTAATGAAAATTTGTACAAGAAGTTTTCTAAATCTATGCAGGATGAATTTGAGATGAGTATAATAGGTGAATTATCTTTCTTTCTCGGATTACAAGCAAAACAAATGAAGGAATGAATTTTCATGGTAAATATGCAAAAGATCTCATTAAGAAGTTCGAATTAGAGAATTGTAAAAAGACTGAGATACTAATGTCAATCTCTTCGAAATTAGATAAAGACAAAGGAGGAAAGAAAGTTGATCAGAAGCTTTACATGAGTATTATTGGTTCATTTCTTTATTTTACTGCTTCTAGACCTGACATTTTATTTAGTGTTTGCATTTGTGCTAGATTTCAATAAGATCCCAAAGAATCTCATCTAAGTGTTACAAAACGCATCATCAAATACATCGCAACTACTTCAAAGCTAGGTCTGTGGTATCCCAAAGAATGAGACTTTAGTCTCATTGGATATTCGGACGCAAATTTAACTGGTTGTAGAGTCGATAGAAAGAATACTTTCGGTACTTGTCAACTGCTGAGCAACAAGCTAGTGTCTTGGTTTTCAAGAAAATAGAGTAACGTAGCTCTTTCAACAGCTGAAGTAGAATATGTAGCTCTTGGAAGTTGCTGCTCTCTAATCTTATGAATAAGGCAACAACTAAGAGACTTTAGAATTGAAGAATCGTGTATCGAGATCAAATGCGCAACAACACTAGCGCCATCAATCTCATAAAGAATCCAATTCTTCATTGAAGAGCAAAGTACATAGAAATTCGACATCATTTCATTAGAGATCATGTTCAGAATGGAGAAATTATGATACAATTTATTGACTTGAAGAATCAGTTGGCAGACATATTTACAAATCCCTTAGAGAAAATTTTATTTGAATTTATTCGCACTAGACTGAATATTATATCATTTATCAATTAAAGTCTGAAGATGATCAGACTTAGAATAACCAAAAGTTGCAACTGTAAGTTATTTCCGCTCTAGTGATTTAATTTTTGGATAAAAATTTGAAAATGTACGTTTTATTTCTTGAATCGATATTTGATTATTTTATTTTTAGAAATTATCTTTTTCGCTTTTGAATTTATAGTAGTTTCTCATTTTCAAAAAGGCAGTTTTTACTTTTTCCTTTATGACGATCCGTATACATCGTTTCATCTACTTTATGTACTGTTGATTTTCACCTTCTTCATTTTCACTCATAAACCCTAGAATATGAAATTACTACTTGTTCTCACTTTCTCTCTAGTTTATTCCAAAAAGATTTCACCTTTTTCATGAATGAGTTCGAGAATTTTACCTAGAAAGTGACAATGACTTCAAGAAAATTTTCTAGAATCGCGAAGGGGGACCACAACATATGCATGAGGGTCTTACGCACTTCAATCTAACCAAGGAAGATGACTCTCTTTAGCAACAACAACAAAGTCAACAACAACATTCTCAATTGCGCCAGTCTTCTCAATACAAGACATAAGATCCTCCACAACAACAACTAGAATAAGAAATTGTGGAAGATGTAGAACCTATAAGAACGCTGACTCCTAAAGTTCTTTTCAAACTTTATTCTAAGTTGAAAGAAGATGGTACTGCAATGACTCTGATCAATGAATTTCTTAGTGAGAGGGGTTACAAGAATGAAACTTTGTTCTTACGAGAGATGAAAAAGATGGGCATTACTCCTAAAGGGTTGGCTGATAAGACATTTGCCAACTTTCTTAGTGACCCACATTTCGGTAACTTCAATCAGCCTATAGGAAAAGACAACGATGAAAGGATGTTCACACATTTTCAGCTTAGGATGGCAGTGGCTGCAAATGTTCATGGTGAGGGAGCAAGTGTTTTTCGCTCTAAGGATCATAAGAAGACATTCTCGAAATTGCTGAAGCGAGGGGTTATGAACCCTAGAAGCATTGATTTTGATTTTCTTGATTTGGTGAATGTAAATCTGAGGGAGAAGTTTGCACTCCTTCAAATGGAACGATTTTGCTATGAAACAACAGTTGCCCACCCAGTACTCACAACGTACTTCTATTCAAATCTATCATTTTTTTATGTGAATAGATTTTCTTTTATGGTTAGGGACAAGGAATTTGTGGTTGATGTAGACACATTGGCTGACTTGATTGGGGTGGAAAGATGGTGTTTCCAACCAATTGTTGTGTCAATTGGTCATGCTACGCTGGAACTTATACGAGACAGGTTTGTTGAAGGCAAAATTTCCTATACAAGGATGAATGCCTCCAACATTTTGCTTCATAAGATCATGATCAAATGCATCCGACCCAAATCAACGTCAAAGACTGATGTTTCTCATTCAGAAGCAAAGCTGATGTATGCCATCAAAATTGGCTACAAGTTCTCTTTGCTTCACACTATCCTCATGCACATGTACAGGACAGTGGTGAAGGACAAGAGACAACTCCCTTACTCTACTCTTATCACAAGACTCTTCAAACACTTCAACATTCATATTCCTACTTCTTTGTGTATGCAAAGCATTGCTCCAATGGTGATTGGATTGAAGATGATCAAAAAGATGTGTCTGAAGGAGCTCAACAAGATTTTAGAAGGCATGAATGAGAAGTCTCCTATCAAGGCAAAGCAAGACTCTGCATCAACAAAGTGGAAAGGCAAGGAACCAATGATGGAACCTATCAAGAAGAGGAGAGCACTTATCTTGGAGGATGAAGAAGATGAGGATGACATTACTCTCTCTGCCTTTGTCTTGAAGAATTTACAGAGTTTTGTTAGCTTTCAAGAGGGAAGGGAAACAACAACAAGAGAAGAGACAGAGAAGAGAGATGAAGGAAAAGAAGAGATGAGAACAGAGGAAGAGGAAGGAAGAACAAAGGAAGGAAGAAGAGAAGAAGAAGAAGAAGAAGAAGAAGAGGGTCAAGAGGACTCTTTTGAGCCAACTTTGGTTGTATCCTTGTCAAGTGACTCTAAAAAGACAAAGAGTGGAACTGCTGGAGAAAGAAGAAAATGGACACATCACTTAAATGATGAAGCTGAAGTAGAATAGGAAGAGGAATTAATTTATCCCCCTAAATGCACATAAGCCAGGGGAGCTGTTGAAAATAAGGTATTTCTTCACCTACTCTGGTTTCACCTACTAGTGATGTTAATCGATCTGTAGTAGATCCAGAGGATGTGAATGCCTCACACTACCCTGAAGCAGACATTGAGGCATCCACTCCTAATCATGGTAGACAAACTGCTGAAGATCTCTCCAATTTCAAGACTCCTGAAACTAACTCGACTGGACCCATTGCTACACCAAGACAAATAGCAGACTTTTCAAGATTGCTTGATGTCATGTTGGATTTAAGGAGATAGCAATATGGCTTGGAGTTTGAGATAAAGGATTTAAAGAAAGCTTTCTTGACCACTTCATTCTCTCTACAAGAACAGTTACTCGCCTTGAAGACTCAAGTACAAGATAATGTGAAGGGTGAAGATTTACAGGACATGAAAGAGACTCTTGGAAAGCTTGAGGAATCAGTCAAATCCATGGGAGAATTCAACTCATTCGAATTCCAAAACAACCCTGATTTTCACACAACTTTTTCCACTCAACCTTTTTTGCTCGTTTATCACTCAACCTTTTTGCTGTTGACAAAAAAGGGGAGAAGATGTGTAGATTTGACCTGTTTGACCTGACTTTATTTCTCAAGTACTTTTTTGTTTGATTTTGATGACATTTGGTTTTAGACTTTGGCATATTTTTTTTTGGACTTTTGACTTTAGACCTTTGACTGTTATATTGATTTAAATCTTTTGATGCTTGCAGTAACTTAACAGCTTGTGATATTGATTGTGGATGGATAGTTATCTTATCTTGCTGGACTAACATGTTTTCTATGATTGCAGAATCGATGCTATCTAGGTCCTAATCAACTTATTTTTATAAGATATCATGTTTCGCTTAAGTGTTGCCTTGTAGGTTTAAAAAATTTTCAAATCTGCAGAAAAGTTTTGTCACCATAAAAAAAGGGGGAGATTGTTAGAGAAAACTCCTTTTTATTTTGAAATTGACAAAACATTTCATAAAGTCTAGTCTAAAGAATTCCAGACGCTACTATCAAAGTCTAAAATCTGCTAGACTTTATCCTCAAAGTCTGACCTCACTGATAGATTCCAAACCAAAGAGTGAAGACTTATCCAAATGAAGGTTTATCTTCAAGGATTCGGTTTATATGGTTTGTGGAAGATCTTATGGCTGGTTATAGCATCTTATGATCAATTATCCTTATTGAAATCAATTCGGATAATCAAATCTCTTGAAAGACGAAGTATACTTGGAAGGTTCTACTTATGAAAACCAATATCCTGATTGTATGGGCAAGCAGGATTGATAGGCTATCATCACATTCCTTAAATGACTTGAGATCTTCTTGATTGATTCCGTCCAATGGGTAGATTGGAAGAACTCATTTGGAAAGTGCCAACGGTAGTAAAGGCATAAAGGAGTATATAAGGAAGACTCTTAAGCTGTTCAAGTGTGTGCGTAAAAGAAAATTTTCAAAATCTGAAACTTCCTAGTTCTTTGCTATTTCAGCTGTCGAGCTAAAGTTATACTCAAAAGAGAGAACAAACACCTGTGAGACTTTGAAAGAGTGTAGTAGAGGTTCTAAACTGAGAAGTCAAGGACGTGAGACTGTAAAATCTCTTTTGATTCATAGTGAAATCCAACCAATAGGTTGTCAGTGCAGGAGAGTAGACGTAGGCTTGATCTAAGCCGAACCATTATAAACTTTGTGTTTTTATCCTCTTTCCTTGAATTCCTTACTTCAATTCGCAGCTTCATATAACTGTTTATAATTGATTACATTGTTAGTCTATTATCCTCTAAAAGCAATTTACTTTCATCAAGAATTGCGAAAATTTTCTTCAATACCTATTCACCCTCCTCTAGATGTTCTTACTAGCCCTTTCAGTTAGCAGGTGGGGCTTTGGGTTGGCTGATTTCTGAAAACTCTCTTCTTCCCTTGTTTCTGAGATCTACTAGTTGTTGTGGAAGAACAATGGGTGAAGACAGTGTCTGCAATTTAAGAGGGATCAAAGAGGACGAGTCTTTATGCTTGATTTTTGGAAGAAGCTGAATCGAGCTTGCGTGTTCATTCATGTCGGCACAAGAATTTGAGTATATGGACTTGGATGTCATGTAAAAGTGACGGTTCATAAAACTGTAAGACAACAACAGACACAATCAAATTGAATGGCAGATGGTAAATTCACATTCCGAACCTATCCAAGATTGCAAATTTATTTTTCATACTTTGCAAATTGAGCATTCCCGTGGATGGATACAACTCTCTTTCTCCGCATTGGCCTTGATATGGAACATTAATATGGCATTTCAATGTCAAGAAGTAGAACTAGGACGGTACGGAGTAAGTACACTAGAAGTGCTAAAAATTGTGTATGGTGCTCAAAAGTTGTGTATGGCGCTCACTTTGGTGCCAAAAGTTTATTTTGGATCACTTAAGTGCCAACAAATTTGAAAAACGATCATTTCAGTGCCAACACCAATCTAATTAGCCGGAAATCCGACATGACATTTTTTTTATTAATTTTTGAAGCTGATGTGGCTCATTAGAAAGTACAGTCAGCATCTAAACAACAAAATGATACCGTTTGGCATCTTTCCCCCAAATAAGAACCCTAAATCCCCAAATTGAGAGAGAGAGAGAGAGAGAGAGAGAGAGAGAGAGAGAGAGAGAAGGCATGGGCTTCCTCCTCGTCTTCTTCCCCGGAGAACAACACCAACAGCAGCACTAGCAGCGACACCAACAGTGATACCTTCGACCCCCCTTCTTCCTCCTCCTCCTCTGCCCTCACCTCCTATTCCTCCCGCCACTTCTTGCCTGAGTAACAACCTCAGCCTCTCCTCGCTCACCTAGTTGAGCAACTACGATGGTGGCCAAGAGACGATGGTCAAGCAACAGCGGGCGAACGACAATGGCCAAGCGATGGTAGTCGGCGTTGGGCGAGGATCAGACAAAAACCCTAATTTTAGTCCCCATATGAGCTATACGGTGTCGTTTTTTTGAGGCTATCCACGTATGACAACAAAATGATGTCGTTTCTTAAGGAGGATGGAAAACGACATTGTTTAAAAGCCATCACAACTTTTTTTTTAAATATAAAAGCCACATAATTAATTTGGTCGGAATCTCTCGCCGATAGCACCAAAGTGATCATTTTTTCTCCGACTTGGCACTTAAGTGATCCGACGGAAACTTTTAGCACCAAAGTGAGTACCGTACACAACTTTTGGGACTTCTAGTATACTTCCCCACGGTCAGCTTGCTTAATTGGTCCACTCTTAGGATCGGACCAATATTAACACCCTAGTGCATTAGAAAAAGTGGAGAAATCGTCTTATTACAATACCAACAGGATCGCATGTATATGTATAACCAAAGCACACACACATATACTCGTATCTATATCACAGAGAGACCCAAACTTTGATGTTCGACAAAGATGCCGTCGTCGGCATTATTTTCATTGCCCTCAGCACCGGACTTCCGCAGCAAAGTCTAGATATCGTTATCGTTGGCGAGTTCAGTAGGGCCAGTGAGAAGCCACTCAATAGCCTTGAGATTAGAGCATGTGGGGTTGGAATCCACTCCCAAACATGCATCGCCACCGCTGGCCGAGTCACTGCAATCAATAACGTTGGCATTATTTTCATAGCCCTCACGATCGGAGCACGAGGATTCCTCCAACAGCAAAGTCTGGATATCGGGGTCGTTGGCAAGTTCAGTAAGGTGGTCGAGACGCCACCCAATATCCTCTATATCGAAGCACATAGGGTTAGAATCCATTCCCGAACTTTCACCGCTGGTAGCGGCCAAGTCGATAGGTGAGGTCAAGAAAATGTTGTGCTCAACACCAGCCACAAATGAAGGATCAGGAATTTCGAAATTTTTTTCAAGTGAATCATCACCAGCACAGTCCTTAATCTGCAAATCCTTCAACTTCTTGCACAGACAGTTGAGAAGAACCTGGTACTTCATGATCGAGGAGGCGCAGTCTTCCTTTGTCATGCAAGAATCACACACTTTCTTGCCCCAGTCCAGCCACTCTTTTGAAATGATTTGCAGCTTCATGTTGTTGGAGAAATCCTCTTGAAGTGTTTTGAAGTTGACAAAACGTTTCCATCAGTCTAGTCTAAAGGCTTGTAGACTCTGCTATTTAAAGTCTGAAGACCTCTGGACAGCCAGACTCAAGACTCAAAGTCTATCCTCATTGACAGTTTTAATCCGTTGAAGAAAGGCTATCCAGAACTGAATGTTTCATTAAGGATGTGGCCTTATCGACTGGAGAAGATCTCTTGGCTGGATATGACATGACGGAATCCTTTATTTGATCATAATTGATTCGAAGATTAAGGATCCGATGATTGGCAAAGTATACTTGGAAGGTTCTACTTATGGAAACCGAGATTCTGATTGTATGGGCGAACAGGATTGATAGGCTATCGATATGTTCCTTTAATAGCTCGAATGATCTTCCTAATTGATTCCGTCCAACGGGTAGATTGGAGGAATTCCTTTAGTAAGTGCCAACGGGTATGATGACATGAATGAGTATATAAGGAAGACGTTCCAGTTGTTCGAGAAGGTGCACGATAGAAGAATTCCAAAGTCTGAAGCTCCTTGTTCTTAGACAATTCATTTGTTGAGCGAAATCTTGTAAACAAAAGAGAGTCTATATTCGTGAGAAACCTTGAGGAAGTGTGGTAGAACATCTATCGTGGAATCAAGGAAAAGTTGTGCAGTAACTTCTCTTTTGTTCATAGTGAAATCCAGCCGGTGGGTCGGTGCGGAAGAGTGGACGTAGGCTTGGAATAAGCCGAACCACTATAAATCTTGTGTTCAATTTTCTCTTCCCTAACCTTTATTTTACTTTGATCGTATTTTCCTTTCTATCGTTTGCCTAGAATCGCTTTCGTATCTCGAGAAATTGTTTGTGCACCTATTCACCCCCCTCTAGGTGCTTATACTAGCTATCTCAATTGGTATCGAGCTCTGTGTACTCACTTTGTTTGAAGTGTTTTACTTGAGTTAAAGATCTATGGCTAGTATGTTGGCTCCGGGGCTGGTAGAAGGGCAAAGCAATACCAGACCACCTTACTTTGATGGAAAGGATTACAACATATATAAAAACAAGATGAAAGCATTCCTAAGATCAAAGGATCCTCTAGAATGGGACATTGTAGAAAAAGGAATCATTCCTAAAGCTGCATATGTCTCAGAAAGAGGAAAAGATGCTGTTGAGTCTAGCGAAATGACTCAGGAAGAGATAATCAAGAGACAAACTCTTGATGCAAAAGCAATTTATTCCTTATATTGTGCTTTATCCCCTACTGAATATAACAGAATATCTTCTTGTGTTACAGCTAAAGAAGTCTGGGATAGATTACATATTACATATGAAGGAACCGATCGAGTGAAAGAGACTAGAATCAACATTCTCCTCGGTCAATATGAAGCCTTCAAAATGAAACCAGGAGAATCTATAACTGATATGTTTAGTCGTTTTACAGAAATCATGAATGGTCTTGAAAATCAAGGTCAACCAATTTCTGATCCCATGAAAGTAAACAAGCTACTGCGTGGACTCTCCAAGGATTGGAATCACATAAAGACCTCAATCAGAGAGACCCAAAGAATCATGCCACTATCTGTTGATGAGTTGGTTGGGACTCTTCAGTCTTATGAAGTGGAACGAATCAATGAAGACGAAGACCCTAAAGGTAAGAAATCCATTGCATTAAAATCTAATGATGATTCTAATGTTACAGATTCTGAAGACGATATGGATGATGAGGAACTTGCTCTCATGATAAAAAGATTCAGAAAGCTGAACAGAAAATGAAGAAGATTCAATCCAAAGAAACAAAGTTTTCAAAAGCAACAGACTAAGTCTATTGAGGATGATGAATCAAACAAAGATGTAGTCTGCTTTGAATGTAAGAAAAAGGGACACATCAGACCCAACTGTCCTCTTCTGAGGAAGAAGAAAGGAAAAACTGAAAAGTACCGAAAAACTCTTAAAGCTGAAACCTGGAGTGATACAGAGTGTGAAGAAAGTGATGATGATTATGCCAATATATGTATGATGGCACAATTGGATTCGCATTCAAATTCCGAGACGATTGATTGAAAGCGAATTTGAGGTAAGTAACTTCAAAATCCCTATTAAAGTTTCAAAATGCATTGATGAATTATGTTTTAGTCTTAAGACTTCTCTTAAAAGAATTTCCGAACTCAAGAAGGAAAATTCTGCTCTAAAACAACAGGAAAATATTTTGAAAGAAAAAGTGAAATGTTTATACAAGAATGTTTCTTCTCTTAAAGAAAGTGAAGATAATCTTTTAAAAGAAAATGCATTCTTGAAAAGTGATATCTCAAATATTTCCAAAAGATTTTCTATAGGATCTCGAGAAACTGGAAAAAATTCTCTCTGTTCAAAGACCTTATTTCAATAAATCTGGTTTGGGAATGATCATTGAAAAACCATTTCTTTAGTTGATTTTCCTAAAGTGAAGGAAAGAATCAAACAAAGACCCACAAGAGATGCTTACAAAAATCATTTTAAAAGGATCTTTGTAAAACCAGTAGGTTGCAATGCTCTCAGATGCTCAAAGTACAATAGTGCATATCATTTTGAAAAAGAATGTCCTATGATTTGGAAACCCGTTAAAAATGTATGGGCAAAAACCGCATATCATACTAACACCAATGGACCCAAGAAAATATGGGTACCAAAGAAGGTTTGAGTTTCTTTTTTAAATGCAAGTCACTATCAAGAAAAAGGTAAAATGGTATCTGGATAGTGGATGCTCAAGACACATGACGGAGACTCAAATTACTTCATAAAGCTTGTTCGAGTAAATGGTGGAAAAGTTTCTTTTGGAGGAAACAACAAAGGAAATATTGTGGGATTTGGAACTGTAAAGATTGGAAATCTCTCAATCAGCAATGTTTCCTTAGTGGAAGGACTTAATTACAATTTACTCAGTATTAATCAACTATGTGATACTGGTTTCAAAATCAACTTTCAAGAGGGAATATGTTCAGGAATTAGTAAAGATTCTACTCAGTCATTCATGGGTCGAAGACATGGAAATATCTACCTCTTGGATGTGAAACAAGAAAAATCACAATGTCTAATCTCAATCCAAGACGAAGCAAACTTATGGCATAGAAAGCTTGGGCATATCAATATGAAGCAGATAGCCAAAATCTCAGCAAAGAAGCTTGTTCGTGGTCTACCCAATTTATCATACCAAAAGTCTGATCTATGTACACCATGTATATTGGGAAAACAGGTAAGAAATTCCTTTAAACCAATAAATCAAGTTTCCACTAACCGTGTACTGCAGCTTCTGTATATGGATCTTTTTGGACCAACTAGAACACAAAGCATTGGATGTAAGAAATACTGCCTAGTAATTGTGGATGACTACTCACGATTTACTTGGGTATATTTCTTGGCAAGTAAGTCTGAAACTTTCTCTTACTTTGAAAAGTTTGCTAAAAAGGTTCAAAATGAAAAAGGGTATATTATCTCAAGTATAAGAACAGATCATGGAGGTGAATTTGAAAATCATGATTTTACAAAATTCTGTGATGAATCTGGTTTTCAGCATGTATTCTCCTCTCCATATACTCCAAAGCAAAATGGAGTTGTGGAAAGAAAGAATAGATCACTTCAAGAAATGGCTAGAACTCTTTTAATTGAAAGTAACATCTCTTCACGTTTTTGGGCTAAAAGAGTTTCTACAGCATGTTACATTATAAATAGAGTTTTTCTAAGGCCTATTATGGAAAAAAAAAAAAAACCCCTATGAACTATTTAAAGAAAAGAAGCCTATTGTTTCATATTTTCATGTATTTTGATGCAAATGTTTTATACTGAAAAATGCAAATGATCGAGTTGGTAAGTTTGAAGAAAAGTCAGATGAAGGCATCTTCCTTGGATATTCAACCACAAGCAAAGCGTACGAGTCTACAACAAGAAGACTCAAACAAAGTGGAAAAATCAATGAATATTAAATTCCAAGATTCTATGCAAAATGAATCCATTCGACTCATCTTGAAGAATCTGAACTCGCTCCGACTCTACAAAGTCTAAAATAGCTCGACTTTGAATGACTAGCAACAAGTGACTGTTGAAGATTCAAGTGAAGGAAGTGACCATCAATCTCGACAAATTAACCAGCAACCGGAAACATAAGTCCAGTCATCCCAAAGATCTTATTATTGGCGACATCAATGAAGGAATTCGCATAAGATCCAAAAGGCGCGAAGAGTCTAGTGCTGTGGTTCTTATTTCTGAAATAGAACCCAAAAGCATATAAGAAGCTTTATCTAATGAAAGCTGGATTGAAGCTATGCAAGAAGAGCTCAGGCAATTCAGTATTAATGATGTATGGGAATTGACTCCTAAACCAAAAGGTAAGTCTGTTATTGGAGCTAAATGGGTTTTCATGAACAAAATGAACGAGAAAGGAAAAGTCATAAGAAACAAGGCAAGACTCATGGCCAAGGGATACACACAAGAAGAAGGGATAGACTATGACGAGACTTACGCACCAGTAGCAAGGTTAGAAGTAATTCGATTATTACTTGCTTTTGCTTGTTATAAGAATTTCAGGTTATTCCAAATGGATGTCAAAAGTGCCTTCCTAAATGGATTCATCCATGAGGCAGTCTATGGGAACAACCACCTGGGTTTGAAGACCCAAGGAAACCAGACTCAGTATTCAGACTCAAAAAGGCTTTATATGGCTTAAAACAAGCACCTCGAGCTTGGTACAACAGACTGAGTAAGTTTTTAATTGAAAATGATTTTGTTAAAGGTAAAGTAGACACTACTCTCTTTATTAAAAGAGAAAGCAAGAGTTTTCTACTTGTTCAAATATATGTCGATGATATTATTTTTTGATCCTCTAATGAAAGTCTCAGGCAAGAAATTCTCTAAGACTATGCGGGATGAATTTGAAATGAGCATGATGGGTGAGTTAACCTTCTTTCTTGGACTTTAAGTGAAACAACTGAAGGAATGAACTTTTATTTATCAAAAAAAATATGCTAATGATATTGTGAAGAAGTTTGGACTGGACAATTGCAAAAAGGCCGATATACCAATGTCAAGTTCCTTGAAGATAGACAAAGATGAAGGAGGAAAGAAAGTTGACCAAAAGTTATACGGGAGTATCATCGGTTCACTTCTTTATCTTACCGCTTCTAGGCCCGACATTTTGTTTAGTGTTTGCATTTGTGCCAGATTTCAAGCAGACCCTAAAGAATCTCATTTAAATGCTGCAAAGCGTATTATCAAATATATTGCATCAACTTCAAGCTTTGGTCTCTAGTATCCTAAAAGGGGAGACTTTACTCTTCTTGGATACTCAGACGCAGACGTAGCCGGATGCAGAGTTGATAGAAAGAGCACTCGTGTACTGTCAACTACTTGGAGGCGGGATGCTGTCTTGGTTTTCAAGGAAGCAAAGTACAAGTAGCTCTATATACAGCAAAAGCAGAATATGTAGCTCTTGGAAGTTGTTGTTCACAAATTCTGTGGATAAAACAACAACTAAGAGATTTTGGAATTGAAGATTCATGCACGGAAATTAAATGTGACAACACCAGCGCAAACAATCTCACCAAAAATCCAATTCTTCACTCAAGAGCAAAGCATATAGAGATTCGACATCACTTCATTAGAGATCATGTTCAAAATGGAAAAATTACGATTCAGTTTATTGACTCAAAGAACCAACTGGCGGATATATTTACAAAGCCTTTGGAGAATAATCAATTTGAAATTATCCGTTCCAGACTCAACATTTTGAGGTTTGAAGAAGCTAAAATCTAGAGACTCTCAGACTCAGACAAATAAGACTTTGACTGCAAGACTTTGACTGTAAGTTATTCTCTCTCTAATCTCATCTTGAAAAGGTACGTTCATCAACCGTGTTTGATTATTGTTATCTCAACCGCTATCTTTAATTGACGAGATTATTGCAACGTTTCCTTTAGAAAAAGGAGTTATTTTGAAATGACCATTTTTCGAAAAAGGCGGTTATTTTTTTTTTAAAGGCATCTTTTCACTTTCCATTACGACGTTTGGTATCCCCTCCTTTCGACTATCTTATATACAGTCGGTTTCTCTTCGCTTAACTCCAAAACCCTAAAAAGCACCAATCTTCCATTCATGTTTTCCTCTCTTATTTAATCTTCGAAAAAGTTGTCATCTTTCTTGGGAAAGTCAAGCAAGGAATCTTTCAAAGACTAAGAAAGATGTCGTCTTCAAGAAAGTCTTCGAGGATCGCAAGCAGGGGACCACGGCGAATGAGTGAGGGGCCTACGCACTTCGATCTTCGAAGAAGAAGTGTCTCCAAATCAGCAGAGAGCCCACAACATTCTCAACGTCATTCTCCTCCATCTAGTCCTCAAGGTGTTGTTCATCAACAAGAGGAAGAAATCATTGAAGATGCAGATCCTGTAAGAGTTCAAACGCCCTATTTTATTTATAAGCTGTATCGGGCTTTAAAAGGGACTGGTACTCCATTAAACTATGTCGATGATTTTCTTAAGGACAAAGGATATGGAAATGAATATATTTTTTTTTGCGAAAAATGGAAAGTTTGGGAATTGCTCGTAAAGGGGTGGCAGAAGAAACCCTTGCGAGCATCCCAAGTGATCCTCGTGATTGGGGATTTAATCTGGTAGATGGAAATGATGATGACAAATTATACAGCCAATTTCAACCAAGAATGGGAGTTGCGGCGGAAAATCGAGGAAAAAAGGGAGAGTTGTTTAGATCGAAGGAACAGAAGGATCTATACTCAAAATTGCTGAAGCGTGGGGTGATAAACCCAAGGAGTGTAGATTTTGATTTTCTGGATGCTGTGAATGTGAACTTGAGGGAAAAGTTCAGTCATCTTCAACTTGAAAAATTCTGCTCTGACACCACAGAGGCCTATCCTCAACTAACTACATATTTCTATTCAAATCTTAGTTTCTTGGATGCGAATAGATTCTCTTTCAGTGTCAAAGATCAAGACTTTGTAGTGGATATGGATATGCTAGCAGATGTGTTAGGAGTTGAGAGAGGAAGATATCAACGGATCAAAGTTTCTATTGATCGTACTACACTGGAACTTGTTAAGGACAGGAGAACAGAGGAAAAGATTACCTACTCAAGGATGAGTGCATTCAACATCTTGCTGCACAAAATTGTAATCAATTGCCTCAGATCGAAATTAACTTCCAAGACTGATGTTTCAAGTTCAGAGGCAAAGCTAATGTATGCCATCATCATTGGGAAAAAGGTTTTCACTTCCTCACACTGTTATGTTCCACATGTATAGAGCATTGATGAAGGACAGAGGTTAACTTTCTTATCCAGGTCTTGTGACGAAGTTATTCAGACATCTGAACATTCAACCTCCGCAAATTTTTTGTGTTCGATCGTGCGATCATATGGTGGTAGGACTGCAAATGGTGACTAAGATGCGTCTGAAGGAACTAAGCAATGCATTGGAGAAATTTAAGGAGAAGACTCCAGTCAAATCTCATTAATTCTCTTCTGCAGGAAAAAGAAAAGGGAAGGAGCCCATGGATGCTCCATCCAAGAAAAGAAGAGTTCTCATCGTTGAGGATGGAGATGATGAGGAAAACATCACCATTTCTGCATTGAAGAATCTGATTCGTCCTGTTCCAAAGAAAGACTCAGAAAAGAGGACAGAAGAAAGAGAAGAGAAAGAAGCAGAGGAAAAAGAAACGGAGGAAAGAGAAGAAGAAGAAAGAGATGCTGAGAAAGAGAGAGTTGAAAAAGAAGAAGAAGAAGAAGAGAAAAGAGATCAAGAAGAAGGAGAACATGAGGAGCACTCTCCACCTGAAGGCATGAAAACAGGGGGAGACCAAGAGAAAAGAGGAATGTCCTCAAATCCTCGCAACCAAGGAGGGAGTCGTCGATCCCTAGCGAGATCCGAGAGGATATTTATGCCTCTCGGTTTCCCGAGGAAGGTCATGATGTTTCTTCGCCAAATCTGCGTGATTATGCCGATCTACCATCGTCTCGCATTTACTCCATCGATCGTGCCAACGCGCACGTAGACCGACAATTCAATGACTTTCGCAGAGTGATGGATATTATCTTGGAGATGCAAGGTCAGATATATGCATTGGGATGCGAAGTTCAGAACTTGCAAAATGCAGGACAAGCTTCTTCGGGTTCATTGAATGATCAAATCCAAGCCCTTTCTCTTCATATTCAGGCTAATGCTAAGGGTGAGGATGTTGCACAACTGAAGGAAGACTTGAAAAGGCTGGAAGGCATCGTTCGCCGATGGGAGATTTCCAGCTTGTTCGTGTTCCCAAGCATTCTTGACTCCACTCCATTTTCATCTCAACTTTTTATGCCTGACAAAAAGGGGGAGAGTTGCGAGACTTGAAAAACTTTGAACTTAAATTGTCAAACTTTTGGCTTGTTTGGTTTGTTTTGACTTGACTTGTGTGTCTGGATGTGGACTAAATTTGGGATTTGGATTTGACTGCTTATTATTAACTACTATTGATATCTTATGGATGGCTTTATTGCATACTGGACTAACCTATTTTCTGTGGTTGCAGATTCTAGTATTATTCATTTAGCCATTTATCTCTATAAGATATGCATATGTGTTTGAGAAATGTTTTGCAGGTCAAAGTTTTCCAAATCTGCAGGAAAGTTTTGTCACCATCAAAAATGGGGAGATTGTTGGAGAAATTCTCTTGAAGTGTTTCCATCAGTCTAGTCTGAAGGCTTGCAGACTCTGCCATTTAAAGTCTGAAGACCTCCGGACAGCTAGACTCAAGACTCAAAGTCTATCCTCATTGACAGTTCTAATCCGTTGAAGAAAGGCTATCCAGAACTGAATGTTTCATTAAGGATGTGGCCTTATCGACTGGAGAAGATCTCTTGGCTAGATATGACATGACGGAATCCTTTATTTGATCATAATTAATTCAAAGATTAAGGATCCGATAATTGGCAAAGTATACTTGGAATGTTCTACTTATGAAAACCGATATTCTGATTATATGGGCGAACATGATTGATGGGCTATCGATATGTTCCTTTAATAGCTTGAATGATCTTCTTAATTGATTCCGTCCAACGGGTAGATTGGAGGAATTCCTTTAGTAAGTGCCAACGGGTATGATGGCATGAAAGAGTATATAAGGAAGACGTTCCAGTTGTTCGAGAAGGTGCACGATAGAAGAATTCCAAAGTCTGAAGCTCATTGTTCTTAGACAATTCATTTGTTGAGCGAAATCTTGTAAACAAAAGAGAGTCTATATTCGTGAGAAACCTTGAGGAAGTGTGGTAGAACATCTACACTGTGGAATCAAGGAAAAGCTGTACTGTAACTTCTCTTTTGTTCATAATGAAATCCAGCCGGTGGGCTATCAATGCGGAAGAGTGGACGTAGGCTTGGAATAAGCTGAACCACTATAAATCTTGTGTTCAATTTTCTTTTCCCTAACCTTTACTTTACTTTGATCGTATTTTCCTTTCTATCGTTTGCCTAGAATTGCTTCCGTATCTCGAGAAATTGTTTGTGCACCTATTCACCCCCCTCTAGGTGCTTATACTAGCTATATCACATGTTGCCCTCTTCGACTGAGGGTTTGCCGAAAGAGCGGACCTCGCCCTTGGAGGAGACCACAGTGACGGTGACGAGAGTGCCAGTGAGTGAGTGGAGAGCATCGGCTTTCTTCATGAGGCTGTCGCTTCTCTTCATGAATGTCACGTCGCACTTCTTCGGGTCGTCAATCTTGTCAGTTCCTTTTCGCCGGGAGCAAACCATTTTCGGTGTTGAGGGAGAGGGAGTGGAAGGGCTGGGGCGTTTCTTGGTTTTCAGAGAGAGAGAAAGAGAGGACGATGACCCTGTGTGCATGGTGCTCGAGTTTCTGACGGAGAGACAGAAAGTGAAGGGCTTGGAGGAAAGAAGAGGGTGAAGCTGCTTTGCGACGTTCGAACAAGCTTGAGCGCGCCAATCTATAGGAATGCAACACGTCATCGTCCACGTCATGGAGCAAGACAACTTCTCTCATCTTAGTTAAAGAATATCGAAAACATATCGGGATTTTATTTTGAACTTTTTTCTTATTTAGGTGCCATTGCCCTTCACTGTATGTCATAAATTCACCGGGTGATAAACATGAAGCTGGAGGAGATATCGACACAAACTATAAAATGAAACTACGACCTATTTCAAATGTAAAAAAATATCATCCCAATTAGGTGGAAAACCTGTCGAACTAGAGAATTAATCTACAAGGGTCTAGGTCGATGTTGGCGGTGGTAATTCTGGGGTTAGGATGTAAAAAAATTGAGGACGATTCTGGTTTTTTGTCCTTTCAATTTGGTCTACGTGGATTGTCGAGTGAAGCAATTGCAATTTTTCGCTCATGTTAGTTAGATGCTCTTGCCTTTCACAATGTGTTGAATCGGTAATTCGCTTAGTCGATTCTTTTTATCATCTATACCTGATGCAGCAGTCAAAAGTAAAGAAATGGATTTAATTTATACCTTCACTCATCCCAAAACCACCTTGCCACCATCACAGAAATTGAGCATACAATTTGAGCCGATACGATGAAGAATCAATGCGGTTTGATCGAAACATGCTACGACATTGATTACTAACATGCACGATGGAAAATATACAAGGCAAGGCCAATAGGGGACCACAACGCTCAATGAAAGGAGTCAGCTCCCGTTGGGTCTCCTAACTAGGAAAATATGACTTGTCCTTTTCTTTCCTACATAAAGGTCGTCTCACCTCCTTTTTTTTCTCAAGCAAAATCATGTCTCTATAGTGCTGTTAGCAAGCCTCACAATTTGGAAGATGTCCGCTTGTCCTTTCCATCATAATCCAATCATGGTGATTCTAAAGTCGGACTTAAAATAAAGATTGAATTCCATTTAACTATTTCTTAGTCTTGGACTAATGTGCCCTTGCATTAGTTTCAATAATTCTTTTAAGACTAATGCAATCTCGTGACAAATTATTTTGCATCCTTTTGTCTCTTTTCTTGATTATTGTTTTGGTGCACAAGAGTAGCCACTTGCCTCTGGCTTTTGGATCAGCAAAAATCATCAATTTCATTGCCACATTCATCAAAACACAATCTTTCCACACACGAGGGCTTTTGGTCTGTCATAGAAACTAAAGAGCACCAAAGAGTAAAATAATGAGACGGCCTAATATATCACATCTACGATATATTTCAAGAGTGAAATATTATCCAATTTGGAGGAAAATTTGTCAAGCTAGAGAATTTATCTATATCAGTCAAGGTCTGTGCTGGTGGTAATTGTGGAGAAGGAAGTTGAAAATTTTCGGATGATCCTAGTCTTCCATCCTTTCAACTCAACCTATGAAAATTGTCGAGTTGATTGAGTCATAAAACTTACAAAATGTGCAATCAATTCTTAAAAATTGTCAATTGTTGTGATCGAGTCATTCTATTAGCTCCATTTATTTAGATTAATAGAAAATGCTGACGTGACTTCTTCTTTTTTAATATTTTCTCTCTCCTACGTGGCTCATGCCATGTTTTTATCTTGGAAGATATTCCATCACCAGTTTTCTCCTTTCCTCTCCACAGATTGGTGGATCACCTTTTTCTCTTCTCAAAGTGACAATCCTACTCTATTTAGTGCTCAAAAAGATATTTGAGACAAACTACAAAATCAAGTACTAACCATGCGATGGAAAATAGGATACAAGCAAAGGCCAGCGACAAAAAGCTGACCGAAAGAGTTGGCTCTTTTTGCGTCTCCTAATTAGGAAGATGTGAAGTTAATCCTGTCCTCCTACATAGGTTGGGTCACCACCTAACTTGGAAAATCAGATAAAAACTGAATAAAATATAATGCGAACGTCCTAGATGTGTGGAGGGAATATTGGAATTCTTAATTAGGAAGAGTCAAATGTCAATCGAAGAGAATTTTGTCAGTGTTTGAGTGAATGCGTGGTGAATATGGGGAGGGAATGTAGAGTGTGCAGGTCCTCATGTGCCAGTCTTCTCCTTCACCCAATCACTCTTTGTTTCGTTTCCTGTCTGGTGAAAGTCCCCCATAATTCACTTTTTTTCCTTTTCCTTTTGTTTACACTAAAAATGACCGGACTATCAACACGGGCAAGCACGTGACCAGCACTTGAACATAAATGATTACGTGACTGATGTGTGAGAATTATTGTGCACATGACATCCTGCCAATCGGCCATAGGGATTAGCATTGATATCAATAATCACTATTGACACATATCGGTGAAGCATATTTACAAGCATTGCCAATCAGTTGTTGACATATGATCACGAATGAATGATAACTATGGATACCATGAATCAAGATCCTAAATATATATCCTTCCCTGTAGTCATAAATTCACTAGGTGTTAAACATGTAGCTGAAGGAGATATTGAGACAAACTATAAAATCAAAATATGATGCATTACAAATGTAAAGATATCATCCCCGTTGGAGGAAAACCTGTCAAGCTAGAGAATTAATCTGCATTGATCTAGGTTGGTTCTTGTGGTGGCAATTCTGAAGTTACGACGTGAAAAAATTCAGGATGATTATGGTTTTTTGTCCTTTCAACTTGCTTTATGTAGATTGTTGAGTGAGGCGATTGAATTTTTCACCCATGTTAGTTAGAAGCTTTTGCCTTTCACGATGTGTGGAATCGGTAATTCGCCCATTCAATTCTTTTTGCCACCTACACCTAACGCGGCGGTTAAAAGTAAAGAAATCTCTTTAATTTATATCTTAACTCATCCCAACACCACCTTGCTATCATCGTAGAAACTGAGAATGCAATTTCAAGCCAACACGATGAAGGAACAATACGGATTAATCGAAACATGCTATCATTACCAACATGTACGATGAAAATAGAATACAAGGCAAGGCCAGCGGGGGATTACGATGCTCAATGAAACAGTCGGCTCTTGTGGTGTCTCCTAATTTGGAAAAGATGACTTATCCTTTCCTGCTGAAAGGTCGTTAACATAATCATATATCTACAGTGCTGTTACCAGTCTTAATTTGAACTTAAAGCAAAGATTGCATTCTGTTAACTCTTTCCTAGTCTTGGACTCATGTCACCTTGCATTAGCTTAACTTTTTCTTATTTAAGATTAATGCAATCTCATGAAAAATTTTGCATTCTTTTGGCTCTTTTCTTGATTATGATATCGGTGCACAAAAACAGTCACTTGCCTCTCGCTTTTTTATTAGCGCAAATCATCAAATTCATAGCCAGATTTATCAAAACACAAATTTCCACACGCCAAGTTAGGTGGCATTGACCAAATTGATAAGTCCTGTCTAGGGTAAAATACTTAATGCTAGCTGAACAATGAACTTTACAATGCATTTCAGAGTGTTTTCTTCTTCTTCTTTTTCGTAATTTATGGTACTCAAGTGTCACTATTGTTGACACCTAAATTTTGACGATCCGGTTAATCATTTATCGCATTAAAAAATTAAGGATTAATTTTAACTCCTAACAAAAAATATTAGTTAATTAATTAATTGCATAGCATATAATTTTATGTGCATTTATTTTTAATTTGTATTTTATTTATTGGACTGGTGGCGGATTGGTTTAAATTAGTTAGACTAAGCCCACGAAAGGAGCAAATTAGCCCAAGCCCGTTATTTTTTTAATTAATTATCTTGTGAGAAATTGAGATTTGATGCGATATTATAGTGGATTTTTAAAATTTACAGAAATCGCATTGCACTCTCATCTTTAGCAATAGGCGGTGAAATCATTAGAGGATTATTGGGATATAAGGAAAATAAAAGGATTTTTGTAAAGAGATAAAATATTCACAAAAGATTGCATTTGTTTTCCTATATAAGGAGTGCACGGAGGTCGATGGAAATGGGAGCTTTTCTAGGATTTCTTTTGGTCGATGAAAGAAAAAAAAAAAGTGAAGGAAAGAGAAAAGGGAAACGTAAAAACAGAAGCAGTAGAGGGGAGGAAGTGTTTGGACATTTACTGTTCATCGTCTTCCCCACATTCGCTGCCCCCATCCGCTGCCCGGATCGCCGGCTTCTCTTTACCCGCGCTGCGCTCGCACCGCCAGTCTCCACCAGCCATCGTCGCGCCGACCCACGACGACCCAGGCGCCGACCAGTAGCCCGCCGCGCCCACCGTCGGTCCCTGCCTACACCTCAGCCTACCTACTCCACCGCGCCAACGCCAGCACCCGTCGGCAATAGATCTCGCGCCTGCGCCGCCGCCTCCCCGTTCCAGTAGCTGAAGCCCACCGCGCCTGCACCAGCAATCGCCGCTCGACTCCTCGCGACGACCCGAGCCGAGTCGAGCCTTTCTCGCCACCACCGCTCCGGGCGTCGCTCATCTTCCGTCGCGAGATCTGCGACGCGTCGCCGTCGTTGCTCTCGGCCCCGCCGTTCGGGCATGCCTCTACTTCGCCTCCGGTCCGACGTTCTGCTGCGATCCAGCCAACAGCCGCTACACTGACGCCGTTGCCCGAAAACCAACGATCGCGTCCCGCTCAACCCGACACCTTGCTTCCGGGGCGAAGCTCGCAACCCGCCTCCGCCCGGCCTCACCGTTGCGTTCGCTAGTCATGCGGACATCGCACCGCCGCCAGTCCCCTCGCCGGAGCTCCAACGCCGGCCATCCTCCGTCCGGCGCCGACCACCGCTGCTTCTCCCCTCCAAAATCCCTTAGGTGGTTTATTTTTTTTAGTTTTTACTTTTGTTATATTTTTCATTTATGTTATCTTACTTTATTTTATTTATTATTGTACAGTTTGAATATTGAGAATGGATATTGTAAACATTAATCTCAAGAGTTTTACCTAAAATTATTATAATTATTAATTTGATCTGTAAGATGTCGGATCATTTTTTTAATTATATTAATTTCTAGGATTTGTTGATAGTATTTTAATTGGTAAATCATTATAATTATTAATTTGATTCGTAAGATTTCGGATCATATTTTTAATTATTTTGAACCGTGATGTTTAGGATTGAAGTAATTGTTAATTTAACTTGTGAGACGACATATTATTTTTTTGATTATTTTAATCCTTTATTTGTTGAATATCTTGATTATTTAGATTTAATATTTATTTGATAATTACTTGTCTTGGAAAAACACTAAAAAAATAAAAATCAAAAATCAAAAAATCAAAATCTTGCATCAGACATGTAACTAGGTTCATTTAATCAGAAATTGCTCGTCATTAGGATTAGGTCATTTGATTAATTTAGATTGCATATTTAATTGTTGCATTTCTTTAATTTCGAATTTCATGGAAAATACAAAAAAAAATTAGAATAAATTCATTTCATGCTTTAGGATAGATTGCATGCTTATTCATGTTATATAGTTTAGGTCATATTGTCATGTCATATTATTTCATATTAAATTATTAACATGCATTGCATGATTCTCATTAAAATAAAGTGAAAACTAAAATTAAGTGATTGCTTTCTTGAGTGCTAAATTGATGGTTTGCGCACTCAAATGATCACCTCAGGGAGGTAAATTAAAATCAATTCAAGTTGCCTATAAATTTAAAAAAAAAAAAAGGAAATGTACTGAAAGGGGCGCTAGAGAAATCTAATGTAACCAAGTCCCTGAACTCATAATCTCTGGTTTCATAATCTCTGGTTCGTAAGAGTAAAGTAAATCTCACGTTATTTTATTTTAGGTTTCTAATCAATCCACCAAAAATAGATTAATGGCAACTCCTAATTAAAGAGCTCGAGCTAAGTTTAAGACTTGGTAGTCCATTAGCCTGCACCTGAAATTTAGGTCGTGACAAATATCCTTTTCTTTTCTTTTCTTTCCATTTATACCACTTTAGTCATGAATTTTCGTTGTTTAAAAAATTCACTAGGTATTAAACAAAAAGCTAAAAGAGACATCGAGACAACCTAATGTATCACAAATGTGATGCATTTCAAGACTAAAATATTGTCCAATTTGCAGAAAAATCCGTCAAGTTAAAGAATTAATCTAGCTCGGTCAAATTCTGTGCTGGTGGTAGTGAGATTAGGCAATTTTAATTTTTTGTCCTTTCAACTTGACTTACGTAGATAGTCAAATTAGGCATTCGAACTTTTTGAATACTTCTCTTTTCCTGAATTGTAGAATCAGTAATTCGCCCAATCAAATCCTTTTTCCATTAACACCCAACACGGGAAGCTAAAAGTAAAGAAATCGCCTTAATTTATAAGGTTGATTTAAGATAAGAAGAAGAAGAAGAAGAAAATAACGTAACATGTGGGGAGGAGAGAGAGAGGATCGACCATCACTGTTAACTCGTCGCAAGGTGGAGAGAGAGAGAGACAGAGAGACAGAGAGACCATCATTCACTTGATCACTTGAGAGAGAGAGAGAGAGAGAGTACCGACCATCGTTGTCAACTCATCCCAAGGCCGCCTTGCAACAACATCCATTACCAACATGTCCGATGGCGAAAGGGGAAAAAGCAAGGGTTTCCTGCTCATCTTCCATCGGTCACCTTTTCTCGGAAGTGATTACAATATCAAATGCATTTATGCATTCGGGTTTTTTTTTTTTTTTTTTTGTATTTTCTACTATTTAGGTGTTACTAATTGCTATCATTTTTGGAGGATCATTCGTAAGTGCATGAACTCATTATTTCTAAGTACCGATTGGTTAAAAGGTGCTGGTAATGCAATCTCGGAAGCGCTTGTTAAAGAGTAATGAAATTTTCAAACACTACAAATTTGACTTTGAGGCCGCTTTTACGCATTCTAGGATTTTTTTTCGTATTTTCTATTTTTCAGGCATTACTAATTGCTATCATCCTATTTGGAGGAAATTTTATTGAGCTAGAAAATCAATCTGAAATGAATAGCGAACTTAAAAGTATCACATGTCGTTAGTGGAAAGCTAAAGAGCAAATTCCCATGCGAGGTTTAACTATTTCATTGGCCAAAGAAAAAATGAGGGGTACTAAGTAATCCATCAAAAAATCTTGAAACAAAGGCCCAAGGTTCCATCTTTTGTCGTGACGAAAGAGGACGTTGAGTCCTTGATCATGAAGTACGAGGCCATTCGCGATTGCATGCGCTAAAAATCAGAGAACATTCCATCGATCACATTAGGTGTTGGTCGTAGTAATGACGTCGGACGTCGAAAATTTTAGGGCAATTTGTATTTTTTCGTTCTTTCAACTTGACCCACGTAGATTGCCAAATTAGGTGCTCGAGAGACAGTGAAGGGGCATGGAGTGCGAACAGATTTGGTGTGGGAGCGCCATGATTGCAGCTTAGACAACTAGAATAATAATTAAAAATGATTGAAAAATTGGGGGGCGGCTTTAGACTTTTACGTCATAGATTCAGTTGTCCCACGTGCGAGATTCCTCCCCCTCCTCGTCTTTTGTTGTCCCACGTTCAGGGTCGCATCCTTTTATTTTCGTTTATGCCGGAGTCGTAAATTCACTAGCTGTTAAATATGAAGCTGAAGGAGATACTGGGACAAACTATTAAATCAAAAAATGATGCATTCGAATTGTAAAAATAACATCCGTTTTGGAGGATAATCTGTCGAGCTAGAGAATTAATCTACATTGGTCGAGTTCAGTGTTGAAATTCTGAAGTTCCACGTTGAAAATTGCAGGATGATTCTGGCTTTCAACTTGACCTATGTAGATTATCAAATTAGGGGCTCGAACTTATCACAATTTCAGAAGTCATGCCAGATTCCTGCGTTGAATCTTCCCCACCTTGAATTAAATTTAATTGGGATCCCTTTTCACGTAAAGACCTTTCTACAGTCCCTCCTTTGCGTGTCAAGTCCTCTACTTCTTTCTACAAACAACTAGGCATCCTTACTACAAGCTGCTGCCCTTAAATCCTCCAATTCAGAAACAATAGTCTCGATCTTCTTCCGAAGCGATTCGTTGTATTCACTGATCTGGATGCTCTTCTTATCACTGACATCATGCGATGGTATTCCAGGTACCAAGTTCTTAATACATGTTAAGAACTCAAAGAAGTCTTTGGCACTTCCATTATTACTCACCCGAGATGACACAAGAACGTCATTGGTGCATCTTGTGACCTCTTGCCTCAAGAAAAACACCTCAGAATCTTGTTCTTTTATTTTGGCGTGCAGCTTTTCAATCTCAGCAAGAAGACTACTGAGAAATTCCAATTTATTCGCCGTTATAGAAAGCTTTTTCAAAGCTTTGCCTCGAGAAGCTTCAAGTTCTTCCACAACCAGATTCTTCTGTTCCAAAACTTTCTCCAGATCTTTGATCTTTTTGCCCAAGTGTTCCATCTGTGTCTCCTCCTCATCAAGTGCTTGCATCAGGGCATCAATTTCCTGATCTTTAGAAGCTAGTAGATCAGTCAGCGATTGGAGTCTCTCCTGTAATTCTGTCGATGCCACTTGCCCATCTTGCATCTCTTTCAATCTCTTCTGCAATAAGGAATGTTGAGCCTCCATCTCTGCAATTTTTTAACTCCAAATTGTGGGATATACTTTTGGAAGATTGGAGATCCAATGACTACTCTAAAGCGGCAGTTTCAGCTTCCTCAATCCAATCCATAAGCTCCATGCAGATCCTGTCTTTCTGGATGTCTTTTCTCTTGAAGCTCCTCCTGTAAATTTGCTGTTGTACTCTTCAATTCTCTCTGACTGTTACCAATAATTTTGGCTTTCACAGAGGCCAAATTTTTCACACTTGTCAGGAGTCCACCAACGAATTGTTTCAAAAATTCCTCTGATGAAAAATGGGTATCATCAGCAGAAAATCCCCCAAAATCCCCCACAGAGGGAATCCATGTTTGTTCTCGCATCTATCGTAGCCAAATTCTTCCCCAACAATGCAGCTTGACTATTTTTGATTTCTGCAAGGGAACTGGAGCATGCTTCACAAAGCAAGGCCATGCCACAGCGCAGCCAAGAAATCTGTCCTTTTCTCTGTGAGTTGACTTTAAACGTTCTACATCTCTTTCAGTCACTTCAGATGACTCCTTTTGGCCAATAATTTCCCGGTTAATAACAGAACATTTTGGAACGACTGCTGGCCTGTTCTTGGAATGCACCAGAATGTTTGTGGAGATCTTCCTTCAAAGAAACAATCCCTGAAGATAATTGTTGCAGTTGATTCTCAAAGAAACTCCAAGTTTCAGGTAGATCTTTATCGACAAACTAATTCAAAGTCTCAGAATCGTATTAATGAAGAAAAACTTCTCTTAGCGTGATTGGATATAAAAGGGAGAGAACTAGCTTTCATTGGCAATCACATCAATAACGTCAATTTTTCCAAGTGATGACTCCGTAGAAGTTCCCAGTTGTGTAGAATTTCATAGTCCCCAGACAGAACATCAGCTAGTAAGCCATTGAAATCAGAGAAAACCTTCCAGAGAAGTTCTAAGGAAGATTTCATTTTCGTGAACTCAGAAGACAACTTCTTCCTTTCCTTATTGTGAACAGAAGATAAATCTTCATAACGTGAAATAGCTTGGAGTCTGGCAGCCTTTTCCGATTTATTATGGGATATTTGGTACTCAACTCTTGAGTCCCCAAAGGGTGAACTTCGTATTCGATGGTAATGTGGATGAAACATAGATCCTTCGGTAGATAACTCAGCATCCATCAAACTTAACGCTTTTCCCGTATCTACCAATTATTGCCCTGGCCGTTGGAATTTTGCACACGGCATTTGGTGGTGATTTGTTTTCTCCTTGTCCTCTAAGGGTAAAGAACACCAATTTTCAAAATTTTCCATTCTCACCTGTTTACGAGGAAAAACGTGTAAACAAATCAGTTCCGGAATAAATTGATTACATTGGAACGATCAACGATTTTACCGTCCTAGATGGTCTTTCCCAAGCTTCTCTACGAGGACGAATAGATGAGAGGAACAAAATGCACTGACTTTCCGAAAGACACGGAAATTCAACAAAATACACCGGCTCTCCAATTGCCCCTCAAAGCAACAGGATTTTTATGAACTTAAGTTGCTTTACCCAAAAAGCGGGTCACTTTTTCGTAAAAACATTACTTGGGTTTATGATTAACTAGGAATCGAAAACATAATCCACAAAAAGAATAAAGACAAAAATGTAATACAAGAAACTCATGAGTAACAATTCCATCCACTTCTTGGCATGGTCAAGCGAGAGAAGTTCAAAGAGTGGCCATCATGCATGACTTGCGAAAGGAGGGAGAATTACTAAAAAAGTCCTAAACCTATTACAATTGTGTCAATTTAGTCTTAAACTTTTTTTTTAATCAATTTAGTTCTAAACATTTTATAATTATATCAATTCAGTCCATTCAGCCAAAATTAGCCATTTGTGCCTGATGTGGAATGGCGAGGATAGCCAGCCGTGACAACGATGTGGCAATTTTTAAATATTTCTTTGAATTTTTAAATATTTTTTAAATTTTTAAATATTTTTTTCTTTTTTTTTTCTTTTTCTTACCTTCTTCTTCCGCCGGCCGGCCGACGGGGTTGCGAGGCCCCACCAGATCTAGCAAAGTCAATCTCGCCGGCCACTAGCGAGGGCGAGGCCCCGCGAGATCCACCGAGCTTCGCCCTCGCCAAGGCTGGGCGACGCCAAGCCTCGCCAGATTCAGCGAGCTCAGCCCTCGCCAAGGCTAGGTGAGGTTGCCGTCACCAAGGGCTATGGCAGAGGTGGGGAGGGAGAGGATGAGGAGGAGGAGGAGGCGGCTACGGAGATGCAAAGAGGGCGTTGCGGCTACGGTGGTGGGCGGCGAGGAGAGCGAGGTGGGGGCGTTGCTCTAGCTCCTTAATCTTTTCATAGTGATGATCATTTTGGTGATGATGGCGAAGATGGCAGTGGCGAACACCATCCATCTCCAAGGTCATCTCCGCCGGAGCAACGCCCCACCTCGCTCTCCCCACCGCCGCCGCCGTCACCGCCATAGCCACAATCGCAGCGCCCCTCTTCACATCTTCACGGCCGCTCCACCACCTCCTCCTCCTCCTCCTCCTCCTCATCCTCTCCCTTCCTGCCTCCGCTGCAGCCCTTGGCAACGACAACCTCGCCCGGCCTTGGCGAGGCCAAGCTCGTCGGATCTAGCGAGGCCTCGCCTCGCCGGTGGCCGACGAGGTTGACCTCACCAGCCCTCACCTCCGGTTGGTAGGAACGAGCCTCGCAGACTAGAGGAAGAAGAAGGTGAGAAAAAAAAATAAAAATTTAAAAACATTTAAAAATTCAAAATATATATTTATTAAAAAACATTTAAAATTGCCACATCGGCGTTTTCTTGGCCGATCGTCCAACACCGACGTCTACGTCGGTGACCGCCAGCCAATTTTGGCCGGATAAACTGAATTGACATAATTATAAAAGGTTTAGGACTAAATTGGCAAAAATAAAAGTTTTAAGACTGAATTGACACGATTGTAATAAATTTAAAAAATTTTTAGTAATTCTCCCATGAAAGGAAGATAATGTTAGTATGTAGATGAAAAATTGATCTTTCAATAAAGCCACCTCTTATGATGAAAGTGAGGCGCTTTACTTGCCCCCATGATCCCTACTCGCAGGAACTCAGTATTTCGCCACAATGTCGTTGAAAGAGGAGACATCATTGAAAGATCAATTCCCGATTATCAATCAAATGTCCATTTTATTCCCAGAAGTTTCATATGCAAAATGTGGTGTCGGTTTTGAAAGATTAATTTGTGATTTCACTCTTCAAAATAACAAGATGATTCTTGTTAGTCAGTATTTTGCCACAATGTTGTCGTAAGAGGAGACATCATTAAAAGATCAATTCCCAATCATCAATCGAATGTCCATTTTATTCCCAAAAGCTTCATATGCAAAATGTGGCATTAGTTTTGAAAGATTAATTTGTGATTTCACTCTTCAAATAAACAAGATGATTCTTGTTTTAACAAATCAATACACAAAATGTGACATGAATTTCAATCCCAGAACATGAGAAGGAACATTTTTTTTTTATTGAAAATGTAATTTCGACTTTTGTGCCCAAGACATAATCATGGCTTGGAAGAATTTTTATACAAAATGTGATTTTCAGCCCATAATTAGAAATTTAGGCAAAACAACTATTTCATATGGTCAGATCAGAGGTGTTTGAAATTAATTGCCCAAAATTTTCAATTATTAGCCTAGACACCTAAGGCATTCAATTGATTTCCATGAATTTCAAAAAGGAAAAGTTCAATTAGAAGTGATCAACTAAAGCGGGAAATCATACTCAAAGTGGGTTGGCGAGACGAATTTTCAATCAAATAGAAATGCAGATGAACTTGTGATGTTTTGATGCTTAATGAGGGTATACTATAGGCTCAAGACTCCTATTTCAATGAAATAGTAAACCTTTCCCAATATTGCAAATTGCGGATGGGTCGGATTTATTTCTTTCAAGGAAATGAGCGGGATCAAGAACGATTGTCCCATTGGCACAAACTGCATATGGCCAAAACAATCCTTGACACCTCCTAAGGGGTTTTGTGAGGTGCAACCAAGGTTTGACTGCAGGTTGTGTGTGCTTATGTGTAGTGCTAAAGCATTATAGCAAACGCAACAGTTTGTGTTCAATTAGCACTTCAATGTCATCTACGTAATCATTCATTCCTTACACCAACCTACAAAACAAAGTGTCAACAAAGATTCACCCCTTTTTACTCTAAACCTGTACCACCATTTAACACGAGGTAAGTGGACGTACCTCACCTTCTCAAATGCGTTGCCATGAAAACACATTAAATAACACATTAAACAGGCCTAAGTCTTCAAGTCCTTAGCAGAGTTGCCAAGTTATTGTGACCTAACCACTCGTGGAAGAGAGGGTTAGAATTAGGGGTATTGCCAACTTCAGGCCGATGGCCTTCCATTTACTCAGCTCTCCCAAGCCCATACCTCATACGACATCGAGCATTCAAATTTTAAATCAATTAAGCCTATGTAAATTTTGACTAAGGACTCGCTACTAGCTTTTTCAGTCGACTGGAAACCAAGTAAGATATAGGAGAATATCTTATTTTATACAACCAGAGATTCTGTACTCGGGGACTTAATTATTTAATCCTAAGACTAATGCCCTTTTGGTACTTGACTCGATTAACTGTTAACTAACGCCATAGCAACCAAATGATCAGCATAAGATACAAGCCATATGCCATTGGAAAGCTTGAAATCTTGTCTAAAACCTTCATGAGGAACATGTTTTCAAATCTTGAATACATGATTTTATAAGAATTTGGGAATGCATGGAGGTTTGACTGCGAACCAAAATTCCAGAATATTACTGCAATTTTAGGAGGATGTCTAAATATAGCAAACAAACTTCTTATTTTCTAAAAAACAAAAAATTGTCAATACAGATATGAATGTGATCAACATTTTTCATGAAGGACGCATCACTTGATTCTAAACACGGAATTTTCTAAAAATCAAAGAGTATGTGAAGGTCGAACTGGAAATCAAGATTCCAGAAACCAGCACATCGCTTTGAATGGTGTTCGTACCGACTAAATCATCTCAAATTTTTATGAAAATTTTCTATGACCTAGACCTAGATGTGATGAACAAATTCCGTGAAGACAACAGCATCTAAATCGCATCATAAAAATTCATAAAAATTCGACAAAACAGCCAAGTCAGACAGAACTGAACACATTCAGAGTTCAGATTCTAGACCTCAGAACACAATACAATTTTAGCATGCAAACGATGTCATATGATGATGTATGATATATCACGTTGATCACGTCATGAAAATCAGCCATATACATCATCACATCATCAATATCACGCAATCAGTCCAAAAATTGCATTTACACTATCAACATCCACTAATCAGGCCTTAACAGCCATTGATTAACATCATATCCATACATATCCATCTCAAACTACCATTGGGCATTCAGAATGATGATCCTAGCCCCAGCCACTTGTGATATGATCCGAAAATTATCACAAGTGGCATCGCTTCATCATATTAAAAGCTTAAAGAGTATTATCACCTTGATTTTCTTGTTCGTCAAGCTCAAATGAGCTAACCAATGACCTCTAGACTTCAAGGAATGGCCGAGGGTAGCTCCTCAAGAAATGCTTTGGAGAACCAGATAACAAATTGTATCTATCTTCTATATTCAACCCTTTCTCGTCAACGAGCGCCACCAACATCCACTGGAACATGAAACGTACAAAAACATAGATTAAAAGATGTAAGAAAGGGCACGCATCCAATTCAATTCCATTCGGGGGCTGAGATGGCTTTTGAGATGGGATCAAGCTCGAATACTACAGGCATTGGATGGGGAATCTCTTCAGCGACGTTCCCCTAATGTTGGCATTACTAGCCTCAGGAAAATCTATAAGCGTGTCTCTATTGGGAATTGCAACCACAAGACTAGTTTGAATCTCGTTTGCGAATTGGGCAAATTGGGCAGCCTACTCGGTGATTCTATTATCCAGGGCATTAAACCGAGCATTTTGTTCCACGGTATTCATCCTTGTAGCTATAGAACGGATCCGATTAGGTGAATGTCTTGACGCCGTATTGAAAGTATTTGGTCGAAAGAATCAACATGAATAACAGTCTTAAGCAAATTAGTACAATCCTTTGCAAAACACCGTCTAATATAATGAAGGAAAGGCTAGAAAATTTTCCATAAGTTTAGCCTTTATGGAAAAAGATTCTTGCCTAGGTCTTCATTATAAGAGAGTGTATTATTTCAAAGGAGAGATCCATGGCAGTTGTTGTACAATTTGATATCTCGGGGAAGTTAGTAAATGACGTCCATTAATAAAGCATCCCCGAATACTAGGCCTAAATCTAATGGGGGCACATCTATCCATGGCAAGGCTGCTTGTCCAATGAGACGGAGCTTATGGCCGACTTGATCATCCAATTCTTGTCTAGATGGCCCTTCTTCTCCTTGGCCATCAAGGTGGTTGGGTTCTTTGGGGTCATATGGAACGTCGACCTCGCAAATTGGATAGTCCGGCCAGTGTATATACTCATCGGTTGCACGGTGAATCTTCATCTCCCCTTCCAAACTGGTAGGTTGTATGATGATTTGTTGTAAGTACTACCCCCAAGCACTCTTAATGCAGTCAAGCTCCTTTTGTAATTTAACTACTTGCTCCTCTTGTCGATCTCCACGAGGGATGTCGAATTTGAGTAGCCCCAATTTATGGGGTAACCGCATCTTTTGAAGGGCGCCATACTATTGGACTATCCTTAGATGGTAATATGAAGTCTCCCAAAAAATCCTAGTAACCAGATAGGATCATCCACTTCATAAGTAAGGCGTGCCTCAAGGAATATGGTCTATTCTAACCACCACTAGATTTGTTCTAGAAAGATGCTTGAGGTAATGCATCCATGGGCGAAAGGGCTATTTAGGTATGCAACCCTGCCTTGAAATGAATTTCTTGAGTGGGCGAGTATATTGGGTCACTATGAATATGCGCATGAGAGGGCCCAAGTTTTTGAGGTGAGATACAAACCACACGTACAAAAGACCGATAGGTGTATGGAGGATCCTTTTTTTCTTAATCTTGAATCAGTTAAGTGAAAAAAATAAATAAATAATTCTCAACTAAAATCATGTCAGTAAAATTCCATTTGATGCACACCTGTTTGACTATCTGAACCAACAAAGGGTTTAAAGCCAACCTTGAAGTGGGAAATATAACAAAATCGAAGAATGCTAGAATGAATGCTTTAGTGGATTGGGAACTTGATTCTCAAGGAAGGTTTGAAAATTGTCAATCAAAAATGATAAAGGGCAAAGGTAGGCATTACTTTTCAAAACTTTTCAATTTCGACCCTATTGATTCTTAAAAAATCCACTAAGGTGTTTTGAACCTATTAATGGTTCAACCAATCTAGTAAGGGAGTGTATACCAATGGCAGCTTCGTATTCCTCATAAGTTTGGGCTAATTCATATCGACCGAAAATGAATATTGAAGTTTCAAGATTCCAGAAATGCACTAGGGCTTGGATCATGCTGACTTGATATTCGATCTTGAAAAACATCATGAGGTTGCCTGGCCTTTCTTGCACGTACTCCTGAAATTGTGGGATCATCCTATGGAACATGCTCGAAGAACCTAATCGGGGATGGGGATAATTTGAATATTTGACCTTCCCATCATATCTAGACTAGTAGAGAATGCTTTGATTAATTACCATGGATTATGAAAAATAAATTGCACTAATGGAAAAGAATAAGAATTGCAAGAACTTATAAATGGAAGAAATATACTTATAGTGGGTTAGTGAGGCAGAGTTTCAATCACATACACATGCGCATGACTTTGTGAGGTTTTGATGCCTAAATGGATAGGGTGTGCTATAGGCTCAAGGCTCCCATTTCAATGAAATAGTAAGCCTTCCCCAATATCGCAAACTATGGGTGGGTATGACCTATTTCTTTCGAGGAAATAAGTGAGATCAAGAATAATTGTTCCATTGGCGCAGACAGCATATGGTCCAAACAATCCTAATCCTCAATAGCTCTTAAGGGTTTCGTGGGATGCAGCCAGGGTTTAACTATATCTTGTGTGTAATAGGTGTAGTGCTAAAGCAATGCGTAAAGCAGGCACTACAATCTATATCTAAACAACATTTCAACGTCATCCACGTAATCATTCATTCCTTATACCAACCTACAAAACAAAGTATCAACAAAGATACCCCTTATTGATCCCAATTGCAAAAACATTTAATACTCATGTTAGGGACGTACTTGCTATCATTGCTACCAAATAAAATCACTTTTAAACAAGATAAATTTCGGTTTAAGTCCTCTAAAGTTTTAAACCAAGTCTCCAGCAGAGTCGCCAAGCTATCACGACCTACCCCTTGGTATGGAGGAGATTAGGTTTAGGGGTATTGCTTAAAAAATGAGCCTATGGCCCATCATTTAGACGCGGGCTCTCCTAAGCCCATACCTCACACGATAGTGATTATTCAAATTGACGGTATGAAATTTTTTTAAAATAAATCGCCACTAGCTTATTAGAGTCGGTTAGAAACCAAGTGAAGTGTAGGAGCATACTTCATTTCCTACACAACCGGAGAATCGAGGGTCGATAACTTAATTACACTAATTAACTAAGCCCAATCCAAGCAAATCAAGCTCGACCCAAAGCTAAATTAACAAGCCCAAACTTACTAATTTAGCTTAGAATCTAACCCAAAAAGAAATCTAAGCCTTTGAGTAATAGCCTACCTAAACTCACTTCCTTGCCCCTCTCTACTCTCTGCGATATCTTCAATTGGCCACCCCTCCTTTCCAGCAAACACAACAACAGGAGTAAGGCAAGATCAACCTTAAACCATTGAAAGCTAAAACCTTTTCAACGACGTAAATCAGGCCTACTCTATCTTGAACCGGGAATGGCTTTAGTTCAACACTCGCCACCTCCGATCGCTAGACCAACAATTAGCCATTATCATCGACCGTAAATCATCCATAACAGCCACCAGCTCGCTTCATTGCTCTCTGGACTCATAGCTAAAGATGATCTACCCAGATCAACGGGAATATTCCCTCAACAAAAGCCATCATTGGAAACACGAAATGCAAAGCACAAGAACATAGTAATGAAGCAACACTAGGGGCACTCAAAATCTCATAACACAACGTCATGAAACTAAGGAAAAATGAACAAACCAAAGGTGCCCGTAGGGATTTAAGCGTGTGCAAAGGGTTCAATGGACAAATTTTAGGAAAGTTCCTCTCAAACACTCTTGGGACTTCACTGAGGCATTTTGACAAACAGTTGGTGGACGTCGATCAAGAGAGGCTATAGATTCATTCAAGACACGATTTCGAGTGCAAATCAATACACGGTGCACAGGCAACGCTCGAGGCCAACTCAGAGACGAATTATTTGCATTCAACATGAGCGAAAACAGAAAATAAAAAGTCCTGGTCCCGGTTGAGCCGAGGCCGGGTAAGACAATGCATCAAACTGGGAAGAAGGGAGCACGAGCTTGGTCGCCGAAGGTGGCCCTACCCGGGTCGGCGGCAGCAAATAGGAGGCGAACTCCTTGCACGCCTCCGAACCAAGATCCTCGGGGAAAACGGCCCGAATCGTGCAAAATCAGAAGAAGGAATGTAACCTACCGGAGACTTGGTGCGGGGAGAGAGGAAGCTGCGGGCTCAAGAACGCGGCTGGGAGTCGTCGAACGGGATTCGGATGCGGCCGGACCGCCGGAGGCCTCCTCGTCCTGGGGCTCTCTCTATTCTCTTCCATTCCCGAAGACCAACCCCCCTCTCTGCTCTCAGGTTTTAGCCAAGCGTTCCCCCCTGGCCGAACGCTCTCTCCCCTCTGTCCACCCCTAGCTCGAGCATCCTCCCTTCATGCCTCGCTGATCGAATCTTTCCGTTATGCCTCTCGCCCATTCGCCCACCTCTCTCCTGACGACATCACATCATTCCTCTGTTTGCTCACGTCACTGTGGTGGCGTCAGCTTGGCGCATGTCCAAGACGCGAGTGCGTCTCGCTCGCGCGCAGAGGGGAAAGGGAAGGGCTGGGGGCTGGGCTTTCTTTTCTCTCTTTTTGGGCTCAGATTCTGGGGCTTAAGGAAATAAAGAATAACGGGCTAAGCATAAACAAACGAAAAGAAAACGGACTAAGGGAGAGAAGGCTGAAACTTACGTAAGTGGGCCGAACATGCCGGCCCACACGATTTTATTCGTCATTTTTTCTCTTTTTTTCTTTTGATTTTTTTTATCGTTTTATAAATTTTTATATTTTTGCAAAATAAATGATGTCGCGACCTAACCTCGAGTGAACCACCAAAATTTGCTAATGGATTATTAAGTTTAAACTTACATTTCGGCTTTCCTAAACTCATATCAATTTGCAATTTAGGTTCAAGTTTTTAGCATGTAAATGAATTTTATTTAGGAGTTGTCACTAACCACTTTATGATAGGTCGAATAGACACCTAACAAACCAAAAAATTAGGGTATAGGTACTTGGTTGCACTAGACTTCCAACTTCTTTAATGATCTTTCGGTACCATTCATTTTCATGAAAAAATGATTATTAGGCAACTTAAATTCATTTTATTTTCCCTAAAATGTGAAGTGACCATACATGTGCTCAATCCACCAATTTAACGCCCAATAAAATAATGAATTGCAAATAGCCATACATATGACTTTTAATTAGCATGCCGTCACTCAATCTTATAGGATTTTCTCCTATTTAATGAAATCAATGATGTACAAAAATGTATCTATACTAACATGACATGCAACGTGCAATCTAATATGCAAACTATATGTGATCCGACGGTACTTATGTGACCTAATCTAATGACACGAAAATATTAATGCAACTATCCTAATATGTCACATGTTTAAATGATCATGATGACTAAATGATGTGCAATGAATGAACTAATCTTACATGACACGTGCATGATTTTTTTTTGTGTTTTCTCTTTAATTAAAATTCGAAATTAAATATGCATAATATTTAAACGTGCAAATTATCCTAGAAAAGAATATCCAAATTATTATTAAAATATTTTTTTTGGTATTCTAGTAAATTCGGAATTATAAAATAACCAAAAAAACATGCAATCTATCCTTAAAAAATTACTTTAATTATATCTAATCTTTTTGATTTTTTTAGAAATAAAATTAAATAAAAAATGAATAAAAAAATCCACAATGAACAGTCATCAAATCACACGAGATATTGTTGATGTCCATCTAATTTTGGAAATAAATTAATGAGTCATATTTTGCACATGAGATCAAATTAGCCAATTTTTATGAAATTGCGAATCATATCTCGAGCGTGAAATTGGATTGACGATTCTTACGTGCAATTGCAAGCCGTATCTCTGGTGTGAGATCAAATTGACGATTATTACACATTAGGAAATTAGAGAAAATAATCCCTAATTTAAAAAAGCCACTTGATATTTTGGATAGGATATCAACAATATGTTCGAATTCAATCCACATTAGAATATTTCAAAGAATGGCAACAAAATATGTGGAAATTGAATTAACCAAAATTCTTACCTAGCTCTCAATGCCACTCCGATATATTTCCAAAGTTGGACTTGTCGGACGGCTCGCGATGGTGGGTGCTTGGCGACCAACAGTCCTAGGCCCAACTAGCGGTGACTTGGCTTGGACAGCGGCTGAGATGGTGGACTTACGGCGATGGCTCGACGGACGACCTCGCGGCTTATAGCTAGGTGGTGAGGGTCGTTGGAGTGGGTAATGGCTTGCGACACTTACTCAGTGATCTGGACAGGAACGATGGCCGAACGCCTTCTCAGTACTTACGTGACGGAGAAAGCAGGTCAGGAAGTCTTGGGGTGCGTTTGGTTTGGCGATTTGGAAGCCCGTTGGGAAAATGTAAAGCGGTTTAGCCTAAAGGGCTTTGGAGAGAATGCAAAGACTGTTTGGTAAATTCTGCTTTGAAAAGCAACTTTGAGATAAATGCTGTTTGGTAAAAAAACACATTTAGAAAGCCCATTTGAGTGATTAATATTAGCTTTTTAGTTTTTATATGTTTAAAATTGACAAAAATAATGCATGCAACTTCTTTTAATTTAAATTTTGACGACAATGCTAAAAAATATCAAATGGAAAAAATTCACATCAAAGTGGTCTCTTTCTTAATTTTTTTTTTAAAAAAAAAACCTTTATTATAATAAATGGAATAACATCTGCCCCGAGGAAATAAATTTATTATCCTTTAAAATTACAAACATCCTTAAATATTTCCTAAACTTAGAGCCATTTGATCAAGCTAGAATACTATGTACAACAAACCTTGATACAACACAGTTTCTCAAATATCTATTCTTTGTTTACATGCAAAGCGTACATAAAAGTTCAAATGCTCCTGTCATAGATAGAATTAAAGGTCATTGTAGCACATAAACTACCATGTCTTTTGACCACAAAGATGATCTGTCTGGCCTGCTTGACTCCCCAGATGAAGTGGAGGATGAATCCTTTGAGTGACCTCTCATACCTTCATCAGCAATTAGATCCATGAATTTTGAAAGTGACAAGGTGTCGATATTTCACCGTCATTAACCTCAGCTAAGCTCATTAGCATCTTCACGACAGTCAACATGGATGTTTGAAGCCCTGGTATACCATGTGTTCAAAGAAGACCAATCTTCATGAATAGGCATGCCTCTTACCTATGATGTTCCCCATCCAGAGATGTACCACTAAGATCATTAGCTCCCCTTTCTTGTGCAACTTCCATGCCCATAACACATTGTACATGTAGATCAAGAGATACACGCATTTGCAGCATCACAACTCAACTTCTAAGCCAACAAGAGCAAGAAAGTCTCCAAACCCCAAGCCTATCTGTCCACATAATCCCCCGTTAAACACAGAACCGATTTTCACAAGAAAGACCCTCCTTAACAGGAACAAAACATTGTGAAGTTGCCCATGAGCATCCAGGTTGCATAACATAACACAAAATTGACATGATTTCTTTATACCCATTCATTGCCCACTCATTCTAGCAAGTATCAGCTATATGAATAAACATCCATGTTGCAAAACAGAACACAAAAAACCAGTGCATAACTCGTAACTGGCACGTATGACTTTGATAGCAAAAAATTTGTTGCAACATAATACAAACTGGGATGCTAGATTAAGCATACATATAGCACCAAATAAGGAGCAGATCAGGGCATCAACAAATTTGGGCAGCATGAGTTAAAGAACCTACTGTAAACAGGTGAATGAACACCCCAAAGCAGGAATGGGATTATGATGGATAGCAATTAAATGAAGTTCCATAAGGTCATTCCGCATCCACGCATCACTCAATGCACTCACCCCTCCAGTCAAACTCTCCAAGAACTCAATCATCTTCTCGATCGAGAGCCCCCGAGACTTGGCATTCTCGCCTGGTGGGGATATCAAACAGAACAAAGAGAGAGAGACAACAGTCAGCAAGAAATGCCGCGGCGACATCAACCCCAGCGACGACCCCGACCCCGATCCCGACGACGCCGTTGACGAGACCGACGCACGCGTCGGATCCTCGACGCCGGCGTGGCCCGGATCCTCCGCGGTGCCATACGCGAGCGCGAGGTGGAAGCTCTTGGAAGCTCTTGGACGTCCGGTTCCATCCCACCCAAGACATTCCCGATCGGGGATCCGCCGACCTCGCGCGCCGCTCACCGGCCTCTCGGTCGATCGATCGCGGCGGTCGTCTTCGTTGGCGACGGTGACACTGACCGGCGGCGGCGGATCGGAGGATGACAGTCGAGCTCGCAGTGAGAGCGATGGGGAAGGGTGCAGAGCGTGGGGGAGGGTGGAGAGAGAAGGCGATCTGGGGTTTTAGTTTCGAGATGGGTAAAATTGGTTTTTCAGTAAAGTTTTGAGGGTAAAATAAGTAATGTACTAATTTTCATTAAATGAACTCTTCAAGCATTCCGAAAATGCTAAAATGCTCAAGCGCTGGTCTCCATCGTGGCGAGCTCAAAGATTCCCGACGTAGACTTTCACTGGCCTCGAGAGTGGTTGCCAAACACCCCTATTTAGGGTGAAAGGGTTTTGGGGCTTGGATGGGCTTTCTAAATGCCCATACAAACGCACCCTTGGTCCCCAACCAAAATGGCAGAATTAAGTATATTCCCCACCACTTGGCCTTCTTTTGTTTATCCTCTATATGAACGAGCCGGAAGTACATTCCCCACCACCCGGCTACCTGCAAAGACAAATTCAAGTATCGCTGAGTTAACCCACGCAAGATGAGTGCCCGTCAGTGTTGAATCTTGTCGGGAGTCGCGATTAGAACAACAAAACTGGGACAGAGGCATCGTCGAGAACCGTGGCACGACGCGGTGCAAGTGCAAGCGACGGTGAAGCGACAACCAGCAAGGGAAATCAGTTCAACGGCCTCGTCGTCGGTGACTCGGTGGGACATAGTCCAGCAGAGCAGCAGCAGCAGCAGCAGATAGTCGTCGCTGAAGAGCGCGGCAAGGTCGTGGCGGCCAGGACCCAGAAGCAGCTGCGTCTTTGTGGGTGCAGAGAACTTCACAGCCAGCGACACAACAGATTCGTCAAAATGGGCTGGAAATCAAAGCAGCAAGTCGTCACTGAACAAGGGGAGCGGCAGTGTGAGACCCGCAGCGGAGGGCTTAGGCGTCGGGGTTGGGGCGCAGCGAGCGGATGAAAGCAAGGTCACGGCCGTGATGGGCTCGGCCGCGACACGCTCTTCTCTCTCTCTCCCCTCTGTATGATGGCTATGTATTCTATTGCGTGGCCTCCTCTCTCTATTTTATCCGAGGTCATCCTTTTATAGATGGGACGACCTAAACTATAAAGGAAATAAAGCAGTTATCCTCTTTTGGACGCTTAGGGTGCGCATGGATTTATTTACGTGCTTTTTTTGTTCCGGGAACGAAAAAAAAAAAAGTGTTTCGTTCGGGAACAATTTTTGAACAAAAGAACGCGTTTGGTAACGTTTGATCGGGAATAAAAAATGAACGAAACACGTTTGGTTAAATTTTATTATTTTTTTGTTTCTTTTAATTTTTTAAACATTTTTTATTATTTTTATTTTTTCCTTTCTTTTTATTTTTCTTTTTTCCGGCCGGTCACCGCTCTCTCCGGCGACCGCCCGGACGGGGCTGACGGCCTCGCCCGGCCACGGCGAGGCTCGCCGGCCCACGGCGAGGCCGAGCACGGCCGTGGTCGGGCGAGGCTCGGCCTCGCCTTGGCCGGGCGAGCTCGGGCTCGCCCAGATCCGCGAGGCCGAGCGTCGCCGGCCCCCGGCGAGGCTCGGGCTCGCCGGATCCGGGCGAGCTCGAGCTCGCCCGGCCCATGGCGAGGCCGAGCCTCGCCGGATCGGGCGAGCCCGAGCTCGCCCGGCCAAGGCGAGGCTCGGCCTCGCCGCGGGCCACGCCGAGCCTCGCCTTGGCCGGGCGAGCTCGGGCTCGCCCCATTCGGCGAGCCCGAGCCTCGCCATGGCGGGCGAGCTCGAGCTCGCCAGATCCGGCGAGCCCGAGCCTCGCCGGGGCGGCGGACGCTCGGCCTCGCCCGCGGCGACGCCGAGCCTCGCCGGGGCCGGCGGACGCTCGGCCTCACCGGATCGGGCGAGGCCGAGCCTCGACGGCCGGTCGCCGGCCATGGCCGAGGCCGGCGACCGGCCAAAGAAAAAGAAGAAAAAAATAAGAAAAGAAGAAGAGAAGAAGAAGAGAGAGAAGAGTCGTTTTTGTTTCTTCCGAGAAGTGTTTTTACGGAGAAACAACTTTTTTTGTTTCTTTTTTCTGTTCCTATTTCGTTCAGGAACAAAAAAAAAAAGGAACAAAAACGCAACCAAACGCGTTTCGTTTTTTTTTTGTTCGGGCACACTTTCCGTACATAAAGTGTGCCGGAAACACTTTTTTGGAGTGTTTCCATGCACGCCCTTAATATCATATTTTGTCCTTTTCCTTCTTGCACACTCCTATGGACGCGTGAAGTCCTCTTTGACAATATGCTTTCTTGTCGTAAGACAAGAAATATATTATTCAAAATATTGAAAGATACAAACAGATCTTCCTTCTTTGTGAATAGCAAATACAGTCGAGTGATATATTGCTCAAATAGTGAGATCGGATATATATCCACATGTGAGACCTTTTCTCGCCCTTTTTTTCCTTTAGATCTTGCTGTGAATGAAGATATGCATAATATTTCTTTTGGTCTTTGTTCCGATTGTGAATTTTCGCTCCAAATATTTGACAAAAGATATTTATTCGCTTTTGCTTTATTTCTTGTTTTAAACAAAGATATATCGCACCGAAGAATCAAATATCCCATGTCTGTTAAGCTCAAAACCATTTATTTGAGTCCATTCACCATCGTCGGTCCAATGCGAATGCAATAATAAAAAATAAATAAATGCACCTAAAATTATATGTTATGCAATTAATATATTTGTTTATGGCTTAAAAATTAATATATGATTCTTTATGTAATAAATGAATAATCGGGTTGTCAAAATTTAGGTGTCAAGAAATGGATATTTAAAACATTGACAAAATTCGGGTGTCAATAGCTGCTCTTATTTGGAATAGAGCTTGAAGAGGTTTCTCTCAAAAATTAGGTGAAACTTCAAATTTTTGCATACGGGTAATGAAAACGCACTTTATTTATTTACCACAAATATTTTTTTTTGTTTCGTTTTTTTTTTTTTTTGGTTGCACCATTATGGCAACAGTTTTCGACTAGAAATGGAACTCTCGCTATGTAAAAACGGGTTTTGACTAAAATGAAGAATTTCACTATGTAAAAACAAGTTTCGACCGAAAATACATTATTTAAGGAAAACCTATAAACCCTTTGAAATTGCATGGTTTAAGATTGACTTACGAATCCTTTGAAATTGCATGATCTAAGATTGATCCAACCCTTTGAAATTGCATGATTTCACAAGGGAAACTAGTCATTCGAGAATATTCTGAAATGACCACTGCACATCCAACAGAATCCATTACAACAAATGTTCTAGTAACGAAAGCATACTGAACGAGATCAAATTGAGCAAATATTATTAGAGACAATATTAAAAGGGTATCAATAATGTTGTAGCATTATTTACATGAGCAAATTAAGCTAGTCCCAATCACTTGAAAAATATTTGACATAATTTGGTATCACAAAATTGTCATCAAGTTTGGAAGATATCATCAATCATCAAATTCCTTTAGGCATAAAATCCTTATCAAAGCGACCTTGACTTATGAAAATGGTTTATTAAGTATGCCAAGCAAAAGCTCCTAATCAAAAAGGATTTCTCACATATTCTTGAGAAAAAAAGCTATTTGATCTCATCCATTAATGTGGGAAGTATAGCTAATCACTCAAAATACCTCACACTTCTAGTGCCGAAAGCTTTGAGAATCATTCGCAATAATTACACATTGACCAATCTAAAAGGTCTTTCAACGGGACCATAATGCATCAGCTTTACAAGTCAAAAACTTTAAGATGAGATAAGACAACTTGGCCCCCACTTCTTCGAGCAGCAACTTATTTGAGAAATCATTATTTCCACTTGAACGATCCCAATCTAAAGAGACTTTGGAATAAGAGGGTTCTAATGTTGGTTTAGTTAAAGGCTCAAAAGGCTTAGAATATTTTCAAAGAGGGATTGGAGAGTTGGTGATCATTCTGGCATTATTACCGCCTCATCCAATTTTTGGGAAGCACTCAACTTTTGAAATCTAATTTGTCTCGAAAGTCTTTTGACTACTCGTGTCAACATGAGAGCTTTGCTCTTTTCTCTAATGGCTTTCCCATTTCTTTCAATGCAAGCATTTTGTCTTTGATGAGTTTTCGCTCTTTTTTTTTTTTTTTTAATATGGGCATTAGTCTTGCTTTTATCAGGCACATTACTTTTTCATGCCCTTAATTCTCCTTGGACTTTTGCTATTTTAAGTTTTTTGAGCTCTTAAGACTTTCAAGATGCTCTCTTCTTTTTATGCAAACACAAATTATATTGGTAAATCATGTGTCTTGCCCTACTGTGGGGAGAAAATCATTACTCAAGCTTCAAAAATGAATATTTAGGCTCAACTTGGTTTAAGTAAAGGGTATCGGTGTTTAGGTAGAGAAATAAATGCTCTTCGGGATGTTTTGAGCTTCCATAAGAATTCATCTGAAGTTACCACAAAAAGATTAATGCAGTAAGAGCAAATTAGTCTTTTTCATCCTTTTTCTCCAAATAATGCCAACCAAAATCCTCCATAATTGTCCCATTGCAAGGTGGTTCTTAACAAGGGTATTTTGTGATTTCTCCACATTTAAAGGCTCCAATGGGCTAATTACGGTCGCCTGTGGTGTGTGTGGTGTGTAAGATAGTGGAAAGAAATGCCCTTTTTTTTTTTTTTTTTTTTTTCATTTTGATCTGTTTACCATTTGCAAATGAATCCCTTCTCTTTAAACGACACAACTTTTCTTTTTTCGCTCAACTCTTAAAAGTGTTTATAGGATGTGCTCAGGAATAGTTTGCCTTTCCTCATTCGAAGCATTCTTTGCTCGGTATAATTAACATCTCAATTCCATTTGGTCGAAATCATTTGAGTAGATTTATTTCCCTAGGGAATTTTGATTCAAAATGAATGATCTGCTAAGTTGAGAAACAATTCTTAAAAAAAAAAAAAAAAAAAAATTCACACTCAGCGATTTTTTTTTTTTTTTTTGCGAAAAATAACACCTACCTTCGATGTGGCAGATAAGTGACCTTGACAACATGTTAAATAAACTTACCCTAGGGGATAACAATCGAAAACGATGCAAAGTTGCCCCTCCGTTCACCTTTGTTTCTTTCACATGGATATCTCTCTTTTCTTGATATTGCTCAACTAGATGTTCAGTGATTCCTTTGAAAATTCATTTAGGGCCTGTTTGTTTATTTTTGTTTTTGTTCCCCGAAACAAAAATTTATGTTCTTTTGTTCCGGGGAACAAAAAATGAACAGAAACAAGCCAGTAAAACTTTTGTTCCCAAGAACAAAAAATCTATTTTTTTTTTCGAGAATAGATTTGGAACGAAACAAGAAATAGGCCTCGCTCGATCTAGCGAGATCGAGCCCCGCCGACGCCGGGCGAGCTTGAGTCTCGCCAAGTTATTTTTGTTTCCGGGAACAATTCCGAGAAACAATTTTTCTCTCTCCTCTTTTTTTCTTCTATTTATTTTATTCTTCTTTTCTTCATCATCATCTTCTTCTTCCTTTTGCCGGTCACCGGCCAGACAAAGGCCAGTGACCTCGTCGGAGCATTGCCAGCCCCCGGAGACACTGAGCACAACGAGGCTCGGCCTCGCTGGCCGGCACTAGGCTCGACCTCTCACCGGCTAGGGTGAGGCCGACCTCACGCCGCTCGAATGAGGTCAAGCCTCGCTAGTGGCCTCGGTGGCCAAGCAAGCCTCGCGAGGCCATCGGCAAGGCTCGACCTCGCCCAAGCGGCGCAAGGTCGGCCTTGCCGGCGCCGCGAGGCTCACCCGGCCACCGAGGCCACCAAAGCAAGGCTCCACCTCACTAAATCGGACTCGCCCAAATGGGCGAGGCCGAGCCTCGCGATGGTGGCTAGCGACCGGCACAAAGAGAAAGAAGGAAAAAAAAAAAAAAAAAAGAAAAAACAAAGAAGAAAAAAAGGAAAAATATAATAAAATATTAAAAAAACTAAAAGAAATAACAAAATTATACAAGTTTACCAAATGTATTTCTATTACTGGAGTATAATTTTTTTATAGTTATCAAGCGTGTTCTTATACTCAGAAATTATTTTCGGGAATAGAAAAAAAAAACTATTTCCGTTCAAAAATTGTTTTTCGAAACATAAACGTTATCAAACGCACCCTTAGCATCTGCAAGTTAATAACATGTATATATGTGTGCATGATGTGCACGATTTGCATGATATGAACTATACGAATGATCTAAATGGTTATATATATCTCTAGTAAATAGACCCATGTCAATATCTTGCTATGCTTATACAACCTGCACTATTGGCCATCTTGACAGATACTGTCACATCAAAGTGCTCTGCTAACAGAGTGAGCAACGATGATTATTAGGCTCATACTTCCCGGTGCAGAATCAACAAAAGATCTCTACAAATATTTCGGGCCTTGCATGTTGCTAACATACACCAGCGACGTCTAAGAGCTATTGTGAACTTTGAATTGTGCAAACATTGTCTCATTGTGTATGTCGGTATTGCTCCCGCCATAGCAGTCATGGTGCATGCCTTTACACGCAAATTAAAGAGCTCCTCCATTATTATGTCATCTCTTTCGGCATTTGACAAATCTCTGGAGTCATTTCTGCCAGCTGCTATATAAGTTTTCGGCAACACCTTGGAGGTAATCACCTTGACACCCCCTTCATAAAAATGAAGAAGTGGAACAGAAAAAAAATAAAAATAAAAATAATCAGTTATCCGTGCCAAAATCAACATGAGAAGCTGAAGATTTAAAATCGCCCTCCTGAGTCTGGCCCATGTGAAAGCTGCAACGGCCCAAGTGAGCCGATGCCGATATCTCATTGCCTCCCTGAACCAACCAAAAACATAGGATTACAACTCCAGACTTACCGGTCCAAAACACTTACACAAGTTCACAGACACTTTGTCCACGACAGATTCAGAAAATTTCCTCGCATGGAAGTCTGGAAGAGGATGGTTTCTGACGTGCACTAACACGGCCTCTCTCGTTCTTTGACAAAAAGGCCAACACTTTGTTGGTAACTTGATAAGTTACGGCCGACACTTTGTTGGTAACGTGATAAGTTACAGAGCCATAAATTTTGAATTCTCTATTATTCACGAGTTGCAAGCTATTCTAAATGCAGAATTAGTATGCTCATGCTGCTATACTAGCAAGACTGCTCATTCCCGACCATTGCCAAGGGCATCTCTTTACAAACTATTCTGAGTTCCAGGTTAGGAGAATGTATATCGGTGATATACTGCTTCAATAATGATCTGTTGTGACATTGACTCACATATCTTGATGTTCACAATTGTTAAATAATACGAAGAAATCAGCACACTTGATATCATCATTGCAGGAGATACTTCTTTATAATATTTGATGGAATCATGCTTACGTCAATCTTGACGACACTACCACATATTAATCAATTGTCTAGATCTAATCGAGGGATTAACTGAAAGTGTTGATCATCATAGAAAGAGAGATAATTTAGCGAAAAAACTAGCTGATCCTATAGAAAGTCAAAAAAAAAAAAAAAAAAGAGTCGGTGCATACCTTGATTATCCTCAACACATCTTTGCCAACCAGAAAAATTCCCTAACAATTAATATTTGATTCAGATAGATATTGACACTAACCCCCGAATAAACAACATTTTTATTAAAACCACAGAAGAATTATCTGTAAGATGGCAGGAACTAGAATGATGAAGTAGAGTGTGGCTTTCGGAAAGAGAAATATATCAAGCGGTATGATCGCATTGACAGCTCCACTAGCCCCCTACAAGGATATCACAAGCGAGACAAAACTCAAGTGTTCAACATGCCAGTTGAATTACAGAAAAGTTGCAGGTTTAGAGGCTTTCCCTAAACTGAGCCCAGGATCTTATGGAAAATAATATCTCACACTTGCAGCACCAAGAAGTATGCTTTACTTCTGATCATGTATGCGAGCATTATTTCAGATTATAGATAATGCACCTCGACATGTGTGGAATATAAGAAGCGCTATTTCATGTTTGGGACTGTTAACCGCAATACCTATCTCAGAGTAAAGCACAACTTTTCTAGACCGATTCACATTGTCGACATACTCACATTCGAAGACTTTGAAAAAACTTGGGAAAATTCCAAAAGGGACTGAACTGCCATATTTTTCTCAAATAAGAATTCGAAGTAGATTTTGTTTTAAATAAAAATTTGAAGTGATTTTAGTTGTTTTGAATAAAGTAGAAGTGGTTTTAATTGTTTCAGATAAGGACCCAACCTCACGGTCACTCGCTGACTAAATTTTCCAACCAATCAAGGGTATTTTCGTCATTTGGCATTCCCACCCTTCTTCCTTTTTTCTTACTCTTTTTTTTTTCTTCTGATTCTTCTTCTCTCTCTTCGTTGGTCGCCCAGTTCTCGCTGGCCGTGGGCAAGGCCACCCTCTCCATATTGATCTCACCTAGGGCCGCGAGGGCCAACCTTAAAAAAAAAAGGAAAAAGGGAAAAATGACAAATCACAAAAAATACCCTTGACCGTTGGAAAGTTAGGTCCTTATTTGCAACAAACATAACCACTCGCACTTTAATGAAACAAACATAATTACTTTAGTCCTCATTTGAAACAACATCCATTTTAAAGACCTTATTCGAGAAAGTAATGGCACTTTAGGTCATTATTTGAAGTAATGTCCACTTCAAGTCTTTATTTGAGAGAAAGATGGCACTTCAGGTCCCTTTTTAGAATTTTCCCAGAAAACTTAAGAGTGGACGGGATGTGACTGGTGGATTTACATAAATTACTGTTGATCTCTATATTAGTTTCTCTATTTACACATACGAATCCTGGCATTCTTGAAGGGTCTGTGCTGAACATTCCTTGACCCTGCAAAGTTTGAGGAAATCAAAATTTGCATTAACTACAAGTCCACAAAATAATTCTGCACATATTTCCATAAATTCAGTTTACATTCGACGGTGAATGCATGAAAAAATGGTGCACCAAATATAATATTGAACCATCAAAAGCCCCAGCCATATACAACTTCAACAAGAATTCCGGTCTGAAATTTCTCCCAATCTAACCATACAACCATTAGAAAGGTACATACTTAATTAGAGAAAAGTAAAAACACGAGATATTATCCATCAAATAGAAAAATCAAACAGCAAAAGTAAGGCATCTACTAATGCTGAGGCACAGCCCAGAAACGGTACAATTCTACCTACCACATTTCAGAAAAAGGTACCCATCGTAACCACAAACAGAAGAAAAAGAAATCTCTATAGGCCTCTCTCTCTATCTCTCTCTCTCCCTCCCTTCCTCCCTCCCTCCAGAAAACTTACCATCCTTCCACGAAAATTGCATAGAAGTTACAGTCTTTCTATCGTGAAAGCTTTAGAATGAATATAAGCAGTTCTCCAAATCTAAATTAACGTGAGCATCGAATAGTCAGAAAAAAATAAAACTTCTAAGAAAAAATGGCATCTTACTTGAAATGAAATAAGAAGATGAAAAGGTGTTAAGTCATAAATTGTACCTGAAAAAGTATAGTCCTATCATGTTGTAGATTAAATGCTCCATAGTTGTATGGCTGAAAGCAGAACTTATCATCGTGTGCGGACGACGCTCTTAACACTGTCAAAGGAAATCTGCACCGAAGAATCACAGATTAAGTTGGATTGAGAAATATAAATTTATAATTTAGATCAGCACCTTCAGCTTCAGTTTCATTGGAGACCTTTAATTCTAGGACAGAGATCTTATAGTGAAGTTTTTAATCATAAACTTGTAATCAGCAATCTGCCATAGCATAAAAACAGCAACATTTGTAATTATCAGCCCCAGAACCACATTGTCGACTGTTAGCCTTCTAAACCATGATTTCCTGCAGAGGGGAAGACAAAAACACCTTGGAAAATTATGCTTTAGTTACATGAACCTACAATCAAGTGAACTTGAATTATAACAATATGTTTCCACTAGATGGTTGAAACTGCAAATCCTAACCCAGGAAAGTCAATGAACTCTCAGTTGTACATAGTAGAAGCTTGTCATCCATTGTTATGTCAGCTCTTTCAGCATTTGATGAATCTGCCATGCCATTTTTGCAGGCTGCCATATAAGTTTTCAGCAACACCTTGGAGGCAATCACCTTGACCAACCATTTCATAAAATTGAAGAAGCACAATGGGAAAAAAATTCAGTTACGCGAGCCGAAATCAACATGAGTAGTAGAAGATTTAAAACCGCCCTTTCTCGAGTTGGGCCCATTTGATTGCTGCAACTGCAGCTCCTCCTAATTGAGCTGATCCTGATATCTTACTGTCTCCCTGCACCAACCAATAATATATGATTACAACTCCAGACTCCTTGGTCCAAAACAATTATGCCAGCTTATTGGTAGTTTGTACACAACAGATTCAGAAAATTTCCACGGATTACAGAAGACAGTTTCCAACGCTCATGCACCAACACGGCCTCTCTTTTTCTTTGACAGAAAGACCAGCACTTTGTTGGCAACTTAACAAGCTACATAGCCATGATTTGTGATTTCTATTATTCAAAAGCACGATTCACAAGTTGCAAGCAATTTTAAAACGGTACAATTCTACCACTCTCTCTCTCTCTCTCTCTCTCTCCTCCCTCTCTCCCTCCCTCCCTTCCTTCCATGAAAAATGCATAAAAGTTACAATCTTTCTATTGTTAAAGCTTCATAATGAATACAAGCAGTTGTCCAAATCCAAATAAACACGAGCATTAAAAAGCTAGAGAACATAAAGCATATAAGGGAAGAAGGCATCTTTTCTTAAAGGAATCGAGTCATACATTGTACCCAAAAAAGAAAAGTCCAATCATGTTGTAGATTATATATGCTTCGTGGTCATATGGCTAACAGCAGAAGTTATCAGCATATGCAGATGACTGCTCTTATTGTTGTCCAAGGAGATCTGCACTTGAGAATCACAAATTCCCTTGGATTGAGAAATGAAAAATTATAATTTAGATAAGCACGGTCAGGTCTGGTGTCATTGGAGACCTTTAGTCCCAGGACAGAGATCTTACAGTGAAGTTTTTTCATAATAAAATTACGATTTGCAATCTGCCATAGCATAAAATCAGCAACATTCGCAGTTATCAGCCCCAGAACCACATTGTCAACTGTTAGCCTTCTGAATCATGATTTCCAGCAGATGGGAAGACAAATACCTTTGCAAATTGTGCTTTAGCTACGTGAATTTACAATCAAATAAACTTGAATTGTAACCTAGTGTTTCCACCACATGGTCGTAGCCACAAATCCTAACTAAGGGAAGTCAATGAACGCTAATTGGTATGATCATAGAAAGCAGCTTATACAGTATATCTCACCTTCAGATAAGTTTGTTGTGAGGGCAAATAGAAACACATGAAGCATTCTGCCAAAGTGGCCAATAATTTAAATTTCTCATCGATAAGTTGCAGCAGAGCAGGCGATCACCACACCCATGCATAAATAAAACACTGCAACCACTGAGAGCACTCTTGCAGCCACTTCTTGAACTTCTTTCTCTAGAGAATCGACAAAGCTGACCAAGAGGTGAACGACCTCACCAGCTTTCATGACCACCTTCTCAAATTTCCCATCTTCATTTGCATCTTCATGCAAACTAGCCGGAGCTTGCCTCTTTATCTCTGGGTCTTCCTCGATCCTCATCCTTATCCACAAATCCTTGACATAAAACCTCATGTCCTCCTTACAAGCCCCAAACCTGGACTTAAGAGACAACAACGGCATACCCATGAGGTGAAAAAACCAGAGAGACTCTTGACATGGCAACGGAGGTTGGTCAGGACCATGTCCAAATTGCTCTGCATAAATAGCTTCACACCACAAGAATGCACCCCTGCATTTCTCAGCAAGGCTGTGACACCCCCTGAACGTAACCATCATTTCTTGAACCATGCTTGGAAGCTCAGTGCTTTCATCAGAGACAGCCAATGCAGAAGAAGTCTCCACGAATGAGTCTCCATTTCCCTGTGACGACTTATGATTGAGTGTGAGGGGGAGACGTATGAACAAATCAACTTGATGGCTTGTTTGCAGGTGGTGTTTGGGTTGGCTGATTCTTGGAAACTCTGTTCTTGGAGTGAATTTATTTGAATTTCTGCTGCTTCTTCTTCTTCCCCCTTTTCTGGATCTACTAATTGTTGTGGAAGAACAATTTAGCGTCTGCAATTTGAGAGCGATTAAAGAGGATGAGACTTTATCTTTTAATTTTTGGAAGAAGCTGAATTGGGCTTCCACGTTCATTCGTACCAGCACAAGAATATGAGTACTTGGACTGGGTGTCATGTCAAAGTGACAGTTCATAAAACTGTAAGGAACAAACAAACAAAGTCAAAGTGAATGGCATATGGTAAATTCACATTCCAAACTCATTCAAGGTTGCAAACTTCTTTCTCATACTTCGCAAATTGAACATCCCCCTGGACAGATACAACTCTCTTTCAACGTATCGGCTTGTTCTGGAACATAAACAAGACATTTCAATGTCAAGAAGCAGAACTAAGATGGTCGGCTTGCTTCAATGGTCTGCTCTCGGAAGAAACCCAGAAATCACGAGCAAAAGAGAAATAGCAGAGGATCCATTACCAAATCACCATCAAACAGATCTGGACTGAACAATTGAACAACCAGCATCGAAACCCATTATCCAATCTCTACTTTACAATGCAGTTTAACAAGAAAGAACACAGATATTCATATACATACATCACAGAGAGACACCCAAATGCCCAAATCTTGGAGTGTATGAAATGCATTGGGATTATACCCATCGCCCTTAAGATAGGAGGGCATGGACTCCACTCCCGAGCTTGCACTGCTGACGATGGCTGAGTTCTCAGGTGAAGTCAAGAAACCATCACGGTCACCGTAGCCGATGCGGTACTCAAAGAGTCCAAGGTATTCGTCGGGCATGCACCCATAGCCTTTAAGATGGGAGCACGTGGGGGGTGGACCACACTCCCGAACGTCCATCCGGAGTGGAGTACAAATCGAACCTTTTCCGAAACCATGGGTGCACCAAACACATTGTCATTTGACAGAGTACTAATCCACCTTGCTTTGGGAGGTAGATATGTTATAGCATACCGATACAATGTGCGAATCTGTTGGGTGTTATCTCTGTTCAGTCTTCTGTAGTAGATTCCCGGTGCTTCAGTTCAACATCTTGCAGAGTTTCTAGAGTCAATGATTCAGGCGTTCCAATGCTCCTAATCACCTGTAGCCGGAAAGGAGCTGGTGTTTTTAAAACACTGGGTGAGATCGGAAGCTGTAGAAGAAAATTACAGTTCATGAATTTCATGAAATGCATCAGATCCAAAAGGCTTCCAACTTCAAAGAAGTTACCTGCTCATCCCAAGTTTTCCATGTCATGTAGACAATTGGCGAGCAATTATGAAGTGACCCCACAAGTCATTTCTATCCCTATTCTCTGTAAGGATGAACAGAAATGATTCTGCGATACACCTCCCATATGAATTCTGAACTCAGATCTTGACCTCCAAACGGGCAACAAATCCAAGTACAGCTCCAATGGGATAATACCAACCAGATAATAACATTTATCATTAACAAATGCAACCACACTTTGGCATCCCGCTCCTATGGCCACCCCTCCTTGCTTCAAACCGAAAAGTTTCAAACCCATAATCGAGTCGAACAACTTATGTTAAAAAAACATGCGTGATAACTCGGTATGGCCTTCCTGTGATTATGTTGCTCTCAAAACCTTGGCAAGATAGATATATTCGCAAATGTCCATGCTTGCTTGCGAGGACTACCTGAACACCGTTCAAGAAGAGGGTTGATCGTCATCCGAAAATCGCCAAAATCACCAAATAATAATAATAATAATAATAATAATAATAATAAAAGGAAAAAAATGAAAAACAAAGCCTATAAATAATAAAATATTAATTAATTAAAGGACGACGACGAGAGGGAGGGAGAGGTCCATCAATTCTATTTCTACATTGAATCGCCTTTGCTGCGGGTTTTACTTGGATCAATTTCAAGTTTGCTTGCGACTGCAATTCAACGAGGCGTTTCAGAGAATTGCATCCATCCGTCTTCTGATTCCCATAGATTCTAGCCTGCGCGAGCAGATCAGGAAATCGACCGGGAAAAGAGAGAGTGAGAGAGAATCACCATAGGAGACGGAGGATTTTCGTTCTCTTTTTTCTTTATCTTTTTTTTTTTCTTGGGCGTAGCAGAAGATGGACAGCATATTCAACAAGCCCAGGAATCTGGACGCGTACCCAAAGATCAACGAAGATTTCTACAGCCGCACCCTCCCCGGCGGCGTGATCGCCCTCGTCTCCTCCGCCGTCATGGTCAACCTCTTCATCTCCGAGCTCCGTACGTAATCCTCTGTTCTCCGTGCGCCTGGGTTCGCGACTCTCTTTATGGGTTTTCTGTTTAGGGCTTTGCGATCCTGCCATCGCGCGGGTTTCGGGGTTGGTTTTTTTGTATGTCTTCATGCTTCTGGATGGTCTCCGTCGCCGGAGATTGGAATTGTCGGTTAGCGCTAACTCCGCATTAGCCGTCGCCAACGCAGTACTCGAAGAGACCAAGAAATTCGTCGGTATTTTCAACTTCTTATTTGTGTTGATAATTATATATATATATATATATATATATATATATATTTTCAATCCTGCTATATTTCTATCCTAATACTCACGCACAGATATTTACTCTATTTAATCGAAACCTACTTCTAAAACTAGATCATCATTCGAACCCTCATCTTTTCCTTCCAAATTGAAAAAGGTGTCCATCTCCTCTTTCCAAATTGAAAATATAGCCATAACTTTAGTGATTAAATACTCTCTGCCTTTCACGATTTGTGAATTTCGTGGTGATTCATTCAATCGACCCCTTTTTGTGCTATTAATACCCCGGCGCGGCACCCGTTAAAATAAGAAAAAGGGGAGATAGAGTAGGAAAACAAAAAGGCGGTTTCCATCAGTTTGGGAATGGGGGACAAAAAGGTGACTCGAAACAGCACACGCATACATAATTCTCATATTTAAACATCCAATATTTTAAGTGCAGCGAGTATGTCGTCGTCCTTATTTTCATAGATCTCAAGATCAGAGCGTCCGTGGGTTCCTCTCCTGAGCTTACACAGTCGACGGGTGAGTTCTATGGCCAAGTTCATAAACCATTGTCCTCGGAGAAATTATGAAGGCCGTTGAGAACTAACCCACAGCCACAGATTGGAGCACATGGGGTCGGCATCCATTTCTGAACTACCACCGCCGGCAGCCGAGTCGATCAACGAGGTAAATCGATCAACACCAGCCCCAGCGTTAACTGATGGGTTGTTCTCAAAATCCTTTAACTCCTTTGTCGCGTTCTCAGCCCAGTCCACCCCCTCTTTTGGACTCTTTGGCAGCGTCACGCCGCCCTTGCGACGGAGGTACTCGAAGAATACCTCTTCGACGGAGGGTGAGCCGAAAGAGCAGAGCTTGTCGTTGGGGGAGAACACAATGACGGCGACGCGAGCGCCGGTGAGTGAGTTGAGAGCAGAGGCTTTCTTGATGAGGCCGCGGCTCCTCTTCGAGAACGTCGCGGCGCACTGCTTTGGGTCGTCGATCTTGTCGGCTCCTTTTCGCCGGGAGGGAGCCATTTTCGGTTGGGGGGGAGAGAGAGAGAGAGAGTGTGTGTGTCGGGCCGGGGTCGTTTCTTTGTTTTCTTGAAGGGTTTCGAGGGAGAGGGGAAGATGATCCTGCCTGCATGGTCCTCGAGTCTCAGAGAGAGAGAGAGAGAGAGAGAGTGACTGGTTTGGAGGAAAGGCAAGGGTAAAGCTGCTTTGCGGTGTTCGAACAAGCACGAGCGCGATCTGAGAGAGAGAGAGAGAGAGAGACACGGGTTTGGAGGAAAGAAGAGGGTTTGCCCAATTTATAGACAGCAGCACCTCACTCTTTTTTCTTTTTCTTTTTTAAGCGGAGTCACGTCTCTATGATGCTGTTAGCAATCCTCCAATCTTGGAAGATGCCTGCTTGTCCTTTCCTTTATATTGGAATCATGGTGATTCTAAAGCTGGACTTCAAAAGAAAATTCGCATTCTTTTAACTCTTTCTTAGTCTTGGACTCGTTGGACTCGTGCCCTTGCAGTAGTTTAAATCTTTCTTATCCAATACCAATGTAATCTGATGACAAATTTTGCATTCTTTTGACAATGACGATGACGACTACTACTACTATTATTATTATTATTATTATTTTGATGCACAATAACTATCACTTGCCTCTCGCTTTTTTATCAGCACAAATCAAATGCATAGCCACATTCATCAAAACACAATCTTTCTAGACACGGAGGGATTACGGTGTATCATAGAAACTAAAGAGCACAAATCTGTTGACTATGTTGGGACCTCACTTTCTTTAATCCACACGATGTGGGAGATGGCATTGACGAAATTTACGAGAGCTGTCTAGGGTATATACTAAATGTTGGCGAAACAAAATTTTTTGCAATGCATTTCAAGTTTTTTTTTTTTTTTGCCTTCTTCTTCTTGTGTATTCTATAGTACTCAAGTGTTACCATCCTTCTCTTTTCTTTTCTTCTCATTCACGCCACTTCAGTCACTAATTTTCATTGTTTATTATTCGCTAGGTGTTAAACATAAAGTTGAAGTAGATATTGAGACAACCTAATATGTCACATATACGATGCATCTTAAGAGTAAATATCGTGCAATTTGGAGGAAAACTTGTCAAGCTAGAGAATTGATCAACATCGGTTAACATCCATGCTAGTGGTAGTTCTAGAGTTGGAAGTTGAAAATTTCAGGATGATCTTGGTTTTCTGAACTTTCAATTTGACCTACGAATCGTCCAGTTAGACGCTCAAACTTCCCGCTCGTGTTAATTAAATACTCTTGCCGTTCACGATGTGTGGAATTGGTAATCTACCCCCATCGATTCTTATTGCCATTAGCACCTCACGCGGTAGTTAAAAGTAAAGAAATCGTTTTAAATAAATATATATTCAATCAAACAAAAGATAAGAAGAAAGGGGAAAAAAAAACAGTAACTAAGTCCGTCCATTTAAACTAACGGAAAATACTAACGTTCTTTTTTTAAATATTTTCTCTCTCCTACATGGCGATGAAATGACTAAAACATGAAATGTAGGGTTAAAACAACATCACTTTTTAATTAAATGTTAATTTTTTAACCAAAATCTTAATTAAACAAAATAAAATAACTAAAAAACACCCACAAAAAAAAAGCCAAAGCAAACGCAGCAGGCCCTTGCCAAGCCTGGGAAGTGCTAGCAAGGGCTTGGCAAGGGCCAACAAAGGTCGTTGGGGGCCTCGATTAGGGCCGGCGACCCTTTCCCAAATCTAGTGAGGGTCATGGCCCTCTACCTAGATCTGAGCGAGGGTCGCTAGCCCTCGCTTAGTTATGGTGGCCTTTGGCTAGGGTCACCAACCCTCGATGCAGTCTAGCCAAGGGCTATCACAATTCGTTGAACCTAGTTGAGGGCTTGGTAACCCTCGCTAGTCCTCACCAAGCCTCGTGACATCCCGAAATTCAATCCCGTTTCGATAAAGTGAAATGGGCATTTCGTCGACGTGTTTATTGGCCCTTTTTCTTTCGAAAGCTCGATCACTCACGAGTTAACTAACATGAAGCCGTTAAGGGATGTATCTCAGTAAAATCCCTAAAAGCTACTCAATTTGTTGGACGGACTAAAATCACGCCTCGATCGATTTTTAACTACTTAAATCAACTCGATTTTAATCAATTTTAAGCCGCGTTATAATTTTATTTTTAGGATCGTCTCATCGCCCGTCAATTTATCGATTTACGAAATTTCAATAAAGAAATTATCGGAAGAAAAATTGAATGGAAAAGGAAAAGAAAAGGAAAATTTGCATAAAGGCATTATGCATTTTCTTTTTTTCCTTTTTTCTCTCTCCCTCTCTTTTCTTTTCTTTCTTTTTTTTTCTTTTCTCTCTCTCCTCTCCCCTCCCCCTCGTGCGAATCCCCCTCCCCACGCCGACTCTCTCTTTCTTTTTCCCCCTTGCCGTTTCCTACTTTGCTTTCTCTTCCTTTTTTTGACTAGTCAAAACCCCACACCCTTATCTTCTCTCTCTCTCTCTCTCTCTCTTTCTTCTTCTTCTTCCTTCCTCCGCACGTCCGAGCGAGCGAACCAGAAGCTGCAGCTCGCCGTCGCTGCCCCATCACCACCCGTTCCACCGCCGCACCGCACGCCCGCGCCGCGCCCGTGCGCCCGCCGCTCGCCGCCGTCCCGCCACCCGCCGTCCGTCGCCCGCTGCAGCCCCTTCCCCCGCGCGACCCAGCCGCCGTCCCGCCCCGTCCGGCCAGCTCCGGCCACCGCCCAGCACCGCCTGACCTCCCCGACGTTTCCCTTGCTCTCCGCCGCCCTCCCCTCGCCATTTTGGCCGTTGGATCGGCGCCGGCCAGCCTAGGGCAGAACCCAACGAGTGGGTTTCCAGCTCACTCGTGGGCCGTTTTGGGCCGTTTCCGGGCCGTTTCCGAGCCCCGTGCTTTGGGAAGTTTCGTTCCTCGCGTCGCCGCCGTCGGATTGATCTGATTTGCGTGCGATTTGGTCACTAATCCATATTAGTTGGCTAATTATGCTTAAGGTTGGTTTAGTTTTAATTAATTATGTTTAGGTTGTTAGATTAGAATAAATTAGCAATTATTAGTCAATTGTGATGCGATTTAGATAAATTGATTGCGCAATTAACAAGTAGACGTGGTCTACTATTTATTGAAAGTGTCTCGGGAATTTTCCGACCCCTAATCGGGCTTCAATTTGGCGATTCGGGCCTAAGTGGGATTTTTGGCATTTAAATATTAATTTTCGGAAATAAATTAAATAATTATTTATTTTCCGAAAATTCAAGGGAGATGGTCTGGAACCGGAATATTATGTGGATGACTGTGGTAAAGTCCGTTTATTTAATTGGGCCTTAGTTTGAGCTAAACGGAATTTTTAATATTTAATAATTAATTTTCGAAATTAATTAATTATTTATTTATTTTTCGGAAATTAAGATTGAGATGGCCGACGACCGAAATCTCGTGCTGATCGTCGTAGCGTGATCCGTTTATTTAATTGAGCTTTGATTTGTCTTTGAATTGATTTAATTGTGGATAATTATTTTAGAAATGGGATGAATCATCATGAAAGCACGTGGTACGGGAATTAAAGACATCATCTCGAGAATACACGAGAATGATGGAAAGATTTCATTCAACGACGAATCTGCGTGTTTCGATGATCGACAAGACGTCGCTTTTAACGATGCGAGCTTGATGATTAAATACGTCACTTTAACGACGCGCTTCGGTGATTGGTTATCGTTATGATTTGAATAAAGAATATATTATCAGCTTTGGGTGAGCATATGGTATACTATATCGCCTTCGGGCGATATGTCAACTTTGGAAGAGTAGTATACCTAAGATACTATATCGACCTACGGGTGATATGTCATTTTAGGGTGAAGATATCTAGATATCTTATATCGACTCACAGGCGATATGTCACCTTTTGGGTGGAAGAATATACCTTATTATCACCTTTTGGGAAAGAATATATTATCAGCTTTGGGTGAACATATGGTATACTATATCGCCTTCAGGCGATATGTCGAGTTTTAAGGAAAAGATATCGCAGATATCTATATCGACTCAGGCGATATGTCAGAAAGGTGAAGATATACCTTATTATCACTTTGGTGTGAAAGCTATCTTTATCTATTTATCACCTTTGGGTGGAGCGATCCGATTTGATAGGACTTTATAGATAGTATTGAATATGCCGACCGGCGTAGGGGTCGTGATGTCATGTAATCAATTAGATCGATTGATCATTGCTTTGATATGATGCTGTGAATTGGATGATTGGATGGAAATGACAGTGAGTGGTCTTGTTGGCTTGTAATCGACTAGGTCGATTTGATCGATGCTTCGATCTGTGATATAATCGCAGGTGCCTATTATGAATTGTCTGATCGAGGTGGAATCGGCGCAAGGTAAATCCTACGCCTGTGCGTGTTTAGTGACCCTATAGTATAATGGTTTACTAATCGGGGCAGTGGGGTAGAAGAACTGGGAGACGTAGTCTCATCAGGTTTGGGAAAACATTTCAGGACCGAGATGAGGAGCTGTTGAGGAGGAGTCTGAGAAAGAGAACTCGGAGATGAAACTTGAGGAGAAAGATTTTTGGAAGAAGAAGATAATCCTGAGAGGGGCCTTAAGTACGGCCTGGATGGACTGAGAGTCTATCTTCTTTTAAGAATTCCTTTTGAAGTGAATAGTTATGAATTGGCTTGTGTTTTGTATAAAAGTTTGGTTATAAATTTCAATATGAAAAATATAGTAATGCTTATCCCATCGTTTTATTGTCTGGGGATTTTAATCGCTTCCGCGTGCTTAATAAATGAAAGGGTCGTCGATCATACATCTTTGGGATATCGCATTATAAAATCGGCAAAAGTGAAGGATGTCTTGCGTCTTGCGAGGATCGTGATGACAAAGCCCCTACCTTTGGCAATGGGGTGGCAGCAATAGGGGCCTATCGCCCTTGCCTTTGGCTTTTTTCCTTTTTTAAAATTATTTTTATTTTTATTTTTTAATTAATATTTTCGTTAATAAAATTAAAATTTAATCCAAAACAATATCATTTTAGTCTTATGTTTGTTTTAGTCATGTTATCATCATGCGTGAGAGAGAAATTATTAAAAAAAAGTAATGTTAGCATTTTCCATAGTTTAAAGAACGGAATTAACGGAATGACTCAATTGCACAAATTTAATAAGTTTTACCAATTGATTGCACTTTTTGTATGTTTTAAAACTTGACTATATTTTCTTAATAATTTTTAGGATTTTGAACGCACATATCCCAAAATAGAATATAAGCAAGAAAAAAGCTTAAATCAAAGAGTGGGTCGTGTTGTGTTTCCAATCTTGGAAGCTATTCCATCACAATGTTTCACCTTTCCTTTTCATAGATAAGTCGGTCACCTCCTTATTTTCTCAAAGTGACAATCCTACTCTTTAATGTTCAAAAAGATATGGAGACAAACTATAAAATCAAATACATGATGGAAAATAGGATACAAGCAAAGGCTAGTGGCAAAATGCTCACTCAAAAAAGTAGGGTGTGTTTGGCAACCATTATATTTCCGAGAACAATTTCTACCTATAAATACTTTTTTCTAATTTTATTCCATGGACGAGTTTCTAAGCATTTAAAAGCATTTTGTACCTCTAAAAAATTTCTATTCTCGAAATAAATGTGTTTAGTTCGACTCTCAAATTCTTTTGTAATTTAGAATTTCTTTTAATTTTAAAATAATGTTATTACATTTTTTTTCTTTTTTTATCCTTTTATTTATTTTTTTCATTAGGTGGTTGTTGGCCTCAACCATGGCTAGTGACTAGCTAGATGATGGCCGACATCCTCACCAGAGCATTGCTGACCCTCAACCAAGCCAAGCTTCATCAGCTTGAGTCTCACCTACCTCGGTGAGGTTCAGCCTTAGCTTTACTAGGTGAGGTTGACCTCGTCCAAATCTGGTGAGGCTTGACCTTACTCAAGTCTAGCGAAGCCAAGCTTGTTCAGTCACACTAGTAAGGCTCTACCTCGTCGGGCCATCGTGAGGTTGGCAAAGAAGAAGAGAATGAAATTCCAGCATAGTATTTGTATGCTCTCAGGTCATGTCGTCCATTAAATTTTGGTGTAGTTTGTTAGTCTGTATATTTCAAGCCTTGTCATTGTAGTTTTCAATTTCATGTCACTACTTAAATTCCAGCATAGTATCTGTATGCTCTCAGGTCATGTCGTCCATTAAATTTTGGTGTAGTTTGTTAGTCTGTATATTTCAAGCCTTGTCATTGATTAAATTTTGGCACGGTTTACGTATATACAATCTAAAAGTGCTAGTACAACACCTAGAGGGGGTGAATATGTGTTTAAAAGAAGTCTTAACAAATAATTACGGAATAAAACAAGTTGCAAGTAAAGTTTGAATAAGGATCAGAGTCTGATAAGTGAGCCACCAGACTTTTGATGGATGATCAAATATGCGAAAGAATAGATTTTTGAAATAACCTGTAAGTATGCAACAGACTTAAATAAAAAGAGTTAATGGAAGAGAATGTTGCACATAAAATTTATAATGGTTCGGCTTAGATTAAGCCTACGTCCACTCTCATATACTAACAGCCTTCTGGCTAGATTCCACTATATGATTAATAGGTTATTACAATTTTGAGTGCAAATACTTAATAGTAAATCATAATATCTCACTAATTCACTATTTTGGTATTTCACTCACGATCACAAACGTTTAAGCTCACGAGAGACAAGTGTATGATTGAAGTTCACTCAAACTTTGAAATTATAAATTCTACGCTCCATCACTTACTTGCTCTTCGGTCCTTGGTCTTCTTAAATATTCATTCACTTCCAAACTAGCCGTTGGACAATATCTAGTGAATTGTCTTCCAATCTACCCATTGGACAAATCTGTATCTAGAAAATTTAGTAGTCGTTGAGTGACAAAAGTAAAATCCCAAATTGATTATAATCGCCCATACAAGATTCTCCATAAGTAGAACTTATTCGTTTAAAAGATTCTTGTCTTCAAGATCCAATTGTCAATCAATTAAATTGAATTAATCAAATCTATTTTGATGTAGAATTCAAACCAGATCACTAATTGTTATATGTTTGGGGCTTGTGTTACATTCTGTCAAGTTATCTCATTCTGAACATGCTTCGTTCTAAATCTGCTACGTTATGAACTTGTGTCTCGTTCTGGACCTTGTCATGTTATGGACTTATATCTCATTTTGGATGTAAAGTCTGAGAATATTCTGTTTGAAGTAAAGACTGAGTGTCTTCCGTTTGAAGTAGACTTTACAATCTGGATGTAAGTCTGAACATATTCTGCTTTTGAATATATTTAGCCTTAAGGTCTAGACACTGTCTGAATAAGTTCAGCTTCAACATAGAATCTATCTTTTGGTTCTTTAAAATATAGACTTCGACAATATCCTTTACACGTTCTATCATCAGCATAGTCTATTACTCAACTATTAAACACATTAATAGCCTTTAATTTATTTTGTCATCTTCAAAACATCATAAGAGATTTTCCTAACACAATCCTATTCTAATCAAAGTGATAAGTTCCTTATTGCTTGTGAAATTTCATGTCCGGAGTTGAAGCAGAACCCTAGTTTCATTTAATTAAAAGTCAAAGAACAACTTTCAATGAAAGATATCTTGTCATAGGAGAATTTCCAACGAAACACCTTTCTACCCGCATATTGTTTCACTTTAGATGAAAATTTACACATCAACAATGACAACTTATATTGTAATTTCTTAAACTGTCAGTGTTTCATATAAGATAGTTATGATAGTTGCAACAATTGATTAAGGGATCAAAAGTTTTGAAAATAAAAGACATTTTATATATAAATTGGTATAAGTATATTATAAGTCATAAAACTTGGCAATCTTTGCCATTTTTGACACGTAACTTGGATTGACCATGCTTGTCAACTAATAATCTTAACACAACCAAGGGCCTATGCTCCCATTGGGATGATGGAATAGCGAACAAACCGAGATCGTCAGGAGGGAACGTGGGTAAGGGAATTAATTGACGGTCCCTCGCTTGCATTCATTTTGAAAATTTTGAACCTGACAAAAACAATTTCAAAGTCGCTTTTACGCATTTCGAGTTTTTTTTTCTTTTTTGTATTTTATAGTATTCATGTGCACTGTTTACAGTCTTCTTTTCTTTCCTTCAAGCCATGACCTAGTCCCATTGGATTTTTTTTTTTAATCTATCTCCCAATCACTCTTATTTCATTTTTTGTTTTGGAAATTGCTCCAATAAATTAACTTTCAGCCCTTTCCTTTCTGCCGCAATATTTTTCTCCTTTCTTTTCTCAAGTCATCATATCCTCAGAAGTACTCTAATCTGGTTGATATAATCTCTCTCTATCCCTGACCATAAAACAAAAAACCTCTCTCTATCTTGCCTTGATTACCTTCAGTTTCATTCAATTTGCATTATTCTCTTACTTTGACTTAGAATATCATAGGAACCCTTGATTCTGCACAAGATTGACATAAACATAAGAAGAAAATCAAGTCGGGAGTAGCAAGTCTCCTCACCATAATCGTGGATTCAAAGGACGGAGTTCACAGCATTCTGCAGGCTCGAGTTTGAAACTCGAATGGGTTAAGGCTCATTTCACTCATTCGGCTGTTCATTGGGCCACTGTTCATTGGGCCAATTTTGAGAGGAAGTCGCAACCGGGTCCATGCCTTATCCAATGTAAATGCATTGTGCCTAAGTATAAATGTCTCTACCGTCTAAATCCAAAGAAAATAACGAGTGACACCAATGCGACGCTACGTAGGATTGGTGTTTTTTATTAGGTTTATTGATGAATTAAATCTCAACAAATGCATGTGCAATTCATTAGATGAAAATTTAGATGTCAGCAATGACAAGTTATGTTGAAATTTCTTAAGAGATTAGTAATTTGTGTGAAATAGTTATGATAGTGGCAACATTTGATTAAAGGGAATAAATTTTGAGAATAAAACGCACTCTAAATAAAAATATAATACTCGACTATAAATTTTCCTCAAAGGTATAGATATAACTATGTAGGAAAACTATCCATTTTCTCTTGATGGTTCAATGTGCTCCGCTAAGCATCATCTTGTAAAATTTTAGGTAGACAAAGCCCACCTAAATTTCCAAATATCATTGAAAACTCAATTGAGGATAAGTAGTCATATACCTAATTTATGATTTGTATTTACCTCCAATCATTCTTTTAATTGGTTGGTCATAAGTTGGGAACATCACCCATATGCAAAATTAATGAAATATAAATGTGGATGATGTCCATGATCATAACGCGCTAACTAATGCTTTGGGAGGGCACACCTCTGACAACTAATACTTTGGGAGCCTTAGGCCCTGTTTGATAACTGTGACATCCTGAATTTCAGGCTTTGTTTTCAATTAGATGAGTTGGGCTTTTCATCGATACGCCTATAGTTCTTTTCCCTAAGCTAATCACTAATGGGATAACTAGCCTATCACGTGAAGCCATTAAGGAATCTAAACGCAATAAACTTGGGAATTCCATCAGGAATCTACTACTCGACCATGCTAATCTGCAAGGGTCATTACGGCACCACCAAAATTGATTAGAGACTGGAGATAGGTCAATTTGACAAAGGTATGTGATTAGTGTGTGAGTAATTCCACCTAATTACAAAATTTCTATCGAACAGCACTAGACCAATTTTTCTATCAATTTCATACCATGTGCCTTTATTTGAAATTTCAAAATTTTCACGACAACCGACAGTCGCTAATATGTCGAAGATGCACATTGTGGCTCGAAAATAATCAACCATGGATCAATTGCACTAAAAATTCCTAAAAGCTACCTAGTAGGTTAGGTTATGCTAAAATCACGTCAAATTGAAATTAACTGCGAATTTGAATCTGATTTCAAAAATTGAAAGTTCTATCATGTCATGAGTCATTTTAGGAACGTCAACTAATCCTTCGAATAATTTTCGACGAGCTTGGGATTTTTATGGAAAATCAATTCGGACGATTCGGAAAAGATCGAAAATTTGGATGGGCCAAATCGAAGGGATTTTTGGCTTCCAACCGAGCTATTTGGTGAAGGGAATTTGCAGAAATTGTATGGGCTTCTTCCTTAGCAAAATTGGACATCAAATTAGGGAAATTTGGTGAAGAAATGAAAGTCTAATTGAGGAAATTCGGAGCCTTGGATGGGGGTTGCAAAATTGGCATCAAAATTGAGTTATTTGTGGGATTATACGTGAGAAAGTAATTGAAGAACCAAGGGATAGGCATAGGGACTTTTTGGGGGACCAAGCATTGATTAATTTGCATAATTCTTGTTGACATGCACCCCCCCTCCCCTACGACTTCTCGAGCACGCTAGCTTGCTACCCTTCTCCTTCGCACGAATTCTGCTTCACCAAAGACAGCTACCTCTGCATTCCTTTCATTTTTCTTCTACCCCCTTTCATTTTCATTGAAGCTTAATTCTCCCACGACTGAACCTGCTACTCCACCATCGTCTGTCCCCCGCCATCAACCCCTTCCAACAGCTGGTTCCCCTCTCTCCTTCGTGCAGCCCATCTTCTCTCCATTGGATCTCAACCAAGCTTATGGCCACATGTCCACATTCGGTCTCTGCTTTTCTTTCATCCCTTCGAAGCTCAGCTCCCACCGACCGTCTTGATTTCCCCTCCTCGTGTCTTCTTTTGCTCAGTCAACCACCGGCATCGACCCCCTATTAAATTCCTTGGTGTTGACTCCTCTTCGACACCAGCAATGACAACCTCTAACGACAACCCCTGCAGCTGCTCCACCTTTGTCTGTCTCCTCTCCACCAAAGACAATCCCAGCTCTACTGCGCGTCCTCTCCGGTCAAAACCAGCCTCCCCCAAAGTTTGACTCCAGCAACTTCTTTGAGACAGCTCCCCTCAGCTTCGCCGCTTCAGCTAGCTCTGGTCGTGGACGGTAAGGTTGTTTTGGCCCGGTCCGAGCCTTCTTCAGCGTCGCCATAGACTCAAGTTTTAGCCACTGTCGTGCCGCCATCGCCGTAAACCGATTTTCACTCTAAATCAATGAGTTTATGTTCTAATCCCTAATTAGTAGGCTAATGACACTTAGAAGTGGATTAGTGGGCTAGTCAAGTTAATTAGGCTTAGGATGATTTAGTTAGAATAAGTATTTAATTAGTTGGTTAGTTAGTTCAACTAGAATAGTTAGGTGGATTTAGTTAGGAATTAGTTGGATTATATAATTAGTGTAATCAGATTAAATTAGGTAGAATGGTTAGATTTATTTGGTAGTTCGATTAATTAGCCTGATTAGTTTAGGTTGATTTAATTGAGTGCTTTAATTTATTTATTTTGTAAGTTATTTAATTGCGGTAATTTATTTAATTATTAATTATTTTAGAAGATTAGACCGGGATAGTCGGTGATCGGAATTTCATGCGATTGCAATGGTGTGTTCAGTTTATGCAATTGGATGTTAATTTCTGCAAATTGAGCGCTGATTGGAAATTTGGTCAATTATTCCAAAATTTGTGAATTTCGATATTTATTCAAAAAATCCCGGGTGTCGGGTTTTAACACCAAAAATGGTTTTATATATTATATAAATAAGTGGGATTTAAAAAGAATGTTATGAATTTTTCGGGTTCAATCTAACCGTGTACCTACACACGATTATTTTCACTGGGTATTTTTAATACGAAGAAATAGGCTATGATCACTATTTTAATTGAGACATTTGAGTGCAAAGCATGATATCCTGGACCGAAATTGAATGGTCATGTGTTGATTAAAAAAACCCGTCCCAAACGTTTACGCTGGACGTTACCCTATATGAGATTTGGGTCGCAGTAAATTCTGGACCTATACTCCTTAGGGAAAACTATCTTTGAGAGATGTAGCCATGCTCCATGAAGTGAGACGATGCCTGGCTATGCCAGTCGACCGCCGAACTTGGAAGTAGGCCGTACCCTAGAGGGGTGTAATTAACAATTGGAACGCATGATTAATTGATTTAGATATCTGATTATGAGACAAAAATGTGTGGCACGGTATGGAACGTGTTATAATGATTTAGCTTTATAATAAGGACCCTTGTGATTAATTGAGTTGATGAGGCGTTTCAATTGTTGTGCGTTGTGATGATACGCATTGTGTATACGAACCGTGCTAACCTGTAGGAGGATCTAAGATGATGTAAATCTCTATGATTATGTGGTTGTGTGGTTAGGACGCCTCTAAGCGTATTACCCTCCTAATTGGGGTTTAGAGCGTGAATTCGCTGAGATTTATATCTCACCCCCATCGTGGGCTTTAACTTTTCAAGACCGTAGGGTGGAGGACTTGGAGCCAAACTGAGAGGGATCTGAGGTGTAGGTCAATTAAGACAGTTTCTTTTTTGGAGTCGATCTTTTGTAGGCTTGTGGTTGTTGACTTTTGTATATGATTCGGTGTGTATATAAAAGCATGTTTTATTTGTGAATCTGTTTTCTGCTTTTCTATCACAAGCTGTTGATGTCAGGGGATTAGTAATTCGCTTCCGCATGTGCATTAAAATAAATGAGTTGGCGATGTGTCCTAGGACGCCGTAAAATTTTTATTGACCACCGGATGGGCACACATTGGAGATTCGGGGTGTGACAATAACACTCTAGTAACAACTGATTCTATTATTTTATTCCCCTGAAAAAACAAAAAACAAAAATCCGTTTGATAAATTTTTTTGTTTCCGAGAACAAAAATCCATTTTTTCCCATAAATAGATTTGGAACAAAATAAAAAAGTAGAAAAAGTTTATTATTGTTCCTAGGAATAATTCTTAGAATCAAGTTTAATTTTTCTTTTTCCTTTTTTTTTCTCCTAGGAATAATTCTTAGAATCAAGTTTAATTTTCCTTTTTCCTTTTTTTTCTCCTCTTTATCCTTTTGACTGGTTGCCAACCTCAGCCATGGTCGACGGTGTCGAGCCATAGCGAGGCTTGTCGGCCCAAGCCTTGCCTTGGCTAGGCGAGGTCAACCTCGCCGACCTCGCCCAAATCTAGCGAGGTCGAGTCTCATCGGTGGCTAGGTGAGGGTTGGCCTTGCCAGCCAACACGAGGCTAGGCCTTGCCCGGGGAGAGGGCAAGGTCGACCTTGCACCTCGCCCAAATCTGGCAAGGTCGAGGCTTATCGTGGCTAGGGGAGCTTCCAACGAGCTCGCCAAACCTCGCCTAGCTAGTTGCTAGCCATAGTGGTGGCCGATGACCGGCCACAAAGGAGGAGGAAGAAGAAGAGAAAAGGAAAAGGAAAAATAAGAACAATATAATAAAGGTATTAAAAAATTAAAAGAAACAAAAAAATAAAGAATTCTACAAAACACATTTCTCTACTCGGAACAGAAATTTTGAACAATTATTAAGAGCATTAAAAAATTTAGAAATTATTTTCGAGAATAAAATAAAATAAAAAATTATTTCTGAGCAAAAATTATTTTAGAAATAGAATGGTTACCAAACGCGTCCTTAGTGGCTCGAGAAAGGCATGTGGTATGTTTAATGGAAACAAAAAACAAAGAAACGGTGGTACTCATGGTGAAGGAGAGGCTAAAATTTCAACATAGCTTTATTGTGGATCCGTTGGGAGCTGCAAAGGGTTTGGCTGTGACGTGGAAAGGAGGGGGTATCAATTGTAGTGGTATCTTACTAAGCTGAATTCGTCAATTTGGTGTGCGAAGAGGAGATGAGAATTAAATTCGTACATGCTCCATACACATTCCAAAACAGAGCCTTATCATGGGAGGAGTTGAAGAGGATTAAAACGCATGACAACCTTCCTTGGATCTGTGTGAGGGACTTTAATGAAATAATGTGTTGTTGGGAGGAAGTGGGGGGAAGAATGTTGGAACACTATAGAAGGGTAGCTTTCAAGGAATTATTGGAAGATTGCTCCTTGGTGGACTTAGAAAGCAAGGGATGCAAATTTACTTGGGCAAATAATAGAGAATGGGAGAATTTTTTGAAGAAAAGATTGGATCGTGTTCTTTGCAACATGGATTGGAGAGTTTTGTTCCTTTGTACTACAACAACATTTACCTTACCCACGGTTGGTTCAGGCCATAGTCCCATATTATTATCACTAGCAACAGGAGTGAAGTGGAAAAAGGAATTCAAATTTGAGGCTTTTTGGACGGAAAAAGAAGAGTATGATGGTATAGCACTCTCAGCATGAAATTCATCTAATGGGGTGTCCAAAAATCTTATAACAAAGCCGAAAGATGTGAGAGCAGGCCTTTCCAGTGGAGTAAAAAGAAATCTTCAAATGCTCGGTGACAAATCACCTCCCAAAAAAATGAAATCCGAAACATAACCAACAGGTTAGATCCCCATCATAACAGAGAGAGGGTTCAGCAACTGAAAAATCAAATTGAACTTATGACGGAAATGAGAGATATATTTGGGTATGAGGTCGAGGATTAATTTGCTAAAATGGGATGACAAAAATACCAAGTTTTTTCATGTTACCATTATCCAAAAAGGCAGCGTGGCAAAATCTCTATGCTGGAAGTGTCAGAAAGAGTGGAGTCGAGATACCAATCGAGTCAAAAGAGGCAACGAGAGAGTCTTTTGAAAATCTATATTGTTTAGTGGGTCCGCCTAATTTTCAGCCAATCTTAAATCAATGCTCTAAACTCATCACAGAGGAGGCAAATGAGTCCTTAATAGCGAAAATTACCTTATAGGAAGTGAAAGAAGCTATGATTTAATTAGGAGCTTTTAAGTCACCAGGCCAAATGGAATTTATGGGCAATTTTACCACCATTACTGGGAGGAGATTCAGGATGATGTTGTCAAACTGATGGATGACTTTATGGAGTCAAGATTGCTGAACCCAACTTTAAACAGTACCTATATTTCTCTTATCCTCAAAGTATCTAACCCAGAGATGATAGAGCAATAACTACCAATAAGCCTTCGTAATTTTGCTTACAAGATTATCTCTAAGGTACTGGCAAATAGGCTAAAACTATGGCTTCGTGAATTGACTGCGGGTGGAATAGAGCACTTTTGTGATTTAGAGGAAAATCCAACACAACATTTTAATTGTCCAAGTGGTATTTCACTAGTTATGAGTCAAAAAAAAAGGAAAAGGAAATTCCATGTGGTGTTGAAATTAGGATCGGGTGAGACTTTTTGGAAGCGAGTATGCTAAAAATGGGTTTTTGCAAGAAATGGGTCTCATGGATTATGTAATGTCACCATTGTCTCTTTTGGCATCAAGTTCAATAGAGAAACGTTGCCTTACTTTCAACCGTCGCGTGCATTAGACAAGGTGATCCTCTCTCCCCCTATCTTTTCATCATAATTGCTAATATCCTCTCATTGTTAACTAAAAAGGCAGCAAGGGATGGTAGAATCAAAAGGGATAAAATTGAACAAACATTACTCAACTCTATCTCACTGTTTGCAAATGACTATCTTCTTCTTGGATGGAAAAGTAATAGAATGCTAGAACCTTGCCAATGTTTTAAACCAGTATTATTTTGCGACAAGTCAAGCTATTAATCTAAACAAATCAAGAATCTTCTTGAGTGTGGGCTGCCCCAGAACTTAAAAAGGAATATGGCACATGAACTATGTCTGCTAGAAATACACAAAACAGGAAAGTACTTGGGTATTCCATCTGATTGGGGTACCTCCAAAAAATGAATGTTTGCATGGATTTTGGTTAGAGTGAACATGAAATTGGAGGATTGAAAAATGAATCTAATGTGAAAAGCAGGGAAGGAAATTCTACTTAAAGAAGTTGTCCAAACTTTACCATAATATGCTATCTTGATTTTCAAAATTCTAATTTCTATTTGTCAAGCTATTGAACAGAAAATTGCCTTATTTTGGTGGAAATACAATAAGGCACAATATGAGATTCATTGGAAGAGATGGGACCTGCTCAAAAGAAGAAAAGATAATGGTCGTATGGGCTTCAAGGATTTGATTGCCTTCAATAGGGCAATGCTGGGAAAACAAGCCTTGAGGTTGCTATAATCCACATCAACATTGTGGAGTTAGGTCTTCAAGGGACTCTACTTTCCCAAGATAGAATTTTGGCACGTAGGTAAGGGAAACAGTCCTTCATGGGATGGCAGAGCCTATTGACTGGAAGAGAAACCACACTGAATTCAATTTAATGGTCAGTGGGAAATGGGGAAGACATTTGAATTCGAGATGATAAGTGATTAAAATTTGGGGTGATATGAGGACCTACTAACCTGAATTAGCCATGTTTGGTCGCCGATTTGATAGACAAAACCACCTTTAATTGGGATGAAAAGCAACTTTAGACCCTTTTCGAGGAATCAATAGTAAATGAAATCCTGTCTATCCTGTCTATCCCCTTCCCATTGACAAATGAGAAAGCTAAACTCACATGGATAGGTACTAAAACAAGAGGGTATACTGTAAAGTCCTAGTATAACTGAATCAGAGCAATTAAAGATAAACTTGATATACATCAGCCATCATCCTCCCATCAAATACATCTATCCCTGTGGTGCAAAATCCGATAACTTGATACCCCACCTAAACTAAAAATTTGCCTCTAGAACCATGCCATAATGCATCACCCACAATATAAAATTTCTACAGGAGAAGAGTATTACCTTAATCACTATGTCTACTTTGTAAACAAGTCCAAAAACGCCCCTAACACATGTTCCTCTTGTGCCCCTGAACAAATGAAATTTGGGCAAACTCCACAATATAGATTTAATGGAAACCTGTAACGGTAAGCTGATCTGAGGTTTTGTTCAGGTGGTGAAGACTCAATTAGCCTTTTAAGCTAGAATCCTAGGCTTGCTGCAAAGTCTTCGGTATGCTTTGTCTCAACCAAATCAAAAGGTTGGTTAAATCTGACAACTAGGGTGAACATGGTTTCAAGGTAAAACTTAAAACCAAAGAACCATACGAACAGAAAACTATCAGGTTCTATATCCAATATATACAGAGTAGGTTCCAAATTCTAAAAATTAAGGAATCTATTTTGATGGATAGGTTTCAAGTTCTAGATTGATGGAATTTGGAACCAGAGACCTGAAAACAAGTTTTTTTTTTTCTTAGTGTATGTTTTTGCACAATTTTGTAATATTTCATAGCATTTCATAATGAGTGTATAATTTGAAAACACTAATATGGATTTCCATTTTTTGACTAAAACTTTTACTTAATTAATATTTCATTTTTTATGTGTCTAAATATAAGTTGTGGTTAGTGGATTATAAGAGCAAGTGATGATTCATCGCAATAGTTTATTTAATAATACAGATGGAACTTGGGCAGAAGTTTGAACCAACTCTAGAACCTATTATAGGACAAGTTTTAGGTTCAAAAAAATAAAGAACCTATTCTAGCGAATACGTTCTATATTCCAAATGGAACTTAAATAGAGCATGGAAATCCCAAACTTAAAACCACTCACCTATCTTTAGTTCAACAAGTACTTGGTGTTGACCACCCCACACGAGCGAGAAGAGAACTGGTCCAAGAGTGCAATAGTTTATTGACTTTTTTGCCCTTCGCTTAGTCCATTGCTCTAGGAATTAGAATAATGGTCCGGATTGGATCACCAAAGCCCAACTCTACAACACTCTTCCTTTATATTGGGTCTCATTTCTCCCACCCCTCTCTTGGAATTGTTATGTTTTTTAGGCACATCTAATATATCCATCTACATTTCCTTTTTGAAATGAAATGATCTTTTACCAACCAAAAATAAAATAAAATAAAAGGAAACTTTTGCCATTCCCTTTAAGGAAAACATTCATTAAAGATTATCCATGTACACGATTCATTAGCATTTAACTTTTTCAAAGTTGTTCTGTAAAGACATAAAGCACTATTACAAAGCATAAGGACAATAGTAAGACTAGTTTACAAAATTTGAATTTTATGTTTCAAATCTAATAGGGTAATGGGGTATAGACGAACAATACAATTCTACAAGCCAAAGAGACTATAATCACTTGTGACAAGGGAAAAGCTCTTTCGTCCTTGGAAAACTCAGAAAGAGTGTGCTTGATACCTTACAAGCTATAGTTATCGACTAAGTGCAAGAACAACTCAACCAACTAGTCAAAACAACAAAACATTCGTTATGATTACCTGTAAATGAGAAAATGTGTTCCCCTCCCATCAGATGTCAAGTAGGAGAGATTTGCCTACAAGCTGGAAGGTTGTTTAGGGTCTGTTTAGCAACCAGTCAAATAGTATCCGATTCTATTCTTTTGTTCCCGAGAACCAAAAAAGAATAGAAATCCGTTTAGTAAATTTTTTGTTCTCGAAAATTTTTTCTCAGAAAAAGATTTAGAACATAATCAATGAGTAAAATAAAGTTATTTCTTTGTTCTCAAAAATAATTTTAGAATCAACCCAACTCAACTTTATTTTTCCTCTTCTTCTTTTCTTCTTTTTCTTCTTCCTTCTCTCTTCTTCTTCCAACACCACCATCCACCGACACCAGTCACGGTCGACCGGTTGAGTGTGGTCTAGCAAGCATTGCCCGATGAACCTCACCCAAAAACGAGGCTTGACCTCGTGATGGCCCAACGAGGTCAAGCCTCACCCAGGTTGCCGACAGCCGCAATGATGTGCGGCCTCACCAAAGGTCGACGATGTTCCAGCAATGTCATTTGGCCTCGTCTAGCCGATTGTTAGTCATCTAGAGACCAACAATTGGTCAAAAGTTGAAGAAGGGGAGAAAGAAAAGAAAAGAAAATTAATAAAAAAATAAAAGAAAATTGTTTGGATTAGAAATTTTAAGGGTAGTGCCAATCGCAATTCTATACTAGGAATATAAATTTTGGACAGTTATCGATGCCTTCAAATATTTAGAAATTCGTTCAGGGAATAGAATAAAAAAGAATTATTTCTATTAAAAAAAATCGAGAATAGAATAATTACCAAATAGGCCCGTAGATACTCCACATATTCATGAGCCTAGCAAATCTCGACCCTTAAATCATTGAAATCCACGCGAAACCCAAACGATCCAAAAGATGAGATCCATCCGGTTCATGTGCACCTAAAGGTGAATATAGGTTTTAAGAGAATCATTAGATTTTTCTAGTAAACAATAAATGCCCTCTTGCTTAGAAAAGATTAAGAGTGAGCATGGCTTCAAGGTAGAACTTAGAACCAGATAATTGAACTGATGATAACTTGTAGGTTCCAAGTTTCAAGGTATGTAGAGTAGATTCCAGGTTCCAAAAAACGACGAACCTGTTTCGACAGGTAGGTTCCAAATTCTTAGATGGAGGAACTTGTAACCTATAATCTAGAACCTCTAAGAAGTTTTAATTTTTTTCTTGATTCATCTCTTCTCGCGATCTTGTGATACCGAATGCTATTCAATGATGAGTGTATAATTTAGAAAAACCTCCATTTTATAATTGAGACTTTTACTTTATTAATATTTATATTTTCCGTGTGTTTTATGGTCAGTAAATTATAACAGAAAATGATAGTCATTAAATATTTTAATTCACTACAATCTTTCAATTAATAATATGGGTGGAACCTAGGTAGACTTTGAAACCATCCTTGGAACCTATGATAGGATAGGTTCCAAGTTCCAAAAAATGAGAAACCTATTCCATCGAGTAGATTTTAAGTTTCACCTTAAACCTATATGGAACCTGAAATCACCTACCTATACAAGAAATGGCCTCTACCCCAAATGGTGGTAGAAACCCTAACCCTCCAAAGCCACCTTAAACCCCTAATACAGTATCCCCTTCTTCCTTGAACCACCATTCTCATTGTCTTCGTAAAACCCTACCCCACCTTTGGCGAATGCTCTTAGTTATTTCCCTTCATTGAAGGTGAAGTTAGTCCCCCTGAAGTGTAGGATTGTTTGCCTTCACATTCAAATCTGAAACTAAAAAGGAAAGGATGCTGTCGGGATCATGGTGCTTTGCTAATGATTTATTAGTATTGAAGCAATGAGAAGAAAATATCCCCCCCCCTCACAATCGTTGCACCTTTTTCCACCGTCCTTTTTAGGTTCAAATACGTGGACTACCTTATGAATCATCCACAAAGAAGGGGTTACGCACTGCAGCTTCTATCCCAGGTTTAGTTGACGAGATAAAGGCTTATGGTAGAAGTTTCATGGCCTATAAAATGGACAAGGTAAGGGTAACTCTCAAGCTGGATGACCCTCTTTTCCCAGGTAATATTATAAGTTTTAAAGGACAAAAACACTAGCTGGATTTTAAATAGGGTTAATACCCTAAACCAGTACACTTATGATAAATTTACCCCAAACTATTTTTTTGACAACCAAAAACCCCAAAATGGTATATCTTTGACAAATTTACCCCAAACTGGTACACTTGTGACAAATTTACCTTCTATCAAATTTCGTTAAATTTTATTGTCAAATTATTAAGTTAAATAACATGTGACAGTTGACAAATATAATTTTACACTCTGTTTATCATAGTTTACAACTTTTGTTATTTTTTGTGGTATTAATCCAATTTAGCGAAGGGTGTATTTGTCATAAATTTACCAGTTTGGGGTTTTTTGCGGACAAATAAATTAGTTGAGTAAATTTGTCATAAATGCACTAGTTTATGGTTTTTTATTATCAGTCGGGGTAAATTTGTCAAGAGAATACCAGTTTTGGGTTTTTCATGGTAAAAAAAAATAGTTTTGGATAAATTTGTCACAGGTGTACCAGTTTGAGATTTTTTAGGGTATTAACCATTTTAAATATGAAAGACTACCACATTTCTACTACTCATGTGGGTGAATTGAGCACTATGCTAAGCATTGCGAGCTAGTTCCTTTGATGAGGGTAAATTTGAAGTGGGTATAGATATGAAGTTCGGCCATTGGTTGAAAACTGAGGCAAATGAGTATCATCCATTTCGGAAACTCTTTAATGGCAAAAGGGATGAGGAAGTGTTTGAGGAAGAAATTGTTCTAGAATCTCCTGCTTTGTTGATGCAAGACCCAAGAGAAAACATTAACAGCCTCGACAGGGAGAAAATTTAAAAGGAGAGAATAAACAAAGATAACTTGGATAAAGGAAAGTCCCCCGCAAAGTCTCATGGACAAGCGAAAAGCCAGGGACCTATCCTGTTCCTCACAGGACCAAGTAATGCCTGGGCAGATTCCCCTTCTAGACATCTTGAAGATTGGAAATCTAAAGACAAGGCCAAAGACCTTTAAGGTCTTCGATAGCAAGAAAGCAAGACGCCAAAAGAATGACCCTATTGTATCTGATGAAATGATGTTACTGGACGCTTCGATCTAGATTTTTGGAAATTCCAAAGAATGGGCTTTGGTGGCTAGCCCAAATAAACCACCGAGGGATAAATGAAGTTTGTATGTTGGAACTATCAAGGGTTGGACACACCCTTGACAATCAAGGAATTGAGAGCCTTAGTGGCTCAAGAAATGCCCAATGTTTTGTTCTTAATAGAGAGGAAAAATCAGATGCAGTGGTACAAAGGCTGAAAAGGAGACTAAATTTTCAAAACTTATTTGCAGTGAACCCAGACCCAATAGGTATCCCCCACAATTTTTTTTTTTTTTGGATGCGGGGGCGTTGTGGGGTTGAGGGTATTGGAACAATGAAGCTTCAATCACAGTTGATTTGGCTGCACTATAGTTTTTGGATTTCACGCGTAAGGATTTACTTAACAGAAACACCATAAGAGTTACTTTCATTCATGCTCCAACTAACTTCCAATAGAGGGTTCATCTCTGGAACTACATGACAAACATCAGCTCTTGTAACACTTGTTTATGGATTTGTATGGGGGATTTTAATTAAGTTATCTATCATTGAGAGAAAGTTTGGAAGAGACCTCATGAGTACTATTGAATGAATGCATTTCGAGACTTCTTGAATTACTGTTCGTTAATGGATTTGGAGCGTAAAGGCTATGCTTTCACTTGGGCTAATAACAGAGGAGTAGAATTTGTGAAAGAGAGACTAGATAGAGTTTTATGCAATATTGAGTGGAGAGTCCTAAAACATGAGGTTGAAGCTTTCACCTTGCAGCGATTAGGTCTGACCATAGTCCCATTCTACTATCTTTATTTGCTTATCTAGTTAAACGCAAAAGGTGTGACATCCCGATTTTCCAATTCTGGTTTCAATTAAATAAGTCGGGCATTTCATCTTCGTGTCTATAGCTCTTTTCTCTGAGTTGGCCACTCACGAGATAACTAGTCTATCATGTGAAGCCGTTAAGGAATCTAAACGCAATAGACTTGAGAATTCGACCAGGAAACGACTGCTCGACCGTACTAATCTGCAAGGGTCATTACGACACAGACCGATTAGAGACCGGAGATAGGTCGATTCAACGAGAACCATGTAATTCAAAGTGTGGGTGATTCCACCTAATTGCACAATTCTTGTTGATCGGCACTAGATCGATTCTCTGTCGTTTTGGTATCCTATGTCCGTATTTGAAATCTTGAGATTTCTACGACAACTGAGAGTCGCCAATGTGTCGAAGATGTACTTTGTGGCTTCAAATTAATCAACCACAGGTCAATTGCACGGAAAATTCCTAAAAGCTACCCGGTAGATTAGGACGCGCTAAAGTCGCGCCAGATTGAAATTAACTGTGAAATTGAACTTGATTACAGAAATTGGAAGTTATGTCAAGTCACAATTCATTTTAGGAACGTCGGCTCATCTCCGTAAGATTTTTCTACAAACCGAGATTTTTGGCGTAAAAGCAAAGTAAAGCCGTTTATGTTCGGGATTGTCGAGGGCCGTTTTTAATCGAATCTTCGGGATGCAAGTTGGATCATTTGATGGGGAAATGTCATGAGAAGGCCGAGGACACATGGGTTAATTTAATTGAGCTTCAATTGAATGGAATTGATTGAGAATTGATTAAATTAAGTGTACAAGAATTGGACCCCGGCGGAAAATGAAATTGAACCCATTGGAATGAGGTTGTGGGAGATAGTGGAAGGTGACATCACCCATGAGGTCATGGTGGGGCCAAAGAGAGAGAGAGAAAGAGAAAGAGAAAGAGAAAGAGAGAGAAACCGGTTCTCTCCCTCTCTCCTCCGTCGAGACCTCCCCTCCATCTTCTTCTTGTTGCTCGAAGAAACGCAGCAACCGAAGAACGCCGGAGCAGCAGCTCCGCCCGTCGCCGTTCGTCCCAGCCGGAGGCCGTCGCTCGTCCAGCCCGCACGCCTCCGTTTCCTTCTCCCTCTCCCGTCGCGCCTCTTTCCATCTCTCGTTCTTGCTGCTCGTGTTCTTGCCGTACGAAGAACCCAAGCAAGTCGAAGAAAACCTCGCAGCTCCCTCTTCCGTCGTAGCTAGCGGCAAACTGAAACAGCCGCCAGCCGCGCTCGTCTCCGCGCCACCGCAACGCCGTCGCCCTACCCGCGTGCATCTCCGTCCGTCTCGTCTCCATCTCGCCGGCTCCTCCGTTCCAAAGAACCATTCCAGATCTGGGGAAGCTCAGCCGGAGCCGTCCAGCCCACCTCTGGCCACCGTGAAGCCTCGCCTAGGTCCGATTCAGCTCCTCTGCCCATTCTCGACCCCAACCAGCCCCGGATCTGCTCAATTTCGGCCTCAACCAGCAGTGTTCAGTGAGCAGAAAAATGGGTATGGCAGCGGCTATTTGGCCCGTTTTGGCCGGCTTCCCGACCTCGGAAGCTAGGCCCGCCTTGGAGACTATCGATCCTCGCATCGTCCTCGTCATTTTGAGCCGTTCGGCTCGTTATAGGCAGAGATGCAATTGTTGATTCGGTTATGTGGTCAGTGGGGACAAGTGAATGTGTTGACATCAGAGAAGATAAATGGTTAAAGAGGGAATCATAGGAGGACTAGCAAACAAGAATGGCCCCAAAATAGTTGGCAAACTGATCAATAGAGAGGAAAATGCATCGAATGAACAAGTGATATAGGGACTCCTTGGTGACCAAATAGTGAATGAAATACTAACAATCCCTTTGAGAACCAATGTTCTACAAGACAAAATTGCGTGGACGAGAACTAAGTTTGGTGATTTCTTAGTGAAAAGTGCTTACAATGTTATCATAACAGAAGCCACAAAACCAAACACCAATCAAACATCAACCTCCTTTCAGCCATCATGGATGCATCGGCATATGTTATCCCCCTCAAAAATAAAATCTTTTGTCCGAAGCTTATGTAAAAATGCCCGTCCTACTTAGGACAACTTGTTTGGTAGGAGAATCATACTTGACTCCCCATGTGACATCTTGATTTTCAGATTCTGATTTCAATTGAATAAGATGGGTCTTTCGTCAAGGTTACTATAGTGTTTTTCTTTGAGTTGGCCACTCACAAGATAACTAGTCTATCCGGTGAAGCCATTAAGGGATTTTAAACGCAATAGACTTGAGAATTCGACCAGGAATCGACTACACGACTATGCTAGTCTGCAAGGGTCATTACAGCATTATCAAAATCGATCAGAGACCGAAGACAGGTTGATTCGACTGAGATGTGTGATCAAGTGTAGCTGATGCCACCTGATTATAAATTCTCGTCGATCGGCACTAAACCGATTATCTGTCGTTTTGAGTACCCTGTGCCCGTATTTGAAACATTGAGATTTTCACGACCACCGAGAGTCGCCAACATGTCGAATGGGTTCATTGTGGTTCGAAGAAAATCGACCATGGATCAATTACACCAAAAACTCCTAAAAGCTACTTGGTAGGTAAGATCACGCTAAAAGCGCGTTTGATCGGAAATAACCATGAATTTGAATTCGATTTCAGAAACTGGAAGTTCTGTTGTGTCATGAGTCATTCTAGGAACGGTGAATCGCCTTTTGAGGAAATTCCGACGAGCTTGGGAATTTTACGGAAAATCGTTCGGACGTCGTGGAAAAATTAACGGAAATCCTTACGGGCCGAATTTAAGGGAATTTAGACTTTCAAGCCGAGCCTTTGAATGTTAGGGACTTGCAGAAAATTATTTGGGATTTTTCTTCAACTAAATTGGACCTCAATTTGGGAAATTGAGTAAGGACATTGAATTTAATATAGTGAAATTCGAAATTGGACATAAGGCTGAAAAATTGGAACTTTAATTGAGGTTATTTGTGGGAAATTGGGTTGGAAAGTATTGGGAGACAAGCCATTAATGGAGTGGCTAAGGGTTGTTGACTATTTCCTTTCTTTTTGCACAGATCTTCTTGGGCAAGCTGGCATTGCCGACTCCACCTCCATCTTCGTGCGCTTCTCTCTCTCTTGACCTCTTATGCTCAAGTTTTCTTTTACTTTGCCTTTCATTTCCCTTTTTGTTTTCCTTCGAAGCTGCCCTTGCGTCCATCTCCACTCACCAAAATTTCTTCCTCTTCCCTTCACCCACGGACACTTGTCCATGAGCCAACTCCCTTCGGTCAACAAAAGAACTTCCATTTCTCCTTAGTTGACCACCGAAGAGACCTAGTCGCTTGCTGCCAGCGATCGTGCTCCATCTCAAGCTACCAACTCACCGAAGACAACCCCTGCCACCGCCCATTTCATTTCCCTCAGTCTCTGCCGCTTCCACCGAACTCCATCCACGCGACCTCTTGTTCAACAGCACCAAGTCAAGCCCAGCAAGGAGCCACGAACGTTGACTGCTTCCTCGTCCAGCATCTTTGTCCGTGTCTTGCCATCTCCTCCGTTGCAGCTTCGGTTTGTAGCAGCTCGGCCTAGCGTTTGGCCCACCTCCAGCAGCTTCGGTCTTCTCCGGCTACCGGTGAAGCGCAAAGATCAACCGAAGAAGCTCCTGCCAGCAGCGTCATCCGCACGCCAACGAAGCCGAAGTCCAGCATCTTCGTCCTTCGTGCGCGACTCCACGCTCGAGCAAAACTAGCGCCGTCGCCCTTAGTCAGCCCACGTTCAGCCAGCAAGTCCAGTGCATTGTAGCCCAGCGTTTGGCCCAACCTTCGCAGCAATTCAAGTCCAGCAGTTCTTTTCTTGTTCGGCCCATCAGCAGTCCAGTTCAACCCAAACTTGAAGCCCATTTGAAATCCAATTTCAGCCCATGTGAGATTCAATGCAGCCCAAGTTGGAAACAAATCTTAGATTTGGGCTGAGATTTGTTGGGCCAATTCCAAGCCCATTCCGAGTTTCTTCGACGCCGCCACAATTTAAGTTTCAGCCGTCGTTGCGCAGCCGTTGCAGTGAACCGGTCTTCATTTTGCATCAGTGAGTTTATACTCTAAACTCTGCTTAATAGGCTAATGACGTTTAAGGGATGTTTAGATTTATTTTATTATGAATTAGGTGGTTAGTTAGATTAAATTAGAAATGTAATTATTTAATTGAGCATGTTAGGTGGTTAGCATGGTTTAGCTAGGACCCAAATAAATTGTACTATTTATCTAGAAGGGTTCGTGAATTTTTTGGGTACGTATTGGTTATTAATTTAATGATTCTGGCCTAGGTTAGTATTTTTAGAATTTAGACTGATTTATTTAATTAATTTCGGTAATTATTTAATTATTAATTATTTTTCTGGAAATTAGGCCGAGATTGCCGGTGATTGGAATTTCGTGTTGATTGCAATGGTGTGGTAAATTTCTGCAATTGAGTGTTAAATTATGCAAATTGAGTATTGATTGGATCTATGGTATTTAATTCCAAAAATTGTGAATTTCCAATATTTATTCAGAAAATCCCGAGTGTCGGGTTTTGGCACCAAAAATAGTTTTTAGTACTATTAGAAATAGCGGGATTTCAAAAGGGAAGAATATCAATTTTTCTGAGTCAAGTTGACCGTGTATCCACACACAAGTAATTTCATGTGAATTTCTAATACAAAGAAAAATGTCAGGTTCACCATTTTAATTGAAGCATTTAATGCACGGTGCCCTAGGCCATATTTGAGTGTTCGTGTGATGGTTAAGAGAAAATTGTCCCAGGCTGTTAAGCCGGACGTTATCCCTATTTAGGATACCCTTGGACAATGGGAAGCCAGTCGCAGTAGATTCTGGACCCTATGCTCATTCGAGAAAGCCATCTAAAAGAGACGTGCCATGCTCAATGGGGTGAGGTGAAACTTGGCAATGCCAAAAGACCGCCGAACAGAGAGTAGGTCGTACTATATGCCGAGATCAAAACTAGGAACGCATGTTTAATTGAGTTGAATGCACTGGATTATGAAACAAAATCGTGTGGCACGGTATGGGACGTGTCATAATGATTTGGCCCTATAATCAGGACTCATGTGCTTATTGAGAATTTCGATATGGCATTCCAATTGATTAAGCTTAGTTGTTACTGATGCTTTCATGTTGTCTGAGTTATAAACTGTACTGACCTGCAGGGTGGATCTGAGGCTAAGGTAAGGCTCTGTGATTGTATGATTGCATGATTATGACACTTCTGGGTGTATTTCCCTCCTAATTGGGGTTTAGAGCTTAGACTCGCTGAGATTATATCTCACCTCGTTATGGGACAACATTTTCCGGGTCGTCGAATGGAGGACCTGGAGCTGAGAGGAGGTGATTGGAAGCGTAAATCGGTTAGGACCGCTTCTTTTTGGAATGCCAGTCTTTTGTAGTCTTTTGGCCATAGACTTTTGTACATGACTCGGTGTATGTATAAAAGCATGTTTGTTTGTGAATCTATCGTCTTGCTTTTCTATCCCGAGATGATTATTGTTAGGAGATTTAGGGCGTGCATGGAAACGCTCCAAAGAAACGTTTCTGGAACACTTCGTACGGATTTTGTTCCGGGAACAAAAAAGAACAGTAAACTCGTTTGTTGCGTTTCTTTTTTTTTTGTTTTTTTGTTCCCGGAACAAAATTGAGAAAAAAAAGAAACACAAAAAAGTTGTTTCGGAGAAAAGAAACACTTCTTCGAAGCCAAAAAAGAACAAAAATTTCTTCTCTCTCTTCTCTTTTCTTCTTCTTTTCTTCTTCTTTTTTTCTTCTTTTTTCTTTGGCCGGTCGCCGGCCTCGGCCATGGCCAGCGACCGACCGTTGAGGGCCGACAACGCCGTCAAGGGTCGGCGACCTCGCCGGAGCGTCGCCGGCCCCGGCGAGGTCGAGCCTCGCCCGCACCGGCGACGCCGAGCCTCGCCTTGGTTGGGTGAGCTCGGGCTCGCCAGATCCGGCGAGGCCGAGCCTCGCCATGGCCGGGCGAGCTCGAGCTCGCCCAGATCCAACGAGGCCGACCTCGCCGGGGCCGGCGACGCCGACCTTGTCGTGGCCGGGCGAGGCTGCCGGCCCCGTCGGCCGGTCGCCGGAGGTCGGTGACCGGCCAAAAAAAGAAAAAATGAAAAATAAAATAAAAATGTTTAAAAAATTAAAAGAAACAAAAAAAGAATAAACTTTACCAAACGTGTTTCTATTCATTTTTTATTCCCGGAATAAACGTTACCAAACGCGTTCTTTTGTTCAAAAATTGTTTCCGGAACAAAACACTTTTTTTTTTGTTTCGTTCCCCGGAACAAAAAAAGAACAGAAACGTTACAATTCGCACTCTTATAATCCGCTTCCGCATGTGCAATAAAACAAAAATGGCCGGTGACTAGTTCTGGGAAGTCGCAAAATTTTATCGACCAGAGAGGGATGGGCACGCGCTCGGGGTTTGGGGCGTGACACCTCGTGCCCGATCTGTCAAGCCTCCCAGAGACTAGTGAGCATCAATTTTTGTTTTGCCCTTGGACGAAGCTTATCTGGGAGAACCCGGCCCCACAAATCAATATTCAAAGCCAAGGTTTAACCCATGTAGAAGAGTGGCTATCGGGTTTTGTAAGAAATCAAGGAAACTCACCGAACTTTGAACTGGTCTAAGGAGTTCTTTGGCTTATCTGGAATATGCGAAATAGGATTCTGAGGTCTCCGACCAGAATCGTTTGGTATCATTCAATCCGCCCAGACTCTGCTCGAAAATTATGCGAAATGGAATGAGAGGGGAAATTTCAAAGGGAATCAACGCAAGAACCCCCGAGCTCCCATTAAAGCAGATTGAGATTGGAAGCCGCCGACGAAGGAAGCTTTAAAAGTAAATATTGACAGCGCTTACTCACTGGGCTCAACCGAAGGCATCGCAGCATGCATTGTGCGCAATGCCGCCAGATCTCTGGTCGATGGCTTTGCTAGATCGGTGAGGGCTGCATTGGCGTATCAGACGGAAACCCTTGCTTTTGTCCACACATTGTACTTTCTCTCTCCTCGAAGTAGTCTTAGACTGGAACTCAACTCTGACTGCTTGAATTTAATTTCCTCGTTGAAGTCCACTGATCAGCGAGGGTGGGAAGAGCGAGGACCTATCACCAAAGCTTCTGATCCGTTGTCTTGCTTTTCGGATATTAAAATCGAGTTTTGTAATAGGGAGCAAAATAGAGCTGTGGATTGGGTTGTCAAAACCCAATACTCGAATTCTCTCCCTTCTAATTGGCTAGCCCAAAACAGAAGTTATCAGCGTAAGCAGACAACCGCTCTTATTGTTGTCTAAGGAGATCTGCACCAGAGAATCACAGATTCCCTTGGTAATCACTGGAGACCGTTAGTCCCACGAGAGAGATCTTACGGTGAAGTTTTGTTCATCATAAAACTACAATCTGCAATCTGCCATAGCATAAAATCAGCAACGTCTGCAGTTATCAGCCCCAGAACCACATTGTCAACTGTTAGCCTTCCGAACCATGGTACGAAGAAATCGACTCTGTCTTGTTTGCAGGTGGGGGTTTGGGTTGGCCGATTCTTGGAAACTCTGTTCTTGGAGTGAATGTATTTGAAATTTCTTCTGCTTCTTCTTCTTCCCCTCCCCCCACCACCACCACCACCCCTCCCCCCCACCCCCCCCCCCCCGGGGCCCGCGGGGGTTCCTGTTCCTGGATCTACTAGTCGTTGTGGCAGAAGAACAATGGGTGAAGTCAGTGTCTGCAACTTGAGATGGATGGAAGAGGACGAGACTCTATCTTCTAACTTTTGGAAGCAGCTAAATTGGGGCTTGTGTGTTCGTTTATGCCAGCATAAGAATTTGAGGATTTGGACTGGGTTTTCATGCAAAGGTGACGGTACATAAAACTGTAGGACAGGGACAAACACGGTCAAATTGAATGGCAAATGGCAAATTCAATTTCCGAACCTATTCAAGGTTGCAAATTTTCCTTCTCAGACTTTGCGAACTGAACATTTCCTCGGGCAGATACAACTCTCTTTCTCTGCATTTTAAGTCAAGAAGCAGAACGAAGACGGTGAGCCCGCTTCATTGGTCCGTTCTTGGAAGAAACCCAGAAATCACGAGAAAAAAGAAATAGCAGAGGATCCATAACCAAATTCATCATCAAACAAATTCGTACGTGTATCGGATACGATCTGAACTGAAAAATTGAACAACCAGCGTTGAAACCCATTATCCAATCTCTACTTTACGGTGCAGTTCAACAAGGAAGAACAAAGATATCCATACCGACGACGGCCGAGTTCTCAGGCGAAGTCGAGAAACCGTCGCTGCCGGCGTCGCCGCACCCGAAGAGACCAAGGAGGAATTCGTCGGGCATAGACCCACAGCCGGCCGAGTCAGACTGTAAGAACTAGCGAGTTCATCAGGCCGCTTTCTCACGAGTGCGTATGGATCTGTTTCTTCGAAATATTCAAGTTGTTTATTTCCCGGTTGGTTGCAGACTGGTCCAACGAAGGCCCAAAGAAAAAAGAAGTCTTTCCCTCTGGGCTCTTATCTCATCAAAAAAGCCATTTTTCATGGGCTCTTCGGATTTTTCCTTAAAACATCCCCGAATTTAGGTAGTTTTCAACTTCTTTTTTGTATTGATAATTAGGTACTCTGCCTTTCCCGATTTGTGAAATCGACGATTCGTTGGATCAAATTCCCTCTGTTAGCCTATACTCATATTTATATCCCCAGAGGGGCATTAAAACTTTGCTGTCGTCGTTGGCATTATTTTCATTGCCCTCAGGATCGGAGAGCGAGGATTCCTCTCCTGAGCTTACACAGTCGGCTGGCTAAGTTCCACGGCGAAGTCCGGAAAACATCGTATACGGGAGTGAAGTTATCTCGGTTATTACAAAAGTCGTCAAAATCCAACTCACAACCCTCAGGATCAGAACACGTGGGGTTGGAATCCACTCCTGAACTTTCATCCCTGACGGCCAAGTCGCCGCGATCGACAAAGAAGGGCTTGAAGATAGCATTATAAAGTGAAGGATCAGTAGCTTCCAAATCCTTTAACATTGAATGGATCTCGGCGACCTCAGGATCACGACCAGCCCTGGCATTAACCGATGGATTGTTCTCAAAATCCTTCGACTTCTTGAGCAGGCGGACCACAGCGTCCAGGTACTTCATGATCAGGAAGGCGCAGTCCTCCATTGTCGGGCAAGGATCACACTCTTCCACCAGCTCTCTTCGACTCGTTGGCAGCATCATGCAGCTTTTGCAACTGAGGTACTCAGAGAATACCTCTTCGACCGAAGGCTCGCCGAAATAGTGGAGCTTGCCACCAGGGGAGAACATAATGACGGCGACGGGAGTGCCTGCGAATTTGCTGAGCTTAGAGGCTTTACTGAGGATGCACCTGTGCCTCTTCGAGAACATCGTGCTGCACCTTTTCCGGTCGTTGATCTTTCTGGTTTCTTTTGGTGGGGGCGGAACACTTATCTGTGGAGTGTGCGAATGTTTTGTACTTGGTTTTCTGGGAGGGCGAGAGGGAGATGATCCTGTCTGGATGTTTCTTCTAGAGAAAGAGTGAATGGGTTGGAGGAAAGATGGGTTGTTCTCAAAACCCCCTAACTTCTTGAGCAGGCGGACCACAGCGTCCTGGTAGTTCATGATGAGGGAGGCGCAGTCCTCCTTTGTCACGCAAGAATCACACCCTTTCTTGGCCCAGTCCACCCCCTCTTTTGGACTCATTGGCAGCTTCACGTCGTACTTGTGACAGAGGTACATCGAGAATACCTTTTCTACCGAGGGCTTGCCGAAATAGCGGAGCTTGCCACCAGGGGAGAACATAATGACGGCGATGGGAGAACCGGTGAGTTCGCTGAGTTCAGAGGCTTTACTGAGGATGCAAATGCGCCTCTTCGAGAACGTGTTGCTGCACCACTTCCGGTCGTCGATCTTTTTGGTTTCTTTTGGTGGGGGCTGAACACTTTGCCGTGGTTTTCTTGGAGGGCGAGAGGAAGATGAGCCTGTATGCATGGTCCTCCAGTTTTTTTTTTTTTTTTTTTTTCGAGAGAGAAGGGGTTGGAGGAAAGAAGAGGAGGGTGCAGCGTTGGGATGCTCAAACAAGCTCGAGAGGGCCCGCTGTTTATAGAGACGACTTTCTCGCATGTTTAGTTAAAGAATTCTGAAAACGCACTCGGATTTTCTTCTGAACTTTCTTCTTACTTAGGAGCCACTATTCTTCACTGTATGAGCGTGTGCGCAGCTCTCTCCCTCCGTTCTAAGTCCTAATTAGGACTGCCACGTGCCAACCAGCAGCACCATAGAAAGATGAAGCGACTTTCAGCACGAAACGACAAGTCAGAGGTACGATTCCATTCTTTTTTACCCTTTCTCTCAGCAGATTCTCCTTTTCTTATTTAAGAGACAGATTCCTTTTCTTATTTTCTTTTTTGAACGAGATTCCTTTTCTTATTTAAGAGACAGATTTTTGTACCTCCTTTTTTTTGTCAAAGTCATCATCACATCCTCGTTGGTGCGATCTGCCCCAAAAAGAATCTCGGAGGGGGGCGCAAGGTAATGGAAATTTCAAACGGGACAAAATACGACTTAAAAGCCGCATTTACACATTTCGTGAATTTTTTTTCTTTTTTTGTATTTTCTAGTATTCGGGCGTTCCTAACTAGTAATTACTATGCTGTCAGCTGATTTGGAGGAAAATTCATTGAGCTAGAAAATTAATCTGAAACGAACAGTAAACTTCTTAATATCTCACGCATGGTTAGGGGCAAGCCATAGGGCAAATTCCCAAGCGAGGTTTATTATCTCATTGGGCAAAGAAAAAAATGAGGGTTATCAAGTTCTTCGTCAATAAGTCTTGAAACAAAAAGGCCAAGGTCCATCTTCTGTCATGACAGAGATCATGAAGCACGAGGCCATTTGCAATTGCGTGCGCAAGAAATTAGAGTATTTTCTTTCGATCATGGTTGACATCGGTCATAATTGTGGAGTTGGGTGCCGAAAATTTTGGGACAATTCCAATTTTTTTGTCCTTTCAACTTGATCCATGCACATCGTCAAAGTAGGTGCTCAAACGTTTTGTTTGTGTTAATTAAATACTTCATCTTTTCTGATTTGTTTTAAATAAGCACCCAACGTGCTATTAAAAGTAAAGAAATTACTTTAAATCATTAAATTCAATTGAACACAAGATTAGACAAAAAAAAAAATTGACATGGAAAAAATATAGTGATACGTTAGGAGAAGAGAGAGCATGGCTATTGTTTGTTATATTCCATTAAATCCTAGCATTACCTTTCGAGAATGACATCTGCCGTCGAGCTTGGTGGATTCTCAGAAAATTTCATTCAAGACTTTTAAAAGAATGTGGATCCTTTTGTCTACATTTATTTTATGATTTTTTTTCTTTTTACTTACTCTCTTCAAAAATTTAAAAATGGAATAACCTTTGAGTAAAATATATAATTGTTGCAATCATCCCGAGGTATACTTTGATAGATTACCAAGAACACGTTTGGTAACGTTTCTGTTCTAAAGAACAATTTTTTAACATAAATAATTTTTTTCTATTCCTAGGAATAATTTCGAGTATAAGAACGCAATTGGTAATCGCACAAAATTTCTTCTCCCTAGAAAAGAAATGTGTTTGGTAAAATTATATAATTTTGTTGTTTCTTTTAGTTTTTAAATATTTTTATTTTTATTTTCTCTCCTTCTTTCTCTTTGTGGCCGCTCACCGGCGCCTCACCTAACCACCGGCGAGGCTCGGCCTTGCCGAGATCCGGGCTAGACCAAGCCTCGCCGGTGGCCTCAGTGGCCAAGTGAGCCTCGCGCTGGCCGGCGAGGCCCAGCCTCACTTGGACTGGGCGAACTCGAACTTAGCCTCGCTAGATCTAGGCGAGGTTGGCCTCGCCGCAACGCGGCGGCTCCGAGGGTCGATGACCCTTCAGCAAGGTCGCCGACCCTCATCTGGCCGATCGCCAATGCCGGCCATGGCCAAGGCCAACAACCAGCCAAAATTAAATGAAAAAAGAAGAAAAGAAAGAGAAGAAGAAAATAGAAGAGAAAGAAAAATTGTTTCTCGGAATTGTTCCTAGAAACAAGAAGTAACTTTTTTCTATTTCTTGTTTCATTTCCAAATCCGTTTCCGGGAACAAAATTTTTACCAAACACATTTCTATTCTTTTTTTGTTTTTTGGAACAAAATAACAAGAATTTTTGTTTAGAGGAACATAAACACTTTTTTCCAAACAAAGCCCAAGTGTGCACAAATGATCTACCTTGCGAGGTGTGACTCCTACGCACAGGCCCTCTTAAGCCCAATCGATTGCAATTTTGTTTCTCAATTAATTATTCAATTTTGATTTTTTTTCTTCATGAGTCACCACTAATTAATTATGGCCGATTAGTAGTGGGTGGGTGTAAAGAATGTCAACACTTGGCATCTTTTTTCTCTGTCATGAAACCAATTTATGATTTTTTTTAATTTTTTATTCTTAAAACATGTATCCGGGGTTCGTTCGTGCATAGATGTTCACTTAAATAAGAGATCAAATCAAATAACCCGACCCGTACGAAGCAAAATTAAACGAGGCCTTGTTTCACGCTCGTCCACGGTTAGAGACGCTAGTCGCCAGGTTTGTGGATGGACCGGTCCAATCCCACATGAAACACAAACTCCAAGGATCCCAAAGTAAGATGGTGGAAATGCTTCCTTTTTCCTCTCGATATGCAGAGTCTTCGTCTACCCATCGATGGTAGTTTCAGTGTTTTATAGAAACCCAAATTGTTGAAACCCAATCCTTTCTCTTCTTCTCATCTTCCGATATTACCCGCTGATGATTTCGTTGAGGGCAGTTATGGGTTGCATCTTCTCCTGCATGCTGATGGCCCATCGAATGGTACCCTATATGCTCTCCTGATCTCTTGCCCGTGCAAATTGGCAGATTGCATGCTTCCTTTTTCCTGTAATTTCATCGGTGATAGTTTCAATGGGATATTCTGTGTGTCGAGGAGGGAAGATGGAATGCCGTGCCTCTCTTGAAGTTGACTGTGACGAATTCTGCTCTTACTCAAGTGGGGATGGATTTCCATTAGCGAATTCCCTGTTTTTGTCCTGAATTATGTTTTGCATCAGTACCCTCATCTTTATATCTAATCTTACCTGTGCCAACCAATGGATTGCGTTTTCCTTCAACACTTCTCTAGTTTAATTTGAAGTGTCCTTCCTCTTTGGCCCTGTTCTGATGGCATCCGAAGACAATGCCGAATCTTCAAGAATCGCTGCTTTATGTAAACGATTGGGGCGTCTATGTTCTGAACAGGAAATAGAGGTATGGGACGAAGCCCCCCCATTAGAAAAGTTAGAGGAATGCCAATTGTCACTCGTAGGTAAAATCCTATCGAAATCTAGTGTTAACTTACAAGCCCTTCAGAGTACATTAAGGCGGATTTGGCAAACAGACTATGTGAACATATCTCAACGAGAGGGGGACCTGTATATAGCAAAATTTAAGTCCGCAAATGACAAGAAGAGGATTATGGAGGGAGGACCATGGCTCTTTGCCAGTCAATTAGTCGTTTTCAAACCATGGATTCCTACACACCTCTACACTGCTATGATTTTAGTCGATGTGCTTTTTGGGTTCAAATATTTGGGCTGCCTTTAGAGTGGAGTACAGAGCAGATGATTCGCAAAGCATTGCAGCAAGTTGGTGAAGTCATAGAGATAAAGGCTGACCTTACTGGTAGCTCGGTCTCAAAAGCGATAAGGGCAAGGGTTGACATACACTTGGCTGAACCTCTACAATCCTGTAAGCTTATAAGAATTGCTGGTAGAACAATGTGGCTAGATTTCAGATACGAAAGGTTGTCCCACTTTTGCTATTCCTGCGGGAGGATAGGCCATTATGCCTCATATTGTCCAGCATATCCATATGAAGAAGCTAAAATAGATGGGAAAGATAAACTGGCATACGGGAACTGGTTGAGAGCTGAAGTCCATGCACATAGTCCTTATTGGCAAGCGTTCTACCAAACACCGGAACATGTACCACATAATGAAGAAACAGTACCTGAGACACCCCCAGCCCTGCTGCCAAGTGTTCCGTTGTTGCCTAAACCACCTACTGCCAATGAAATAACCTCGCCAGCTTCAGCACATCAACCCCCACATGAACAACTACCATCTCAGCCGCAAATTCCAAAGACTTTGCAGCCAATTAATCCCACTCTCACCACAGCTTTAATCCCTGCAACTAAGAAGCAAAAGGGAATCATCACTATGTCTAAGGAACTGCGAAATACTAACAAGCAGAAGACTTCCAGAGCCAGCCCCAAGGCGGGATCAGCTAAAAAGCATAAACGATACACCCCTTATGGCTTACAACACTCGTCATTAAATGAGTTTGACGACACGCAACTTCTGGATACACCAATTCTAACTGCAACTGAAGAGAATCAATGGGCGTCGGTGGCTGGCCCTCAACAGCCACCACAACACAAATGAAGTTCATCTATTGGAACTATCAAGGTTTGGGCTCTCCCTTGACAGTTCGCGCTCTAAAGGCCTTAGTGGCCTCCGAAAAGCCTGATTTACTTTTTTTGGCGGAGACTAAGAATCAGGAAGCGGTCATCCTCAAGATGAAAAGGCTTTTGAAATTTAGTAATTACCATGTGTGTGATCCTGTTGGACTGGCTGGTGGACTAGCTATGCTCTGGAATGATGATCTTATAATCCATATAGAGAGAGCTACTCAGCATTTTTTTATACAACCTGTACAGAGGTTCGAGAGGGGACTTCTATGCTTCTAACTTGTGTCCACGCTCCAGCAACCTATCAGCTACGCCGACAACTATGGACAGAGCTTCGTCTAATTGCTTCCTCAAATGTTATACCCTGGGTCTGTGCGAGTAACTTTAATGAAGTTCTGTTTCCTTGGGAAAAAGTGGGAAGAAGACTAGTTGAACCACATCGAATGTATTCCTTCAGAGAAGTATTACAGGACTGTTACTTAATGGATATGGGCAATAAGGGCTGTTCCTACACCTGGATGAATAATCGTCTTGGTGACAACCTCGTTAAAGAACGGTTGGATCGAGTTTTGTGTACTATGGAGTGGCGTATTAATTACCCTGAGGCTGAGGTATATGCACTTCAATTAGTGGGCTCTGATCATAGCCCTCTTTTATTGACAACTGAGGCTCGACCAAGACAACAACACAAAAGATTTATCTTTGAAGCTTACTGGTTGCAGGAAAAGAACTGTAGCGAGGTGGTTGAAAGATCCTGGAAGTCCCAACGTGCTAGTACATCTAACCTACCACAAACTACAGCAGGTCGCTCAAGCACTTACCAAGTGGAGTCGATCTAAATTCTCAAAGGCAACTAATCAAATATCGCACCTGCAGCAACAACTTCAAACACATATCAATTCCCCCAACAACTAAAACGATGAGCAGCAAATTATTCATTTGGAGATGGACATTCACAGACTATGGCAGCAGGAGGAACAACATTGGGCCATGCGATCTAGGCTTAACTGGCTTACATGAGGAGACAAGAATACCAAATTCTTCCATGCGACAACATTACAACGGCGAGTTCGGAATCGGATAAGAATGTTGAAAGATGCTGATCTCACTTAGATTAGGGAAGAGGATCATTTAAAAACCATGATGAGGAATTTCTTTTCAGCACTATACACATCAGCTGGCCCTCGGAATTATGGTCCTATTCTTGCAAAATGTCCACCTACTGTTACTCTGGAAATGAACAATATCTTAACGGCCCAGCTTACTCGAGATGAGGTACGGTGCGCCACATTCCAAATGGGGGCTACCAAGGGTGCGCATGGTAAAATTTCTGAAACAGAAATTGATTTCTGGCCAGAAATCAATTTCTCAATTTCTATTCCCCGGACAAGTTTCTGAGCAAAGAAACCCGTTTGATAACGACTCAAAATTTCTATTTCTGAAACATAAATCCGTTTGATAACAGAAAAAAATTTCTATTTCTATGAATCATGTTGTCCCCATCTTTTACCTCACTCTTTTTGGTGCTTGTGATGGTAATTTAATTTGATAAAAGTTGGTAAATCACTTTAATTTAGATTGGTAATTCGATAGAGTAGTTAGGAACTTCAAAACATTAGCAATTTATGTAAATAAAAGCTAGTAATTAGTATAAAAAATGCTAATATGCAAACTATAAAAGATTTGGTATTTTCAAATGCTAATATGCAAACTATAAAAGATAAGAGCGCCATTTCTCACTAGTCCAAGCTCTCGAAGATCCAAGTTTTGCTTTACGCCTTCCCCCATTCCTTTTTCTTTCTTTATTTTATTTTATTTTTTTCTTGTTGGTATTCCCTTTTACATTTTCTGGCCATGTTTGTATTTTGACAGTGCAATGGTCAATGACTAGTTGGAAAAGCGACTGGTTATCTTCATTTTCCTTTATGATTGATAAGATCCGTAAGATCGGTACATGCTTACGACGGTGAATGTGCATTGACATGACATCAATCCGACGTTCAATCGGGATTGCTAACATAAGCCGTTGTATAGGTTGTAAGATCACAATTGGATGTTCTAACTAAAAGGGATAGTTTGTTGAATCACCTACAAACAAAGTCCAGCACCTTTACCATATTTCATATGAACCTTATGGGGAGTGGAGGACCCTCGTCCGGCATGAAAACTGATTCTTTGATGACACGAGGTTCATTCTCATCTCGTGGAATGTGAGATTAACTATATGCGGGACAAGGCTGGTCCTTTTCAACCGTTTGTCGTCCCTCGTGAGTTTCGGTGGGGACTTTAAATGATAAGCAATGTTGTTTTGGTGGACGGGGACATGCCCCGTTCTCCATAGTCTTTTCCATATTGTACAACTTAGAAGTAAAGGCATTCGAATCAGCACCTTACACAACCATCAATCTTACCCAAACATTCCACAATCCGAGCAAAGAACTCTCCCAAGCCTTTTAATTCGAAGGGGCGCTCGCAAATGGCTGCATCAAATGGAAGTGCAAAAGAAGAAGATAACAAACCGGGCTTTGAATATTGTAAATTATGAAAGCTGGAGGTGAATCCCGCATACAATTGTTTGCTATAAATAAGTGGACTAAGTTAAAAACATGCATTGATACAATTGACTAGCCCAGGAGTTCGAGTCATGCGCAGCTTGATTTTCAGCTACGCCAAAGTCCCCATCTAAAGCTGTCGATACGGTGTGTTGAAGTGTGCCACGAGGTGATTGTCCCCTTGAAAAAACTGGCGTATGAAAACATAATGCTCCAGTTCTTGCCTCAAAGCCGCAAGTTACCATACATGTCAAAACATGTGATCATTTCCACCAAGGACCTACAGCTACCGAAGACATCATCTAGCAATATGCCCCCTTGATATAGAATGGCTTCACCAACAATTATGCGAAGGCAACACCAAAACCAGGCTCTTTGGTTCCATTCGTCTCCGACCGCCGATAATCAAGTCACCATCTTAGCTAAATTTTGACCATGAAATAGAAGGCATCTTGGCCAAGAAACCAAAGAATCAGGCATGGAATTTCAAAAAATGATGTGCCCTTCCTTGGCCAGTCCCAATTATCTAGACCGCACATACATCTAAACCAGCAAGTAGAAAGGCATGACAGCTTCGCAAAGGAAAGGTTAAACTCAAATGAACTCGCAGATAAGCGCAACCTCTTTTTGTAAGGAAATTGCCTTAATGACAGATTGATCGTTCTAGCATTACTAAAGCATATCTAAAGCACAGGGTTACTTCCAGCAGAATGTTAGTCTTACATAACATACTAGAGGAGAGCTTGAATACCACGTAAGACCGAGAAAAGAATCGGGAAACGCAAGGAAAATGTTGAGTATAGTTCAGTCTTTTAGTTGAAAAAGTGCAAAAAATAAGAGCATTAAGTGAAAGTTTTTCCAAAGTGACATGAAAGAATGCACAAACATCCTTATGCATGGAAAGCAATATAAGATCTCGATGAGCAGATCACATGACAAGATTTGTAGACAAAGCATGACAGATATTCGATGAAAAGCAGTAAAACGGCTCTCGTTCCGTAACTCCATCAAAGTCACCCGACGGAGTTATGAAGGTACAACGCCTAAATTCGATGACACATGAAAACCGATCTCGAAACCATGAAAACCAGAGAAACCTAGGATCAAATCTCAATTCGATGACACATCAATCGCCTAGCCATATATGCACGGAACATATAGCTTTTCAACTTACATGTTTCAATGGACACCGATTAAAAATTTATCACCGGCATTGTAATTCGAAGCTTTGGACATAGACAAAATAGAAACTCTTAAATAAATCAAGAGCAAGCATAATACTTAATTAAAAACAAGCTAGAAGTTAGCACCCGCCTTCTCAAATCAGCAGATTCAAAGGTAGAATGATAATTAGCACCATGACAAGAGCCCACAAGATCTCTTCGTTCTTTTGTTTTGGACTGCATATTATATCGGTATCGCGGAAATAAAGAGAGATTGTAACTTGAAGTGATGAAAAAGTGCGACGGTGAGATAAGCGACGATCGACCGGCAAGAGGACGGCGACGGCGACCGGAGTTGCGGAATCGAGAGCGGAAACGGGGACGCGGATGGAGGAGGCGGGTCCGACGGCATGACCAGAGCAAAAACTTGCGACGACATCGACGGCGAGGATGGATCCGAAGTCGACGGCGCTAGGGTTTTTGGTTGAAGCTTTGAGGACGGCAAGACGACGGCGACGGAGTCGACGGCGAGGATGGACAGCTTAGGAGTCAACGGCACGACCGGAGCAAAACCCGTGACGGCATCGACGACGAGGATGGATTCGGAGTTGCCGGCGCTAGGGTTTTTGGTTGAGCTTTGAGGACGGCAAGAGGACGGCGACGGAGTCGACGACGAGGATGGACAGCTAGGGTTTTTGGTTGGAAGCGTTGAGAGGAGAAAGAGAAAGAATGCCCGGATAGAAGAAAAACCCGTGAACGAAAGGATGCCCGGAAGAAATAATTTCTATTTCTACTTCAGAAATAGAGAAGCTAAAATTTTTAGTTTCTGATTTCTCCTCCAAAACAATTTCTGAAACAGAAATTTGAAATAGAAATAGAGAAATCAATTTGCGTTACCAAACGGATTTCTGTTCCAAACCTGTTCCGGGGAACAGAGAAATAGAAAAATTGAGAAACAGAAATTTTACCATGCGCAGCCTAAAGCACCAGGACCCGATGGTATGAATGGTCTATTTTATCAAAAGCATTGGAATCTTTTACACTAAGACAATTTTATGGCTATTCAAGAGTTCTTTGCAACTGGTAATCTATCTGCTTCTTTGAACAAAACTAGCATTACTCTGATTCCAAAAGTGGCTCAACCGGAGAGTCTCGACCAATACTGAACAATAAGTCTTTGCAACTACATCTATAAAATCATCTCAAAAGTGTTAGCTAATCGTCTTAAGCCTTTTTTACCTGATCCAATATCTGCTGAGTAATTTGCTTTTGTGAGTGGCCGGCAAATCTAGGATGATATTATTGTTGTCCAAGAAGTGCTTCATCAGTTGAGGATTAGGAAACGCAAACGAAATTTTCAAGTAGTTTTAAAAGTGGACATGCAAAAGGCCTATAACAGGGTGGAATGGGACTTTCTTAAGGACTATTTGATCATATTGGGTTTCCATGCCACCTGGGTTCACTGGATAATGCAGTGTGTTACAACAGTGTCTTTTAGTATCACTTTTAATGGGGAACAACTAGAGTATTTCCATCCTTCTCGGGGACTCAGACAGGGAGACCCACTCTCGCCTTACTTGTTCATTTTGGTAGCAAATGTCTTATTTGTTCTTATTCATGACGCACTTCACATAGGACATCTACAAGGCCTACCGCTCAACAAGAGATGCCCAACTCTTTCTCATTTATTTTTTGCTGATGATGCCATATTTTTCATGAATGCTACAGTCCAGGAATGTCATAACCTTGCCAATATTCTAAATCAATACTGTTTGGCTATTGGGCAGATGATAAATAGGAACAAATCGGGCATTTTCTTTGGTCAGGATTGTCCTTATAGTTTAAGGGTTAACTTGGCCGCTGAATTTAGGGTCCCAGTGTTACAAAAAACAGGTAAATACCTAGGGATTCCTTCTGACTGGGGTAGATCAAGACGAGACATGTTCGCCTGGATTATGGTGAGAGTGAATGGTAAATTAGAAGAGTGGAAAGCAAAATTTCTCTCAAGGGGTGGAAAAGAGGTTCTCATTAAAGTTGTTGTACAGGCGATACCACAATATGTCATGTCTATTTTTAAACTGCCAGTATCGATTTGCAAAGCCATTGAGAAGAAGATTGCTCGCTTTTGGTGGCAGAATGACAGCAGTAGATCTGGTATTCAATGGACACAATGGGATGTTCTAAAGAGATGTAAGAATGAAGGTGGTTTGGGTTTTCGAGATTTTCTTGCTTTCAATAAGGCAATGCTCGGTAAACAGGCCTAGCGCTTGATACAGAACCCATCATCACTATGCAGCACATTACTAAAAGGTCTTTACTTTTATCAACAGGAGTTCAGATATGCGGAGAAAGGGGCGCGTCCTTCTTGGGGTTGGCAGAGTATACTGTTAGGAAGAGATTCCATTTTAGCTAAAACCCAATGGTCTGTCGGAAATGGGAGAAAACTCAAGATACATGAAGACAGATGGCTTCCTAAAGGAATCTTGGGTGGTCCTGCCCATCTGACGGAACCTTATCTAGTAGCTGACTTACTAGAGCCGCAACAACAAACCTGGAATACTAATTTATTACAACAGCACTACGATACTCGCCACCATCAAAGAAATTACAAGTATTCAAGTTCGACCCAATCATACAGAGGACAAGCAAATCTGGACAGACACTATCAATGGCCAATACACAGTGCATAGCGGCTATCGGGCAATAAAGAAAGCAGACTCAAATCATACAGACATGCCATCGTCATCTTATCAAGTACCTGCGCAACTATGGAAAAGTATTTGGCGACTAAAGCTAACACCAAAAATCCGGACCTTTTTTTGGTCCCTATGCCATAATGCTTTAGCGACAAAGACCAATCTCATTCGCCGTCACATCATCACAGATATGGTCTGCAATATATGCAACAATAATTGTCCAGAATCCCTTGAACACCTATTCCTGTTTTGCCCGTGGACAACTACGATCTGGTCTCACCCCACAATTGGTCTTCATCTAACTCCTCATGATGTCCCTTGCATAGAACAATGGCTAGCAGACAGAGCTAATCAGAAACAGAGCTTACCTGAGTTGGAAACAATAGCTGAGATCCTCTGGTAGATTTGGAAGGCCAGAAATACTTTTGTTTTCCGCAGCCATCGTCCTGATCCACTCCATCTGTTGAATGTCACCTCTGCAAAGGTTCAAACAGCTCGGAATTTGCATCATCGATCTGCTACAACTAGACTGCCATCAACCCTACCTTCCCAAGTCTGGCGACCTCCCGATCCTGGTGTCCTAAAGTGTAATATTGATGGGGCTTTCAAGCTTGAAAGTGACCGAGGCTCAATGGCATGTCTATGCCGAGATCACACTGGAAAGTTGATAGAAGGATTTACCTGCGATTTTGCTACATCTTCCCCTTTGCAGGCTGAAACTTATGCTTTCTTGCTTACTCTACAGTACTTGATCCAACAAGGAAGAATGGAGGATCTGATTGTGGTTGAATATGACTGCTTGTTGCTGGTTAATGCCGTGATCGACAACCGATTGACACCATGGGAGGTACGATCACTGTTTGCTGAAGCTATTGTTCTCTTGCGCCGATTCTCCAGCCTTCTAGTGTGGCATTGCTATCGCGAAGCAAACTTTGCGGCCGACTGGGCCGCAAAGGCCCACAACAATAGAACCCTAGCTGCTAATTGGGCCAAAGTGCCCCCTATCTGTTTATTTGATCTTCTTGTTTCCAACGATAAAGTTGCAGGTTGTATGGGTTCTATTACTTGAATGAAAGCTCCTCTTGTTAGACCAAAAAAAAAAAAGTAAGATGGTGGAGAAAGCTCGTTGATGACGCCGACGATCTATACAAGCACTTGTCTGCCGGAGGTGGTGCGTGCTCTTTCCTTCTTTCTTTTTGGTAATTGTAATTTCGAAATAAAAAAAAACATTTCCAACTTCTAAAATTACCATCTGAATTTTGAGTTATGCTGCTCGGCCGCAAGCGATGGGAATGAGGTACGGGAAGCTAGATGAAAGTCTTTGATTGCGTTATTTATGAACTCGATTATACTATTTGTAAGTTTCCAAATTTAACATACTTTTACGTCAAAATGCACTTATCTAAACCTTTTAACCAATGTAACCGGCCAAAAAAAAAATGCTCTTTTATATATCTTAATTAAAATACATGACAATATTCGTAAAGAGTATCGCTTGTTCTTTGGACAAATGAATGTTACGTATAGCAATAGCTCAGGATTAGAACATGTGGGAATAGAAATCCATTCCTAAGCTTTAACCGCGGACAGCCTGAGTGGCCGTGATCAAACATCATAACGCTCGAAGACATTATAATAAAATTCAAGATCAGAAGCTTTCAAATTGTTTAACATTGACTGAAGCTCAGTGTCCGTCGAAACTTCAGGATCACGACTAGCACCGGCATTAACCGCTGGGTTGTTCTCCAAAGTGCTCCAATCATTGAACTTGTGGAGATCAACGATGTCATCGAGATCATCATAAAAGTCGTCATGATCCGTCCCACTACCATCAAGAACTGAGCACACTATTGAACTTTCACCACCGGTGGTAGTCAAGTCGGCCGGCAATGCCGAGCACATGTCGTGTCCATCACTGTCCTCGGGGAAAGCCAAAAGTGAAGGATGAGAAGTTTCGCAATTCTTTTCCAAATCTTTACCAGCACCAACTGTTGGGAAATATGGTTTCGAATTGGGTAGAATAATAAAGTCGGATCTTTAGATTACTTAAGTCAGACTTTGAGGCGTGATATCACTTTTTTTAAGGATTTATTTGCCCCATAATGTTGCTAATAGTCACCAGCAAATTTCCTTCAAAATACAACAAAGTCTCAAATGAGAATACTAAATAGCAATTCTAGTATTTCTCCAGGATCTCTCATGGGAAATAATTGAACACAATGGTTGTATATTCTTTCAAAAGAAGACAAAAGTGGAAGAAGATGATTGTTTGATCTCAAAACAAACGTACTTATCATTGTCTTTCGAATAAAGGCAACTCTTCAAAAGGTTGCAAAAAAGAATAAATGCAATCTTTTGGGAAATGTTGCAAAATAAACAAGTATGTCTCAAAGGTTATGTTAAAAATACATAAAAATTCAGAATTAAATAAATAAAAAATAAAAAATAACCGTAACTTTTCGTGAATAGTTGGACTGTTTCAATTAAGACTTTATAGTTAATTTTATAGAAATAAATCCTTATTTTCAATAAATAAAATAATGCTCGTTGGTTAGTGCTAAATCTTGTCCACGTGCGCACTCGCATCTTTTCGATGTAGGACAAGGCACTTCTTCATTTGTTTTATTTAAAAAAAACTACCAACAATCCCCCACTTTTGTTTATGAAACAAAAACAAGAAATAAAACGTTAGAAATATACAGCCAAAATTTTCGTGAGATTAATATACATACATAAAAGTCTATTTCGAGTTAAATATTTACTTAGTGCAAGTATCTCAAAACTCTATTAAAGTAACAAGTTGCTCGGCTTTAAACTTGTATTTTTATATAATAGAACTGGATATACCGCACATACACTAACCTCTTGTTTCAGCGAGAAATTCTATATTACTTCGCACTATTAAGGCCTTGTGCTTGATCATATTTCATGAGCTCTCTAGAAAATAACCTTAACTTTCGTAAGAAGCGACACCACTTCTAACCTCATATAAGTGAAGTATCTACCATATGTTTATATTATTATCAACATATTACAAGTTTGTACTATACTTCATTAAAAATTCAATCCAACCTACAAAACGTAACAGACGATACTGACTTCTCATATCAAGGCTACGTTAGTATCAAACAATCATTTTCAATAACTTGTTCTTACCCATTAAACATTGTAACTAGTGATGTTCTAGAAAAAATGTCAGGTTACCATTATTGGTGATTTCAATTAAAGGGTTTCGGCCCAATTTCTTGTGAGGTCATTATTACCATGTCTCTTGGTAAATCTTTCATCAAAGGATTGGCAAAAGTATTATTTGACCTCATGTAGATAATTGTTATGGTACTATATTTAATCAATTGTCTTACATATTGATGTTTTAGACTAATATGTCTTAGACTTACTGTCACGCCCTGATTCTCGAACACGTGCCCATCCCTCACCTAGTCGATTAATAGCGACTTCTCAGGATGCATTGCAGACCCTTTTATTTTAATATACATGCGGAAGCATGTCAAAATCCCCAGACAATAAAACAATGGAATAGAAAAGTATGGCCATATTTTTCACAATTGAAAAGCCACAACCATACTTTCATACAAAGCAAACCTCATAGTATATAATACAATACTATTCACAAAAGTATGATCTATCATACATCAATCCACAACTCAGGTTTGTAAACAGGATAGGATCTCAATCCTCATCCGGGTCATACTCAAATCCTCCTCTAGATCATCCTCTTTTTAGAATCTTCTTCATTTGGCTCCTCATCAGGGTCTTTCTCTTCGGGTTCTTTCTCCTCAGAGCCTTGAAATGTTGTCCCACAACCGAGATGAGACTACATCTCAGCAAATTCTACCCTCTAAGACCCGATTAGAAAACCAATACACCTTAGGCTGCCTAAGCACAACACAAATCAGAAGAGTTACCTTAGCCTCAATTTCTCCCTGCAAGTCAGTATATATATCGGATGTAGACGAACCATTACATCACATCACCCAATCAATTGTGATCGAACTATCAATCAATCGACCTAGTTGATTACATGTCATCACAACCATGTCTTGATCGGCCCCATCCATACTATCTATAAATCTGATCAACATCCAAGACTACTCACCCTAAGTGATACATAGATAGCATATTATCCTATCTCTAGATGACATATAGGATTATCAAGCTGTCAAAACATACCATACTGTCTCAAGATGACAAAGAGAGTCATCGAACCGATATATCAATATCATACCGTTCTGTCTCAAGGTGATCTGTAGAATTATCAAGCCGGTATATCATATCGTACTATTTCAAGATAATCTATAGAGTCACCAAGCCGGTAGATCATACCGTACTATCTCAAGATGACTTGTAAAGTCACCGCGCCGGCATACACACAATTTATCATACTGTACTATCTCAAGATGCTCCGTAGAGTCATCGAGCTGGTAGATCATATCACACTATCTCAAGATGCTCCAAAGAGTCATCGAGCCAGTATATATGTCATTCCAAGCAAACAATCGCATAACCATTTTTATTCTTTTCGATAAAATGTCGTGTGTGGGTATACGGTCAGCTTTAGCCAAAATATAAGAATTTCCTTTCCACAAATCCAATCATTTTCTGTAGTCCACCAAAACATTTTTTGCGCTATCAATCAACACCCGGTTATTTTTCAATTAATTATTCAAAATTAATTAATTTAGAAAATAACCATAAAATCATCAATAAATCAATTCAGCACAATCTAGCACTCAATAAATTAAACAGACTGCATCACGATAATCAACATAAAATTCCAGTCACCGGCCATCCCGGTTGAATTTCTGGAAAATAATTAATTATTTAGGCCCGTGATACCTAATTTGATGCCAAAACGGATCAAGAAAAATTCCAATATGCATTCAGTAAATACAAGTATGTTTCTACTTGCTAATTACATTAACCAATCGCCTAACATGCATCATTAAGTCACTAATTAAATTATTCTAAACTAATCTAACCACCTAATTGCACTTAATTAAATCTAATCAACCCCTAAGTATCATTAACATACTAATAAGGGATTAGTGAGCAAAACTCACTTGTAAAAAACGAAGACCGGATCACCGTGACGGCGGCCGAACTTGGGCTCGCAACTGTTGGAGAAATCCTCTTGAAGTGTTTTGAAGTTGACAAAACGTTTCCATCAGTCTAGTCTGAAGGCTTGCAGACTACGCTATTTAAAGTCTTAAGACCTCCGAACAGCCGACTCAAGACTCAAAGTCTATCCTCATTGACAGTTCTAATCCGTTGAAGAAAGGCTATCCGAGTGGATGTTTCATTAAGGATGTGACTTTATCGATGGAGAAGATCTCTTGGTTGGATATGGCATAACGGAATCCTTTATTTGATCATAATTGATTCGAAGATTAAGGATCCGATGATTGGCAAAGTATACTTGGAAGGTTCTACTTATGGAAACCGAGATCCTGATTGTATAGGCGAACAGGATTGATGGGCTATCGACATGTTCCTTTAATAGCTCGAATGATCTTCCTAATTGATTCCGTCTAACAGGTAGATTGGAGGAATTCCTTTGGTAAGTGCCAACGGGTATGATGGCATGAAGGAGTATATAAGGAAGACGTTCCAGTTGTTCGAGAGTGTGCACGATAGAAGAATTCCAAAGTCTGAAGCTCCTTGTTATTAGTCAATTCATTTGTTGAGCAAAATCATGTAAACAAAATAGAGTCCATATTCGTGAGAATCCTTGAGGAAGTGTGGTAAAACATCTACACTGTGGAATCAAGGAAAAGCTGTGCTGTAACTTCTCTTTTATTCATAGTGAAATCTAGCCGGTGGGCTGTCAGTGCGGAAGAGTGGACGTAGGCTTGGAATAAGCCGAACCACTATAAATCTTGTGTTCAATTTTCTCCTCCCTAACCTTTACTTTACTTTGATCGTATTTTGTTTTCTATCGTTTGCGTAGAATCGCTTCTGTATCTCGAGAAATTGTTTATGCATCTATTCACCCCCTCTAGGTGTTTATACTAGCTATCTCAGCAACAACATCCATAGGCTTGGACCAAGCCTAAAACAGGCCCAACAAATCTCAGCCCAAATTGAAATTTGTTAATGAGTCGGGCTGGGCTTGCTGTAGACACTGGGCTTGGGCCTACGGTTTGGGCTTGGCTTCGCGGGCTTTTGCTGGAGATGGGCCCAACTGCTGGGCTAAAAATGTTGGAATCCACAGCTGGCTTCACTCAATTTCACACGGGCTATTGCTAGGCTTCAAGAGGGGCTAAAGTGAATTCATGGGTCTAGTCTTCAATGGGCTAATCATGGGCTAAAGGAACACTTCGTTGGGCTTGACTTCACGCAACTACTAGGCTTGAAGACATGAACAGCTAGATTGGAATTCGCTAGCGGTTGAAGACACACTGAGAGGATGCAGCTGGCGATGCTCGAGCTAGGGGATTCGGTGCTGATAGATCTGCGCAAGGCTTCGATCAGCAAGGCTTCTTGGAGAACTTCTTTAGTTGACCAAGGGAGGCTAGCTCGTGGACAGATGGCGTGGATGAGGAGCAAAGGGAAGCTGCTTCGTGCTGCTAGCGTTGCTGTTGCTTCAGTTGACTGCAACACGGAAGACACAAGGAGACTAGCGCTCGTATGGGCTTCAACGAAGGCGGCATGCAGATCGTGGGTAGACGACAAGAGTTGGTGGAGCAGGGGAGGTCTTCGGTGGAGGTTTGGGGTCAACTAAGTCTACTGGAGTTGATTGGCGTGGGAGGAAGACACAGACAGCAGCTGGGTGAAGAAATCAGGGAAGATGTGGACGCTGGATTGGTCGATCGATTTTGAATTTTCATCGAAAATCCAGGCTTGCCGAAAATTCTTCAAATGATAAGTCGACGTTCCTAAAATAAAGTATGACATGACAGAACTTTTAATTTCTGAAATCGGGTTCAATTTCGTGGTTAATTTCAACCATATATGATTTTAGTGTGACCTAACCTATCAGGTAGCTTTTAAGAATTTTTAGCACAATTGACCCGTGGTCGATTATTTTCAATTCACATTGTGCATCTTCAACTCATAAGCGACTCTCGGTTATCGTAAAAATCTCAAGGTTTCAAAAATGGGCACAAGGTATAGAAACGACAGAAAAATCGGTTTAATATCATTCGACACAAATTTTGAAATTAGGTGGAATCACCCACACTTTAATTATATGCCTCTATCAAATCGACCTATCTCCGATCTCTAGTCGATTTCAACGGTGCCATATTGACACTTGCAGATTAGTACGGTCGAGCAGTCGATTTCTGATCGAATTCTTAAGTTAGTCACATTTATTTTCCTTAACGACTTCACCAGATAGATTAGTTATCTCATGAGTGATCAGCTCAGAGAAAAAGACTATAGGCGCGTCTATGAAAAGCCTATTTCATTTAATCGAAAGCAAGGTTGAAAATCAAGTTGTCACACGGTTCATGGATCGTTCATGGATCGATCAAGGCCGTCCGCGGGCAAAGCCCTTGTGCGTGACATGGCTGAATCACGGACGGTCTTGGATCATGCTCCGTCCATCGGTTGTGTCATTCTCCCTCACCTAATCGAGCGACACCCTCATCGCGTCTATAACATGGAAAGCTTCGATGTGTTTCTTGAACTGCCACAGAGCCTCAGAGGGTTCCCAACTCGCCTCACTCTCAGGAAGGCCCTTCCATCGGACAAGGTATTCCTTCTTTAGCACACAATATCTCTTCTATATGATCCAGTCCGCCATGATACATTCAACATCCCGATCATAAGAGGTTTTCGCTCCCAGGAGCGCTCGCTGTGATTCACCTCAATCTGGATCCTCCTCATTCACATGGAAAGGTTTCAGCACACTCACATGGAACACAGGGTGTACCTTAAGCTTGGCCGGCAAGTCCAGCTTGTATGCCACCTTCTCGATCCGCTACAACACTCGGAAGGGGCCCTCATAGCAACAGATCAGCCCTTTGTGCACGTCACGGTACCGAAGGACCAAGTGCAGCTTAGCCAACACCAGGTCTCCAACCTGAAACTCCACGTGTCGTCGTTTCTTGTCAGCCCACTTCTTTGTGCATTTCATGGCTCTATTTAGACACGCCCGCGACAAGTCCGCATGTTCATCCCATTCCTTAGAGAACTTGTATGCGGAAGGGCTACTTCCTCGATATCCCGAGCCAATCGTGCTTGGTGTAAGCAGCTATTGCTCGGTCACAATCTTGAATGAAATCTGGATCGTGGACTCACTCCACTACAAGTTGTAGGAAAATTGGGCCACGTCGATCAAACACGCCCAATTCACTTGCGTGTTGCTCAAGTAGTGTCAAAGGTAGATTTCTAAGAGTGCATTCACCCGCTCCATCTGTCCATCGGTTTGGGGATGCATGCCCGTGGAGAAGTTGAGGTTCATCCCCAGCAACTTGAAGAGCTCGGTCCATAAACACCCGATGAATCAAGGATCGTGATCACTCACGATCGTACGTGGGACGCCCCAGTATTTGACAACGTGCTTAAGGAATAGCTTAGCTGCTTCCTCGGCTGAACAATCCTTCGTGGCTGGCACGAATGTCACATACTTGGAAAAGCGATCCACCAGGACCATGAGGGTCCGACACCCTTCAGACTTCAACAAATTCACGATGAAGTCCATGGAGATGCTCTCCCATGGATGTTCCGGGATAGGCAACAGTTCAAAGAGCCATACCGGTGACCGTTGCTCTATCTTGTCTTGTTAGCACACAAGATATGTCTACACATAGGCTTTAATGTCATCCCGCATGTGCAGCCAATAGTATTAATCCTCGACAAGTGCCATGGTGCGATGGATTCCTGGATGACCCGCCCATTTGGAATTGTGGCACTCGTGCATCACCCCCTTCCTGAGTTTCCTGTAGAACAGCACATAGAGTCGTCATCCCTTAGTGTAGAGGAGATCGTCCTCACACCAGAACCGCCTCGTCTTGCCCTCTTGGGCGTATCGAAGGAAGGCTTGGGCTGTTTGATCGTGCTTCAGCCCCTTCTTGATGCAGTTGACCTACGAATGGTCGAGTCGACTCAACACGTTGGCCAATTCAAGCTTCCTGCTTAAGGCATCAGCCACAAAATTAGACTTTCCGAGCTTGTACTCCAACACATAATCAAACTCGGTCAGGAAGTCTTGCCACCAAGCTTGCTTCAAGTTGAGCTTCTTATAGGTTTGAAAATAGCTCGTGGCCACGTTGTCGATCCTCACGACAAACCGCGATCCCAAGTGATAGTGCCTCCACGTACGAAGGCAATGCACCACCGCAGTCATTTCCTTCTCTTGGATTGTGTATCATCGCTCGATGTCGTTCAATTTTCGAGACTTGAAGGCAATTGAATGCCATTCTTGCATTAAGACACCACCGATAGCAAAATCAAAAGCATTGATTTCTACATTGTAAGGCTTGGCATGGTCAGGCAACACAAGCACTGGCTCCTCGGTCATGACTCGCTTCAATCGATCGAACGCCTCTTGACACCAGTCTGTCCACTCCCACGGCATTTCCTTCTACAGCATGTCCGTGAGTGGCACAATGAGACTCGAATATCCCCGGATGAAGTGCTAATAGTAGTTTGTGAGACCAAGGATCTCAACTCTGTCACCTTGGTCGGTGGCTCCCATTCAACAATGGCACAGATCTTGGCCACGTCCATCCGCACTTGTCCACCCCCGATGATGTGCCCAAGGAAAGGGACTTCTTTTTGTGCAAAGACACTTCTCACGTTTCACATATAAATCATTTTCCCGAAATACCTGGAAGACTCGTCTCAAATGCTCGACATGTTCCTCGAGCATCCGGCTATACACAATGATGTCATCAAGGTAAACCACAACGAACCGATCGAGGAATGGATGTAGTATCTTGTTCATAAGAGTGCAGAACGTGGCCAGTGCATTAGTCAAGCCAAAAGGCATGACAAAGAACTCGTATAATCCATAGCGGGTCACGCACACAATTTTCGGCTCATCCCCTTCGGCAATTTGAACTTGGTAGTATCCCGATCGAAGATCAAGCTTGGAGAACCATTAGGCTTCCCCAAGCTGATCGAACAAGTCTGCAATAAGGGGGATTGGGTACTTGTTCTTGACGGTGAGCATGTTCAATGCTCGGTAGTCTATGCACATACGGAGGGATCCGTTATTTTTCTTTTGGAACAAAATCGAAGCACCAAATAGTGTCACACCCCAATCTTTGGTCACGCGCCCATCCCAGCTTAGTCGATTAAATAGCAACGTCCTAGGACGCATCGCCGACCCATTCATTTTAATACGCATGCGGAAGCAATTAATAATCCCCGGACAATAAAACAATGAGATAGGAAAGTGTGACCAGTTTTTCACAAAAGACCTTTTTATAAATACACAGGTTTATACACAGAAGCCTACAAAAAGAAATCAGCTTTCAACAAAAGAGAAATGTCTTAGGACTAACTAGTCGGACATGCTCGTCGATTCTTCGGGCTTCACCTTCTAAACTTTGGGCCTTAGGTCCTCCATCGATGTCAACCAGGGACCTGAAAATGGTTATACAATAACCAGTGAGACAATATCTCAACAAGTTCAACCTCCTAAAACCTTATTAGGAAGCAAATACGCCATAAGGGCTGCTTAAGCACAACCACAAGTCAAATGACTTACCTTGGCCTTAGTCTCATTCCTACAAGTCAATACAATTCATAATCCCATCGATTCATATCAACGCATCGAATCATTCAATCAAATCGAATCATCGATCAATCAACTCAGTTGATTACATGTCATCATGATCATTCCCCGGTCAACTCAATCAATACTATCTATAAGTCCGTTCATACCCAGAACTGCTTACTATAAGCCGATAGTAGATAGTATAGCTCATCAGAAGATGCCTCAATATTCAATATAGTATATTATAGCTCACCAGAAGCTGCTACAATCACCAGAAGTTGTCGCAATTATTGGTCTAACCATCTAACCATTTCTCCATTTTTATCATATCCGATAAAAATATTCGTGTGTGGACACATGGTTAGCCTTAGACAAAATACAATAATTTCTTTTCCATAAATCCCATCATTTTATATAGTTCACCAAAATATTTTTGGCATTTTAAACCGACGTTCGGTTATTTTCCACTCAATTGTCGAAATTAAATGAATTTAAGAATAAATTCGGAAAATACAAATCATGCACAGTCAACACAAATTAGAGCTTAATTAAATAAACAAACTGCACCACAATAACTAGTATAAAATTCCGGTCACCGACTATCCCGATCTAATTTCCGAAAAATAATTAATTAATTAATTAATTAATTAATTAATTAATTAATTTCGAAAATTAATTATTAAATACTAAAAATGCGACTTAGGCCCGAAAAAGCCTAATTATAAGCCAAGACGAGCTCGGAAAATTTCCGAACTACTCTAGATAAATTCTAGAGCTTATCTAGGCTCTAACTATACTACTCTAACCACCTAACATGCATCAATAATCAACTAATTTACTAAACCATTCTAATTATCCACTAAACCAAGCTTAGTCTAAACTAAACAATCTTTAAACGTCATTAACCTACTAAGCGATGATTAGTGAGATAAACTCACTTGTTAATCGAACCACTCGATTCAATTAGACGGGGACGCGACGGCAGCTGATCTTCTCCAAAGCGGCGATGCCAACGGGGCACGGCTCAAGCCCGAAAATTGGCCTGCAAAGCTTCCAATTTCTGCTCAGATTTTTCGGCTATTGGGCTGATTGAGCAGCTGATTTCGCTGGCACTGCTGGGCCTACTTTGCTAACCTCGTGGGGATGGCAGAAGACTCGACTCCGTGTGGCTTTGAGGCGGCTGGAATTGAACGAATGAAGATGAAGAACAGCCGAAGCCACGTCCAACGAGTGAGCGAAAAATGAATACGAACAGAGGCAGAGAGAGAGATGATAAGATAGAAAGAAAAATCAAAGAGGGGAGACAAATGAGTGGAAAAGTGAAGGGGTTGTCGGCAACGTGGGGGAGATAAGGAAAAATCTTTGACAAAGAATCAAAGATGAAGAGGAAAGTGGGATACGGCAGAGAGGGCAGTCGGTGGGGGGTTCGCGCGAGTGAGAGAGAGAGAGAGAGAAGAGAAAAGGAAAGGGAACGTGCGGCCAAAAAAAAAAGGGGAAGACGTGCACGGCCATGGGGGAAAAGATAGAAAAATAAAAGAATTTCCTAAAACCAAAAATTCTTGTCCCACTTGCTTTTGTTTAGTCCAAATTGGTCTCCGAAAATTCCCATACTAAAGCACTTGATCCCCATTTGCTTTCTTGCATTAAATTTCCTTGAAACAACAAATCTCAGGTAACAAAAACGGCCATTTCCTTCAATTTCGAATTTTAATTTTTTCTCGGAATCCGATTTTCTAAACAAACTTCTCCGATTGAGGTCTGACTTGATGTGGAAAAAGCCCACGAAATTTCCTGTCACCAATTCAATTACACCATATGCCAAAAGTCCCTTCAAATTGACCAATCCAAATTTCCATTCATTTTCCAAATCGTCCGAATGGATTTTTCGTAAAAATCCCAAACTTTCTTAAAATTCCTCGAAAGATGAGTTGTCGTTCCTAAAATAACTTGTGACATGATAGGACTTTCAATTTCTGAAATCTAATTCAATTTCGCGGTTAATTTTAATTCGACGCGATTTTAGCGTGACCTAAGCTACCGAATAGCTTTCAGAAATTTCTAGTGCAAATGACTCGTGGTCGATTTTCTTTGACCATAATGAACCCATTCGACACATTGACGACTCTTGATTGTCGTGAAAATCTCGATGATTCAAATATGGACATAGGGTACCAAAACGATAGAAAAATCAGTTTAGTGCCGGCCGACGAGAATTTTCCAATTTAGTGATGTCACCCATGATTAGCCACTCATCTCAGTCGAACCGACCTATCTCTGATCTTTAATCGATTTATATTTGTGCCGTAATGATCTCGGCAGATGAGCACAATCGAGCAATCAATTTCTGGTCGAATTCTCATGTCTAATGCATTAAAATCTCCTAATGACTTCCCCGGATAGTCTAGTTATCTCAAGAGTGATCTGCTCTGAGAACAGCTTATAGGCGTGTCGATAAAATGCCCGATTTATTAAATTGAAAACAGAGTCGAAAATCTAGGATGTCATAAATGAGGCCTTGGACGGATAAATGTATCCCGCATCGAGCAACTCTTTGAGTTGTTTTCGCAGCTCTTCTAATTCAAGCGGGGCCATGCGATAGGGCACCATGGCCAGTGGTCGAGCATCGAGCACAAGCTCGATCCCATGGTCGACTTCTCTCCGAGGAGGCAGCTTCTTGGGCAGCTCAAGCAGCATCACATCCTAGAAGGCGTTAAGGACTTGGGACACCTCCTTCGGTACCTCACTTTCTTCCATGCCCTTCTCCTTCAACGTTGCCAAGAAGGTCACCTCGCCCTTCTTTAGCCCCTTTGTCAGCTGCATGAACGATACCATCTTCCTATTGCGTCCTGCTTCGTCGTAGATCGGGACCATGCATGGGCATCGCTTATCTAAGATGCAAATACAATCCGCGAAGGGCATAACGTCCGCATTAATCCAATTAAGGAATCCCAAACCAAGCATGAAATCATAATCATCAAGGGGGATTACCTTGATTTCTTCCCGACTGGTCCATGGACCAAGGTGAAGCTCTACATCCCTAGCCATGTCGCTAGTCAGGACTTCTCTTGAGTTCACCGTTTTAAGCCAACTGGCTTTTCCCGTCTCGACCATAAGATTCAACTTCTTCGCAGCTTCTTTGGATATGAAGAGGTTGGATGCCCTAGTATCCATAAGCGCACTCATCGCAGTACCACCAATCTTTACATCCACGAACATCATTCATTTAGGTTCCTTGGCTTTCTTGGTCTTGATCGACCCAAGGATCCGCAACAATCCTAACCACGCCTCCTCTCGTGGCTCATCCTCCTTGCACAAGGCTGTCAGCTTTCCTCTTTTCGGGCAATCACGAGCCATATGGGGACCATCACAAAAGAAGCACTTGTAAGTGCGTATCTTGCCATGGTATCCTCTATTGCTCGATTCGGGTTGAGTTCTAGGAGGAACCAATGGTGGTTTGCCTCCGCTCGGATGTTTGTACTGGCTCCAATCTCCCCCACCATTGGTTTTTTTCTCTCGAGCGAGAGTCTGGCTTAGCCGAGGATGACGGCTTGTATTCCACGAGGGACTCGGCCATGGAAGTAGCCATTGTGAGATCCATTGTATGGCACCGTTTGAGCTCTTGCTTAACCCATGGCTTGAGTCCGCTAATGAACTGATGAAAAGCTTCCATCTCGATCATGGACGGAATTTGGAGTAGAAGCTCCAAGAACCGTTTCACGTAGTCGTGGACTCCTCCTTTTTGCTCTGGAGGTTTGAGTTCCCCGCGAGCTTCCTCCTCCACATAAGCAAGGCAATAGGTTCGCCGAAATTCTTCCACGAACTTCGTCTATGTCATGATAGGGTCGCCACTCCTATCATCCGACTTGCAACGCTACCACAGCAGCGCATCATCAACTAAATACATGGCTGCGGTGTTTACCCGAATCACTTCATCGATCATTCCCATGGTATAGAAGTATCATTCCATGTACTACAGGAAGTTGTCAACATCCTTTGCCATCCGTGAGCCCTTGAACTCTTTCAGCTTGGGTACATCGGCACGTGGTTGCACGATGATCACCCCCATTAACACGTGTAGCTTCAAGCTCAGCGAGCTTGCTTTTCAGTTCGACCATCTCCGCGCGCATGGCCACCATTGCAGCCTCCCAGGTCTCGTCCCGTTGTTGTAGCTCGTGCGTGAGGGATCCCAACACCTCGACACGGAGCTCTCGCATGCCGACCTTGAGTTCTTGCACTTCGGCCAAGAACTCCTCCCTACCGGCTTCCGCTCCGTCGACGGTCTGGTTCAAGTCATCCATCAACGCCTGGACATTCGTGACAATCTCCTCTAGGACCGTCATTCGATTCTCTAAATCACCCTTTGGATCCCTCAAGCTCGAGATAGCACGATTCTTCTTCGACCGGGTGCCTTTCCCAACTGGACGCCCACGATCTTCTCAGTCATTGCCTTGCACGACCGAGACATCAACACGAGGATCAACTATTGCGCTTGGAACAATCGCTCCGATACCACTTGTCATGGGTCGGTCGATTACGATCAATCAAACACCGTGCTGCCTTAAGATTTGTGATCCCAAGTCAGTCTTTCCACGCACACGCACTCACACAAGGGTCAACTGCACAAATAAGCAAGTATTTTCACTTATGAACAAGCCGAATGCAATGAGGGGGAGGGACCCCTATTTATACAAGTTCGGGTCATATCTCGGCCGTTGATCGTCCATCCGATCCAATGGTTGTGTTTGAACGATGGCCATCATTACAAGTCTACACAGCATGTCACTCAATGGCTCTAGGCCTTGGAAAAGCCCATGGGTGCATGTCAGAAGCAAGATCAGGGTCAACATAGCCGCCTAACACAAAGTAGGTGAACCACTGTAGGTTGCACATGGGCTGGCCGAACATTGACCATGGGTCAATCGCTGGTTGTGTGCGAGCTTTTGCTCATATCGCACAGGGGCGGATTGTGCACGGTTTGTGGATCGATCAGGGCTCTCCGCGGGCAAAGCCCTTGTGCGTGACACAGTCGAATCACGGATAGTCTTGAATTATGCTTTATTCGTCGGCCATGTCACTAGCACAAGAATTTGAGGATTTGGACAGGGTTGTCGGGTAAAAGTGACGGTTCATAAAACTGTAAGACAGCGACACAGATAAGAAAACGGACATTTAGCTCATAGGAAATGGATGTACGTTCATGCTAGCCCAAGAATTCAAGGTTGCAAATTTCCTATTCGTACTTTGCAAATTGGACATTCCCTTGGACAGATACAACCAAATTCACAGGCGAAGAAGAAATAACAGAGGATCCATAACCAAATTCACCATCAAACGAATCCGAACATGCATCGGATAAGATCAGAACTGGAAAATTGGACAACCAGCGTTGAAACCCATGATCTAATCTCATTTTTACAATATAGTTTAACAAGAAAAAGAAAAACAGGTAATCCATATACATACATCACAGAGAGACACCCAAATCTCGGAGTGGAATAAATGCATCGGGATTACAACCATCGCCCCCAAAGATCGGAGCGCATGGACTTCACCAACGACGACGGCCGAGTTCTCGAAGAGACCGTAAGTCGTCGGGTACACACGTACAGCCGCCAAGTCCCGAACATTTTTTGGTTGGTTGCAGACTGGTCCAGCCAAGGCCCAAAGAAGTCTCCCGCTGGGCTCTTCGGATTTTAACTTGAACATTCCCGAATTTAGGTATTCTCAACCTTTTAATTGTGCTGATAATTAGATACTCTGCCTTTCCCAATTTGTGAATTTCGTGATTCGTCCGATCGATCCCCTTTCTTAAGCTATTAACTTATTTCTCTATCAATAGAAAAAGTGGAGAAATGATGAACTTATTACTCTATCACTAGCGCGCGCATACACCCGTTTTTATATCACACAGAGACCAAATCCATCAATGGCCGTAATGGTCGGCATTATTTTCATGGCCCTTAGGATCGGAACACGACCACACCTCCTCCAGCAAATCGGGATCCGTCATCGATTCATTAATGCTGTTGAAAGCCAACTCCACAGCATCGAGCATGGAGTTGAAATTTCCTGCTGCACTTTCACTGTCGGTGGTGGCCGAGTCGGGCAAGGTCAAGGAAATGTCGTGATCATCACCATCCTCAGTCGAAGCCAAAGGTGAAGGATCACGACCAGCTCCAACTCCTGATTCATGACCAGCACCGGCGTTAACTGATGGGTTGTTCTCCAAATCCTTCAACTTCTCGCACAGACAGTTGAGAACTGTTGGAGGTATAGGTTTGGGAGAGAAGAAGTAGTTGCTTGAAGTATTACACCAAGAGACGTCAAGTTTGGAACGCTCAACAGTGTTACCTCCAGCGTAGGGAAACCCTAGAGTTTTTATATGCACGTTATTGGGCTTCGGCCCATATGGACCCAAATAACCATGCTTTTACCTATTGGGCTTGTATGTGAACATATTATTTTGGACTATATTAATAATATATCCAACAATCTCCTCCTATGTTCACCATACAGCACAATCCAATAAGTTGGTCAGTGTAATGTTCAAACAAACATGAATCATCCACATTCAGTCCAAGACAATCAACTCGGATCGGTCAAAGAGTATTCCAGCAATAAAGTATTAAACTAAATCATCATGTGCAAACTAAATAAGTGAATCATTCTTATCATGAATCTGTTCTGAGATTAAAAAATCCAAATCCCAAAATAAATCTCAGATTCAGTTCACAACCAATTATGCATATTAATCAAGTATAAGTAGGCCAGTCAAAATAGTCTAAGGCCTTACAAATATAAGAAACAAGCATAATAATGTCCACAAAATAGAAATAGCAAAATGCAAGTCTCCAAATGCAAGTCTCAAGTAAATGGACTTCATCAAAATAGGCAATAGCAGTAAACCGTCAAGTCCCCACACGCTCTAAGTGATATATATTCATTCATCAAGTAGGTCATCCTGGTCGGGATCCCACTCATTAAGCTCTCCTCCATCTACGCCATCCCTCGTAGAATGTCAAATATGAATTTCATATTATCATGAATTCAATCAAGTGAATAAAAACTTAGCACCATTCCATCAGGCGGAGAAGAACATATATTGATGTCATAAAGCATCATAATATCATGTCATAAGCATCAAGCCAGTTTCATAAATTATGAACAAGACCTAAACAATGTGATTTACAAAGAGCCATCAACTTAAGTTTATTTGTAGGAGAATAACTATTGTCTAGTTTCAAAGAACAAGACCAATAGTCAAGTCACTTACAACAACCTAGTCATATAATATCAAGTTTCAATTAAGAACAAGACAAATAGGCTTCTTATGTAAACAATTGTTTCTATGTTTCAATTTGGAATGTCACAATTACTGATTCCTTAAAGTCAAATAATCTAGCATCAAGTTTGGAATGAGATCATTTAACCAAAAAGGATAGTCCAATCTAGTTGAATTGTATCATCAAGTTTGGAATGACACAATTTTTCCAGATAGAACATTTGAATTAGGTTAAAGTCATCTTCATCAAATTTGGAATGAGACAACTCACCCTCTTCAATTAGTCAAGAATCGTGAACATCAATGAAACATATAAACTGTGCTTATCATTGTAGCCAATAAAGAAAGATTTGATAATTCAAAACACAGGTAAGTAAATGGTAGTTAAGACTTGCCTATATAGTCTTTAACCCCAGTTCCCCCACTGTTTTGAATAATCGATCTTTAGGCATACCTTTGGTGAGAGTATCGGCTATGTTATCCTTCGATCTCACATCGATCAAGGTGATAACCCCTTGTTCTCTCAGATAATTCAACAACGCATGTCTCAGTCTCACATGTCTTCTCTTTGAATTAAAGAGAGTATTCTTGACGACTTGGACATGACTGCTCGATTATCACAAAATAGGCTTAAAGAATTAATCTTTAGCCGAGTCAAAGGAATATCCATAATCAGATTCTTTATCCACTCTGCCTCTTCACCGGCTGAGGCTAAAGCAAAAAGTTCCGATTCCATAGACGACAATGCAATACAAGTCTGTCGTTTGGATTTCCAAGTAATAGCAGCTCCACCCAAAGTGAATACATACCCACTAGTGGACTTACTATTTCCAATATCTGAGCACCATGAGGCATCAGAATATCCATCCACAATTGGAGGATAACCAGAATAATAAAGCGCATAATCTTTAGTACCTTTAAGGTATCTCATTAGCCTATTAAGGGCATCCCAATGCTCTTTACTAGGATTACTAGTAAAACGACTAAAGCATACCAACTGTAAAGGCTATGTCGGGTCTAGTGCAACTCATAGCATACATGAGACTACCAATCAGTTTCGAGTACTTTAACTGATCCACGCTGGTCCCTTCATTAGGACTCAGTCTATTATTATAATCACATGGTGTCTCACTCGGTTTACACTTATCGTATCCCCAAGTAGAAAGTAGCTGCTCAATATAATGAGTCGGCTAAGGAGATGACTTGCCGTTCAAAGCTTACTTTCATACCAAGAATGGTATTAGCAATACCAAGATCTTTCATGTCAAATTCTTTAGCTAAAGTAGCTTTCACGTCACTCACTACAGAATGATCGGAACCAAGAATTAACATGTCATCAACATACAAGCAAATGATGACTATCTTATTTGACATAGAACGATGGTAAAGGCATTTATCTGAATAACTAGACTGAAAGCCATAACTCTTTACCACTTCATCAAATTTAAGATGCCACATCTTAGGTGCTTGCTTAAGACCATATAGAGATTTATTTAATTTACAAACTTTGTCCTCAAGACCTTTCATAACATATCCTTCCGGTTGTTCCATGTAAATTTCCTCATTTAAATCCCCATTTAAGAAAGCTGTTTTTACATCCATTTGATGCACTACAAAGTGTTCAATAGATGCCAAAGCAAGAAGAATTCTTATAGTTGATAGATGACACACAGGTGAATAGACATCAAAATAGTCTATTCCACTCTGTTGTTTATAGCCTTTAGCTACTAAGCGTGCTTTGTATCGGCTATTGATCCATCACTATTCAGTTTCTTCTTCAACACCCATTTACAGCCTATAGCTTTAGCCCCTTTTGGTAAATTTACTAGCTGCCAAGTGTGATTCTGCAGAGAGCTCATTTCATCATCTATGGCTTCGCCCACGTAGAGATTCCTAGATCTCATTGCTTCTTGATAGGAGAATGGATCATCCTCAAGATGGTAAGCAACAAAGTCTTCACCAAAACTTTTGGGAATTCTCTCTCTTGTAGATACTCTAAGCGGAATTGATTCAATAGCCAACCGTGTGGAATTAGTGTCGAAGGGCACGCTTGATTCTACGGGAGATTCTGAAATCATATCGTAGATCCGAAACATTCAAGCCTTGATCTACGATAAACTTGTTTTCAAAGAACACTGCATCTCTAGATTCTATCACTGTGTTAGTAGATAGATCTAAAAACCTATTTGCAGCGCTATCTTCTGCACTACCTAGATATACACAAGTAATAGTTCTAGATCCCACCTTAGGTTTTTTAGGATCTGGTATACTTACATAAGCAATACAACCCCAAGTCTTAAGAGTATCATATCTATAAGGGCGCTTATGCCATATCTCATAAGGTGTCATGGACAACTTAGAGTGCGGCAACTGTTCAAGATGTGATTAGCGAGTTAGAACGCTTCTCCCCGATGAGGAGGAAGGCATGCCATTTGTAAGTAACATAGAATTTAACATTTCGGTTAACGTTCTATTCTTATGCTCGGCAACACCATTTGATTGGGGTGAATAAGGAGCGGTGGTTTCAAGTATTATACCTTATGAAGCACAAAATTCCTTGAACCTTGACACAGTATATTCTCCTCCTCTATCACTCCTAAATCTCTTAATTTTCAAGTTGAGTTGATTTTCTACTCTAGACTTGAAAATCTTAAATTTTTCAAAAGCCTTATTTTTCGATTTCAACAAATAGACATGACAATATCTAGAAAAATCGTCTATGAATGTTATTAGATACTTCCGACCACCTCTAGTAATGTAATTTCTAAAATCACAAATGTCAGAATGTATTAGCTCAAGAAGTTGTGTGCTTTTAGAAATCAATTTAAAGGGTTTTCTAGTAATTTTAGCCTGTGCACACACTTCACACTTATCAAATCGAATAGAAGTATCTAATGGAATGTTATGAGTTTTAGCTAAATGTTGCATTTTCCTGTAATTCACATGTCCAAGTCTATTGTGTAGCAACTTTGGATCAATCAAAGTAGAATTCACATGGTTTATGCTATCAGCATTTAAACTCAACCTATACATACCATTAACCATGAATGCACAACCAAAATAATATGAGTTAACAGATAAAGTTACTCTACCATTAACCATGAAGTATTAGGTTTGTGTGTCGGATTTGAGCGAGTAAAGTGTGTTCTTGAAGATTTCGTCAAGACGAACTCGCGGCTGTAATTTACTTTCGATTTCGACGGTGATATTGGCCGGGATCTGAGTTTGAAGATTCGGGTGACCGAAATCTTTGATTCAAAAATCCAAAAATTATAGCCAATTTAAGAAGGTGAAACCACTTGGGCTTTGATCTACTCGTCGCTACGAACGTTTTGAGTGGTCACTCGCGTCAATCGGAGGTCGGACGGAGAAGTTATGGCACCTGGAAGTTTCCATCTGAATTTCTAGCGAATTTTGGGGTCGAAATTTCTAGCGAATTTCGGGGGGCGAAATTTTTCAGCGAGTTTCAGCAACAAGGGCAGTCCATCTTAAGGTTTTTGGGCGCTCCAGATCCGTTTTTGGGGTTTGTTTTGGCAAATTCCATCTCTACAGAGCGGTTTGATCAAGGTTAGGGGAGTTATTCAACTTTGTTGCTCTGAGGACTTCAAGGTGCACTCTTTCTAACACTTTGTTTTTGATTAAAATGGCAAAGCGTAGTTCCTATGATATTATAAAGTTGCAATCTTTTGATGTTACTGAATTTCATGGCTGGAAATTACATGTTCAATTTGGCATGAAAGAACGTGACATATTCTATACTTGTATTGAGCGATTTTACATCTACCACTTTGAAGATGTGAATGAATATCAATGGAACAAAGATGAGGATTTTTGTAGAGATTACTTGCTGAACTCTCTCGAATCCTAATTTGGCTATGACTTATAGTGAGTATAAGACGGCGAAAGAGATATGGGATCACTTGAACGCTCGTTCAAAAAACAAGAGGGGTTATCTAAAACCCTCCTAGCGGAGAAATTCTTTGACTTTAAATTCACTATGAATTCAAGCATCACCTCTCGTTAGTTGAATTTGAGAACATGAGGAACAAGCTGAAAGATGATAATTCGATATGTCCGATAATCTCTTTGTTGGTCTTGTGTTGAGCAAACTGCCAACTGAATGGAGTTCTTTCAAGACTGAAATGCACAGACTGAAGGTACAGATGGGACTGGATGAATTAAAGAGGTATATTCACATTGAGGATCAAACCTATTACCTCCAACAGCATACTGGCCTCATTATGATTTGATTGTGCATTCATGGTTAATGGTATGTATAGGTTGAGTTTAAATGCTGATAGCATAAACCATGTGAATTCTACTTTGATTGATCCAAAGTTGCTACACAATAGACTTGGACATGTGAATTACGGGAAAATGCAACATTTAGCTAAAACTCATAACATTCCATTAGATACTTCTATTCGATTTGATAAGTGTGAAGTGTGTGCACGAGGCTAAAATTACTAGAAAACCCTTTAAATTCACTATGAATTCAAGCATCACCTCTCAGTTAGTTGAATTTGAGAACATGAGGAACAAGCTGAAAGATGATAATTCTGATATGTCCGATAATCTCTTTGTTGGTCTTGTGTTGAGCAAGCGCCAGGCGAATGGAGTTCTTTCAAGCGAAATGCACGGATCGAAGGTACGAGATGAAATTTGGATGAATTAAAGAGGTATATTCACATTGAGGATCAAAATATCACTAGGAAGAGTTTGGAACAAGTGGGACAACAAAAGTCGAGTTGCCAACTTAGTTTCACACTCCAATAAACCTCGAGAAAAAGTCCAAGTCACCAAAAGGTGAATCCTCTTTACTGAGTTAGAGGCCAAAAAGACTATCTTCAAAAAGAAGAAGAAGGGCAAGTGCCATAAGCGTGGAAAGTGGGGTCCTTTGGGCAGCGAGTGTAAGTTGCCAAGGAAGCCAAATAACGACACACCACATAATGAGGCCAATATGCTTATTAGAAGATCTGAGCCTCGAGCCTTTATTGGAATGATGAAGAATGGAAAGGCCAGCATCTCTTCTGAGTGGTGGTTGGACAGTGGCGCTACTTGTCATGCTACAAATGACAAGAATTTACTCACGAGGTCACGAAGTGAAAGACAACGTGGAAAATTGCAATGGTGGTGAGGCAAAGGTGACTCATCTTTGGAAGCGCAAATTTGGTGCTTTCTTCGGGGGATGGCGAGAGATGGAGGAGAGCTTAATGAGTGGGATCGACCGGGATGACCTACTTGATGAATGAATATATATCACTTAGAGCGTGTGGGGACTTGACGGTTTACCGCTATTGCCTATTTTGATGAAGTCCATTTACTTGAGACTTGCATTTGGAGACTTGCATTTTGCTATTTCTATTTTGTGGACATTATTATGCTTGTTTCTTATATTTGTAAGGCCTTAGACTATTTTGACTGGCCTACTTATACTTGATTAATATGCATAATTGGTTGTGAAGCGAATCGAGATTTATTTTGGGATTTGGATTTTTTAATCTCAGAACAGATTCATGATAAGAATGATTCACTTATTTAGTTTGCACATGATGATTTAGTTTAATACTTTATTGCTGGAATACTCTTTGACCGATCCGAGTTGATTGTCTTGGACTGAATGTGGATGATTCATGTTTGTTTGAACATTACACGACCAACTTATTGGATTGTGCTGTATGGTGAACATAGGAGGAGATTGTTGGATATATTATTAATATAGTCCAAAATAATATGTTCACATACAAGCCCAATAGGTAAAAGCATGGTTATTTGGGTCCATATGGGCCGAAGCCCAATAACGACACACCACATAATGAGGCCAATATGCTTATTAGAAGATCTGAGCCTCGAGCCTTTATTGGAATGATGAAGAATGGAAAGGCTAGCATCTCTTCGAGTGGTGGTTGGACGGTGGCGCTACTTGTCATGCTACAAATGACAAGAATTTACTCACGAGGTCACGAAGTGAAAGACACGTGGAAAATTGCAATGGTGGTGAGGCAAAGGTGACTCATGCTGGAACCGCAAATTTGGTGCTTTCTTCGGGGGATGGCGAGAGATGGAGGAGAGCTTAATGAGTGGGATCTGACCGAGGATGACCTACTTGATGAATGAATATATATCACTTAGAGCGTGTGGGGACTTGACGGTTTACCGCTATTGCCTATTTTGATGAAGTCCATTTACTTGAGACTTGCATTTGGAGACTTGCATTTTGCTATTTTAATCAAAAACAAAGTGTTAGAAAGAGTGCACCTTGAAGTCCTCAGAGCAACAAAGTTGAATAACTCCCCTAACCTTGATCAAACCGCTCTGTAGAGATGGAATTTGCCAAAACAAACCCCAAAAACGGATCTGGAGCGCCCAAAAACCTTAAGATGGACTGCCCTTGTTGCTGAAACTCGCTGAAAAATTTCGCCCCCCGAAATTCGCTTGAAATTTCGACCCCAAAATTCGCTAGAAATTCAGATGGAAACTTCCAGGTGCCATAACTTCTCCGTCCGACCTCCGATTGACGCGAGTGACCACTCAAAACGTTCGTAGCGACGAGTAGATCAAAGCCCAAGTGGTTTCACCCTCTTAAATTGGCTGTAATTTACTTTCGATTTCGACGGTGATATTGGCGGGATCTCGAGTTTGAAGATTCGGGTGACCGAAATCTTTGATTCAAAAACCCAAAAAGCAGAGTGTAAGTTGCCAAGGAAGCCAAATAACGACACACCACATAATGAGGCCAATATGCTTATCAGAAGAGATGCTGGAAGAGTTTAAATATCACTAGGAAGAGTTTGGAACAAGTGGGACAACAAAAGTCGAGTTGCCAACTTAGTTTCACACTCCAATAAACCTCGAGAAAAAGTCCAAGTCACCAAAAGGTGAATCCTCTTTACAGTTAGAGGCCAAAAAGACTATCTTCAAAAAGAAGAAGAAGGGCAAGTGCCATAAGCGTGGAAAGTGGGGTCCTTTGGGCAGCGAGTGTAAGTTGCCAAGGAAGCCAAATAACGACACACCACATAATGAGGCCAATATGCTTATTAGAAGATCTGAGCCTCGAGCCTTTATTGGAATGATGAAGAATGGAAAGGCCAGCATCTCTTCTGATAAGCATATTGGCCTCATTATGTGGTGTGTCGTTATTTGGCTTCCTTGGCAACTTACACTCTGCTGCCCAGTGACCCCACTTTCCACAGTTATGGCACTTAGTTATTCAGATAAATGCCTTTACCATCGTTCTATGTCAAATAAGATAGTCATCATTTGCTTGTATGTTGATGACATGTTAATTCTTGGTTCCGATCATTCTGTAGTGAGTGACGTGAAAGCTACTATTGTTGGATATATTATTAATATAGTCCAAAATAATATGTTCACATACAAGCCCAATAGGTAAAAGCATGGTTATTTGGGTCCATATGGGCCGAAGCCCAATAACGTGCATATAAAAACTCTAGGGTTTCCCTACGGAGGTAACACTGTTGAGCGTTCCAAACTTGACGTCTCTTGGTGTAATACTTCAAGCAACTACTTCTTCTCTCTCAAACCTATTACCTCCAACAATCTTGAAGTATTAAATTCTTCTTAAGTAAAGGTACTACTCTAACATGGTAACTTAGCCCTTCTTCTTCTTTTTGATTTGATAATTCAAAACACAGGTAAGTAAATGGTAGTTAAGACTTGCCTATATAGTCTTTAACCCCAGTTCCCCCACTGTTTTGAATAATCGATCTTTAGGCATACCTTTGGTGAGAGTATCGGCTATGTTATCCTTCGATCTCACATTGATCAAGGTGATAACCCCTTGTTCTATCAGATAATTCAACAACACATGTCTCGGTCTCAAATGTGTTCGCTTTGAATTAAAGAGAGTATTCTTGACGACTTGGACAGCTGCTCGATTATCACAAAATAGGCTTAAAGAATTAATCTTTAGCCGAGTCAAAGGAATATCCATAATCAGATTCTTTATCCACTCTGCCTCTTCACCGGCTGAGGCTAAAGCAAAAAGTTCCGATTCCATAGACGACAATGCAATACAAGTCTGTCGTTTGGATTTCCAAGTAATAGCAGCTCCACCCAAAGTGAATACATACCCACTAGTGGACTTACTATTTCCAATATCGAGCACCATGAGGCATCAGAATATCCATCCACAATTGGAGGATAACCAGAATAATAAAGCGCATAATCTTTAGTACCTTTAAGGTATCTCATTAGCCTATTAAGGGCATCCCAATGCTCTTTACTAGGATTACTAGTAAAACGACTCAGCATACCAACTGTAAAGGCTATGTCGGGTCTAGTGCAACTCATAGCATACATGAGACTACCAATCAGTTTCGAGTACTTTAACTGATCCACGCTGGTCCCTTCATTAGGACTCAGTCTATTATTATAATCACATGGTGTCTCACTCGGTTTACACTTATCGTATCCCCAAGTAGAAAGTAGCTGCTCAATATAATGAGTCTGGCTAAGGGAGATGACTTGCCGTTCAAAGCTTACTTTCATACCAAGAATGGTATTAGCAATACCAAGATCTTTCATGTCAAATTCTTTAGCTAAAGTAGCTTTCACGTCACTCACTACTGAGAATGATCGGAACCAAGAATTAACATGTCATCAACATACAAGCAAATGATGACTATCTTATTTGACATAGAACGATGGTAAAGGCATTTATCTCGAATAACTAGACTGAAAGCCATAACTCTTTACCACTTCATCAAATTTAAGATGCCACATCTTAGGTGCTTGCTTAAGACCATATAGAGATTTATTTAATTTACAAACTTTGTCCTCAAGACCTTTCATAACATATCCTTCCGGTTGTTCCATGTAAATTTCCTCATTTAAATCCCCATTTAAGAAAGCTGTTTTTACATCCATTTGATGCACTACAAAGTGTTCAATAGATGCCAAAGCAAGAAGAATTCTTATAGTTGATAGATGACACACAGGTGAATAGACATCAAAATAGTCTATTCCACTCATTGTTTATAGCCTTTAGCTACTAAGCGTGCTTTGTATCGGCTATTGATCCATCACTATTCAGTTTCTTCTTCAACACCCATTTACAGCCTATAGCTTTAGCCCCTTTTGGTAAATTTACTAGCTGCCAAGTGTGATTCGCAGCGAGAGCTCATTTCATCATCTATGGCTTACGCACGGTAGAGATTCCCTAGATCTCATTGCTTCTTGATAGGAGAATGGATCATCCTCAAGATGGTAAGCAACAAAGTCTTCACCAAAACTTTTGGGAATTCTCTCTCTTGTAGATACTCTAACTGGAATTGATTCAATAGCCAACCGTGTGGAATTAGTGTCGAAGGGCACGCTTCGATTCTACGGGAGATTCTGAAATCATATCTCGTAGATCCGAAACATTCAAGCCTTGATCTCGATAAACTTGTTTTCAAAGAACACTTTGCATCTCTAGATTCTATCATTGTTTTAGTAGATAGATCTAAAAACCTATTTGCAGCGCTATTTTCTGCACTACCTAGATATACACAAGTAATAGTTCTAGATCCCACCTTAGGTTTTTTAGGATCTGGTATACTTACATAAGCAATACAACCCCAAGTCTTAAGAGTATCATATCTATAAGGGCGCTTATGCCATATCTCATAAGGTGTCATGGACAACTTAGAGTGCGGCAACCTGTTCAAGATGTGATTAGCAGTTAGAACTGCTTCTCCCCAGTAGGAGGAAGGCATGCCAGCTGTAAGTAACATAGAGTTTAACATTTCAGTTAACGTTCTATTCTTACGCTCTGCAACACCATTTGATTGGGGTGAATAAGGAGCAAAGTGGTTTCAAGTATTATACCTTCGAAGCACAAAATTCCTTGAACCTTGACATAGTATATTCTCCTCCTCTATCACTCCTAAACCTCTTAATTTTCAAGTTGAGTTGATTTTCTACTCTAGACTTGAAAATCTTAAATTTTTCAAAAGCCTCATCTTTCGATTTCAACAAATAGACATGACAATATCTAGAAAAATCGTCTATGAATGTTATTAGATACTTCCGACCACCTTTAGTAATGTAATTTCTAAAATCACAAATGTCAGAATGTATTAGCTCAAGAAGTTGTGTGCTTTTAGAAATCAATTTAAAGGGTTTTCTAGTAATTTTAGCTTTGTGCACACACTTCACACTTATCAAATCGAATAGAAGTATCTAATGGAATGTTATGAGTTTTAGCTAAATGTTGCATTTTCCTGTAATTCACATGTCCAAGTCTATTGTGTAGCAACTTTGGATCAATCAAAGTAGAATTCACATGGTTTATGCTATCAGCATTTAAACTCAACCTATACATACCATTAACCATGAATGCACAACCAAAATAATATGAGTTAACAGATAAAGTTACTCTACCATTAACCATGAAGTATTAGGTTTGTGTGTCGGATTTGAGCGAGTAAAGTGTGTTCTTGAAGATTTCGTCAAGACGAACTCGCGGCTGTAATTTACTTTCGATTTCGACGGTGATATTGGCCGGGATCGAGTTTGAAGATTCGGGTGACCGAAATCTTTGATTCAAAAATCCAAAAATTATAGCCAATTTAAGAAGGTGAAACCACTTGGGCTTTGATCTACTCGTCGCTACGAACGTTTTGAGTGGTCACTCGCGTCAATCGGAGGTCGGACGGAGAAGTTATGGCACCTGGAAGTTTCCATCTGAATTTCTAGCGAATTTTGGGGTCGAAATTTCTAGCGAATTTCGGGGGGCGAAATTTTTCAGCGAGTTTCAGCAACAAGGGCAGTCCATCTTAAGGTTTTTGGGCGCTCCAGATCCGTTTTTGGGGTTTGTTTTGGCAAATTCCATCTCTACAGAGCGGTTTGATCAAGGTTAGGGGAGTTATTCAACTTTGTTGCTCTGAGGACTTCAAGGTGCACTCTTTCTAACACTTTGTTTTTGATTAAAATGGCAAAGCGTAGTTCCTATGATATTATAAAGTTGCAATCTTTTGATGTTACTGAATTTCATGGCTGGAAATTACATGTTCAATTTGGCATGAAAGAACGTGACATATTCTATCTTGTATTGAGCGATTTTACATCTACCACTTTGAAGATGTGAATGAATATCAATGGAACAAAGATGAGGATTTTTGTAGAGATTACTTGCTGAACTCTCTGAATCCTAATTTGGCTATGACTTATAGTGAGTATAAGACGGCGAAAGAGATATGGGATCACTTGAACGCTCAGTTCAAAAAACAAGAGGGGTTATCTAAAACCCTCCTAGCGGAGAAATTCTTTGACTTTAAATTCACTATGAATTCAAGCATCACCTCTCGTTAGTTGAATTTGAGAACATGAGGAACAAGCTGAAAGATGATAATTCGATATGTCCGATAATCTCTTTGTTGGTCTTGTGTTGAGCAAGCGCCAAGCGAATGGAGTTCTTTCAAGGCGAAATGCACGGATGAAGGTACAGATGGGATTTGGATGAATTAAAGAGGTATATTCACATTGAGGATCAAACCTATTACCTCCAACAGCATACTGGCCTCATTATGATTTGATTGTGCATTCATGGTTAATGGTATGTATAGGTTGAGTTTAAATGCTGATAGCATAAACCATGTGAATTCTACTTTGATTGATCCAAAGTTGCTACACAATAGACTTGGACATGTGAATTACAGGAAAATGCAACATTTAGCTAAAACTCATAACATTCCATTAGATACTTCTATTCGATTTGATAAGTGTGAAGTGTGTGCACAGGCTAAAATTACTAGAAAACCCTTTAAATTCACTATGAATTCAAGCATCACCTCTCAGTTAGTTGAATTTGAGAACATGAGGAACAAGCTGAAAGATGATAATTCTGATATGTCCGATAATCTCTTTGTTGGTCTTGTGTTGAGCAAGCGCCAACCGAATGGAGTTCTTTCAAGACTCGAAATGCACGGACCGAAGGTACAGATGAGACTGGATGAATTAAAGAGGTATATTCACATTGAGGATCAAAATATCACTAGGAAGAGTTTGGAACAAGTGGGACAACAAAAGTCGTTGCCAACTTAGTTTCACACTCCAATAAACCTCGAAAAAGTCCAAGTCACCAAAAGGTGAATCCTCTTTCTGATTAGAGGCCAAAAAGACTATCTTCAAAAGAAGAAGAAGGGCAAGTGCCATAAGCGTGGAAAGTGGGGTCACTTTGGGCAGCAGAGTGTAAGTTGCCAAGGAAGCCAAATAACGACACACCACATAATGAGGCCAATATGCTTATTAGAAGATCGAGCCTCGAGCCTTTATTGGAATGATGAAGAATGGAAAGGCCAGCATCTCTTCTGAGTGGTGGTTGGACAGTGGCGCTACTTGTCATGCTACAAATGACAAGAATTTACTCACTGAGGTCACAGAAGTGAAAGACACTGTGGAAAATTGCAATGGTGGTGAGGCAAAGGTGACTCATGCTGGAACTGCAAATTTGGTGCTTTCTTCAGGGGATGGCAGAGATGGAGGAGAGCTTAATGAGTGGGATCCTGACCAGGATGACCTACTTGATGAATGAATATATATCACTTAGAGCGTGTGGGGACTTGACAGTTTACCTGCTATTGCCTATTTTGATGAAGTCCATTTACTTGAGACTTGCATTTGGAGACTTGCATTTTGCTATTTCTATTTTGTGGACATTATTATGCTTGTTTCTTATATTTGTAAGGCCTTAGACTATTTTGACTCGGCCTACTTATACTTGATTAATATGCATAATTGGTTGTGAACGAATCGAGATTTATTTTGGGATTTGGATTTTTTAATCTCACAGATTCATGATAAGAATGATTCACTTATTTAGTTTGCACATGATGATTTAGTTTAATACTTTATTGCTGGAATACTCTTTGACCGATCCGAGTTGATTGTCTTGGACTGAATGTGGATGATTCATGTTTGTTTGAACATTACACGACCAACTTATTGGATTGTGCTGTATGGTGAACATAGGAGGAGATTGTTGGATATATTATTAATATAGTCCAAAATAATATGTTCACATACAAGCCCAATAGGTAAAAGCATGGTTATTTGGGTCCATATGGGCCGAAGCCCAATAACGACACACCACATAATGAGGCCAATATGCTTATTAGAAGATCTGAGCCTCGAGCCTTTATTGGAATGATGAAGAATGGAAAGGCTAGCATCTCTTCTGAGTGGTGGTTGGACAGTGGCGCTACTTGTCATGCTACAAATGACAAGAATTTACTCACGAGGTCACGAAGTGAAAGACACGTGGAAAATTGCAATGGTGGTGAGGCAAAGGTGACTCATGCTTTGGAACCGCAAATTTGGTGCTTTCTTCGGGGGATGGCGAGATGGAGGAGAGCTTAATGAGTGGGATCCGACCGGGATGACCTACTTGATGAATGAATATATATCACTTAGAGCGTGTGGGGACTTGACAGTTTACCTGCTATTGCCTATTTTGATGAAGTCCATTTACTTGAGACTTGCATTTGGAGACTTGCATTTTGCTATTTTAATCAAAAACAAAGTGTTAGAAAGAGTGCACCTTGAAGTCCTCAGAGCAACAAAGTTGAATAACTCCCCTAACCTTGATCAAACCGCTCTGTAGAGATGGAATTTGCCAAAACAAACCCCAAAAACGGATCCGGAGCGCCCAAAAACCTTAAGATGGACTGCCCTTGTTGCTGAAACTCGCTGAAAAATTTCGCCCCCGAAATTCGCTTGAAATTTCGACCCCAAAATTCGCTAGAAATTCAGATGGAAACTTCCGGTGCCATAACTTCTCCGTCCGACCTCCGATTGACGCGAGTGACCACTCAAAACGTTCGTAGCGACGAGTAGATCAAAGCCCAAGTGGTTTCACCCTCTTAAATTGGCTGTAATTTACTTTCGATTTCGACGGTGATATTGGCCGGGATCTGAGTTTGAAGATTCGGGTGACCGAAATCTTTGATTCAAAAACCCAAAAAGCAGAGTGTAAGTTGCCAAGGAAGCCAAATAACGACACACCACATAATGAGGCCAATATGCTTATCAGAAGAGATGCTGGAAGAGTTTAAATATCACTAGGAAGAGTTTGGAACAAGTGGGACAACAAAAGTCAGTTGCCAACTTAGTTTCACACTCCAATAAACCTCAGAAAAAGTCCAAGTCACCAAAAGGTGAATCCTCTTTACAGTTAGAGGCCAAAAAGACTATCTTCAAAAAGAAGAAGAAGGGCAAGTGCCATAAGCGTGGAAAGTGGGGTCACTGGGCAGCGAGTGTAAGTTGCCAAGGAAGCCAAATAACGACACACCACATAATGAGGCCAATATGCTTATTAGAAGATCTGAGCCTCGAGCCTTTATTGGAATGATGAAGAATGGAAAGGCCAGCATCTCTTCTGATAAGCATATTGGCCTCATTATGTGGTGTGTCGTTATTTGGCTTCCTTGGCAACTTACACTCGCTGCCCAAATGACCCCACTTTCCACAAGTTATGGCACTTAGTTATTCAGATAAATGCCTTTACCATCGTTCTATGTCAAATAAGATAGTCATCATTTGCTTGTATGTTGATGACATGTTAATTCTTGGTTCCGATCATTACGTAGTGAGTGACGTGAAAGCTACTATTGTTGGATATATTATTAATATAGTCTAAAATAATATGTTCACATACAATCCCAATAGGTGTAAGCATAGTTATTTGGGTCCATATGAGCTGGAGCCCAATAATTTGCATATAAAAACTCTAGGGTTCCCTACGCTGGAGATAACGATGTTGAGCGTTCCAAACTTGATGTCTCTTGATGTAATACTTCAAGCAACTGCTGCTTCTCTCTCAAACCTATTACCTCCAACAATCTTGAAGTATTAAATTCTTCTTAAGTAAAGGTACTACTCTAACATGGTAACTTAGCCCTTCTTCTTCTTTTTGATTTGATAATTCAAAACACGGGTAAGTAAATGGTAGTTAAGACTTGCCTATATAGTCTTTAACCCCGGTTCCCCATTGTTTTGAATAATCGATCTTTAGGCATACCTTTGGTGAGAGTATCGGCTATGTTATCCTTCGATCTCACATTGATCAAGGTGATAACCCCTTGTTCTATCAGATAATTCAACAACACATGTCTCGGTCTCAAATGTGTTCGCTTTGAATTAAAGAGAGCATTTTTGACGACTTGGACAGCTGCTCGATTATCATAAAATAGGCTTAAAGAATTAATATTTAGCTGAATCAAAAGAATATCCATAATCAGATTATTTATCCACTCGCCTCTTCACCGGTGAGGCTAAAGCAAAAAGTTCCGATTCCATAGACGACAATGCAATACAAGTACGTCGTTTGGATTTCCAAGTAATAGCAGCTCCACCCAAAGTGAATACATACCCACTAGTGGACTTACTATTTCCAATATCGAGCACCATGAGGCATCGAATATCCATCCACAATTGGAGGATAACCAGAATAATAAAGCGCATAATCTTTAGTACCTTTAAGGTATCTCATTAGCCTATTAAGGGCATCCCAATGCTCTTTACTAGGATTACTAGTAAAACGACTCAAAGCATACCAACCGTAAAGGCTATGTCGGGTCTAGTGCAACTCATAGCATACATGAGACTACCAATCGGTTTCGAGTACTTTAAGCGATCCACGATGGTCCCTTCATTAGGACTCGTCTATTATTATAATCACATGGTGTCTCACTCGGTTTACACTTATCGTATCCCCAAGTAGAAAGTAGCTGCTCAATATAATGAGTCGGCTAAGGGAGATGACTTGCCGTTCAAAGCTTACTTTCATACCAAGAATGGTATTAGCAATACCAAGATCTTTCATGTCAAATTCTTTAGCTAAAGTAGCTTTCACGTCACTCACTACAGAATGATCGGAACCAAGAATTAACATGTCATCAACATACAAGCAAATGATGACTATCTTATTTGACATAGAACGATGGTAAAGGCATTTATCGAATAACTAGACCGAAAGCCATAACTCTTTACCACTTCATCAAATTTAAGATGCCACATCTTAGGTGCTTGCTTAAGACCATATAGAGATTTATTTAATTTACAAACTTTGTCCTCAAGACCTTTCATAACATATCCTTCCGGTTGTTCCATGTAAATTTCCTCATTTAAATCCCCATTTAAGAAAGCTGTTTTTACATCCATTTGATGCACTACAAAGTGTTCAATAGATGCCAAAGCAAGAAGAATTCTTATAGTTGATAGATGACACACAGGTGAATAGACATCAAAATAGTCTATTCCACTCGTTGTTTATAGCCTTTAGCTACTAAGCGTGCTTTGTATCCGGCTATTGATCCATCACTATTCAGTTTCTTCTTCAACACCCATTTACAGCCTATAGCTTTAGCCCCTTTTGGCAAATTTACTAGCTGCCAAGTGTGATTAAGAGAGAGCTCATTTCATCATCTATGGCTTCTGCCCACAGTAGAGATTCCCTAGATCTCATTGCTTCTTGATAGGAGAATGGATCATCCTCAAGATGGTAAGCAACAAAGTCTTCACCAAAACTTTTGGGAATTCTCTCTCTTGTAGATACTCTAACTGGAATTGATTCAATAGCCAAGTGTGGAATTAGTGTCGAAGGGCTGCTTCAGATTCTACGGGAGATTCTGAAATCATATCGTAGATCCGAAACATTCAAGCCTTGATCTCTCGATAAACTTGTTTTCAAAGAACACTGCATCTCTAGATTCTATCACGTGTTAGTAGATAGATCTAAAAACCTATTTGCAGCGCTATCTTCTCGCACTACCTAGATATACACAAGTAATAGTTCTAGATCCCACCTTAGGTTTTAGGATCTGGTATACTTACATAAGCAATACAACCCCAAGTCTTAAGAGTATCATATCTATAAGGGCGCTTATGCCATATCTCATAAGGTGTCATGGACAACTTAGAGTGCGGCAACCTGTTCAAGATGTGATTAGCAGTTAGAACTGCTTCTCCCCAGTAGGAGGAAGGCATGCCAGCTGTAAGTAACATAGAGTTTAACATTTCAGTTAACGTTCTATTCTTACGTTCTGCAACACCATTTGATTGGGGTGAATAAGGAGCAGTGGTTTCAAGTATTATACCTTCTGAAGCACAAAATTCCTTGAACCTTGACATAGTATATTCTCCTCCTCTATCACTCCTAAACCTCTTAATTTTCAAGTTGAGTTGATTTTCTACTCTAGACTTGAAAATCTTAAATTTTTCAAAAGCCTCATCTTTCGATTTCAACAAATAGACATGACAATATCTAGAAAAATCGTCTATGAATGTTATTAGATACTTCCGACCACCTTTAGTAATGTAATTTCTAAAATCACAAATGTCAGAATGTATTAGCTCAAGAAGTTGTGTGCTTTTAGAAATCAATTTAAAGGGTTTTCTAGTAATTTTAGCCTGTGCACACACTTCACACTTATCAAATCGAATAGAAGTATCTAATGGAATATTGTGAGTTTTAGCTAGATGTTGCATTTTCCTGTAATTCGCATGTCCAAGTCTATGGTGTAGCATCTTTGGATCAATCAAAGTAGAATTCACATTGTTTATGTTACCAGTATTTAAATTCAGCCTATACATAATGCACAACCGAAATAACATGAGTTAACAGATAAAGTTACTCTACCATTCATAATTGAAAAAGACATACCAACTTTATCAAGTAACCTCATAGATATTAAATTCTTTTTAAGTAAAGGTACTACTTTAACATGTTTAGAGTTAGTAATTTATCCAAAGAAAGCACCAAATTTGCATTTCCATCATGAGTCACCTCTGTCTCACCACCATTGCAGTTTTCCACAATGTCTTTCACTTCTGTGACCTCAGTGAGTAAATTCTTGTCATTTGTAGCATGACAAGTAGCGCCACTGTCCAACCACCACTCAGAAGAGATGCTGGCCTTTCCATTCTTCATCATTCCAATAAAGGCTCGAGGCTCAGATCTTCTAATAAGCATATTGGCCTCATTATGTGGTGTGTCGTTATTTGGCTTCCTTGGCAACTTACACTCTGCTGCCCAGTGACCCCACTTTCCACAGTTATGGCACTTGCCCTTCTTCTTCTTTTTGAAGATAGTCTTTTTGGCCTCTAACTGTAAAGAGGATTCACCTTTTGGTGACTTGGACTTTTCTCGAGGTTTATTGGAGTGTGAAACTAAGTTGGCAAACGACTTTTGTTGTCCCACTTGTTCCAAACTCTTCCTAGTGATATTTTGATCCTCAATGTGAATATACCTCTTTAATTCATCCAGTCCATCTGTACCTTGATCTGTGCATTTCGAGTCTTGAAAGAACTCCATTCGGTTGGCGGTTGCTCAACACAAGACCAACAAAGAGATTATCGGACATATCGAATTATCATCTTTCAGCTTGTTCCTCATGTTCTCAAATTCAACTAAGCGAGAGGTGATGCTTGAATTCATAGTGAATTTAAAGTCAAAGAATTTCTCCGCTAGGAGGGTTTTAGATAACCCCTCTTGTTTTTGGAACCGAGCGTTCAAGTGATCCCATATCTCTTTCGCCGTCTTATACTCACTATAAGTCATAGCCAAATTAGGATTCGAGAGTTCAGCAAGTAATCTCTACAAAAATCCTCATCTTTGTTCCATTGATATTCATTCACATCTTCAGTGGTAGATGTAAAATCGCTCAATACAAGTATAGAATATGTCACGTTCTTTCATGCCAAATTGAACATGTAATTTCCAGCCATGAAATTCAGTAACATCAAAAGATTGCAACTTTATAATATCATAGGAACTACGCTTTGCCATTTTAATCAAAAACAAAGTGTTAGAAAGAGTGCACCTTGAAGTCCTCAGAGCAACAAAGTTGAATAACTCCCCTAACCTTGATCAAACCGCTCTGTAGAGATGGAATTTGCCAAAACAAACCCCAAAAACGGATCTGGAGCGCCCAAAAACCTTAAGATGGACTGCCCTTGTTGCTGAAACTCGCTGAAAAATTTCGCCCCCGAAATTCGCTAGAAATTTCGACCCCAAAATTCGCTAGAAATTCAGATGGAAACTTCCAGGTGCCATAACTTCTCCGTCCGACCTCCGATTGACGCGAGTGACCACTCAAAACGTTCGTAGCGACGAGTAGATCAAAGCCCAAGTGGTTTCACCCTCTTAAATTGGCTATAATTTTTGGGTTTTTGAATCAAAGATTTCGGTCACCCGAATCTTCAAACTCAGATCCCGGCCAATATCACCGTCGAAATCGAAAGTAAATTACAGCCGCGAGTTCGTCTTAACGAAATCTTCAAGAACACACTTTACTCGCTCAAATCCGACACACAAACCTAATACTTCAAGATTCTTGGAGGTATAGGTTTGGGAGAGAAGAAGTAGTTGCTTGAAGTATTACACCAAGTCGAGTTTGGAACATTTCAGCAGTGCATCCAAAGGGCGTAGGAAACCCCAGAGTTTTTATATGCACGTTATTGAGCTTCACCCATATGGATCCAAATAACCATGATTTTACCTATTGGCCAGCATGTGTGAACATATTATTTTGGACTATATTAATAATATATCCAACAAGAACAACCTGGTACTTCATGATCAGGGAGGTTCAGTGTTCCTTCGTCTTGCAAGAGTCACACTCTTTCTTGGCCCAGTCCAGCCACTCTTTTGGACTCACTTGCAGCTTCGGGTCGTACTTTTTACGTAGGTACATCAGGAATACCTCTTCGACCGAGGGACTGCCGAAAGAGCAGAGCTCGTCCTTGGGGTTGAACGTAATGACGGCGACGGGACCGTGGGTGAGCGAGTGATTGTCTTTGGCTCTTTTGACGAGGCCTTCGCTCCTCGTCGACTGCGTCTTCTTGCGCTTCCGCTCGTCATCAATCAAGTCAGTTCCTTTTCGCCGGGGGAGAACCATTTTCGGTGGAGAGGGAGAGGGAGTGGGAGGGCTGGGGGCTTTATTGGTATTCTTAGAGAGAGAGAGAGAGAGAGAGAGAGGATGATGAAGCTGCGTGCATGGTGGGCGAGTTTCTGAGCGACTGTGAAAGAGATAGAGAGAGAAAGAGAGAGACAGAGAATGGATTGGAGGAAAGATGAGGGTGCAGCTGTATGAATTTCGAACGAGCTCGCGCCCGCCATTTTATAGGTGTGGACTGACGCCATCGTCCCGTCATCCGACGAGCAGGACAAGTCTTATTTAGGACATCGAAAACGCATCGGGATTTTCTTTTGAACTTACTTCCATTTAGGACTAGTGGCCTCTGTCCTTCACTCTACCAGCTCTCTCTCTCCATTTTCTGAGTCCTAATTAGGAGTCTGCCACGAGCTGTTCACACTATGAACTTTCTATAAAGTGATCAGCTCTATAATAAAATGATTATGTCAGGAACTTTTCTTAATTAAGGAGGCTTGCTAACAAGTAACAACCCCAGGCAGATACAACTCCATTCATTTGGCTCTTAGCGGATTCTCCTTCTCTTATTTAAGAGACAGATTTTTGTACCTCCTTTTTTTCTCAAAGTCGTCATCAAATCCTCGTTGGTGCGATCTTATAATGGCCAATGAATGGGAACAAATTGAGATCTCTCCCAAAAAGAATCTCGGATGGGGACGCGGGGTAATGGAAATTCCAAACGGGAGAAAATACAACTTCAAAGCCACTTTTACACATTTCCTGAATTTCTTTTTTCTAGTATTTGGGCGTTCCTAATTAAATTAATCTAATTTAAATTTAACTTATATTTATATTGTGTTTTGATGAAAATATCCTTAATTGGTTGGAATTTTTTGCCGACTAATCAATCGGCAAGGTTAAGTCCTTATATGAAATAATCATAATCATTTTATGCCATTCTTTAAGACTAATATGGCCCTATCTGAAATAAAATTTACTTTGATCCTTTTATTTGGAAAAAATAAGAATACTTCAGAATCTTATGGGAAATTTACATTTTGCTATGTCGTGAGCCGGTCGTGTGCCGAACTTGGCATGGGCGTAGCTGATTCTAAACGATTTTGATTGGGTAGATACAGAAGACAGGGTGACATTAGCGCTCCTCCTCTTTCCTCCATAAAAACGCCGAAACGCCATTGAGGAAAAGCTCTTGGCAACTAAAGAAAGGACAACACTCCTAGAATCGAATTGGGGCATCATAATAGTGCGAAAATTACTAAAATCTTTCTTTTTCGAACCGACGAGCACCAGAATACAAGGCAAGGCCAACGGCGGCCTCACTTAACTAAACAGTCGGCTCGTGTGGGGTCCCTTAGGGCCTGCATGGAAACACTCCTTGTTTCTGTTTCTGAAAAAAAAAAATTGCTTTTTTGTTCCTGGGAACAAAAAAAGAACAAAAACGCGTTTGGTTGCGTTTATGTTCTTTTTTTGTTTTTTTGTTCCTAGAACAAAATTGAAACAAAAAAAAGTTACTTCTTGTTCCAGAAACAATTTTGAAGAAACACTTCTTCTTCTCTCTCTTCTCTTTTCTTCTTCTTTTCTTCTTCTTTTTTTTTGGCCGTTTGCCGGCCTCGGCCATGGCCGGCGACCGGCCGTCGAGGACCGGCGACGCCGTCAAGGGTCGGCGACCCAAGCCGAGGACCGCGGCGCCGTCAAGGGTCGGCGACCCGCCGGAGCGTCGTTGGCCCCGGCGAGGCCGAGCCTCGCCTTTCGCCGGCCCCCGCCGAGGCTCGGCCTCGCCCGCGCCAGCCGACGCCGAGCCTCGCCTTGGCCGGGCGAACTCGGGCTCGCCCAGATCCGGCGAGGCCGAGCCTCGTCATGGCTAGGCAAGGCTACCGGCCTCGTCGGCGACGTCGCCGGAGGCCGGTGACCAATTTGAAAGAAGAAAAAATAAAAAATAAAGGAAAAATTGAAAAATAAAATAAAAATATTAAAAAATTAAAAGAAACAAAAAAAGAATAAAATTTACCAAACGTGTTTCTATTCATTTTTTATTCCCGTAACAAATTTACCAAACGCATTTTTCTCGGTTAAAAATTGTTAAGGAACATAAACACTTTTTTTATTTATGTTCCCTTAACAAAAAAGAAATAGAACATTACCATGCAGCCCCTTAGTGTCTCTTAATTTGGTAAAGATGGCTTATCCTTTTTATCGAAGGTCGTTATCACCTTACTTTGGACTTAAGCAAAGATTGCATTCTGTCAACTCTTTCTTAGTCTTGGACTCACCTGCCCTTAAATTGGCTTAACTTTTTCTTATTTAAGACTCTTTTCTTGATCACAATAGTGGTGCACTAGAGCAGCCACTTGCCTCTCGCTTTTGGATCAGCACAAATCAACATATTCATACCCAGATTCAGGAAAACACAATCTTTCAAGACACCGAGGGATTTTGGTGAGTCGTAATAACTAAACAGCACGAATCTATAAACGGTGCTAGGACCTCACTCGTTCATCCACATGACTTGGGAGATGGCATGGACCAAATTGATAAGAGCTGTCAGGGTAAAATACTAAATGCCGGCTGAATAAAGAATTTTGCGACGCATTTCGGAGTTTTGGCTTTTTCCTCTTCTTCTGTTGTATTCTCTAGTACTCAGGTGTCGGAATCCTTTTTTCCCCCTTCTTGTCTATGCCGCTTTAGTCATTAATTTCCGGTGTTCATTATTCACTAGCTATTAAACATAAAGCCGAATGAGATATTAAGACAACCTAATATATCGCAAATACGATGCATCTCAAGCGCAAAACATCGTCCAATTTGGAGAACCTATCGAGTTAGAGAATTAACTTAAATCGGTCAAAGACCAGTGCCCATGGTAGTTTTGGAGTTGAACGTAAAAAATTACGCAATTCTAGTTCTTCATCTTTTCAACTTGACTTATGTAGATGGTTGAATCGGGTGCTCGAACTTTTCACTTGTGTCAGTTAAATACTCCGCCTTTCATGATACGTGGAATTGGTACTTCGTCCAACCAAATCCTTTTTCCATTAACACCCAATGTAGGTAGCTAAAAGTAAAGAATTTGCATTAAATTATAAAGTTCAATCTAGTATAAGATAAGAAACTATGATCCGAAGAGGAAGTTGATTTTCATCTTAACCTCTGCAATGTTTGTACTTGTAGCATTGATTTTGAATTGCGTGGGACGCGAAGAAAAGCTAAAAATTCGACATTGAGGTCGCCAGGACAGACCCTTTGACATTGGCTAAAGCCAAATCAATTTTTTGCCATTGTACGTCTAAGATCATTGTTCTTCATTGGCATCTAATGACAATGCTCCTGTTTTGGAACACGAGATTGTGGGGATGACTCTTGTGTAAACACAAAATTTGAATTAATCTTGCATGAAGGAAGGAAGCTGAGATTGAAAATAAATCTGAATAACATCCATGCTTGTAACCCACCGATTAGAAATTGAGGAAGACATAACCCGTTCTTATCATGCTTTTAGAGAAGTTTTTGTACCTAACTTTTACGCATCATAATAAGTCTAGTTCTCCCAAACCCCTTGCAATCTTGATAAGAAATCATTCGTGAATTGTGACGGCACGAGAGCTTACATGCTTTATTTCTCTTGCAACATGTCGATGAGAAGTTGGGCGAGTTTGAGATTAGATTTGTAGTTGTGGACTGACGCCATCGTCCCTGTCATCCTATGAGCAAGACAAGTCTCGCATGTCGAGTTAAAGAACATCGAAAACGCATTGGGATTTTCTTTTGAACTTTCTTCTCATTTAGGAGCCACAATCCTTCACTGTATGAGAGTGCGTGCAGCTATCGACATCATATTCCAACTCATCCCAACACCACCTTGCCAACATCGCGAGAGTGATCATGTAATTCAAGCCGATACGATGAAAGGTTCAATGCAGATTAATTGAAACATACTACGACATCGATTACTAACATGTACTATGGTAAAAATAATCCAAGGCAAGGCTATTAGGGGACTAAAATGCTCAATGAAGGAGTCAGCTCTTGTTGTGTCTCTTAATTTGGAAAAGGGCAACTTATCCTTTCATTTCCTATGGAAAGGCCGTCTCACCTCCTTTTTTTTCTCAGTCGTAATCGTATCTCTATAAGGCTGTTAGCAGTCCTCTTAATTTGGAGGATGTCTGATTATCCTTTCCTTTCCCTTATACTCTAAGCATGCTGATTCCAAAGTTGGACTTAAGAATGACTGCATATTTTTTAATCTTTCCTAGTCTCCTTATTTAAGACTGATGCAATCTCATGGCAAATTTTGCGTTCTTTTGACCCTGTTGTATTCTCTAGTACTCAGGTGTCACTATTCTTTTTCTATAGTGCTGATGGTTGGCACTTGGCAGTCCTAATTAGGACTTAAAACGAAGATTCCATTCTTTTACTCTTAAATAGGAAAAAGAAGAATCGATGGCTGATACTCCAAAAACCAGGAAACGAGACGAGCGACTCTTTCATTGATCCTCCTTTTTCTCTAATTTAAGCCACTGGGCTCTCTCTCTCTCTCTCTCTCTCTCTCCGTTTTAGGTCCTAATTAGTAGGGGTGTCAAGAACCGAACCGAAAACCGAACCGAACCGAAAACCGAACCGAACCAAACCGAAAAAATCGGTTTTTTCGGTTCGGTTCGGTTTTCGGTTCGGTTCCCGTTAAAAACCGAAATATCTTTTATCGGTTCGGTTTTTATCGGTTAACCGAACCGAACCGAACCATGAACCGATAAAATCTCTTTTATCGGTTCGGTTTATTCTCTCCCGTGGTCCCGACTCTAGGTTTTATTCTGTCTCAACTCTGGCCCTCTCCTCTCGTCTCGTGTCTCCTCTTGGTCGGCTTGGAGGTGCAACGGCGACGGCGGCAGCGGCAGGGACGGCGACGGCGGCAGGGATGACGACTGCAATGGCGACGGCGGTAGGGACGGTGATAGCCATATAAAAGCCCCTCGCCACCTCCCTGTCCGAGTCGTCCACCTCCAATTCCTACTCCAGTCGCCGCCGCTTCCTCGCCCTCTTCCTCTCCTTCTCTCTCTCGAGCCATCGAAGGTACCTCCTCTCTTTTGAGTTCACCTCTTCTCATCCATCGCTTCCTGCGATCGTGGGTCGTCGTCCTCGAGGTTCCGGTTTTTGCTCTCGCATCTCTAGCTCGATGTGCCCGGCTTTGTTTGGTAGTTTTCGGTTCGCCTGTTTCGGTTTTGCTGATGCTTGGACTTCGAAAGATGTGATTTTTTTTTTTATGTGCGGATTGACGTCCTTGTGGTTTGCGAATGGTGTCGGATCTCCGGTCGGTGGTGTTGGTGTCTCTGATCTTGTAGTTGAAGGGACAAAATTACACTGGGTCGGATCTTATTTTCGTAGGGAAGCATGGCGTTGGCTGGAATTGAGCTTGTTGATGGACTAAAGGGTCCTTCCTTTTTCACGCTTTGAAGGAGATTAGATGGTCGGAGAGGAAAGATGTGAAGTGTCTGCCCGTTTGTCTCCGAAGTTGGGAGGAAGCGATTTGTGGGCTCGGGGGAATTATTCCAACATTGAATGCTTGAATAGACCTATCTACCCAAAATTCCTGAGAAGATATGATGTTTTCATGTTTCCTTGCACAGCTTATTAGGGTCGGTGCAAAGGGTAGTAAAGGCTCTCTTTCTGTTTTGCATGTCCCAAATTGCATTCTGGACGAGAGTAGAAGCTAATTTGTGACAATCGAAAGTTTGATTATGCTTCTTCTGATTTATATAATGATTCTGAACTGTTGTTTAATGTGTCATTAGGGATTCAAACTGATTCTGAGTTTTCATTTGTAGTGCTCATTGGATAACAGATCTCAAGGAATACATCCCTCTCTGTGTGATTGAGGGGAATGCTTGTTAACTTCTTTCACACGATGTGTATGGAGAAAATCCATCATGGCAGAGCATCGAGTATTAACAATAAGCTCAAGTAAATAAAGAAACAATTGAAAAAGCAGTTGTTTTATAATTTTTTCTAAAGAAATGACTGGGATGAGAGAAGTTAGGTCTGCATTTTGGATATATGTTAGCCTTTCTTTCTGCTATTCTTATGTGTCTCCATTATAGCGAGTTGTGGCTATGGTAATTGGTGCACTAGCTTCTCCGGATCATATATTTACTTACCTCGTTGGCTCTTCCTAATACAGTTTTGCTTTTGATCTGAATTTTGCAGCTTGAGAGTATTTGCATTTGCAGGGGTTATTGGAGTCTTCATCCTTCTTCCAGTGAACTGCACTGGTGATCAGCTTGAGGATATTGACTTTTTTGATTTTTCAAACAACTCACTGGATGTATTTACAATATCAAATGTAAATAATGGATCAAACAGGTATGTTCTTTTTTTTTTTTTTTTTTTTTGCTCATCTGTTTTTTGTTAATTTCTATGACTGTTGGCAGGGAACAATGAGTAGTATATATGTTTGTATCCTTATATAACTTTGACCAAAGTTGAATGATTTGTGAGAAGGTTTATATGTTACCATTCTATCAGTCATTTACAAAGCATTAACTCTTCCTGCAGCCTCGAACCTGATAAATTGCCTTTTTCTATGACAATGGAAGCTTGAACGATCTCTTTCTCTTTGTTGCAGCGTCTTCGTCGACTTAGCCCTTTCTTTATTCCAAGGATTTTGATCAACATGGCATCGGGTCATGTGAGCATGAAATATGGTTTCCAGGTGAGTACACAACCATGGCCAGATGATTTTGTATTATATAGAAGGTAAGCCGTCCCGGAAAAAAAAAAAAAAAAAAAAAAAAAAAAAAACCGAAAACGAAACCCAAAATTTGAAAACCGAAAAACCGAACTGAACCGAACCGAACCGAATTGCTCGGTTCGGTTCGGTTTGGTTTGGTTCGGGACTTATTCGGTTCGGTTCGGAAATTTTCTCTAATGGTTCGGTTCGGTTCGTTTTTTCAAAAAAACCGAACCGAACCGAACCGTTTACACCCCTACTAATTAGGACTGCCACGTGCCAACCATCATCAGCACTAATAGAAAAATGATTATTAGCGACTTTCAGAACGAAAAGGACAAGTTAACTTTTCTAAATTATGGAGGCTTGCCAACAGCACAATAGAGATACAATTCCATTCTTTTTACTCTTGGCAGATTCCAGTGAACTTTAAACCCACCAAAAGCCGGAGAGGGGGAGAATGAGGTTGAGAACTTGGAGTTTTACGGGCAAACACGGGAGACAAGTCAACAAGTCACATGATCTCTTTCAATCCATGATTTTTCCTTTTGAAACCTTTATCAAAAAGTGGAGAGCCCAGTGGCCTAAATTAGAGAAAAAGAGAAGGAATATCAATGAAAGAGTCGCTCGTCTCGTTTCCTGGTTCTTGGAGGATCATCCATCGATTCTCCTTTTCTTATTTAAGAGACGGATTTTTGTACCTCCTTTTTTTCTCAAAGTCATCATCAAATCCTCGTTGGTGCGATCTAATAGTGGCCAATGAATGGGAACAAACCGAGATCAGCCCCAAGAAGAATCTCGGAGGGGAACAAAGTTATTGAAATTTCGAACGCGACAAATATGATTTAGAACCCGCTTTTAGACATTTCGTGATCTTCTTTTCTTTTTTTGTATTTTCTAGTATTCGGGCCTTCCTAATTAGTAATTACTAATTTACTATGCTATCATCCGATTTGGAGGAGAATTAATCTGAAACAAACGATAAACTTCTTAATATCTCATACGCGGTTAGGGAAAAGCCAAAGGGCAAAGTGAGGTTTAATTATTTCATTGGTCAAAGAAAAAATGAGGGTTATCAAGTTCTCCGATCGTGAAATATGAGGCCATTTGCGATTGCATGCGCAAGAAATTAGAATATTTTCCTTTGATCATGGTCGATGTTAGGTCGTAATTCTGGAGTTGGATGCCGAAAAATTTGGGGCAATTCCGATTTGTTGTCCTTTCAACTTGATCCATGCACATCGTCAAATTATGTGCTCAAATATTTTGTTTGTATTAGTTAAATACTCCATCTTTCCTGATTTTTTTTACAACAAGCACCCATTGCGCAATTAAAAGTAAACAAATTGCTTTAAATTATTAAATTCAATATAACACAGGACTAGACAAAAAAATTGACATGGAAATAATATAGTTACACATTAAAAGGAGAGAGAGCACGGCTATCGATTGTCGTATTCCATTAATACCGACATTATCTTTCGAGAATCACGTCTACTGTCGAGCTTGGTGGATTCTCCAAAAATTTCATTCGAGACTTCTAAAAGAATGTCAATCCTTTTGTCTATATTTATTTTATGTTTTTTTTCTTTTTACTTATTCTCTTCAAAAATTTAAAAATGGAATAACCTATGAGTAAAATATATGATTGTTGCGATCATCCCGGGGTGAAATCCTGTTATATTTTGACAGATTGTCAAGTGCATGTGAATGATCCGTCTTGCAAGGTGTGGCCCTCACGCTTGGCACAAGCTCTCTCAAGCCTTATCGATTGCAATTTTGTTTCTCAATCAATTTTGGTTTTTTGGTTTCAAGAGTCACCACTAATCAATTATGGTCAATTAGGAGCGAAGTCCACCTTATTCGGGCGAGCTAGAGATTCATGGGTGTATCGACTACCTACTTTTGGCAACTTTTTGTCTTTTATGAAAACAATTTATGCAATTTTTTTATTTTTTTATTCTTAAAATATGTATCTAGCGTTTGTTCGCGCATAGATTTGCACTTAATAAAGAGATCAAATCGAATAACCCGAGCCGTACCAGGCAAAATTAAACTAGGCCTTGTTTTATGCTCGTCCACGGTTAGAGACGCTAGTCGCCAGGTGTGTAGATGGACCGGTCCAATCCCACATGAAACACAAACTCCAAGGATCCCAAAATAAGATAGTGGGAAAAGCTCGTTGATGACGTCGACGGTCTATACAAGTCCTCGTCTGCCGTAGGTGGGGGCATGCTCTTTCCTTCTTTCTTTTTGGTAATGGTAATTTCAAAAGAAAAAAACATTTCCAATTTGTTTGCTTATGTCATTCACATTATTTATTTCTAAAACTACCATCTGAATTTTGAGTTATGCTGCTCGGCCGCAAGCGATGGAAATGAGGTACGGGAAGCTAAACGGAAGTCTTTGATTGCATTATTTATGAACTCGATTATACTATTTGTAAGTTTCCAAATTTAACATACTTTTACGTCAATAGTGCACTTATCTCAACTTTTTAAACAATGTAACTAGCCAAAAAAAAAAAAAATCTATTTTCCTGTATCTCAATTAACATATATGACAATATTCATAAAGAGTGCTTTATGAAAGTGCTAGTATGAATACTTAGAGGGGGTGAATAAGGCTGCGTTTGTTTTCATTTCTTTTTTCTGTTTTTAAACAACTTTTTTGTTTTTTTGTTCCTGGGAACAAAAAAAGAACAGAAACGCGTAAAATTATTTTTTTGTTCATAGAAACACATCTCGGAACAGAAAAAAAAGTTAAAACAAAAAAAAGTTATTTTTGTTTCGGAACACATTTTATGAACGCTTTTTCTCTCTCTTCCATTTTCTTCTCTTTTTTCTTCTTCATTTCTTCTTCTTTTTTCTTTCTTTTTTCTATGGCTGCTCGCCGGCCTCAGCCATGGTCGACGACCGGCCATCGAGGGCCGGCGACCTCGCCGGAGCATCGCCGGCCCCCGACGAGGCCGCGCGTCGCCGGCCCCTAGCGAGGCGATGCCGACCTCGCGCCGGGCTAGGCGAGCTCGGCCTTGCCGGATCCGGGCGAGGCCGAGCTCACCCACGGCTCGGCGACGTCAAGCCTCGCCGGCCGCTGGGCGAGTTCGGCCTTGCCCAACTACAGCGACGCTCGGCCTCATTGAGGGGCCGGCAAGCCTCGCCGTGGCTCGGGCGAGGCCACCGAGGCCCTCATCGGCCGGCCGCCGGCCATGGCCGAGGCCGGCGACCGGCCAAAAGAAGAAAAAAGAAAGAAAAAAGAAAAAAAAAAAAAAGGAAAAATAAATAAGAAAATAAGAAAGAAAATAGAAAAATTAAAATTAAAAAATTAAAAAAATTAAAAGAAATAAAAAATTATACAAATTTACCAAACGTGTTTCTATTCTTTTTATATTTTTGGAACAGATTTACCAAACGCGTTTTTTTGTTCAAAAATTGTTCCCGGAACAGTAAAACAATTTTTTCTATTTCCTAGAACAATTTTTAAATAGAAACGTTACAAACGCACCATAAGTATAAAAACAGATTTTGTATAAAAATCTTTACTTTTAACCTGAGTCTGAATAACAACAGACTTTTGAAACTGAGTCTAAAGAGCAGCAGACTTTGAGCGAGACTAGACTTTAGCAATTAAATAGAATTACGAACAAAATAAAGGAGTTTAGAGAAGAGAATAAAAACACAAGGTTTATAGTGGTTCGGCTTAGACCATGTCTACATCCACTCTTCCACGCTAACAGCCTTCTTAGCTAGATTCCACTCTGCAATCAACAAAATATTACAACTTTGAATGCAAACACTTAGTAGTAGATCACACTATCTCACTGAGTCACTCTTTTGGTATTTCTCTCACGATCGTAAACGTTTAAGCTCACAAGATTTAAGTGTATGATCGAAAATCGCTTGGACTTTGGAATTATAAATTCTACGCTCCATCTCTTACTTGCTCATCGATCCTTGATCTCCTTAAATACCTCTCCACTTTCAAGCTAGCTGTTGAACAGTATCTCAAGGATCGTCTTCCAATCTACCCATTGGACATATCTGTATCTAGAAGATTTGGTAGCCGTTGAGTGATAGAAGTAAAATCCCAAATTGATTCTAATTGCCCATACAAACAGAATCTTGGTTTCTATAAGTAGAGCTTCTTCATATAAAAAGTTCTTGTCTTCAATATCCAATCGTCAATCAATTAAATTGAGTCAATCAAATCTATCTTTATGTAGAATCTAAATCAGATCACTAGCCGTTATATAATTGAGACTTGTGTTACAATCTGTCTCGTTCTGGATGTAAAGTCTAAGAGCAATAAACTTTACAATCTGAGTCTAAGTGTAATAAACTTTATAATCTGGATATAAGTTTGAACATATTCTGCTTTTGAACATATTTAGCTTTAAGGTCTGGATACAGTCTGAATCAGTTCAGCTTCGGCATAGAGTCTGTCTTCTAGTTCAACTTCAGCATAAAGTCTGTCTTCTGGTTCTTCATTCACGTTCAGTCTGGAATTTATCAGAGTAAGCAGACTTTTGATGTAGAACAAACTTTGACATTGAAGTCTGGCAGTTTTCAGACTTTGACACAGAAGTCTGGAAATCTTCAGAATATATTTTAGACATGTGTTACATTCGGTCTTCTGGCCGTCTTCAGACGTTGACAATATCATTTACATGTTCTATCATCTGCATGGTTTGTTACTTAATCATTAAACGCGTTAGTAGCCTTTGATTTATCTTTTCATCTTCAAAACATCATAAGGGATTTCCCTAACACTTTATAATAGCAAGCCATGGGATCTTAATTGAGAAATCCATGTTAGTAGGATTTTTCTTCCTATTTTTTCAAAATTCTTTTGAGTAATTAACCGTACTGGTCGGCTAATAATCTCAACATATATTATAACATTGAGCTTGACAGAGGAATGGGACTTCGGTTTGTGACATGTTAGGAGAAGAGATCGGGGAAAAAAAGTAGTAACGTGCTAGGAGGAGAGAGGGAGAGAGAGCGTAGCTATCACCCTTCGAACAGCATCAACACCGACGACTCTTCCCATATATAAATGGACAAAACCATAAACGAAGAGCTGATAATTAAGAATTTTTTCTCTGTCCCTAACTAATGGAAAAAAAAAAAATCGCTACTCCTAGGTGGTGCTAACGAAATACCATAGAAGAACTATGCCGGTGCAAGAAATTGAGGTGATGGTCCAGAGAGGGAGAGAGAGCATGCCTCGGCAACGGCTCAAGAAATCGAGGTCAATTTGTTAATATTTATGTTTGCAAAAGTTACAATTCCGGTTTGCAGATTCCGGATATAAACTAACCAAACACGGGAGGGAGGGATCCACGGGAGATAAGTCAACAAGTCATGGTCTCTTTCAATCCATGATTTTTCCTTTCAAAACTTCTTCAAGAAGAGGAGAGCCCAGTGGCTTAAATTAGACGGATTACTTCGCTTCTTTTCAGCACTGATTTGGAAACTAGAGAAAAAAGAGAAGGAATATCAGTGAAAGAGTCTCTTGTCTCATTTCCTGGTTTTTGGATGGTCATCCATCGATTTCCTTTTCTTATTTAAGAGACAGATTTTTATACCTCCTCCTTTTTCTTCTCAATGTCATTATCAAATCCGCCCGAAAAGGAATCTCGGAGGGGAACGTGGTATAATGGAAATTTTGAACAGGACAAAAACAACCGTTGGGTTTGCCCCAGTAGCCACTCTTCCAACATGGAAGGAGGAGGCGGTAGGTTCAAATCCCACTTTCTCGGGGGTTGAGATGGGAATGATTTAGTTTCGAATATGGATTTCGACTCTCAATAGAGTAGGACCGACTAAAAAAAAAAAGGACATAAACGACTTCAAAGCCACTTTTACACACTTCATGAATATTTTTCTTTTTTTCGTATTTCTTGGTATGCAGGTCATTGAGTGAGAAAATTAATCTGAAACGAACAATAAACTAGAAATGTTAAACGGGTCGGTCGGGTCGGATTTGGGTCAGGTCATTAATGGTCCGACCCAAATTGACCCATTAACCCATTTATGACCCATTTATGCTTAATGTAAATTTTCCAACCTATACCCGACCCACCCATACCCGACCCATATAACTAAACTTAAAAAGACTTATTTCTTATATATATGTTTTAAAAAAAAAAAAAAAAGGTATTGCTAAAATATTTTTATACAACACAAATTTAATTGACAATTTTATAATTTTTAAAATAATTATTTTAAAAAATCGAATTTTTAATTTTTTTATTTTTTAAAATTAATTTTTTTATTTTTTAAAATTAATTTTCTTTTTTTTTTTTTGTTCTTCTTCTTCTTTGGCCAACCACCGGCCACAGGCAAGCCTCGAGCTTGCCCTACGTTGACAAGCTTGAGTCTCTCCAAATTGGCGAGGCTCGAGCCTCGCCGGACGTCGGCGAGGCCTCCGCCTCGCTAGATCCGGGTGAGCTCGAGGCTCGCCGGCATCGAGCAAGCTCGAGCTCGCCTCACCGGATCTAGCGAGGCTCGAGCCTCGCCCGACGCCAGCAAGCCTCGAGCCTCGTCGGGCATCGGCGAGACCTCCGTCTCGCCGATCCGTTGAGCTCAAGGCTCGCTTGGCCAATCACTGGCTATCATCGTGCCGGAGGAAGAAGGAGGAAGAAGAAATAAAAATAAATAAAATAAAATAGTAAAAAAATTATAATTTCGATTTTTATAAAAATAAATATTTTTATAAAGTTAAATAGAGAAGAGAGAGTCTATCTCTCGTAAATGGGTTCATTTTTAACGGATTGATAAATGGATCCTAAATGGGTATGAGAGCCCATTTAAGACCCATATATCTCAGCCTTTTTATTTTTAAAACACATTATAGATGCTTGGGGAAATAAGGTTTGACCCATTTATGATCCATTTAACTAGAAATGGGTTCATAAATGGGTCAATGACCCATTTTGACACCTCTACAGTAAACTATGACTTCAAAGCCGCTTTTACACACTTGATGAATACTTTTCTTTTTTGTATTTTTTAGTATGCAGGTCATTGAGCGAGAAAATCTCGATGGTTTTTGGCATGTGACTTGAATCGACCGTGTTGGTCACCTGATAATCTTAACATTGCAAACGAATCAATTGATTATCCCTCAATTGTGTTCATTTTGTAAATTCCAAATGCCACAAATTACAACTTCGAAGCACGCATTTTGATTCATGTGTTACTATCCCTTTCTTTTCGTCTTTGACACTATAATTGGGAAAATTACCCAAAAAAATCATAAATGTAATGTACTTTTGTCAATTCAGTCATATACATTTCAATTGTTTTAATCAAATCCTAAACCTTTTTCATATTTAAAACTCAATTGGCACAACAAAATATATCACATATATGCCGCATTTCAAGAGTAAAAATCATCCAATTTGGAGGAAAATTTGTTGACCCTGAGCCAGTTAATTTACCTAAGACAGATACTAAACTTCTCAAAATATCACGTGTTGTTAGTGGAAAAAATTCACACGTTTTGAGCAAGGTTTAATTATTTTATTAGCCAAAGAAAATTGAGGTTGATAAAGTTTTCCATCAATAAATCTTGAAACAAATTTCCAGAGGTCCATATACCATCGCCATCAGTCCCACTCAAATAAAATTTCATTTTTGATCCCCTCAAATGAAAGGGAAAGAAAATCCTCAACAGAAGTTCTTTCTGTGTCCGAATCGCCATCAGTCGGGGTCCCTCCCTGCAAGAACTCACCGTTTTCTTTACCATCACAACAAAAGGTTCAACTTTCATTTCTTATTGTGTAAAGGAGATGGAAAATATATTTTGCCCATTATTTCTTCCCCCAGTTTTTCAGCCACTTTGCTCTGTTGTGAGCCAAACTTGGCATGGTGTTATTTCACTCAAGTCACATAAAAACTATGTTAACACAATTTGCTTTCCAGCGTCCATGTAAGCATAATTTTAACGATATTCCTGGACAAAATTTTTATAGAGGGAAAATATTTCGTACAAGAAAAGTTGAAGATCAATGTTTTTGGAGGTTTTTGCTCTTTTATCTTTTAATCTTTTTCACCCGAGATGTGCTACCAAAGCTGGACACTCGCCTCGCCAGCATTCTCTGTGCAGCCCGTGAGCAAGCTGGGCAGCCGACGTTGGTGCCTTTCATAGACCTACAAAAGACGCTAAAAAAGGCTTCATCCTCTTGGGGACCCATGAGGACCGACTCGGGATGCATCAGGCGTACCAAACGTGGGTGAATTCCTACCGATGATTACCAAAAAGTGACAGCAAAGAGGAACTCAGAGCGTCTTACGTCCCTTTTTCCCTCCTCCATGTGACGCCGTTTGACAATCTCTCCTCTTTCCTTCGTGCCTTGGCCAAGCCTCCACCGGACCTTTTGCTTTTGTTTTCCTGGTCTCCGAGTGGCTCTCGTTTCGTTTCCTGTTCGGGAAATCCCTCCTTTTAATTTTCTTTCTCCCAATATCTTCTTTCTCGCCTTGGATGATGGCCTGCCAGTCTGCCATCCTCCCCTCTGGTCCCGTCGCCTACCGGCCAACCGAGGGATACTTTTTCCCTGGCCGGCCGCAATGAAAAAAGTAAATAAATATTAAAAAGAAAAATTTTAAACAAAATTGTAAAAAATTGTAAAGGGAAGTAATTGATCATCTCCAGGTTGTGTTCATTTTGGCAATTTCGAACGCCACATGTACAACTCGGAAGTCGATTTTACACATTTCGGGACTTCTTCGTTTTTGTATATTCTTAATATTTAGGTGTTACTATCCTTTTCTTTTCTTTTCAATTTGTCTAGACCACTGTAGACATAAATTTCCATTCTACATCCACTAGGCATTAAAGACAAAGCTGAAGGAGACATTTAGACGGACTTCATGTATCGCAAATATGTGTCTGGTCTGGATGAAGGGGTTGCAGCCTTAGCCAGCACTAGGCAAGGCCGGCCCTTGTGAAATCTAAGCGAGGATTGCATTCAGCAAGGGCGTGGGCAAGGGCTGTGAGCCTCGCTCAATGTAGATTAAATTCTCTACCTTTTAGCATGACCTATGTAGATCGACAAATTAGGCGTTCGAACTTTTTAATTGTGATTATCATATATTCTACTTTTCATGATTTGTTTTACCATTAACACCTGATATGGCAATTATAAGAAAAGAAATTTTTTTGATACAATTCGAATTGCCACAAGATAAACGAAAATGAGAAGGAAAAAATATAGTGACATGTCAGGAGGAGAGAAAACGTAATTATCAACTGTCTTATTCCAACCGACAAAAAAAAAACTGTGACAAAAAAAAACTGTCTTATTCCATTAATAACCCGAGCCATGATGCCCATCGTCATCGACGAGCTTGGTGGATTCCGTCAAGAGGTTGAACAACAGAAGAAGCATGTCGAAAGATTTTGAATCGAGATTGTTTAAAAGAATGTCAGCCTGTACCGTGACCAGTCGTTAGCTAGGGTAGGCATCGCGGGCTCCCTGGCGGGTTGCTTTCCTCTAGGCGAACCATGAGGACTGGCACGCAGAGCCCTTAGGGGAGGTTTTTGATGGACCTCCCGAACCAGTCACTCGGGGTCTCTCACCCCTACCAGATTCTTCCGTCAGGCCCAATCTTATTCCATTAATAACCCAAGCCATGATGCCCGTCGTCATCGACAAGCTTGGTGGATTCCATCAAGAGGTTGAACAACAGAAGCATGTCGAAAGATTTTGAATCGAGATTGTTTAAAAGAATGTCAGCTTGTTTTCCTATGCTACTTATATGAGATTTTTTTTACTCTGTTCAAAAAAATTGAATATGGAACTTTATATAAAATATATGACCAACGATATTGTAATTTCTTAAGGGTCAATTTTTCGATTAATATAGTGATAAGAGTTGCAACATTGAATTAAAGGGGTAAAAGTTCTTGAATATAAAAGACACTCTAAATAATATTATAATACCTGTTTAATATTTTTTTTCTCAAGTTATAGGATATAACAATGCATAATTCTATAATTTTACCATTATTATGGTTCAATGTGCTACACTAGGTATCATCTCGTAAAATTATATGTAGACAAAATCACCTAAATTTCACTAAACAGTTATATATCTAGGTTATAAGTTATATTTTCCTCCAACTACAACTAATGGCCGTTGGAGGATGCTTTTTGTGAGATTTTGTGGGACTATCGACGACTGTTTTAAAAGTTTGAGTTGTTACATGAATACATGATTTAGTATTTAAATATTCTAGCACTCCCCTCATACTAAGTGTGATCTTTTTGCTTAGTACTAATTGTTAGAGAATATCATTATAGATATTATTAGATACTAGAGATATTGTTTAATATTTTGTGATTATCTAAGATAGCTAATTTCCTTTCCTATGCATATTGTTCAGGAGCTAATTTCCTTTCCTATGCATATTGTTCAGGTATAAATACCCTTCCCTAAAAGCCAATTGAGTAAAGATGTAATCTTCACTGATCTCTCTCCCTCTCTCTTGAAAATCCTAGAATATTTACACTTCCTCCCATCACTTTTGTGATCAATGGATAGTAAGTTATAAACATTGTCTACGTGCAAAATTACCAAATTAAAAATAAGTAACGTCCATGATTATACACCTCTAATCATACTGATGGTTTACGACCCAAAAAAATTAAAAAATTAAAAAAATACTGCTGGTTGGAGGGAACTTCGAAAAACATGGTCTGATAATTACTGTTATCAATCATTCTCAATTGGCAAAACATTATCAAAGATTATCACATATGCGTAATTCGCTAGCATTTTAACATCTTCAGCATAATACGATTTGGTGAAGACCACATTATGGTTCTTTGTAAGACCCATTACAAAATCTCAATCCTGTGTTTCAAACCCAATATGAATTTGACACATAGATGAATAATAATCATCTGCAAGCGAAGGTAAACATTATTTTTTTCTATAAAAAAAATGTAGCTTTTCTGAGAATGGTTATATGTTTATAGTAAACATACCAATGTAAATAACTTGCTATGCCTTGGGAAGAACTTCCAAGAAATATGGTAGTTGCAGGAGAAGCTCATTACTAGATAAATATTCTTTGCATATCCTTATACAACCTGCACTATTGGCCATTTTGATAGATACTTTCACATCAAAGTGCCCTGCTCACAGAGTGAGCAACAATGACTATTAGGCTCATACATCCCAGTGCAGAATCAACAAAAGATCTCCACTTATATTTCAGGCCTTGCATGCAGCAAACATATACCAGCAACGTCTAAGAGCTATTGTGAACCTTGAATTGTGCAAAGATTCTCTAATTGTGTACGTCAGTAAAGCTCCCGCCATAGAAGTCATGGTGCACATGCCTTTTCGCACAATTAAAGAGCTCATCATCCATTGTTATGTCATCTCTTTCAGCATTTGACAAATTCTCTGGACCCGTTTCTGCTATAAAAGTTTTCAGCGACACCTTGGAGGCAATCACCTTGACACCCCCTTCATAAAAATGAAGAAGCGGAACGGGGAAAAAAAAAATTAAGTCATCCATGCTGAAATCAACATAAGAAGCTGAAGATTTAAAACTGCCCTTTCCTGAGTCGGGCCCATGTGAGAGATGCAACTGCAGCTCCTCCCAAATGAGCCGATCCTGATATCTCACTGTCTCCCTGAACCAACCAAAAATATAGGATTACAACTCCAGACTTGTTGGTCCAAAACAATTATACAAGTTTACAGGCACTTCGTACTCAAGAGATTCAGAAAATTTCCTCAGATAGCAGAGGACAGTTTCTGACACTCGTGCACTAACAGTCTCTTTTTCTTTGACAAAAAAGCCAACACTACAGAGCCATAATTTGTGATCTCTATCATTCAAAAGTTGCAAGCTATTCTAAATTCAAAATTAGTATGCTCATGCTGCTATACTAGCAAGATTGCTCATTCCCGACCATCGCCAAGGGCATCCCTTTACAAACTATTCTGAGTTCTAAACTAGGAGAATGTATATCGGTGATATACCATGTCATTGATGATGTGGTGTCACATTGACTCACATATCTTAATGTTCACAATTGTTACGTAATACAAAGAAATCAGCACACTTGATATCATCGTTGCAGGAGATACTTCTTTATAATATTTGATGGAATCATAATTTACACTAGTTATCCTATCACTATACATCAATCTCGACAACACTACAACATATCAATTGTCATCTAGATCCAATCGAGGGATTAACTGACCAAAATGTTGATCATCATAGAAAGAGAGAGGTAATTCAGCGAAAAAACTAGCTGATCCTATAGAAAGTACAAAAAAAAAAAAAAAGAGTGAATGCATACCTGGATAATCCTCAACACATCTTTGCCGACCAGAAAAATTCCCTAACAAGTAATTAATATTTGATTCGGAGAGATATTGAAACTAACCTCCCAAATAACCAACATTCTTATCAAAACCACGGAAGAATTACCAGCAAGATGGCAGGAACTGGAATGATAAAGTTGAAATAGAGTGTGGCTTTTGGAAAGAGAAATATATCGAGCAGCATGATAGCATTGACGGCTCCACTGGCCCCCTAAAAGGATATCACAAGTAAGATAAAACTCAAGTATTCAACATGCCAGTTGAATTACAGAAAAGTTGCAGGTTTAGAGGCCCCCTAAACTGAGCCCAGGATCTTCCGGAAAATAATATCTCAGACTCGCAGCACCAAGAAGTATGCTCTACTTCTGATCATGTCTACGAGCATTATTTTGGATTATAGATAACGCACCTCGACATGATGTCTGGAATATAAAAAGGGAAAATGACACAAGATTCCTGAACTTTAGTTCAATGTGCAACGTGGTTTGAACTTTCGATTTGTTCAATGTGATCCTTGAACTTGAGTCCAATGTTTAATGTGGTCCCTGAACTTTTGATTTGTTCAATGTAGTTCCTGAACTTTTAGTACATATTCAAACTAATCACCGGATTCTTTAAAAATGTTCAATGTTGTCCTTTCATTAATTTAAGTTTAAGGACCACATTAAAGATTTTCATATAGTCCAGGGACTAATTTGAACATGCACCAAAAATTCGAAGATCACATTAAACAAATTAAAAATTCAAAGATCGTATTAAATAAATTGAATTTCAATGACCACTTTGTGCATTGGAGAAAAATTCAAGGACCATTTATGTCATTATCCCGTATAAAAGCGCTATTTCATATTTCGGGACTGGAAAGTGCGATCACCTATCTCAGAGTAACACACGACTTTTCTAGACCTATTCACATTGTCGACATACTCACATTTGAAGACTTCAAATAAACTTAAAGTGGATGGGATGTGACTAGTGGATTTACATAAATTACTGTCAATCTCTATATTAGTTGCTCTATTTACACATACCAATCCTGGCATTCTTGAAGGGTCTATGCTGAACATTCCTTGACCCTGCATGAGGTAATCAAAATCTGCATTAACTACAAGTCCACAAAATAATTCTGCACATAATTCCATTAATTTATTTTACCTTCGACTGCGAATGCATGAAAGCATGGTGCACCAAATAGAATATTGAACCACCAAAAGCGCCAGCCAGATACAATTTTAACAAGAATTCTGGTCCAAAATTTCTCCCAATCTAACCATACAACCATTTGAAAGGTACATAATTAATCAGAGAAAAATAAAAACAGGAGATATTATCCACCAAATAGAAAAAACAAACAACAAAAGTAAGGTATCCACTTAGGCCGAGGCACAAGACCACAAACAGTACAATTCTACCTAACATATTTCAAAAAAAAAAAAAAAAAGGTCCCCATCATAACCGTAAACAGGAGAAAGAAATCTCTCTCCGCCTCTCTCCCTCCCTCCCTCCAGAAAACTTGCCATCCTTCCATGAAAATTGCATAAAAGTTACAGTCTTTCTATCATGAAAGCTTCGGAATCTAAATTAACACAAGCATTGTATAGTCAGAAAAAATAAAACTTTTAAGGGAAAAAGGCATCTTATCTGAAAGGAAAATAAGAAGATGAAAAGGTGTTAAGTTGTACATTGTACCGGAAAAAGTAAAGTCCAATCATGTTGTAGATTAAATGCTCCATAGTCATATGGCTGAAAGCAGAAGTTATCAGTGTGTGCAGACGACCGCTCTTAACATTGCCTAAGGAAATCTGCACCGAAGAATCACAGATTAAGTTAGATTGAGAAATGAAAATTCATAATTTAGATCAGCACCTTCAGCTCTGGTCTCATTGGAGACCTTTAATTCTAGGACCGAGATCTTACAGTGAAGTTTTCATCATAAAACTATGATCAGCAATCTGCCATAGCATAAAAACAGCAACATTTGTCATTATCAGCCCCAGAACCACATTGTCAACTGTTAGCCTTCTAAACCATGATTTCCTGCAGATGGGAAGACAAAAATACCCTGGAAAATTATGCTTTAGCTACATGAACCTACAATCAAGTGAACTTGAATTATATTAAGATGTTTCCACTGGATAGTCAAACCCACAAATCCTAACCCAGGAAAGTTGATGAACGCTCAGTTATACAGCCCTAGGAAGCAGCTTAAGGAGTAGCCCTCGCCTTTAGTTAGGTTTGTTATGAGGGCTAAGAGAAACACTTACAAAGCATTCTTTTAAAGTGGCCATTTAATTCCTCATCAATAAGTGGCACCAGACAAAGTGATCACCTAAAATACTGTATCCAACTAGCCTTCCCTTTCTCTGTCTGTCACCTAGGCTAAGAAACAATAGAATTTACAAGTCTGCTATGATCTTCCTTTTCTTTTTCTTGCAATACGTGATTCACTCTCTGATTTTTAAGGATGCCCCAAACCACCATATGCTGCATGCAAGATCACAAAGAGGACAGCTAAAAGCAATTGATTTATTGATATTTTCACTGCGAGCATTGAGAAATCCACTTGGCCTATCCTTACACCTGATGTTGAAACTGACCCCCCTCTGACAACTACATTTGCAACAGGCAAATCATGATCCAATTAGAATATGAGACTGAACTAGAATGGCAAATGGTAAATTTATATTCCGAACCAATTCAAGGTTGTAAATTTCCTTTTCATACTTTGCAAGTTGAATATTTCCTTGGACAGATTTAACTCTCTTCTCTGCTTTGGCTTTTTCCGGAACATAAAGATGTCATTCTAATGCAAGAAGCGGAACTAAACATCACCCTTTTCGTTTATTTCCCCCTCACATAAGAATTAGAATCCAATGAATATAGTTAGTTTGAAAGTGGGTTTAGCTCATAGCAGTTTTCACTAGCAAGACAGGGACAAACACGGTCATCTCTCTTCATTGGTCCACTCTCGGGAGAAAAGGAAAAGGGTCAGTTCGGTAACGGCAGCCCCTGAAATCCCAAGCAAAAAGAAAATGCAGAGGATCCATCACCAAATTCCCGTCAAACAAATCCGAACTTGTGTTAGATATGATCTGAACTGAAAAATTGAACAACCAGCGTAGAAACCCGTTACCAAATCTCTATGTAATCATCATTATCTCGCCCCTGGAGAGATACAAAACCTAACAAAGATCAAGAATTCCCCAAAACCAAGAATGACAAAACAGAGCACACTCCGGAACACTGACCAGCCGCGTCTATAGGAGTCGAAACTGCCGCTGAATCCCGAACGCGACTTAAATGGCGAGGGCGCCCTGTAAAACCCAGCTCTGGAATTCGCGAGGCTCTTGAGCGGCGACCGGAGAAGGGCATTAGTAAGCCGACGCCGGGGCGTTTCTCGCCAGGAGCCGCCACGATGCGTTGTCGCGGAAGAAGGAACGGGGCAAAGAGACGCCGAGCTCGGCGCGGCCCGGCCCGGCGACGGCGGACCGTCTCAACGTCGGCTGCCGTCCGTGAATCCTTTGTCGCCGGTCCCCATTTTGGAAATAAGAAAACCAGACAAGGTAATTCTCTTCAACTAAATTTCGTCTCGATATTATTGTCTATATTAGAATATTTGATGCCAATAGTGATTTCATTGAGACTTTAGACTATTGTGATAAAAATCACTACAATTACTAATTCAAAATCATTTTTTTAATTATGTTGATTTTTTGCACATTAATGATATTTTGACTTGAAAATTATTATAATTATTAATTTGATTTGTGAGGCTTTGGATCAATTTTTTTTTTCTTGCATGTTGTGATGTTTAGGGTTAGAATAATTGTTAGTTTAATCCATAAGATAATTGATTGTCTTTTCAATTATTTTACCCTTTTTTTGAATTCTTGACAAATCTTTGAGTGAGTTGGATATAATACTTATATTTGGAAATTGCTTGTTTTGGAAAACATCCAAAAAAATCAAATTATGTATTAAATAGGATAGTCTTCTAAATTAGGATTGCATGTTTTTAGATTAGATTGCATGTTAGAATGTATAGGATTTCTTGATAATATTGCCTAGTTTGAATAGGATTGCATGTTTAGATAATTCTAGAATAAATTAGAATAGATTCTAGATAGCATTTTCTTTCATAGATAGGGTCTCAAATAATACTTGTATATTTAGAAAATGTTGCATCTTTAAAATAATTTTCTAAGATAGGATAGGATTTAGGTCAAATTAATCCCTAAACTAGATTAGCTCCCTAAACTAGATTAGACAATTATTTTTTTAGATAGTTTAATTAGGATTTTTATTAATTTGGAATTTTAATATAAAAATACAAAAAATAGTTTGTGCATGTCATATAGGTTAAAATTTCAAGACGAGAAAATCCAAAAAATAATTGCTTGCTTTGGTGTGTTGAATTCTTTTGGTGCAATTTATTTGATTCATTGAGTGTTTAATAATATTTGTGTACTCGCATGATCAACCTATTACATGATAGTAATTCAAACAAAAACCAATTCAAATGGCTTTATAAATATTTTTGAAAATAAAAAGAATGATACCGAAAAAGCACTAGTAAAATCTAGTGTAACTAAATCTCCATATCCATAATATTTGATTCATATGAGTAAAATAATTCTCTTGTTATTTTACTTAGGTATTTAATCGATTTATCATAAACTGATTAGTAGAGATTCCTAAATAAAATTCATATGCATGTTAAAAACTTAAATCTTAAGTCGTGAATGCTGAAGATGTCTCTACGAGCTCATTCCGAATGAGTTGCCATTTCCCTGTGACGACTTGATCGAGCGAGAGGGGCTCATAGTCAAGCCCCAGCTACTGAGGAAGTGACTGAGATATCCGGAGTCGGTGGGATGACTAGGAGCGGAAGATCGCAGGCGTACGAAGAAATCAACTCAATGGCTTGTCAGTAGGTGGGAGTTCGGGTTGGCTAATTCTTGGGAACTCTGTTTTTGGAGTGATTGCATTTGAATCTACTCTTTTTCTTCTCCTTCTCCTCCTTCTCCTTCTCCTTCTCCTTCTTCTCCCTCTTCTCTTTCTCTTTCTCTTTCTCTCTCTCCTTCTCCTTCTCCTCCTAAATCGGGCTGGCGTGTTCATTCATGCCAGCACAAGAATTTGAATATATGGACTGGGGTTTCATGTAAAAATGACGGTTCATAAAACTATAAGCCAATGACCAACAAAGTCGAACTGAACGGCAAATGGTAAATTCACATTCCGAACCCATTCAAGGTTGCAAATTTCTTTCGTACTTTGCAAATTGAACATTCCCTTAAGACAGATACAACTCTCTTTCTCCGCATTGGCTTGCTTTGGAATATAAATATGGCATTTCAATGACAAGAAGCAGAACTAAGATGGTCAGCTCGCTTCATTGGTCCTCTCTCGGAAGAAACCCAGAAACAAATCCAAACTTGTATTGGATGGATCTGAACTGAAAGATTGAACAACCAGCGTTGAAATCCATTATCCAATCTCTACTTTACGATGCAGTTTTAACAAGAAAGAACACAGATATCCATACAAACATGCATCACATAGAGACACCCAAATCTTGGGAGTGTCAGATGGATTATACCAAGCGCCCTCAAGATCGGAGCGGAGGTTACATCAATAGTAAAAAATGCTGCTAATATAGAGGACGAGAAACAGCACACATGTACATAATACTCATATCTATATCACCAGACAGACATCCGAACTTTCAAGTGCAGCAAGGGATGCCGTCGTCATTATCTTCATAGCCCTCAAGATTGGAGCGTCCGTGGATTCCTCTCCTGAGCTTACACAGTCGACGGGTGAGTTGTACGCTCTTTCTCGGCCCAGTCCACCCCTCTTTTGGATTCATCGGCAGCATCACGTCGTCCTTCTGACGGGGGTACTCGGAGAATACCTCTTCGACCGAGGGTGTGCCGAACGAGCGGAGCTCGCGCTTTGGGGACGGCGCAATGACGGCAACCCGAGTGCGGTGAGCGAGCTGAGAGCAGAGGCTTTCTTGACGAGGCCGTCGCTCCTCTTCAAGGACGCCAGTCACACTTCTTCGGGTAGTCGATCTAGTCAGTTCCTATTCGCCGGGAGCGAGACATTTTCAGTGGAGAGAGAGAGGGTGGGGGGGTCGAGGGTGTTTCTTTGTTTTCTTGAGGGTTTAGAGGAAAGAAGAGGAGGGCAGTTTTACAGGGGAGAAAAGGGAACAGCGGAATCATTCAGATGCTTGCGGCGGAAGCAAAGCACCCAGAGCACTTTACGATCGAACAATCTTAGCAGCAAAGCAAACGAAGCGATAATGCAAGGACAATCCCGCGACGATCGGGTCAGCAATCGATTTCGGGTACTCACCATTTCGGCCCGCACGACCTCCCTTCCCTCGTCCTCCTTCCGCTTCCCCCACTCCTCGCCCTTCGCCCTCCTCCTCGTCCACAATCTCCTCCCCCTATTGCGCCTCCGCTCCCTCGATTATCTCCTGATCCCAACCCGCACAACCGCCGTCCTCCACATCGATCGTACACCGCTCTGCGTGCTTTGCTTCCGCCTCAAGCATCTGAATGACTGCAGTTCATTTTTTCCCCTGTAAAACTGGCCCCTCTTCTTTCCTCCAAACCCTTCAGGAAAACAAAGAAATACCCACGACCCCCACACCCTCTCTCTCTACTGAAATTGTCTCGCTCCCGGCGAACAGGAACCGACAAGATCGACGACCTGGGAAGTGCGACGTGTCAAGGGTACCCAATTTATAGAAAGCACCATGGGTTTCGACTGATGTGAGAGGCTCCGTCATCCAATGAGACAATTTCTCTCGTCTTTAGTTAAGGAATTTTGCAATGCATGGGGATATTCTTTTGATCTTTTTTCTTATTTAGGTGCCACTATCCTTCACCGTATGTCATAAATTCACAAGGTGTTAAACATGAAGTTGAAGGAGATACTGAGACAAACTACAAAATGAAAATACGAGCCTTTTCAAAGGTAAAAATACCATTCCATTTGGAGGAAAACCTATCGAGCTAGAGAATTAATCCACATCAGTCAAGGTTGGTTTTGGCGGTGGTAATTCTGGAGTTTCTGGAGTTAGGACGTAGAAAAATTGAGGACAATTCTCATTTTGCATCCTTTCCACTTGGTTTATGTAGATCGCTGAGTTAGGCGATTGAACTTTTCACTTGTTTAGTAAGATGCTCTTGCCTTTCACAATGTGTGAAATTGGTAATTTGTACAGTCGATTCTTTTTACCACCTATACCTAATGTGGCGTTTAAAAGTAAAGAAATCAGTTTAATAAAAGAGTTGATACAAAGAAGAATCTGCATGGATTAATCAAACATGCTACGACATTGATTAATAACATGTACGATGGAAAATAGAATACAAGGCGACAGGGGACTACAACGCTCAATGAAAGGAGTCGGCTCATGTTGTATGTCCTAATTTGGAAAAATATGACTCATCCTTTCCTTTCTGCCTCTCCTCCTATTTTTCTCAAGCATAATCACATCTCTATAATGCCGTTAGCAGTCCTCTTAATTTGGAAAATGTCCGTTTGTCTCTTCCTTCATACTCCAATCATGGTGAAACTAAATTCGGACTTGAAATAAAGATTGCTTTCTTTTTAACTCTTTATTAGTCTTGGAGTCACGTGCCCTTGGATTAGTTTCATCTTTCTTATTTAAGACTAATGCAATTTCATGACAAATTATTTTGCATTCTTTTGTCTCTTTTCTTGATGATTGTTTTGGTGCACAAGAGCAGCCACTTGCCTCTCGCTTTAAATCATCAAGTTTATAGCCACATTCATCAAAACACAATCCTCCCACACACCGAGGATTTTTGGTATGTCATAGAAACTAAAGAGCACCAAAGAGTAAAATATTGAGACGACCTAATATATCACATCAATGATAAATCTTAAGAGTAAAATATCATCCAATGTGGAGAAAACTTGTCAAGCTACAAAATTGATCTACATTGGTCTAGTCTGTGCTGATAGTAATTTTGGAGTTGGAAGTTGAAATTTCGAAAGATCCTAGTCTTCCGTCCTTTCAACTCGACCTATGAAGATCGTTGAGTTAGGCGCTCGAACTTCTCACTCATGTTAATTAAATACTATTGTCTTTCACAATATGTGGGATCGGTAATCCGCTCAATCGATTCTTTTTGCCATCAACACCCGATGAAGTTGTTAAAAGGTAAAGAAATCGTTTTAAATTATAATATTCAATCAAACAAAAGATAAGAAGAAGGAAAAAAAAAATAACATATTAGGATAATGAGGGAGAGAGAACTCATCCTAAAACCACCTTGCCACCATCATAGATACTGAGCATGAAGCCTATACGATGAAGAATCAATGTGGCTTAATCAAAAGATACAACAACATCGGTTACTAACAGTCCACTGGAATATAAAACTGATATGTGCTTTGGAAGTCTTAAAACTTATCACACCAATATAATTAAATCCTAAAACTTACAAAAAATACAATTAAATTCTAAAAATTGTCAAATTAGTGCGCTTGAGTCATTTCATTAATTCCATTCGTTTAAACTAATGAAAAATATTGATGTGGTTATTTTAAATATTTTCTTTCTCTTAGATGATTGGAAGATATTCCACCCTCATTTTTTTCCTTTCCTCTCCATAGACAGGTCGATCACCTCCTTTTCCGAAAGTGACAATCCTACTCTCTTTAGTGCACCGAAAGAGTTTGGCTCTTTTTGCGTCTCCTAATTTGGAAGATCCTCTGCTCCCTAGAGAGATTGTGTCCCCACCCACCTTGGAAGATCAGATAAAAACTTAATAAAAAGATAATGCGAACGTTCTAGATGGCGGACAAGCGACCGTTAAGGTCGGAAGCCATCCGAGGTGCGCCCAGTGAAAGACGACGCAACAACACGCCACAAGACCGAAAGACGACGCCATTCCATCGAACAGATGAGGTTCCAATAGAGGCCAGAGCAAAGAGGAAACATTTGGATTCTTAACTAGGAAGAGTCAAATGTCAAACGAAGAGAATTTTGTCAGTGGGTGAGTGAACGCCCGGTGAAAATGGGGAGGGAATTTAGGGTTTGTAGGTCCCCGTGTGCCGCCATTGACAGTCTTCTCCTTCACCCAATCACTCTTTGTTTTCTTTCCTGTCGGGGGAAAATCCCTTATAATTCACCTTTTTTTACCCTTTCCTTTTGTTTACGCTAAAATTGACCGGACCATCGACACTGGCAAACACATGAACATAAATGATCACGTGACTAATGTGTGAGGATTATTATGCACATGACATCTTGCGAGCCATAGGGATTAGTATTACTAATCAGTATTGACACACATTAATGAAGCATATTGACGAGGATTGCTAATCGATTGTTGACATACGATGACGAATGGCTAATAATTATGGGTACCAAGAATCGAGATCCTGAATATATATCGATACAAATGTAAAGGAGAGCCAAGTTTGGCCAGAGTTTTTTATTTATTCATTTTCATACCAAGGCAAATTCACGATGAACAACCCCAAAATTCAGAATGCTATAAACGAGATTTCATAAATAAGCTATTAACCAAATTTTAGATAATCTTTTTATTCCATTTTTTTCTAAATAAATAAATAAATTATGTCTTTTTATCACTTTTTACCTTTTTTTTATGAATATTATGATATTATCATTAAGTATATTTTAGGTTATGATCTCTATAATAGCAAAAGTAAAATCCCTTGTATCATATACTTGACGTTTAGCTAATAAAATTAAGAATACACGAAACATATAAGTTTAAAAATGTTATCTATCTAGTGGACGACTTCTCCTTGAAGTTCTCTTTGAAGGTCTCTCATATATGGTAAATCATGTTATCTTTGCCTTGAGATATTAGGAAAGAAATAGAGAAATACCGATGAGATTGTTGAGCTCATGCTGTTTTCAGAGATGCTTTTCGATGCCAAGTACTACGATTCCTGTCGCAACTACATGGTGCTTGGATAAGAAATATTCTGAAGAAAAGCTGCCACTCTGGCGTACAAAGAGATGTTTAAACTCTTAGGCTACATCTTGTACTAATCGAGAAATTTGCAGGATGCTGTAAATATAGTTGAAGAGTGCATGCAAGTATTTCTCAACCAGTGCGCCTTTATGAACTATTTCAGGTGTGGTAGGGAAGCTCATCACAAGATTTTGAATCGAAATTCTAAAATGTCGGTATGTTTGTCTAAATTAAATTTATGATTTTTTTTTTTTATTTATACTCTCTTTGAGAATTGAATATGGAACTTTGAATAAAATATATGAGCAAATACTTTGTAATTTCATGAGAGGCCGATATTTCATGTAAAATAGTTGTGATAGTTGCAACTTTTGATTACAGGAATAAAAAGTTTTGAAAATAAAAGACACTCTAAATAAAATTATAAAACCCGATTACTATTTTTTTTTTTCTTAGAATTTCACCATTCTCATGGTTTAATTTGCTACTTCAGGCATCTTCTCGTAAATTTAATGTAGACAAAACCCACCTAAATTTCTAAATATCGTGTAAAGCATAATAGACACTAAGGTGCGCATTTGGTAACATTTCTATTTAAAAATTATTACAAGAAACAGAAATTAAAAAAAAAAAGTGTTTGTTCCGAAGAACAATTTTTGAACGTTTGGTAAATTTGTTCGGAAATAAAAAATAAACATAAACACGTTTGGTAAATTTGTATAATTTTTTTATTTCTTTTTTTAATAATTTTATTTTATTTGTTCTATTTTCTTTCTTATTTTTCTTATTTATTTTTCCTTTTTTTTTTTTTCTTTTTCTTTTTTTTTTTTCTTTTTTTCTTCTTTTGGCCGGTCGCCGGCCGCCCATAGCCGACGACCGACCGACAAGGCCCGGCGGCCTCGCCCGGCCACAACAAGGCTCGCCGGCCCCCGTGTGAGACCGAGCCTCGCCGTAGGCCGGGCGAGGCTTGACTCGCCTTGGCTAGGCGAGCTCGAGCTCGCCCGGATCCGCCGAGGCCAAGCTCGCCCGGCCGGCGGGCTCGGTGGCCGGGCGAGGCCAAGCCTCGCCGGATCCGGGGTGAGATCGAGCTCGCCCAGCCCGGCCGCGCGAGGTCGGCCTTGCCGGGGGCCGACGACACTCCGACAAGGTCGCCAGCCAAAGAAAAAAGAAGAATAAAAGAAAAACAGAAAAGTGTTTCTAAATTTTGTTTCAGAAATAGGAAACGACTTTTTTTTTTTGTTTGTTTGTTTTGTTAGGATGTGTTTACGGAAACAAAAAAATAATTTTGGAACAAAAACGTACACAAACACGCGTTTGCTTCGCTTTTTGTTCCAGGAACAAAAAAATAGTTTAAAAATAGAAAAAAGAAACGAAAACAAACGCAGCCTAAATGGTCATGGTCATATATCTAGTTTATGAGCTATATTTTTGTCCATTCACAACTAATGGCAATTGGATGACACTTCCTCCAATTACTCTTGTGATTAGTGGATTATAAATTGCGAACATTATCCCCATGCAAATATAGGTGATGTCCGTCTCTATTACCCACCATCAAATTAGTAGTTGAAGAAAACTTCGAAAAATATGATCCAATAATTACTGTTATCAGCCATTCCCTTTCAGCTAAAAATAATCAAACATTATCGCACATACATGATTCGCTAGCATTTAACATTTTTATCATTATACAATTCGATGTAGAAATTAATGTGGTTTTGCGTAAACAGAAAGCACCGGCCTAAAGCACAAGAACCATGGGAAGACCAATTACAGAACCTAAATCCTGTATTTCAAACCCAATAGGAAATTGACGCCAGATGAATAATAATCATCTATAAGCCAAGGAAAGCATTATCTTTTTCTTTAAAAAAAAAATGTAACATAGCTTTTCTGAGAATGGTCATATGTTTTTAGTAAACCGACCCATGTAAATAACTTTCTATATGCTTTGGGAAGAGCATCCACGAAATATGACAGTTGCAGGAGAAGTTCACTACCAGATAAATAAATATACTTTGCGTGTCCTTACACAACCTGCACCATTGGCCATCTTGACAGATACTTTCACATCAAAGTGCTCTACTAACAGAGTGAGCGACAATGACTATTAGGCTCATACTTCCCAGTGCGGAATCAACAAAAGATATTCGCAAATATTTCAGGCCTTGCAAGCAGCAAGCATATACCAGCGACGTCTAAAAGCTATTGTGAACTTTGAACTGTGCAAAGATTGTCTAATTGTGTACGTCAGTTATGCTGCTGCCATAGCAGTCATGGTGCACATGCCTTTTTGCACAAATTAAAGAGCTTGTCATCCATTGTTATGTCATCTCTTTCAGCATTTGACAAATTCTCTGGACCCGTTTCTGCTATAAAAGTTTTCAGCAACACCTTGGAGGCAATCACCTTGACACCCCCTTCATAAAAATGAAGAAGCGGAACGGGAAAAATAAATTAGTTAGCCATGCCATGCCGAAATTAATATTAGAAGCCAAAGATTTAAAACCGCCCTTTCCTGAGTCGGGCCCATGTGAGAGCTGCAACTGCAGCTCCTCCCAAGTGAGCTGATCCCGATATCTCACTGTCTCCCTGAACCAACCAAAATATAGGATTACAACTCTAGACTTGTTGGTCCGAAAAAATTATACAGGTTTACAGGTACTTCGTACACAACAGATTCAGAAAATTTCCTCAGATGGCAGAGGACAATTCTGACGCTCGTGCACTAACAAAGTCTCTTTTTCTTTGACTAAAAAGCCAACACTTTGTTGGTAACTTGATAAGTTACAAAGCCATAATTTGCGATCTCTATTATTCACAAGTTGCAAGCTATTCTAAATTCAGATTTAGTATGCTCATGCTGCGTTACTAACAAGACTGCTCATTCCCTACTATCGCCGAGGGCATCTCTTTACAAACCATTCTGAGTTCTAAATTAGGAGAATTTATACCGGTGATATACCGTGTCATTGACGATGTGGTGTCACATCGACTCACATGTCATAATGTTCACATAAGTAATACGAAGAAATCAGCACACTTGATATCATCATTGCAGGAGATACTTCTTTATAATATTTGCTGGAATCATGCTTTACACTAGTTATCCTATAACTATACATCAATCTTGACGACACTACAACATATCGATCGTTCATCTAGATCCCATCGAGGGATTAACTAACCAAAATGTTGATCATCATAGAAATAGAGAGGTAATTCAGCCAAAAAAACTAGCTGATCCTATAAAATGTAAAAAAATAAAAATAAAAAAAGAATCATACATACCTGGATTATCCTCAACACATCTTTGCCAACCAGAAAAATTCCCTAACAAGTAATTAATATTTGATTCAGACAGATATTGAAACTAACCCGCCGAATAAACAACTTTTTTTATCAAAACTGCAGAAGAATTACCAGTAAGATGGCAGGAACTGGAATGATAAAGTCGAAGTAGAGTGTGGCTTTTGGAAAGAGAAATATATCAAGCAGCATAATAGCATTGACAGCTCCGCTAGCCCCCTAAATGGACATCACGAGTCAGATCAAGTATTCAACATGCCAGTTGAATTACAGAAAAGTTGCAGGTTTAGAGGCTCCCTAAACTGAGCGCAGGACCTTCCAGGAAATATTATCACACTTGCAGCACCAAGAAGTATGCTTTACTTCTGATCATGTCTAACAGCATTATTTTGGATTATAGATAACGCACCTCGGCATGATGTGTGGAATATAAAAAGGAAAAATGACACAAATGATCCTTGAACTTGCAATATGGTATGAACTTTCAATTTGTTCAATGTGATCCTTGAACTTTAGTCTAATGCTCAATGTGGTCCCTGAAATTTCAATTTTTTCAATGTAAGTTATTGAACTTTTAGTACATGTTCAAACTAGTCCCTAGACTCTATAAAAATGTTCAATGTTTAATATAGGACAACATTGAACATTTTTATGAAGTCTAGGGTTTAGGTTGAACATGTACTAAAAATTCAGAGATCACATTAAACAAATTAAAAGTTCATGGACCACCTTGAACAAATTGAAAGTTCAGGGACCATTTTTCACATTGGGCCAAAGTTCAGGGACAATTTGTGCTATTATCCCATATGAGAAGCGCTATTTTATGTTTTGGGACTGGAAATTGCAATCACCTATCTCAAAGTAAAGCACAACTTTTCTAGACCTGGTCACATTGTCAACATACTCACATTCCAAGACTTTGAATAAACTTAAAGTGGACATGATGTGACTGGTGGATTTACATAAATGACTGTCAATCTCTATATTAGTTGCTCTATTTACACATACCAATCCTGGCATTCTTGAAGGGTCTATGCTGAACATTCCTTGACCCTGCAAAGTTTGAGGTAATCAAAAATTGCATTAGCTACAAGTCCACAAAATAATTCTGCACATATTTCCATAAATTCAGTTTACCTTCAACTGTGAATGCATGAAAGCATGGTGCACCAAATAGAATATTGAACCACCAAAAGCCCCAGCCAGATACAACTTTAACAAGAATTCTGGTCCGAAATTTCTCCCAATCTAACCATACAACCATTTGAAAGATACATAATTAATCAGAGAAAAATAAAAACACAAGATATTATCTGTCAAATAGAAAAATCAATCAACAAAAGTTAAAAATCTACTTATTCTGAGGCACAAGACCACAAATGGTACAATTCTACCTAACATATTTCCAAAAAAAAAAAAAAAAAAAAAAAAGAGGTCACCATCATAACCATAAACAGAAGAGAGAAATCTCTGCCTCTCTCTCTCCCTCCCTCCAGAAAACTTGCCATCCTTCCATGAAAATTGCATAAAAGTTATAGTCTTTCTATTGTGAAAGCTTCAGAATCTAAATTAACACGAGCATTGTGTAGCCAGAAAAAATAAAACTTTTAAGGGAAAAAGGCATCTTATCTGAAAGGAAATAAGAAGATGAAAAGGTATTAAGTCATACATTGTACCCAAAAAAGTAAAGTCCAATCATGTTGTAGATTAAATGCTCCATAGTCATATGGCTGAAAGCAGAAGTTATCAGTGTGTGCAGACGACCGCTCTTAACGTTGTCTAAGGAAATCTGCACCAAAGAATCGCAGATTAAGTTAGATTGAGAAACGAAAATTCATAATTTAGATCAGCATCTTCAGCTTTGGTCTCATTGGAGACCTTTAATTCCAAGACAGAGATCTTACAGTGAAGTTTTTCATCATAAAACTACGATCAGCAATCTGCCATAGCATAAAAACAGCAACATTTGTAATTATCAGCCCCAGAACCACATTGTCAACTGTTAGCCTTCTAAACCATGATTTCCTGTGGATAGGAAGACGAAGATACCATGGAAAATAATGCTTTAGCTACGCAAACCTACAATCAAGTGAACTTGAATTATAATAATATGTTTTCACCGGATAGTCGAAACCACAATTCCTAACCCAGGAAAGTCGATGAACGCTCAGTTGCACGGCCCTAGAAAGCAGCTTAAAGCAATAGCCCTCACCTTTTGTTAGGTTTGTTATGAGGGCTAATAGATACAGTTACAAAGCATTCTTTTAAAGTTGGCCACGAAGTGGCACCAGACGAAGCGATCACCTAAAATACTGTATTAAACTAGTCTTCCATTTCTGTCTGTCACCTAGGCTAAGAAACAATAGAATTTACAAGTTTGCTATGATCTTCCTTTTATTTTTCTTGCACTATAGCATTCACTCTCTGATTGTTAAGCATGCCCCAAAGCTACAATATGCTGCGCACAAGATCACAAAGAGGACAGCTAAAAGCAATTGACTCATTCATATTTTCATTGCGAGCGCTGAGAAATCGACTTGGCCTATCCTTATGCCAAATGTCGAAACTGAACCCACTCTGACAATTATATTTGGTTTGAGTCCTAATAGTGCAACAGGCAAACCATGATCAAATTAGAATATGAGACTGAAATTGAATGGCAAATGGTAAATGGTAAATTTATATCCCGAAACAATTCAAGGTTGTAGATTTCCTTTCATACTCCGCAAGTTGAATATTTCCTTGGACAGATATACCTCTCTTCTCCGCTTTGGCTTTTTCTGGAACATGAAGATGACATTATAATGCAAGAAGCGGAACTAAACAAAAATAAGGGAACGGCTATTCACCCTTTTCATGTATTTGCCCCTTACATAAGAATTAGAATCCAATGAATATAGTTAGTTTGAAAGTGGGTTTGGCTCATAGCAGTTTTCAGTAGCAAGACAGGGACAAACACAGTCATCTCTCTTCATTGGTTTTCTCTCGGGAGAAAAGGAAAAGGGTCAGTTCGGTAACGGAAGCCCCTGAAATCCCAAGAAAAAAGAAAATGCAGAGGATCCATTGCCAAATTCCCATCAAACAATTCCGAACTTAAGTTAGATATGATCTGAACTGGAAAATTGAACAAAACCCGTTACCAAATCTCTATGTAATCATCATTATCTCGCCCCTAGAGATACAAAACCTAACAAAGATCAAGAATTCCCCAAAAACAAGAATGACAAAACAGAGAACACTCGAGAACACTGACCAGCCGCGTCTGTAGGAGTCGAAACTGCCGCCGAATCCCGAACGCGAATTGAAAGGCGAGGGCGCCCGGAAAAACCCAGCTCTGGAATTCGCGAGGCTCTTGAGCGGCGACCCGAGAAGGGCATTCGAGTAAGCCGACGCCGGGGCGTTTCTCGCCAGGAGCCGCCATGATGGGTTGTCGGGGAAGAAGGAACGGGGCGAAGAGACGCCGAGCTCGGCGCGGCTCGGCCCGGCGACGGCGGAGGAAGCGCAGAGGCGAGAATGGCGAAGAGACGAAGACGTCGAGGCGGCGGCGGCGGCGGCGGCGGTGCCCGAGAGCTTTCTCGAGAGGCTGGAAGCGAGCTTGAGAGAGACGAGCCTCTGCATCGTTCTTCTGGATCGAAAGTGCGTTTCTTTTGAATCAAGAATTTCAATTCAGAGAGTACAGAGTCATTTCACTGTGCAAGTTTTGGTTTTTTTTTTTCAGGGTTTTGATTTTGGACACGTCCGAAATTAAGGTTTGAGGAACTTTTGTTCTTGAATGTAAGCGTTGTGCAATGCCTGCTTGATAGAATAATCAAAAGTGAAAAAGAATAAAGATATTATTAATATCATGAAAAGTCTTAAATTGATATATCTCTAATAAATTTACTCTAAATTAATTTTTTATTAAAATAACTTTGAACAAATTTACTCTTCATTAAATTTTACTAAATTAAATTAATATTACAAAAATTATAAATTAAGTACATTTATGATAAACAGATGGTGAAATCCTAAATACATATATCAACCGTCATGTATTATTTAACTAATAGAAGATAAATCTAAAAAATTGAAATTGAACATCTTTTGAAAATTGAAAACACAATGTCAAAGCACAAACATTTGGCTTAATAAGAATACCAAACCTTAGATGAACGTGTCGGATTTCTAGTTTAAAAAATCATTAAAAAAATCTGCTTTTTGTCACCTTATCTTCGTTATTTCCTTGACCAAGTTCTCGTACTTTCTACTTTTCTTCTCGTAGTTAAACACAATGCATAATTGAATTTCTCTTACTCAAAATTAATTTGGTCAAATTCAATTGGTTCACCCTCGAAGTAAGACATAAATTAAATAGTGCTTACACGAACACCAACACAAGTTTTAGACGATGATTGGATTAACTTTGTTTTATTTGTCTTTGATGCTTCCACTTTCCTTTATTCATGGTAGGCATTAAGGTTGTGCACCCGAACTAAATCACCTAGAAAATTGATTCGATTTCAGGTTCCTATTGGAAATCGATTCAATTTTTAGTTCCAAATTTTTGAAATTAGTGAGAATTAATCCAATTCTCGGTTTCAAGTGAAAAATCACTTTGAACCGATTATCGATTTAATAAAGCTTAAAAACCATAACTTTTCTTTTGACATCCTTTTCTCTTTCTCTCTATTTCTTTGCTCCTTTTAACTTCACTCAGACAATTCATAACTCTCTCTCTCTCTCCCCCCTTCTTTGCTCACTTGCGGCTTGCCCTTGCTTGTTCCTAACTTGCCTTCGCTTGTTTGCCCTCCTTCATATTTTACTTCGAACCATTTTATTACTCATTTATTTTACCATAAAAAATGAAACAAAATAAAGGAACAAAAGAAATAATGGGTTCTTGGATAAACCATGAAATTAGATCAAGAAAAAATTATAAGTTCCCAGGCAAATATGATAGATCTAAAATTCAAAAAACTGATAGTCAATTTTAATATAATAAATTCCAAATTTCAAATCTAGAATCTACTTACTCCGGGAACAATTGCCCAAGTTGATGTCCTGGGTCTCCTCTATTGGAGTTGGATTTGGACGAATTCCATGTAAAATGGATTTGATTGGACATTTTGTGTAAATAATAGGCTTTAATTAAAAAAAAAAGTTAAAAATATAGGGACTCCATTACAATAGTAATAAAAAATAGAATTTTCGGTTAAAAGAATTTTAAAAACACTGTAGCTTCTCAATTGAGCTCGCTGCGCATCTTGAACGGCGACGACGAAATCGAGGCGGCGGTTCGCGGCGGAGAGCGCCGCCGGGAGCTCGGTACCCACGTACAGCTGAACCTGCGGCAGGCCATCATCGCGCAAAGCGAGCTCAGACCAGAAGAAAACGGAGCCCCATCATCCTCTTTTGACCAGATGAGGCCGCGGCTGCAATTGCTGGCGTTTCGTCGAACGGGCCGCCGCTGTTTCTCCGGAAGAGTCGGCGGCGACTCCTCCGGCCCGAACCCACGATTCCTTTCGCCGTCCCAGCGCGGGAAGCAGGCCTCCCTGGCGAGTCTCTTCCAAAGGTACGGCCTTTCTCCGTCCCAGTCGCCTGATTTCCTCGCGAAGAACCGGTTCTTGCTCGATGCCAGCTTGCGCGACACCGAAAGATCACTGAGCATTTTGTCCTCGCTCAAGATACCCAATGAACTGGTGGTCTCCGTGATGGGTCCGTGTCCCGGGGTTTTGGAACATGAGTTCCTGAGGAAATGGGAGGTGGTGTTTCGGGAGTTTGGCTTTCTTGGTGTTTCCCCTGCTGGCATTATAAGTACCCTCCAGTTTTCTAGGAAATTCAATGTCGGTCCGGAGAGGTTCGGTAGTCTATTCAAGGTTTTGAAGGGTTTAGGAGTTCGGGATTACACGTATTGCAGGATATTGGAGGAGTTTCCTGGAGTTATTGCAATGGGGGAGAGTGAAATTTCGGGGAAAGTCGAGTTCTTGGAGGGAATCGGCATACCAAAAGCTGCGGTGGACGGTGTGTTTCGCACTTTTCCTGGCATTTTGGGATTGAGTGTGGAGGGTCGATTGAAGCCACTGATTCTTGAGTTTAGGCATTTAGGTTTTGATAAAAGTGTGGCTCGGGACGAGATTCTTAGAGAGCCCAGAGTTCTCAGCATGGAACTTGGGGAACTCTCGCGTTGCTTGGAACTGCTACGGACTTTAAAATGCCGAGAGACAATTAAAGAAAAGATTTTAAGGGGAGGTGAATTCAAAGCTGGGTTCGAAGTGAAATTGAGACTCGACTGCTTGTGCAGGCATGGTTTGATTCGCAGAGATGCTTTCAAAGTGTTGTGGAAAGAGCCAAGGTTGATTGTATATCAGATAAGGGAGACTGAGAGGAAGATTGATTTCTTGTTGAGCGATATGAACTATGAAGTGGAGTGTCTAGTTGAGGTGCCTGAGTTTTTAGGTGTGAATTTTGAAAAACAAATCCTTCCTCGATACAATGTGATCAAGTACTTAAGATCCGTTGGGGGACTAGGCGATCCAGTAGGCTTGCAAAATTTGATAAAGCCTAGCACGCTTAAATTTTATAACTTATATGTCAAGCCATATCCAGAGTGCGAAAAGATTTTCAGATGTGAAGCAGACAAAGCTGAGAAGCAGCATCCAGTGGGACTGTGGAAGCTCTTCAAACCACAAAAGTATCCCCAGTCCAAGGATGATGCAGAAAACATAAAGTCCTTTATGGAGTTGGGTGGTTAGGATGGGACAGTTGTAGCCTCTCATCCATTATTATACTTGAAACTGAGGATCGTGAATGGTTCACATCTATTTGAAACATCTACAGGTATGAAAATCAACTTTACACAGGACACAGCGTTTTTGACATCTTCTGAAGTCGGAACCAGTTCTTTAGAACCTTGATCTAACCAGAGTAGGAATTGGCACGTGGATGTTACATCTCTAGGTACTGCATAAGCATGGTCATTTCTAATCGGGGTTCAGCACTCAATTGTTGCATCTCTAGGAAATACAGCATCACCATGTATCAGTTTGTTCTTGCCAATGCGGAGGAGACGTTGAACAAGACACATTCTGCCCTTCCTTATTCTGGTCAAGTTGTTTATATACTGCTTTCTGCAAAACTATGTGAAACTTATAAAATGAGTAAAAAGTCATTATGTAACACGATATTGATGACAATTATGCAGCTGGATTGTGAAAAAAAATTTGATTTTCCAGTTTAAATCCGTGGCACTAATTTCATAGATATGTTTAGCCCTAAACTCTTGTCCTTTGTCTTGCAATTTATTATCTTGTCAAATTTTGTCTCATGAAGCTGCTCCTTGTTTACTTTACCTTATCAATTTTCATAAGCTGGCATTGCTCCCGTAGCGAAGTTTATTGTTGTAAAATCTTTTGGTGAGGATTTCAATTTTGTTGCAGGTATGAAGCCTTTCAGAAAGAAATTTAACATGCCTAGTCCTGAAACTGTTGCTTTAGTGGGAACTATTAGACTAGATCCGTTAGTTTTAATACATTTCTGATGAAGTTGTTTGTGATATTCATGTCTATCACGGCTTACATATCTGTATCTTTACTTCTATGAAACAGTACTCAGTGGACAAACTCTCTTGTTATTATTGTTTCTAAGTTCACTATATTCTTGATGTTTTTCTTGGAATTTGTATTGAGTATCGAGGTATCAAGAAAATAACCAACGAAGTATATACAAATCATGAAATGCGATGAATTTATTACTGTTCAGCAAGTGTATTATTGATGATAGATATCAATAGGCGCAGCTCCTGAGACTCATGTAGGAGTAGCTTTGCATGTGGTCTTATCATTTTAAGGCTTCTTAGAGTGTTGTGTCCTTTCTCCAAGCAGGATAGACTGATTGAATAATTCTTGCAACTGACAATGTGAGCTTAATAACTGGGCAGGATTTTTCTTTATATTGCTTTTCGTCATTTGCAGCTTTATTTACTAACTTTTGATGGCCCATATACACCTATGACTGTGCTGTCAGCCTGATTAATGTCCATAAGTGCAATGCACCCTGGAGACATGAATCTTTAATCTACTACATAATTAGATTGGACTATGTAGGCTTTTTCCTCAAATTAAGATAATTTGTTGAATATTCTCTCTGCTTAGACCTGATAGACCCGATCCGGTTGTTTAGTCTGCTCAATCCCATTACAGTATATGTTGATGGGTTTTCAATTGTTTTCATAACAGACTTCTTATGACAGATGCAAGGGAAATTTCAAATGGTGGTTGTCAGGCATCCTGGCCAAGCCATTCAGGTTTTCATGACTCCTCAATGTTATATTGCTTTTTAGTCTAGATTTGTCTTTACGATATTCAAAGTTCTATTTTGGACCATATACAAGAAGATGTACCTGATACGCTAGTCTGATGGTTAACTTTATTTCTCACAACAGAATAGCCCTCATGGAATCGAGGTAAAACTATGCGGAGCTTTTAGCTTTTTGCGTTGAGGCATTGTTATTGCTATCTCATTACTCCAATTGTATGGAGGTGCTTCCTGAATTATGTAGAAAATGATGATTTATTAATGCATGAAAAAGCGAATTGGGAGCTAATATGAAGCAGATGAATTTGTTTAATCTACTGAGTACTCTCTGACAAAAAGGAAAAAACCAACGAATACTCAAGTGGAGTCACCTGTAAATGCTGTTGTAGCTCGTGGTGTCAAATTTACTAGCATGGCTAGGAAATCTGACCTTACCTAACTGTGACTCAAACTGGTAGTTTTGGTTCACCACTCGACGAAAGACTTTTTCTGGTCGGGTCAGAAGATTCAATTTCAGGGTCTGGAAACCGGTAGAAGTACTCTGTTCAGTTTGGGCGACGGGAGAAACCCGTACCAATTTGTTGACTGGGTATAATGTCAAAAATTCCAATTTTAGGCAAAACAAAAGGGAAAAATATTTGGATTTTTCGGACTAGTTCTATCTGAAATGCAGTTGAATTTGACTTGGTTATCGAACAAATGAGCCGCATAGTGAAGCGAAGTGGCCAATCGCTTTGACATCACTTGGGTTCAAGCGACCATTGACTGGCACTTTTTGCCGAGCTGGGATGACCACATTCTAATTTCTGGCGCATTCAGTTATTGCAGCAGTCATTTGCTTAACATTATGCTGTTATACCCTGCAGATCCCGGGGATTCGGCCGTGGAGATCTTGAATCTAGAGCACCCTTGATGGCTGAAGGCTGCAAACACAATATCCACGCATCCTGTTGGTCTGGTTGGGCTCGTCAAATAGTTCTTCTAAGGAAAAAAGATAAATAATTCTCCAATTTTGGTCTAATATGTAGTATCATTTTTGAACTTTTAATTTGTTCAATGCGGTCTTTGAATTTTGATCCAATGTATAATATTATTTTTGAACTTTTAATTTATTTAACGTAGCTCATAAAACTTAGTTTAATATTCAATGTGGTTCTTAAACTTTTGAATTTCTTTATATAGTTTAGGGGTTATATTGAACATTTACTCATGGTTTAGGGACCACACCAAATAAATTGAAATGTCTAGGATAACATCCCACACTGAATCAAGGTTTAAAGGTCACACTAAATAGATTAAAAGTTTGAGAATAATATTGCACATTCAACCAAAATTCAAAGACTGTTCGTGCCTTTCTACTAACAAGCGCAACCCGAGCAGCCTAATTAATCAATTGAATCAGATTATGGTGTATTTCTATATTTGGTGACATGCCTTAATATCAAAATCAAGCAACCCCCAGCCTATTCTCCCAGTGGAGACCTAAGCAGATTCCTCAAGTATGGCAAATATAGTTGACAACCAAATTCCCATAGGAACACATAACCTGTATACAAGGCAACACCTTAGGCTCGTTTAATTGTCCAAATTTGCATTGGGATGCCATACAATAAAGTAAGATTAGAAAGGATCATAGAATATCCATTATATGTTTGGTGCACCTAAGATAGGATTGAAAATCTTTAAAAACAAGCCGTTCCATCTCCACCCGCCACTTCCAACACTTCCCTTAGCGCGGCAAATCTGCCATCCCGTTTGTCAGCCCTTGATCGTCTTCCTCATGGCCGCCATTGTCTATTGCACTACTTTATGAAGGCAGGTGGGGACTGCGTTTCGCACCAACCCCCTCCAGTTCCAATCCCCAGCTCGAACAATTTTCCTGTTTGTTTTTTGGTAATTGATTCTTGTATATGGCTAACTTTGCCGATCTTGTCATTCTTGATTTGGACGGTTTAATCCCCTTCAACTTCAATGGAGATTCGGAACAGATTTGGAAGGACATTGCGTTTTCCGTCTGGTTAAGGAGTAGATCCTGGTTAATGATGGTGGCGTTTGCCAAGTAGAGCTGAGTGCAATACTTTGATCGTCCTGGAAGAAGTTTTGGTGAGCAAATGAATTGGTTGCCTTCTGGAATTTTGGTTAAATGGGTTCACGTCAAACTCAGTCAAATTGCAATTGATTGGTTCTTGGGTAAGATATGGAAGAAAATGCTTTGTTTTTATCGGTTCTGGTGAGGCCCGGATCGGCGCAGGCAGCAATGGATGCTATATTTGGCTTCAGAGAAGAGAGGCTGCAGAATGTGGTTATGAGTTATGCCCCTGAAAGATGGACCGGCAGATGGGTTGAATCCATAGTCGATGGAAAACTCGATTTAGGTTTTAACCATCGGCGGTGGTCGGAGGTGATAATCATCGCGCATGGTCGGAAGGGATGATGATTAGCATTTTTTACAATTTTTTTAATCCAATTCAGATTTATTTCATCCCCTATCTTAATTTTTTTTTTTTTTTTCCGGCATTTTGTTCAAGTTTATCCAATTCAAAGGATATTGCCAAACACAGGGTATGATAATTTGTTATCCTATTTAGATTCAAATTTGTACCCCAAATGCAATTTTAAAGTATGTTTCCAGCATACTTATGAAAGTAATTCCAAGCACATACACATTCTTCATCCGTGCCATTACCCCTTCTTCTAATAAGGGCAACTTGAGTGGCCCGATTAGTCTATCAAATCGGATGGGGTGTACTTCCATATTCGAACAAACCAAATTCCCTTATGGACACACATCCTCCATACAAGACAAAAGCTATAAGTATGTTGCCAAAGTACACATGAGAGCATTTCCAAGCATGTACACATTCTCCATCCATGCCATTACCCCTTCTTCTAAAAAACAGCAATCCAAGGGTGTACTTCCATATTCGAAAAACCACATTTCCATATGAACACACATCCTCCTTAGAAAACAATAACTTAAACAGACCAAATTTCCATATGGATGCATCCTCCATACAAGGCAATTGCGTTAAGTATGTTGCCAAAGTACATATGAGAGCATTCTCAGGCATGTACACATTCTCCATTCGTGCCATTATAGTGCCATTACCACTTATTCTAATAAATGGCAATCCGAGTGGCCCCAATTAGTCAATCGAATCAAATCGATGGTGTACTTCCGTATTCGAACAACCACATTCCCGTATGGACACACATCCTCCTTAGAAGGCAACAACATAAGCAACCGAATTTCCATATGGACACACATCCCCATGCAAAGCAACAGCTAAGCATGTTACCAAAGTATGCATGAGAGCATTTTCCCACCGGACCACGCACTTTCCACGCAGGGCCACACACTTTCGGAAAGTCCTACGACTTCAGCGCTTGCAACGGCGGCCATGGAAGCGCCCGGCTCGAGTTGTACGAGCTGCTCAGCGTGTTCAAATGGGGCGATCACTTCCCTCTTCTGCGCTTGCTGGATTTGCAGGGCATGAGGAGGAGGCGTCGCAAGCTCTTCGTGGGCGGGATCATTGAGGATCACAGGATAAAGAGGAGGCTGAAAGGTGAGAGGAATGAGGAAGACGAGAGCTCTGGAGATTTCGTCGACGTCTTGCTTGACCTAGAGGAAGGAGAACCGTCTCAGTGACTCCGACATGATTGCTTTTCTCTGGGTAAGTCCTTTTTTGACTGCTTTCCAAATTTAAATTATAATACATCGTCTGTTTTGCTCCATTTTTCTACGAGAAAAACCATATGTTTCAGATTAGAGTTAGCTTTTCCAAGGTCTCGAGTCATGTCTGATTCGTGCTTAAGAAGACGTGCGATTGAAAACTTCGTGGTTGGGAATATTTTTGGCGTTCGATGCATTTGCCTCTTGTTTATCTACTGCGGCATGTTCCTTTTGTTCGTTTGTTATTTCCTGTCGGCGATCTCATACGGTGCACTGCAAGTGTGTTTACCGTTTTGATGAAGGCGAAAAGGTGAAATCTTTTTTTCTGGTCTTGTTTCGATCAGGAAATAATCTTCAGAGAGAGGCACCGACAGCGTGGCCGTCCTCCTGGAGTGGATTCTCGCCAGGATGATCCTCCACCCAGACATCCAAGCCAAAGCCTGGTCTGTGATTGACACCGCCCTCGGCTCAGCCCGGCCTACCTCCCGAAACTATGGTACCTTCGGGCCATCGTCAAGGAAACCCTAAGGATGCGCCCGCCGGGTCTGCTCCAGTCCTGGCCCAGGCTCGCCATCCATGACACCCACATCAGGCGGCCACTTCGTCCCGGCCAAGACCACGGCCATGGTGAACATGTGGGCCACAACCCATGACGAGGCGGTTTGGGCCGACCCGGAAGATTTCAAGCCTGAGAGGCTTTTGGAGGAGAGCGGCGGCAGCGATTTTCCGATCATGGGCTCAGACCTGAGGCTCGCTCCATTCGGTTCTGCGAGGAGGGTCTGCCCCGGCCACGGTGGAGCTCTGGCTTGCCCAGCTGCTGCAGAACTACAAATGGGTCGGTTCGAATCGCAGGGAGGACTTGTCCGAGTGCCTGAATCTGTCAATGGAGACGAAAGAGCCCTTGGTCTGTAAGGCCATTCCTAGGGTTTGGATTTGATTGAGCTGAGTTCGTTGTGAGTGATGGATTGGTAGGTGGGTCTGCACCATAGTTTTGTTAGCTCTCTATCGAGAGGTCAAAAAGGACTAGCTAGTTTGTTTGCGAATGGCACAATAAAACTCCCATTTTCTTTTGCTTTCTCTTTTCTTTTTTCTTGGGCTCCAATTGTTTCACGCAAAAAAAATTACAAGAAAATACTTTTATCATTTTCGGCATTTGATTTGTTTAGAAAAATTTATTAATGAAAAAATAGTGCGTTTGTTTTAGTGAAGATTTTTTTTTGAAAATTTATTTTCAGGATTTTTATCCGTTTGGTTGGCCGAAAATGACTAATCATTCGAAAACACATTTCAATCAACAAAAAAATAATGTGTTCAATTAGAGGATTGAAAATACTTTTCCGAACTAAGCAACTACCTTTTTTTTTTTTTCAAAAATATATCTGAAAAGAGTTAGTATAAAATTAAAAATTACAAAAGAGAAACAAACAGATTTTCATTGTGTTCATTACCGCTGCCATCGCCATGTTCACCACCTTTCCTCCTTCCTCTACGCATGTCCAAGCACACTACAAACGTCTCTCTCTGTCACTCTGAAACTCAAGCGCAACTAAGGACGTCATGGAGTCACCAAGCACACCACCGCAACCATGGAGGTCACTAGTCTAAATAGCACTAGCCTGACGACCTCCACTGAAGCAAAGGAAATTGATAGAGCACTGCTACAAATCTCTCTCTCTCTCTCTCTCTCTCTCTCAAACTCAAGCGTAGCCATGGAAGTCATGGAGTCACCGTGCCCCACCACTGTGGCCATGGCGGTCGCCAACCTCGAGCGCCCATATAGAGCGAGCCTGGCAACCTCCATTCAAGCAAATTGACAAAGCACTCCTCCTACAAACATCTTTCCCTATCACTTCAAAACCCGATCACAGCCATCAACGTCATGGAGGTCATGGAGTCACCGAGCCATGCCACCGTGGCCATGGAGGTCGCTGGCCTCATGCTCCCCAAATATGTGGTGGCGTGAGGCTGGCAACCTCTAACGAAGCACATCGGGCCCGTTTAGTTCGACTTTGGGGAAATGCCATTTGGAGAATGCAAATATCTTTGAGAGAAAGGGGCTTTCGGAAATGTTAAACCATTTGGTGAATTTTAGCATTGAAATGCAACTTCGCATAAACACCGTTTGACAAACTTTGCATTTGTAATTAGCTTTTGGTATTTTTTATTTTCTTTAAAGTCTGAAATCAAATTCCGGCGGCCGGCCAACCGCCGACCACCGCCGGACGACCAGATTCGGCTGTCGCCGGACCACCAGATTTGGCCGCCGGAGGTCGCGGAGGCCGATCGCCGTCCGACGGCCAGATCTAGCCTCGCTGGTCGCGCTCGCCAGCGACCTCGGGTGGCGTCGCCTGGCTCGCGCGAGACCAGGCGACGCCAACCGAGGTCCGCGTGACCAGGTGACGCCCCCTGAGGTCGGGCGACCTCAGGCCACCTCGCCTGAGGTTGTGCGACCTCAGGCGAGGCTTCTCGGCGGCCAGATCACGACTGAGCGCCGCCTTTGGCAAAGAAGAAGACTAACGGTGAGGACGAAGGCGAACGGCGGAGGAGATGATGAACAGGGATGCGATGAACAGTAAAATCGCATCTTTGGAATGCCGAATGCTCAAAGCTGGTCCCCCCCAGCATTCGGCTTTTAGCATTTAAAATGCCCACATTTCGCAAATGGGCATTCAAAAGCCATTGCCAAACACCTAAAACTTTCCCCAATGGGCTTTGGGCGGGAATGCCCAACCAAACACCCCCATCCTCGGAGGTTGTGACCTTTGTGGCCAAGGCTCATGAACTTCGCACATAGTGACGGAGGTAGAGAGAGAGAGAGGGGGGAGGGAGGGACGCAATAATGACTCGGGCGGACTGGTGTGAGAGGCGAATGGAGGCTGGATAACGAGGTCTCATGGCTGCGATGGTCGGGTGGCGATGGGTGAGTGGCAAATCTATGCGACCTAGGTCGAGGTGGGGAAGAGGAGGGAACAGAAAACACAAAAAAAAAATAATAAAGAGAAAAGGGAAAAATATGGAGCACATCTCAACCTTTGAGTAGTTGCTCAATGGTTGGGATGTGTTTTCCTAAAATGTTCTTAATCATTTTTCAAAGAGTTAATACTACAAAAAATCATAACCAGTATATCTCTAATAAATTTATCAAAAACTAATTAAAAATCACCAATAATCCCAAATAGATACACTTGTGATAAATTTACCTTTAATTAGTTTTCGTTAAATTTTGCTGTCAAATTATTGAGTTTAATAACACATAATAATTGAAGGGTGTACTAATTTGATGTTTTACGCTTCTTTTGTTACAAGTACATTAATTTTGTGATTTTTCATGTTATTAATTTCATTTAACGGAAACTAACAAAAGGGAAATTTACCACAAACATACCACTTTGGGATTTTTTGTCGTCAAAATATTAGTTTGTGATAAATTTGTTATAAGTTTACCATCTAGAGGTTTTTTAGATTTTTTCGTGATATTAACCCTTTTGCAAATTATATCCAAACCATAGAAAACTTTTTCAGTCACATGTCACCAAATAAAGAAAAATGTTATAAAACCACACCTGCGGTGGCCTAGTTGGATAAGTGCTCCCATAATCCTTTGCTAGAGGAGAGGAATTCGAATCCCGCTGGCCGCACGGGATCTTAAGTGCGACGTCGGGGTGGTGGATCCTTCGCTAGCGTCACCCTAGGGTTTACCCCCGTTACCCCAGGCCTATCGAGTTGTCCGTGTTAGTACGGTGTGCGGGGTTCCCTGAGTCATAAAAAAAATCTTATAAAATGATTTACTGAAAATATTTTTTTTATCATGGAGTTTTCTTCCAAACAAACACATCGTAGCTTAAATACAGAAAAAAAAAATGATTTACTCTTTAAAAGATGGAAAATTATTTTTTTAAATATGATTAGATATCAATGCTTGACATTTGTTATTAGCATGTGTAGACGATCATTCTTAAAGTTGTCTAAGGAGATTTGCATTTGATTCACTTGGATTGCAAAAATTTATAATTTAGATCCCCGCAAAAGTCAAGTCAGGTCTTATTGAAGACTCTCACTTCTAGGACAAAGATCTTGCAGTGAAGGTTTTCATCACAAAACTACAATCCGCGATCTACCATAGCATGAAAACAAAAATATTTGCAATAAACAGCCCCATAACCACGTTGTCAACTATTATCCCTCTGAACCATGATTTCCAGCAGATGGGAAGACAAAATCTTGACCAAGTGTTTCCACGAGATGATTGAAACCACAAATCTTAATCGAGGGAAGTTAATTAATGCTAGTTTGTGTGACCCGAGAGAGCAGCTTATGTAGTATATCTCACCTTCAGTTAAGTTTATCATGATTGTTGGAAAATATATTATGTATCAATGGAAAAATACGTAACATTGTTTGTTGTGACGAGAATAGAGACGAAAATTCTAAGAAAGCAATAACAAATATAATAACAACCAAGCCATTGTTTATAAAGTAGTTACAAATAAACATTACAAACCAATTAAATTTGTTGTAAACTCGCAAAGGAATTGAACAAGAGGTGAGGTACCGGCAATGGTGCCAAGCAGTTTCACGAACAATGTCTCATAATATACAACACCTCAAATCCATTTGTATCAACATTACATGAACAAGTCTCTATCGAATACTTCTTGAAAGCAGCACACTTAGAGCACAACTACTTAAGAACAAGAGTACTTTGAGAAATTTATATGTTGTGTGTTTGAATTAAGAAGATGTGCATTTATAGACATGGAAAAACAATTGCAGAAAACTTAAAGGACATGATCTCAAGAGTCGTGTTGGTTATGCTCCCACTAGTTAAGTCATTAACCCTAAATAAGAACAATATCAAATTTAGAAACTACAGTAGAATGAAAAGTGAAGTTAACTGAAGAGACACATCACTTAATACCAAGCCATTTAAACCTATAATTACGACAATAATTACAACAATAAGGGATCATAGAAATATATACGAAGCATTCTGCCAAATTTCTCATATAGGTGGCAACAGACAAGGCAATCACCACACCATTGCACGAATCAAACCATGCATCTACTAAGAGCACTCTTGCAGCCTCTTCTTGAACTTCTATCTCCAAAGAATCAAGAAAGCTAACCAAGAGGAGAATGACCTCACCTACTTCCATGACCCCCTTCATTATTTCTCATCTTCACTCACAACTCCATGCAAACTAGCCAGAGCTTTTGCCTCTTCATTTAAGGTTCTTCCTCAACTTGTCAACAAGTCCCTAGCATAAAAGCAACAATGCCATATCCATGAGGGGAAAAAAACTAGTTTTGTACATCCCAAAGAGATTCTTGACATGGCAAGGGAGCTTTGTCGAGACCATGTCCAAATTGTTCTACATCAATAGCTTCCCACCTTAGGAATGAGCCATGCATTTCTCAGCAAGGCCACGACATTCCCTAATTGTGATCATCATTTCTTGAACCATGCCTGGAAGCTCGGTGCTCTCATCAGAGGCTGCCAAGACAATGGCAAACACAGTCATCTCTCTTCATTGATCCACCCTTGAGAGGAAAAAAATGTCATCAGTAGATCTGAACATGTATTGGATATGATCTGAACCAAATAATTGAACAACTAGCATTGAAAGTCATTTTATAGTCTCCCCTTTACAATGTGGTTTAACAAGCACAGAGATATATCCAAATTTTCAAATATAATAAAGTCATTAGGATTATATTTATCACCCTTGAGATTGGGCCAGGTGAACTCCACTCCCGAGCTTCTATTGTCGATGGCCGAGTTCTCCAGCGAAGCCAAGAAACCATCCCGGTCCTTGAAGAAACAAAGTCAGTCGTTAGGAATATACCCATAGCCATCAAGGTCAAAGTGCGTGGGTTGGACTCCACTCCTGAACTTCCACCACCAGCAGTTGAGTCAAATTGTCAGTGAAGTGCATGGATCTGTTGGCCCATTTTTCCAATATATGGAAATTGTTCTTTATAGCTGAAAAACCTATTTGGTTGAGCAAAGGCCCACTTATCTCATCAAAGCCTTTTTTACGGTCTTTTCGGGTTTTCCTCATCAAATTAGATATATGAAATTTTATTTGTGTTAATTAAATACTCAAACTTTCAAGATTTGTGAAATTAATTATTCATCAATAGATTCCTTTTGCTATTAACATCCCGAATAACACTATTATAATTTGGAAAGTGGAGAAATAATTTATAAAATTATAAAATTCAACTGAACAGAAGGGAAGAATAGTAGTGACATTATTGTTAAGAGGACAAATTAGTGTTTTGTTTTATACTGTTTCGAATTGAATCTCATGCAGATTTTGCTTAAGAGAAACGACGCATATACTCATTTTTATATCACAAAAGAGACATCCAAATCTTCAAGTGCAACAAAGCCGTTGGGATTATATACATAGCTCTCAAGATCGAAGCGTGTGGACTCCACTTCTGAGCTTCCACCTCTGATGGTTGAGTCCTCCAGCAAAGTCAAGAAACCATCGCAGACGAAATCCTAGAAGAGATTAAGAAAGTCGTCAGGATTGAACCCACAATCCTCCAAATTGGAGCACACTGGGGTGGACACTAATCCTTAACTTCCATCATTGGTGGCTGAGTTGTCCGGCCAAGTCTAGAAGCCGCCTTGGTTGTCATGAGTGCAGTCCTTGAAGAGAGCCACACGTGAAGGACAAGGAGATTGGAAACTCTCTAAAAGCCAATAGATCTTGCCGTACAAAACTTCATAATCAAGAGCAACTCCAACTCCAACTCCAAAATTATCATTAGCATTGACATCCTTCAATTTCTCATGCACACAATGGATAATGACCTTGCACTTCACGATCAAGGATTTGAAGTCCTCCATCTAGCAAGAATCACTCGCTTTTTTGACCCGCTTCATTCACTTTCTTAGACCCTTCAATTGCATCACATTGTTGTTGTGACAAAGGTAGTCGGAAATTATCTTTTTGACTAAGGGGGCGCCGAAAGAGTAGGGTTTGCCTGTGGTGGAGTAAAAATGACAGCAGCGCTAACACCAGTGCATTCATAGGGAGCGGAGGCCTTCTTGAAGAGCCCCTTGTGCCTCTTCAAGGACATCACACATAGTTTGGCAGGGTCGGTGACCTTGGTGATTACTTCATTGATGGTGGAGTTCGCAAATGTTTTTTTTTATTTAGAGAAAGTGAGTGTGTTTGGGTGCAACACCTAAACAAGTATGCATGTTTCTCAATTTTCTTGGGAAAGGGGGGGGGAGAAGTGTGTGTGTTTGTCTAATGAAGGAGTTTGCATAGTTCTTGAGTTTCTTCAAGGGAGAGTGAAGGGATATGTAGCATGGAGTGAGAATTTTTTTGGAGTGATTTGGAAAGAAAAAAGTGCTTTGAATATGATGTTTATGATGCTCAACAAGAGTAAAGTTGGGGCTAGCAATACAACCTTGGAATGAATAAGTTAAATGAGAAACTATGAAGAACTTTTGCAGAACATAACAAGTTAAATTTCATTAGCATTAGAAACAATTCAATATAATTAAGAGTGCTGATAATAAAGAGATAGAAAATGGCACATTGAGATAGGTTCGGCTTTATCCCTAGGCCCACATCCACTCTCAACGCTGACAGCCACAACAAGGCTGGAATTCACTAATAATGAGCATTGTGAATTTCAACTATGATTACACTCGTGCACTTAACTCTACTATGATTACAACTCAGTAACACCTCACAGAGACATCATCGACATCATAGCTGCTAAAAAGTAAAGAAGAACACTCAAAAACTATAGATTCAACTTGTTCATTTCCATCAAACCTCACTTACTTCTCTTAGATTGCAAATATACAACCATCCAATCCTTTGATGAACGTTTGCAACTCAACTCCGTGAAATAACCATTGGTTCTACTATTGCCAGTAGCAAAACAACTCGCTGACGCTTACCAACGTAAAAAACAGCTTTTTCTAATGGCAATAGTTTCCAAACTAATCAGACAAGCTCTGATTCATCTTCAGTGCTTCTAATGCGAACTTCAAGCTTTTGTAATGGCTACTTTCATTTTGATCAACATTTCAATCAGATAAATAGATGAACACCTTTCAAGACTTGATATCAGCATGGTCCCTTACCCATAATTCGGACTATTGATTATCATCAGTATGTTGCTCTTGGCTCTTGGCTTCATTAGCTTCCTAAGACATAAATTCTTGTAACTTTTTGTGGCTTTTTCCCTTCTTCTTTTTTGACGTAAAACTAAAATTTCATTAACTCAAAGGGAGTCCATTCACATCGCAAGATAAGAAATGCAACAAAGGTTTCGGGGGACAAGATAGCCAATTTGAGGGGAGTTCCTTCTTTTGGTGGGCTTTGGCTACCTACTCCGCAAGCCTATTTGCATCTCGAGGACATCGGGCTAGGTTCACAAAGTTCAGTTGGGTCAGTTTTGCTTTGCACTCATCAATCCAGGGCCGTAGTGCCCATGGACTCTGCTCTTCTTCCATAATGTAGTTGACTAGCGAAGTACAATCTGATTGTACTTGAAGTTGGACTCCACAAAGCTCTTCATACTTGCTTCTCTCTTCGATAAAGCGTAGACCCGTGAGCAACGCTAAGGTTTGAGCCGCTTCGACCGATCCAGCCAAGATAGAGTTTGCGAAGCCATCCACCAACACTGCTCTGTAGTCTTGAATCACCCCTGCTATAGCTGCTTTAGACAAGTTCTCCGATTTGGAGCAATCGACGTTGATTACCAAACACCCTTGCTCCGGTGGCTACCATGAAGAAGGTCAGCTTTTCCCGTTCTTAGTTGCACTTTCCGACCTTGGATTTCATCTCAAAAAACTGGCTTGCTCTGTAATTGCAAGATCCAACGTTCTGTTCGTGTTCAGCCAGCCGGAGATAAAAACAAACCCATTTCGGGCCCTCCAAATTGACCACAAGATGCCTGCAATTTCCTCATGCGAGACCTGGTATGTATTAACTTCAAAGCAATTCAATAACCATTTATCCAGTCAAGTGATGGGTATGTCTGAGATTTCATTGATCTTGTCACTCGTTTCGACAATATGCTCCGCCATGACGAGGTCTCTCTTTTTGTTGCGTTGCATTATATGACATTCTATCTATCTAAACCTTCCTTTGTCCTAGAGAATCATATTGATATTTGCCAAGAATATACACAACATTCGCGTTGACCACTCTACACAATAGACCTGTCATGAGACATGCAGGGTAGGTATCAACCATTTGAGCCTCAGTCTGCATGTAATGCATAAAAAAATTGCTGGTTTTCAGGAGCATACGGTTCAATTGGGAGTCCAGTCACCACAGCAAACAACAAAGTCTTAAGCTGCTGATCAAGACACATCCCAACTTCAGACAAGCTCATGGGCTTACCGGGGTGGATCCGCCTCCATTTGCCAATCGATTCGTGAACTTCTCTAGGCTCAAATTTATTCGCGTCTGATAGGTTTTTTATTGGTTGGGCCAAGCCAGGCCCATTCACCCATGTTGGGCGAAACCCAGCCCATAAAGAAAGGGCCTGGCCTGGCCCATAAAAGGAAAATGAAAAGGGAAACATTAATTTATAGAGATAGAGCATACATTTTCCTATTCGAAGATAGTAAACTCTCTCGACAAACTAAACTCCAAGACTTTGATTGATTCCTCTAAGACTACAATGAGTATTTAATTTGTTGTAAATAAGGTACATTCATCTTCGTGATGTCCTTTTCAATCAGTATTATATGTTTGCTTGGGACCGTTTCCACATTTGTTTTTGGTATTCAATCCTTCGAGTATCAGTTCGTTTTTAGGAATCTATTTCCTTCGGCATCCGGCCAAGCCGTCTCATTGCAGGTTGCGGCCCACACAGCCGACATCGCTGTGTACTGGCAGGAACGAGGTGCCGGCCTGTGTTGGTTTTGTGCTGCAAGCCAAGCCCAAGTAGGAATCGGCTCTAGGCCGAACATCTTTCGGAAGATCCATGCCGAATAACTGTCGGGCCAGGCCCATTGAAGATCCGGTCCTAGCATCCACTTCAAGCATGCGTGTTCCTAGCGACCACCACTGATCAGTTGACCCCCATGTCCAGCCCATCCTCCCACCAAAGATTATTTCCTTTCTGTAGCTGCAAAAACTTTCCTCTTCTAATAATTGATAAGTTGGAACTAAATTCTAGACAATATGTGACCTCGCCGGCTTGAGGGAACACCATTTCTCGACTTATTAACAAGATGGCTAAATATAATTAAAAAACAAAAAAAAGGACGACCATTTCTTGTTTGCAATTGCTAACTCTGTTCCTGAATAAAGGCAAAATATAGAAACAAAAGGAATTTCAGGATGTGTTAAGTCAGCTGAATATAACTCTATGTTATATCCTATATGATATTTCGGGGCAATGCAAAATTTTGATGTCTGGATATTAACCTAACATGGTCCAAATAAAAAGGTCTCACCTAGGTTCAGGTATTGTCATAATGCTTATTTCTCTTCCGTCTCCCCTCCATCCACTCATGAATGCGACCCTACCTTCCGTCACCACTTTTTCATACATGCAGTTACCATTGTCTCCATGATTTTGACCTCCCCATTGCCTCCATTGCCGCCGACAGTCGAGACGATGAGTGACAACGTTTGTTCCTCGTGTCCTCGGCGGGCTCTAGCTCCATCTCCGTGAGAGCACGGTCGCAATGGGAGGTCGCCCCGGTGCGGAGCTTGCTGATGAGCCCGAGCTCCGTCTCATTGCCATCGACGAGGCTTGTCGTGGCGTCAAGCTCTAGAGGATGATGTCAAGATCTCGGCCCAAATCTAGTAGGTGCAATTAGGATCATGTCGAGATCTGAAGTTCGCCGATGAATTGCAATGTGGTGGGTGATAAACGGACAGATATAAGGTTCTTTCATGGCGAAGCTCGACTCGACCTTGGCCATGGAGCTCAATGGCCATAAGATAGGAGGCCAACAAACTCGGAGAGAGAGAGAGACGGATGATACCGACAGCGCTTAGCGTCGATGTTGACCTAATAAGAAGCAGCGGAAGGCATCGATGACATCAACCGAGGGTCGATGAAAATCGCGCAGAGGTAGGGGGGAGAAGAGAGAAGAATTTGTGTTCAGACAATACGGCACCATGTCTATATCTATATTATAGACGAACATTTAATAAATATATTGCAAATCTCATCATATCCTTATTCTATCCAATCTCATCCTAACGCGTAAAAATATCTGAATGATCAAACGCGGCCTATAGTGTTAACAAATGGGAAAATGCAGGATAGGACACGGACAGTGTAGAATATCGGTCGACATGCCAAAGAAGACTATGGCAGATATATACAAGCATACATATATTCAGATTCGAAGAGTTCACATCGGGTGCGCGCCAAGAACAGAATAAGATTACACTTCCTGTGCCTACAATCATTTCAATGGGCCAAAATGGCGACACAAGAGAGACAAAGCCAAAGGAAAAGGGAAAAGAAACCAAGAGAATTTAATCGAGAATTTTCTTCCCATGGCAAACGGGGTTCGAAATATAACAAGATGCCGCATATGGGGGAAGAATAGGAAACCGAGAAAAGAAGAAAGAACCCGAGAAGAAAGGCAGCGAATTCCCCAGAAAAAGCCATTCCGTAGCGATGATTTCGTGGAAAGGTCAGAGTGGAAAAGAACTATTTTGAGGTTCGATATGGTGGTGAATCCTTAGCCATTGGTACGACGAGAATACGATGTTTGAGGTTTCAGATTCGCTCACGCACCACTAACCATTTGTGAGCGCATCACTTGAGCTCGAGCCTGTCTTTTGCAAATTAAACGAGAGTTCTTGAAATCGAGAATAGATGGAGGAATCCTACCCCTGTCCTTCTGCTAGCAAATCAAGATGCGGACCCTATGATCAACTACCGTTTGCAATGCCTCAAAGGCATTTGTTAAGTGGCTAATTGAGAACATCTTGCAATGTTCAACATGCTTTCTTTTTTCATCTTTTAAGTCCTCCGAGCGTATTAACACGAATTGAACTATGTGAACGTGACCGTTCTTTAATTTGCAAAAATCAAAACGATCCATAAGAAAAATGTTGACCACCTAGTGCGATGGATCTAATGGCAAAAGGGTCACACTTCATGAGTTTAAAGGGTTCAAAATTTTATAAGTTCGAATCATGTGTGAGTAAGCTTTTGACCAGGTCGTGCCTTTGGTATTTGCTCTTCCATCTTGACTTTTGGTACGTTGGAGAGACTACGATGGTGGATTCAAATATCTAAAGTGAACTAAGGGTGCGTTTGATAACGTTTTTGTTTAAAAATTGTTCCAAGAAACAGAAATTAAAAAAAAAAGTGTTTATATTTTAGGGAACAATTTTTAAACAAAAAACGCATTTGGTAAATCTGTTCCAAAAATATAAAAAGAATATAAACATGTTTGGTAAATTTGTATAATTTTTTATTTCTTTTAATTTTTAAATTTTTAAAATTTTTTTATTTTTTATTTATTTTTCCTTTTTTTTCTTATTTCTTCTTTCTTTCTTTTTTTTTTCTTTTGGCCGGTCACGGCCTCGACCATGGCCGGCGACCGGCCAACGAGGGCCGGCGGCCTCACCCAGCCACGCCGAGGCTCGCCACCCCCGTCGAGGCCGAGCGTCACCATAGCCGGGCGAGGCTCGGCCTCACCTTGGCTGGGCAAGCTCGGTCTCGCCGGATCGGGCGAGATCAAGCTCGCCCAGCCCAGGGCCGCGAGGTCGGCCTCACCTTGGCTGGGCAAGCTCGAGCTCGCCCAGATCCGACGAAGCCGAGCTCGCCCAGGGGCCGGCAACGCTTCGGTGAGGTCGCCGGCCCTCAACGGCCGGTCGCCGGCCCTAGCCGAGGCCAACGACCAGCCAAAGAAAAAAGAAAAAAAAAAAAAAGAAGAAAAAGAATAAGAAAATAAAAGCGTTTCTAAATTTTGTTCCAAAAACAAAAAATAACTTTTTTTTTTTGTTTGTTTTGTTTTTCAGATGTGTTTAAAGGAACGAAAAAAATAATCTTGGAACAAAAAACGCACCCAAATGCGTTTTCGTTCCTTTTTGTTCCCAATAACAAAAAAAAAAAAAAAAATTATTTAGAAATAGAAAAAAGAAATAATAACAAACGCGGCCTAAGTAGCTATAACTCGAAACAAAGGAGACGGTCTCACCCTTTAGCCCATTGGAAAAAAAAAACAAGAGAGAAGAAGAGAGAAAGATCACTCTATGCTTTGAAAATGGCAAGTATCTCATCATTTCGTGCCAATCCTTCACCAACCTCTTCATCCAATGACTAACCGAGAGGGGATCACCCACCTTATATAAAATTGCATTACCCTAATCTCTAGTCAAAGTGCGATTACATCTTTCATCTTACACCATCATTGAAATTCCATGTAGCTTTCATACAAATCAAACCCATCATTTTGCTCAATCGAGCAAGTATGTCCGGTGATATCGTGTTTTAGAATGCATTGAATCTATGAGATCCCCGTACAACTAGAATTTTTCTTTAATACGGATTATCTAAAATAATTTGATCAGCATAAATATCTACCTAAAATTGACATCTAATTTTTTTAGGGTTAATACCATGAAAAACCCTAAACCGGTACACTTGTGACTAATTTACCCAAAACTATTTTTTTGACCACCAAAAACCCTAAACCAAGTATACCTTTGACAAATTTACCCCAAACGGGTACACTTGTGACAAATTTACTATTTGTTAATTTTTATTAAATTTTATTCTCGAATTATTAAGTTAAATGACACGTGACAGTTGATCAATATACCAATTTAAGATTTTATACTCCGTTTGTCACAGTTTACAATTTCTGTGATTTTTTTTGTGGTATTAATCTAATTTAACAAAGGGTATATTTGTCACAAATTTACCATTTTATGGGTTTTTTGCAGTCGAATAAATTAGTTTTTGGTAAATTATCATAAATAAAAATTGGGTTAGGGTTTTTTATCCAAAAACATAGTTTCGGGATAAATTTGTCACTTGTATACCAGTTTTAGGTTTTTCATGGTCAAAAACATAGTTTTGGGTAAATTTGTCACAAATATACCAATTTGGGATTTTTCAGGGTACTAACTCATTTTTTTATGGTCTTTCAAAAAAAATTACACTTTCATTTTCAAAATTTTCAAAAGTAAAATCTTGCTCAAACATAGCAAATCCAAACAGAATTTAACTTGGGTTGAGCTGATTGAAAAAGAGGTAACTTTGGTGACGGTGGAAAGTTGATTTCCCCCACCCGGACGAGAAATGACAAACTTGCCCCGGAGATCTTTTCTATCTCGACGTCGTTTTACATTTTAAAAAAAGAAAAAAAAATCTTTTAACAGAATTGCGATGCTGCCACGGGAATGCGACGGGTGGAGGTGCAAAAGTGACTAGATGGTTGTATGGGAACTGGAGGATCTGTGTCGTTCGGTTCGCTTGCTGCGAAACCAAATCATTGTCAGCCGCAAAAAAGAAAAAGAAAAATTATGACGTGTCCCTACTCCTCATGGGACTTGGGAAAAAGAAAATCCATTTTCTTTTCAAACATATTTAAATATAAACATCTTCATATACCGGTCACTCATGGTGAAGCATTTTTTAATGAGTGAAAATGCTCCAAAGGAGTCATGATAAAATCCTTGCTATAATGTGTTTTTGTTTTAAATGATAAACATTCTATATGACGTCAAAAAAATCCGATTTTTGTAAATATTAATTATAATTACTACCATGAAAAATCTTAAATCAGTACACCTAAGACAAATTTAACATAAATTAATTTTTGGATCACCGAAAATTTCAAACAAATACGTCATTAATAAATTTACTTTAAATTAATTTTTGAATTACTAAAAAACATCAAATTGATATATAAATGACACATTTATCCTATATGAATTTTCATTCAGTTTTACCAAGAAATTACTTTGTTTGACATTACATGGCATTGATTCAATTGACTGGGAATCATAACTCTCTCTATTTGTTTGTACAAATTAATGATATTGGGCAAGCTGTTTTTGTTTCTTTTATTATCTCATTCCAAATATAGTTATGATTGTATAGACTTTTTTTAAACTCTATATTCGAGTGATAAGATAAAACTCCAACATCCATGCACATGCACAAAGGAAAGAGTCACAAACATGAAATAAACTCGAGATACGAAGTGTAGCTCTAATTATGTTCAATCCAAAAAAATTAAATTATTCATTTAAAGGAACGTCCATGTATAAGACCTGTTGAAATCCCATTTTAGGTCAGCTCGCACAGAAGAGGATACGCTAGAATGTCATACTATGTCATTTTCATGTAAGATTACAAAAACCCATCAAACTAGCTTACCCGTATTTCATGACACTATGACACATGGTGTGTTGCTTGGTCGTGCAAAATCTTGTAACATAAGGGTGCGTTTGTTTGTATTTGTTCAAAAATTATTAGGAAAATAGAAATAGAAAAAATTATTTTTGTTCCGGAAAACAATTTTTGAATTTAAAAACGCGTTTGGTAAATTTATTCTAGGAATAAAAAATGAATAGAAACACGTTTGGTAAATTTATATTCTTTTTTTTTTTCTTTTAATTTTTTAATATTTTTATTTTATTTTTCCTTTTTTTCTTTCTTTTTCTTTTTTCTTTTTTTCTTCTTTTGGCCGGTCGCCGGCCATGCCGAGGCTAGCAACCGGCCGATGGGGGCCGGCAACCTTGCCCAGCCACGGCGAGGCTTGCCGGCCTCACCTTGGCCGGGCGAGCTTGGCCTTGCCCGGATCTAGAGACGCTCCGGCGAGATCGTCGGCAACCAGCCAAAATAAAAGAAGAAGAAAAAAAGAAAAGAAAGGAAAGGAAAGAGAATTTTTGTTCTTCAAAAGTGTTTTCGGAATTTTAAAAAAAAAAATTGTTTTTTATTTCCGTTCCAATTTTGTTCCGGGAACCAAAAAATAGATTTTGAACAAAAATACAAACAAACGTATTTTTATTCTTTTTTTGTTTTCAAGAATAAAAAAATAGAATTTTTGTTCATAAATAAAAAATAAAAACACAACCATACATGCCTAACTTTCCTGGCTGCTAGCATATTAGTTGAATTATGATGATGGATTTGCAAAACTTGAACTTTTGGGTTATAGGCCACTAGGAGTAGTCATGGCTCATTTAAGGTATATTTTGGTAACGTGTTAAAGAGTACTTGATTAATAAAAAAAATCATTTAATAATGGGAATGGATTTGAAATATTATCAATAAGTAAAAAATAATTGATAATTCTAGAATCAAGCTAAATTATTATTTTTTTTTGTTTTCTTCTTTTTCTTTTTTTTCTTATTTCTTTAATTCGTCGCCAACCACAGTAATGGCCGGTGGCCGATTAGATGACACTCCGCAACCTCACTGAAGCCTCGCCAGGCCAGGTCGAGCCTCATCAGCGACTAAACGAGGCAAGGCCGAGCCTCGTAGCAGCTGGGCAAGGCTTTCCTGCGGCTCTCGTGTGGCCGGTCGTTGGCTACCGCCAAGGTTGGGAACGGCCAGAGGAGGGAAAAGAAAAGAAGATAAAAAAGATCGAAAAGAAAAGGAGAATGTGCAATAAAATTATCAAACTTCCCTGGTGAATGATATTTTTTGTAATCATTGGTACCATGCGAGAGTAAAAAACAGCTACGTCCTAGGCCTGAAACCAGCTACGCCCATCTAAGTTGGAGAGGACTGGGCGGAGGCTGGCCTTGCGTCTTCCGCTCCCACTCCACAGCAGTGATTTGCAGTACGGAGCAGGCCGAGAGAGAGAGAGAGAAGAGAGAGGGAGAGAGGGAGAGGTGTCGGTGTGAAGTTCAAGGGGGCCCGAGATGGGAAAGTGAATCTCCTGCTGCTGATTCTCTTCCCATGGTTGGGGTGGAGGGCGCTGGCGGTCGTGCTGCAGCAGGAGAACTAGACCTGACCCAAAAAAATGCTAAACTTGATTCTCTCTCTATCTCTCGCGCGGCTAATCATGACAATGTCTGACGCGCCGCTCTCGGCCACGGCGGGCAGGCCGACGAGCAACGGCGGTGTTGGTGGTGGTGATGATGACGACGGCGGCGATGTACATGGGGTCGTGCCCACCCTCTCTCTCTCTCTCCCTACTCTAGTCCAACCTGGTGGAGTAGCAGCAGATCTTTTAGCAACTCTCGCAAGCCACAAGACGGAAAAAGGCTGCTGCAGATATTCTCTCTTCTCTCTCTTTGCTTGATTCTGGAAAATCTCTCTGACACGCTTTTTTTGGGCAGCCCCGGTCAAACCTCCCATAATAAATAACACGACAGGGATGCGAACTGGGGTCTTTGCAGGAAGGAGGAAAAGACGACAGGAGGTGGGGAGCGATCCTAGATTTTGCTTCTTCATAATATTTCACTGTTTCTTCTTCATATACTTCTCCGATGAACGGTTTGTAACTGAACATTTCAGTTGCCTAATGTTGAAGTTGCCTGAAAATAAAGTATGGGATCTGCTTGGTAACAGAATTGAGAATTGAAAAAAAAAAAATTTCTTTATTCTGTTAGATAACTTTAGAATCAAGCCCAAATCATTTTTTTTTCTTTTTTTAATATTTTTTTTCTCTTCCTCTTCTTCTTATTTAATCAATCGCCATTCACAATGATGACGAGTGACCAACCAGACGAGATCCCGTGACCTCATCATGGCTCACCCAAATCCAGCGAGGATTGACCTCGCCAGTCCATGGTGGGGCTCACGAGGCTCCCTAGAGGCCGATGAGGCTGCTAACCCTTGTTGAGCTAGTCTCTGGTCACCATTGTGGTTGACGACTGACTATAGGAAGAATAATAAAATGAAAAATAAAAAAATGTAGTAAAATTATTTAAAGATCAAAAAAATATTTAAATATCATATTAAAAGCATTTCTATATCAATAATAAAAAAGTTATACAATTATCAAATAACTTTAAATCCTTATAAGCTTATTTAGGGAATAGGATTATAAAAATCATTTATGAAAAGAAATTATTCCCAAAACAAAATGATTACCAAATGTAGTTTAATCATCTCTTCTTTTTCCTTTAGGGTCACTAGCTTAATATATATTGCCACCAACATTCAAAGACATTTGATCCTAGCATTGCCACCTCGATAGCAATTAGAAGACACCATCTCCCTGCTCTCTCTAAATCTAGATTCTAGATTTGACATTGCCTCGGTAGTGCTCGCCTCTATCTAGAACCTCTTGCAACGAGTTGCAATGAGGTCGTGGGATCAGGACATTACTTATGAGATTTACCGTGGTGGCGGTTATGTGTATAGTTGTAGTTGTAAAATTTAGAATGTTGGGATGATACATAAGTGATAGCCGTGATATTTATTGAGGATGAAGGTGGCAAAGAGGCAATAGTGACTTGACGGTGGAATGGAGAGATCACAATGGACGGCAAGTGGTTGGCGATGGTGGGCAACTATGGCTTTGATGGCAGCGGGGCGGCACAACCGTGATATGTTTCCAAATGCAATTACAAAAAGATGGGTGTCTATATGTCCTTGATCCCATTACAAGATGCATTTTTAGTAGGATTTAACAAAATTTTGTTCAAAAGATGGAGTTATGGTGAGCGAATGGCTTAAAACTTTCTTCAAAGTTCAAACTACGAATTGTATCACACTAAATTAATATATTGAAAATTAAATTATTAAATTACCGAATCTCGAAAATAGAAAATAAAAATAAAAAGAAGACAAAACGGTGAAAAAAATGCAACTACTTTAGTAGAATGGGAATGATGGCCTTGTTTTGTGTCTTTTTCCCCTATTAATGAGAGAGAGAGAGAGAGAAACTTCAATTGTTCATTTTCGATGTGCGGACCCCTGGAGTGCTATAACTTTGCACAAAGAGACACTTTAAGTGCCATAACTTACAAAAAGTACACTTAAGTGACAAAATCGGAGTAAAATTGATCACTTAAGTGCTAATTCGATCAGAGTCCGACCAAAACGCCGACGTGGCATTTTTCCGGTGAACGGGGCCAAAACGATGCCGTTTTGTATCTTTGACGTGGCCAAATAATGCAAAAACGGTGTCGTTTTTGTCTGACATGATAAAACAATAATAAAAAATTAATTTAAAAATTAAATTTAGTTAAAATATTAAAAAAAATAATTAAAAAGAAGAATAATAAGAAAATGAGGGTCGAGCCCTCGCTGTCCGCCGCACCGGGAAGGGCTAGCAACGCCCGGAGGAGGGTCGGCCGGGGTCGCGGCCCTAGCCGGGAGCCGGCGACCTTGGCTATCCGTCGGCGAGGGTCGCAGCCCTTGCCTAGATCCAGCGAGGGTCGGTGGCCCTCGCCTCGGTCAGGCCAAGGGCCACCGCTTGCCGAGGGTCGCCTCGCCGGGTGGCAACCCTTATTCCGGCTAATAAGGGCCATCAACCCTCGCCACTAGCCACAGATTTGGGATGGTCGCGGCTCTCACTCGACCAGGCCAAGGGCCGTTGCCCTTTGGGGCGACCCCCGGCGGGAAGCGGCCCTTGGCCCGGCCGGGCGAGGGCTCGCAAGCCCTCGGTCGATTGGTCGGGGTCGCGGCCCCCGGCCAAGGCCCGCGACCCCGGCTGACCCTCCCCCCGCCGTTGCCGGCCCTTCCCTAGCGGTAGGGAGCGGGCCGAGGGCTAATCCCTCGGCCGCCTCCCCATTTCTTTTTCCTTTTTCTTTTAATTTTTTTTATATTTTAACTAAATTTAATTTTAAAATTATTAATTTTAAATATTTTAACTAAATTTAATTTTAATTTAAATTAAATTAATTTTTTTATTATTGTTTTACCACGTTAGCAAAAAACGATGCCGTTTTTGCATTATTTGGTCATGTCATAATGCAAAACAGCGTTGTTTTTTTTTTTGGCGCCAAAAAAAAATGCCACGTTGGCGTTTTTGGCCGGACTTTTGGCTGGAGTGGCACTTAAGTAATTCATTTTTCTTGAACGTGGCACTTAAGTATACATTTCATAAGTTATGGCACTAAAGTGTCCATTTGAGTAAAATTATGGCACTTGAAGCGTTCTTTTACCGTCCATTTTCAAGTTTTATTATGTTTAGGAATAGTGAGTTGAATAATTTCTTAATTCACACAATAAATAATCGATTAAGCTTAGTTATGATATTTTATGACTAGATTTGAAAAACTAATCTGGATGAATTCAAGAACAACGACCAAATAACGAGATGATAGCACGAGACGCTTCAAACACTATATCAAGTTTTCGATAAACTTTGATTTTTGGCTAGCCTAGTACTAGCTCTTCAATATATTTCTTGCTAAACTTAGCCTCCAAGTAGGTGGCAAATACAATATCCACGAGTCTTATTGGTCTCTTGATATTTCGAAAATCAAGCTCATTAGCTATTCAACTTTTGACCCCAATATACAGTTCTTATAAGAAAAAACAACACAAATGGTCTTTCAATGATAGCACGAGACGCTTCAAACACTATATCAAGTTTTCGATAAACTTTGATTTTTGGCTAGCCTAGTACTAGCTCTTCAATATATTTCTTGCTAAACTTAGCCTCCAAGTAGGTGGCAAATACAATATCCACGAGTCTTATTGGTCTCTTGATATTTCGAAAATTAGGCTCATCAGCTATTCAAATTTTGACCCCAATATACAGTTCTTATAAGGAAAAACAACACAAATGGTCTTTCAACTTTTGTCCAATACACTATGTCATTCCTATACTTTTAATTTTTACAATGTTGTTCCTAAATCTTGATATAATGCTTTGGTCCAATATGCAATGTCATCTGTGAACTTTAATTTGTTCAATATGATTTATAAACTTTGATTTGATGTTCAGTGTAGTTCTTCAACTTTTTAAAATTTTCATATATTCAATGGGTTACGTTGAACATTTATTCATAGTTTATGGATAACATGAACAAATCAAAAGTCTAAGGATAGCATTGCACATCAAACTTTAAACCATACGTGCCATTATATCTTCTTCTAATAAGTGGCAATTTGAAAGGCCAGATTAAACCGTTGTATTGGATTGGGGGTGTACTTCTATATTTGATGACATCCTGAAAGATCAAAATCAAGAAGCCCCAATCAATTTTCCCAATGAAGATCCAAGCAAGCTCCTTGAGTATGGTATACATAGTTGACAACCTAAATCCCTTGAGAACACACATCCTCCAAACAATGCAACAACTTCGGATATGCTTCCCAAAGTACATATGAGAGCATTACCAAGCACGTATACATTCTCCATTTATGTCATTACCCCTTCTTCTAATAAGCGGCAATTCGAGTGGCCCAGTTAGTTGTTCCAATTGGAATGGGGTTGTACTTCCATTTTGCAATCAACCAAATTCCTATATGGGCACATCCCACATGGACAAACGTCTTCTACAGGAAGCAACGGCTGAAACGATCAAATTCTTAGATTGACACAAATCCAGCGACGACTTGAACAACCATTTCCACATGGATACAAGTACTCCATAAAATGCAATGGTTTTTAAGTATGTTGCCAAAGTACACATGAGAGCATTTCCAAGCACATACACATTTTTTCCATTCGTGCCATGTCCCTTTGTTTTAATAAGCGGCAACCTGAGTGGCCCAATTGGTCAATCCTATTGGAATGAGGGTGTACTTCCAAATTTGAACACGCATTCTATATATAAGGCGACAGCTTAGACAACTAATTTCCCTATTATGGGCACACATCCCATTTGGACGCCATCTATATAAAGTGCTGTTTATAAGTGACCTATAGTAAGCAAAAAGCATCACATACCTCTCTACCAAATTATTGCCGGAGTACTTATGAGAGCATTTCCAAAGCACATACTCATTCTCCACTCTTGCCATGACCCCTCATTCTACTAAGCGGCAACGCACGTGGCCCGAATAGTTGATCAAATCCTGTATTCGACCGCCCAAATTTTCATATATGAACGCGTGTATATAAGGCGATGGCTCAAAAAACCGAATTCGTATATGGACATACATCCTCCGTAAGATGCCAAGACCCCTCATTTTACTAAGCGTCAACCCGAATAGCCCAAACAGTCAATGGAATCCAATCCGGGGGTTTACATTTCCCCCGCGAAGCACCCATCTTCAATAGAAAAGCAGCAGCCTCAACGACCAAATTCTCCTATGGACACACCCTCCATGCAAGGCAAAAAATAGCTTTAGGCATGTTGCCAAAGTTGTTGGAACCAAAAGAATGACAATAAACTTTGGAAACTTTGAATAAGAACATTAGAAATTTGAGGGAGAAATTTATATTGAGAATGCTTTTATCTTATTCGTGTCTTCGTGGACTATGCCTTGTGGCTTGATTTACAACTCACGACTTCATCCCTTTATATAGGAATTGAAGTTTATAAATGCCAATGATTACATAACAATCCATAATGTCAATGATGAGAATTTAATGACTAAAGAAAAAAGTCTCATTCATGTAATCATAAATACAAGCAAAATGCACAATAAATTAATTGAAGTTTTCAACAACTTCCATTATTCAAATCCATATAGCCTACACATCCAGAGGGCATTCCCCCCCCCCCTACGGCCAGACCACCACCACACCATTCCCAAGGTCCATTAATTTCAAAAGTGAACGGGTGTCACATTTGCTAAAAAAATAATAAGGGAGGACAAATCGGTCAAATTGGTCAAATCGGACCCGAAAGAAAACGAAGTGAAGTAAGAAGCGCATAAGTTTTAGGGAGAATTTTTTTGTATTTCTTCAATTGTATTCCATGTATAGATTTCAATAATTATAAACACAATCAAAATCCACAATAAAGTAACTAAAGTCTTTAATAACTTCCATTCTTCAAATCCATGTAACTTATTATAAAGTTTTTATGGCTCTTTCAATGCTTGCAAATTTTTCATCCAATAATCGTCATCCGATAATTAATTTTATTTTATTTAAAGAAAAGTACACATTTGGAGGGGGGAGGACCACCACCACAACATTCCCATGCAGGTCCATCAATTTCAATGGAGGGTCAAATTATAAGGAGGGGACAAATCGGTCAAATTGGTCAAATCGGTCAAATAGGACATGAAAGAAAACGAAGTGAAGTAAGAAGCGAATAAGTTTTAGAGAGAAATTTTTTGTATTTCTTCAATTGTATGTATAGATCTCCGTTTAATCCCTGCAAATCGATCCAATATCTCAATTTAAGCCCTAATTTAGTACAAGATTACAGTCTTTTGTATTTCTTCAACTGTACTCAATGTACAGATTTCCGAGCATATCTTCCGGATTCCCGAGCATATCTTCCGACAGACAATGGTTAAAGATGGTAAGCAGTAAGCAGCAGGTAAAAAAGTGGCCTATATAAACCACCCTCCCTCTCCCTCCTTCTTCTCACTACACCCTCCTCCTCCTCCTCCGTCCTCCGCCCTTCTCCGCCGCTACAGCAACAGCCACCGTCTCTGCAGTCTCCTCGCTACCATGGCCGTGTCGACCGACGACCTGTTCAGCGCCCTGGGGCCCGACGCCGGCCCTTCGCACGCCGTCCTCAGCCTCCAGCTCGCCACCTGCTTCGTCCTCTTCGCTGCCATTTTCGCCTTCTGGCTATCGCCCGGCGGCCTCGCGTGGGCCCTCTCGAAGGCTCGCCCCTCCAATAGCGGCGGCGTGTCGGTTTCCCTGCCGGGCCCGTCCGGCGTCCCCGTCCTCGGCCTCGTCTTCGCCTTCACCGGGTCGCTCACGCACCGGGTCCTCGACGAGCTCTCGAGGAGCTCCGGGGCCAGGAAGCTGATGGCGTTCTCGGTGGGGCTCACCCGCTTCGTCATCGCGAGCGAGCCCGAGAGCGCCAGAGAGATGCTGAGCAGCTCGGCCTTCGCGGACCGCCCCGTGAAGGAGTCGGCGTACGAGCTCCTGTTCCACCGGGCGATGGGGTTCGCCCCCTACGGCGAGTACTGGCGCAACCTGAGGAGGATCTCCGCGACCCACCTGTTCAGCCCCTGGAGGATCGCCGCGTCCGGGAAGTCCCGGGCCCGGATAGGGCTCCAGATGGTGGGGGACATCAGGGCCCTCATGGAGGAGCGCGGCGAGGTCGAGGTGAGGAAGGTGCTGCAATTCGGCTCCCTCAACAACGTGATGTCCACCGTGTTCGGGCGGTCCTACGACTTCGGAGACTGCAATGGCGGCGGTGGGGTCGAGCTGGAGCGCCTGGTGAGCGAAGGGTACGAGCTGCTGGGCGGGTTCAACTGGGGCGACCACTTCCCGCTGCTGCGCTCCCTGGACTTGCAGGGCGTGAGGAGGAGGTGCCGCCGGCTCTGCGAGAAGGTGAACGCCTTCGTAGGGGCGATCGTCGAGGACCACAGGATGAGGAGGAGGCTTAAGGTTGAGAGGAGCGACGAGGAGGACGAGAGCGCCGGAGATTTCGTCGACGTCCTGCTCGACTTACAGAAGGAGAACCGTCTCAGCGACTCCGACATGATTGCTGTTCTGTGGGTAAGTCGTCCTTTTTGACCGCTTTCCAGGTTTGAGTTATAATACATGGCTTGCTTTTGCTCCATTTTTCTACCAGAAAGAAACATGTGTTTCCATATTAGTGTTAAAACTTTTTCATGGGTCTGGAAGTACATGCGATTGAAATAATTTGTGGTCGGGATATTTTCAGCCGCAGATGCGTTTCCTAGGTTGTTTTCTACTCTTTTTTTTTTTTTCATGCGGGAATGCTTTGTAGTTTGTCCTGGCGAGAGCCTCCTTTTGTTTGTTCAGGGTTCATTGTGGGTGGATGCTTTGCATATTGCATTTCACTCTGCTTTTTTTAATGTTTTATTTTGTTTTTGGGTTGTTGTCGGGGACGTCCCAAGGTGTTGAGAATCTGAATATTTTTGCCCCCCATCACTACCTTTTTATCTTATTCTCATTCCTTATCCATCTCGGTTTATCTGCTGGGGCATGTTCCTTTTGCTTTGCTTTGCTTTGTTACTTCCCTGCTGGCGATCTCGTATGGTGGCAGCATTGGGAGGACGGATTTGGAGAGTCATTCTTTGCTCGATGAAAGCGATAAGTTGAAATCTTTATCCTTTTGTTGTGGTGTTATTTTCGATCAGGAGATGATCTTCAGAGGCACTGATACGGTGGCCATCCTCCTGGAGTGGATTCTGGCCAGGATGGTCCTCCACCCCGACATCCAAGCGAAAGCCCAGTCCGAGATCGACGCCGCCATCGGGTCGGCCCGGCCCGTGGAGGACTCCGACCTCCCAAGGCTCCCGTATCTGCGGGCCATCGTCAAGGAGACCCTGAGGGTGCACCCGCCAGGCCCTCTCCTGTCCTGGGCCAGGCTCGCCGTCCACGACACCCACGTCGGCGGCCACTTCGTCCCTGCGGGGACCACCGCCATGGTGAACATGTGGGCCATAACTCACGACGAGGCGGTCTGGCCCGACCCAGAAGAGTTCAAGCCGGAGAGGTTCGTGGCGGGGGACGGCGGCGAGTTCCCGATCATGGGCTCAGACCTGAGGCTCGCCCCGTTCGGCGCCGGGCGGAGGGTGTGCCCCGGCAAAGCCATGGGGTTGGCCACGGTGGAGCTCTGGCTCGCCCAGCTGCTGCAGAGCTACAAGTGGGTCGGGTCGGATCGGGGGGTGGACTTGTCGGAGCGGCTGAAGCTGACGATGGAGATGAAACAGTCCCTGGTCTGCAGGGCCATCCATAGGAGGGTGCAAATTTGATTTGGGATATTGATGTGGAATCATAAATGTGATGGGATTATGCAAGGTGGTCTCCATAATTTTGCGAACTCTTCTAGTGGGGATGACGATGAAAGACTTGGTTTTTTAGCTTCTCTATGTTTTGCCATACTAATTTTTTTTCTTTGTTCTTTCTATCTCCCTACTTTCTGCCGGTGCTGGAGTGTGTAAGGAAAATGTGCTTTTCTAGTGCTTGTCGCTTGTCTTTTTAGCCATTGAAGCCCCCGCGTACACTTTGTATAAATGCTCAATATAATCAGCGTTCGGGCTCCCTTAAGTTGTTGAGCATGTCGCGCCATTTTCACATGTTTTCTCTCTCTCCACGATGTTTGATCCAATAACTCTTTTTGCCATCCCATCAGGGTTTTGTCCGGTTCTAATCTTTTTGCGCAAGAGCAGAAGATCCGTACTCAAGGTTCTTGTAAAAGACGATGCGTGTAGGCTTAGGGCCATAAGATGGCACGACACTTGTGTTGAAGAAGCCTGGAATGTGTATATATTCCAGGGGTATCCAAGTATGCCAGCGGAACTAGTCCGTCCCCGTCACTCTCTCGGCCCCTTCGGGCATATGATCGTGTCGAAAGGATCTTTATCGAACATAGATGTACACGTACTCGGTTTATTGGGCTCGGCTAAGAGTTACGTCGCCAAAGCCTAAATTTGGAGGTCGGGTAGTGCGCTGGTAAACGCTACTCCAATGGCGTAAGTCTAGGGAGTTTGGATATTTCCATAAGGATGGCTAGGATTCGCATGGCAAAAGATAAGAATGAAAGCATGATTACTTAAAACTAATTTATTCTGCATGTGTCGGTAAGCAATTAGAGAGAGAGAGAGAGAGAGAGAGAGAGAGAGAGGGGTTTATTGGGTTCAGCTAAGAGCCATGTCGCCGAAGCTAAATTTAGGGTCTGGTCTTGCGCCGTTAAACGCTACTCCAATGGCAAAAGCCAAACGTATTAGGATATTTCCATAAAGATGGCTAGGATTCACATGACAAGATAAGAATAAAAGCGTGATCCCTTAAACTAATTGATTATGCATACGTAAGTGTGTGTGTAAGCATGAGCACTAGGGTTTAATTAGGTTTTTTAAACTTTAGGGTTATGGATTGTTTGGTCGTTCTCCTCATTCATTCGATCCCATCACATATTATAATAGTTTGAGCTCTCTTTTCTCTTTCAATGCCACTCCCTTGTGCATCTTTATCCCTTGCAAAAGCCCTTTTTTGTAGCTCCAATTAAAAAAATGATACGAACAAAAGAGCTTCTTCCTAGACAATGATTCCTTAATTAAGGTGCTATCGTAACATTTAAGAATCCCCACTTTTTTTTTTTTTTTTTGGTTACTTTTGTTGTTGGGCGAATTTTCGTAGCTTTCCACTTTACTATATCATCACTTGAATAGGGACTTTTGAATGATTGAGGAATAAGAACCTAAACACAAAATCATTGATGATATGGCTCGTTCATATCATATCTCGCACACACCCACCCACTTTCTCTTTTTTATTCTGGGCTCTGGAGATGCAAATCCTCCTCAGAGAATAATTATCTGAGGGAAGGTGTGCTGGGGAAAAAAGCTTTGCCCCTTTTTGGCCACCCTAGAAAGATAAAAGATTGATGCATGCGGGATTTGAATATTCATGCAAACCCGCCTATTTTATCGTTATTTATACCCTAGTACCAAACTCCCGAGGGAAAAAAAGACAGTATTAATGTTATGATTTTCGTGTGATGCTCATTTTGATACCGAAACTTCTAAAATGACCATTTGTGTACCGCAACTTTTGAAAAACATTGATTTGAGTGGCTCTGATAACTGAATTTGTCGGAAAATTCGACGACACTCGTCAAAGTCACTTCAATGAAACTTTTTGGAAAAATCGTGATATGAATGTGATAGTTAATAAAGTTTTTCAACACTAAATTTATCATTTGTAAGAATTTTGCTCTGAAATTTTTAAGTTAGAAATTTGACAAAATAACGACATGAGTCAAAAGCAAATATTCTAACTCTGCCACTATTTTTCTTTGTTTTTGTTCAACTCAAAAGAAAAATCATGGAGCAAATATTCTTGTCCAAATAATTTCATCTAAAATCACAAAGATCTACTCGTTTTTATAGAAAAAAGGAAGTAAGTAAAATCTTTTATATCTCTCGTAATTTTGCATTTGGTTTTTCTATTAACAGCTTTGTGTTTAGATTGAATGGTGGAATTTGGAGCCTTATGGAAATGGAGGACTTCTCTTAGATTGACTGCGAGGATCAATGCTAGAGAACGCTTGGGAACCAATTTACTCAATTTGTGAAAAAATGATATATTTAACAATGTCAGTATATCAAAATTTTAAAATGTTTTGCGCCAAAATTTTATGAACAATTAGTTGGATGCTAAAATGTTATGAGTGATCAATTTAAAGCAAAAACATTTAAAAGCATTTATTTAAGTGAATCCGATGAGGCATATCAAATTGGGACTCTTTTCTAACACAACTCATGTGTGCATCTTAATAACTTAATAATTTCATTCTCACGTGTGGGCTCTAGTGTTAAGTTTACTTTCCCTAATTCAGGTATCCTTCTGCATCAATCTATCTTAAATTGAATATCCAATGCCCAACTTTATCCATTGTCTCTTTCTTCAGACTGAAGCATGAAGTCTGTTATCAGGCCCACACAGCTGTATCACAATGCCCATTGCCCGAAAATCGAGTTGGTCATCAGATTTGTTCTTTGAGATATTCACCAAACATTGAATTAAAATAGGACCCTTAAGTAATTGCTCTTTAAAAGTTATGATACTTATACTATCTTTATTCCTAAGTTCATTTTTTTTTTTTTTGGTTCTTGGGTACTTTCATTTTGTTTTTTAATATTCCTATCCACACTCATATCTTCCTCTTATTCCCTTTCCTTTGGCCCTCTCTCTCTCTCTCTCTCTCTCTCTCTCTCAATACTCTCAATACCTTGTTTTCTGTTGGATGCAAATTGCGTAACCCAAGATTTCCATAACTAGAACAAGAACATACATAATTGAGTAGAAAGATTAATGCACCTATTTTGGGATCCATTGTTCTTGAAGCGGAAGCGGAAACACAATGTTTCACGCGCCCTTCTCCTTTATTGCTCTCCGTATCACTGGCTCAATGAGGCGGCCTTCTCACGTGTAGCGTTAGGTAAACACCATTTAGGTGAGGATACATGTGAAAATTAGAGTTAGAGGAGAGACTTGAGCACTATTTATAGAGTTTAAGTGACCTCATTATACGCCAGCTCAACTCGGCCCACACTAAACCAATGCCCTATATTAGACTAATTAAGAAACCTTCTATCTCACCTTAAACCAGCCCTGTTTTACGGTAGCTGTAAAAACAGTAAATTACAATATCAATTAATGTAGTTCACATTAGGAAAACTCTTACATTCTCTTGAAGCCAAGTGCACCTAGCCGGACGAAAGTTGTACCTAGTTAAAATCCTAGTTCGATGATTAATTTTGGCTATTATAATATCTAAGATTCCATCCCTAGTCATTATTCTCATCCACCAAATTTAATCATCATGAGTCGATCTATTCGGCGGTTTTGATAGAACGAGAGATGCCGTGCTTCATAAGCAGGCACCGTAAGAAAACGAAGGAGAAACCGTGACTAGCAAGGATAGATTATCGAGTGTATGTAGGGGCATCAAGCTCCGCATCATATGTACATCATCGAGCTCGGGAACTCTGTTTTATTCAGTGGTCTGCGAACTAGGGCATGTATCGGGTGCCCCACTTATAAGCTTTAGCTATAAAGTGATCGGAGGTGGCCTAAAGAAAGGGAACTTGATTTTTCAGATGCCTAAGGCATATTTTGTGCTTAATTAATTTCATCACATCCTAACTTGCTCAGTACAAAACAAGCACAGCCCCACATTGAACAAGGCTATACACTGCCTGCAGCCCCAATTTAAATATTGAATCTGTCCAACTTGCGAGGTCATTCTCTTAATATTAGTCTCCTGCGCTTACAGTTGTCCAAAGAAAAATAAAAGCATATATACTCCATCAATTCATCACAACGCCATGATAGTTTCATTTGGCACAAGCATTTGAGAAATTATCTTAATCGAATTTTCATTTGTATCATGAAATCGACAGTAGTTATAGATGAAAAGTTCTTGACTAATCACATGACCTAACAAAAACGCATTTGACTTCACGCGTTTGATTTTTGTTAATTATGGAATGAATCTGACTCACTATAATCAAGCAAACTCGATGCATGAGCAACCTTAGAGATGGGAACAAAGCAATTCCTCGTCATCCCGTTTGTCATCATCATCAACAATTATTACAAAACCTCATTTGGTACCACAAATCGATTTCGTTAAAGAATTCATGCGTTCAAAAATTCTATTAATTATACGGAACGAACCCAACTAGCGATGATTGCGCAAACTCGATGCATGAACGAACAGCTTGAGGCTCAAGAGCCCTAGAGATGGGAACAAAGCAATTCCTCGTCATCCAGTTCGTCATCATCATCACCAATCATTATAAAGACCCCATTTGGTACCACAAATCGGTTTCATTAAAGAAGTCGAGAGGGAGAGATGAATCGATTCTTGGCCAGAGGAAAGGGAGGTTCCTGCACACACAAGAATAGAACATCCTCCACACTTGCATGCGTAGCAAAGCTTCATATGAATAATAATGATGGTGAGGATGATGATTCATGGATCGTAATCATATATATATTCTCCTGTTGGATGCTTCTCCAACACCAGCTTAAAGCACGATAAAGAGACATTATACGAAAACCCTTCCTTTATATATCTATTCTTTTTCTCATTTTTTGCCCTAGTCCTAATGTTCTCGTATGGACCAGAAAGAGGAGAGAACTTATGAGCACTTGCTCCCTTTTGGGTCTAATTATGAGATGCTTGACGTTGATTTATAAGCCCTAACCACTTGCTGGTCTTTTGCCATCTGAGATTGGAGCAGAAGACCAGGCCACTATGGTCTTGGATAGGTCTCATTATTTAACAATCATATGATATGGCAAAATAATAATTTATAAATATTGCAGCGTGCCCAAAATAAATTAAAAAAAATTAATTTTTCTCTTGTTCATTCATGTCCATTAGAGAGGACCCCTTCTCACTTTGAAAATGGGATCCACCTGCATGCCCTAATTATATGCTCTATGCACCAACATTTGTTTTTTTGACCATGATGATGGCTGTAGCGATCACATGATTCAGGACTAAGTTCTCGCAAAGCACGATTCATTACAACCTTAAAAGCATCTTAGGTTCTAATGGGTACATTTATAAAATTCTTAGTTCTCATGTGGGTGTGCGCAAAAACTCGCATGCTCCACTGCTATCTCATATTTTTTTTCTCACTGTTTGATTCTAAAAAGGGGGCTTCCGTTGCCAAATATCATTTTCGTTACCTACTAAAGTACATTTCAATCAATAAGTTCGTCCAGAATTATGTCTCTCGAATCAACTTTGACGAATGTAAAAGACGTTGCTTTTTGAGATTTTCTTAGGGTTCATAGGACAACCCTTTCCCTTCAAAGAAATTCTCAATAGTATATAAGCTACATTGGTATGACAATTCATTCACATTTAATCATTAAGTAGAATTGGTGGATTCATATGGATAGAAGGGAAAATCATTTAGCTTGTAAAAACAAAAGAAAGTAAGGTTTCATTTGTTTTGCAAAAAATGAATGATTTGGAAAATATTTTCCTAAAAATAATCATTTGTATCACTAACAAAAATTTATGAATGGAAAATATGTTTTATTATCCATGAAAATTTTTAGAAATAAATTGTTGTTAATAATTGAAATATTTTCAATTAACTAATTATTTCAAATACTCTTAACAATTTTTCAAATTAGGCTTAAGCTAGTCCTAGTTATGGCCAATAGGCCTGGCCAACCCACATGCTTGACCCCCAGTCATAATGCCCGAGCTTGGTTTTCTTTTCCTTTTAAAAAATTATTATTCTTTGATATATAAATTCTCAATAACTTAAAGAATTTAGAAAAAAATTATAAAACTTTCTATCATAAATTTCAAAATGAGAATCGCACCAATTCAACATGATAATATTTTCCAATATCATAGACAAAGAATGAATATACGATATATAAGACACATGTTGGATGTGGTTCATACTCTCTATCGATAAGAAGGCACGAGATTCTTGCTCCCCGGTGAGTGGATGGGAGTAGTATCATTCAGCCGTAAGATAGCTTTATAGTTTAAGCCCATATTTATTTGGTAGTTTAGGCTTGGGCTATGAGGTATATATAATCTATTTGTTTTATAATTGATGAATGTCATAAAGAGGTGTGGGGTATTAATTATAGTGGAATCCTATATGATGTTGCCCTAGATTAAGGGTGAATTATGGTAAAAAACTTCATGTATCGATTTCTTTTTCTCGCTTTTATTCTCTATATCCTTGTGATTGTGTGCAGAATCTTAACAACACATATGTTTACTAATAAAATTAAAAAATGAAATATGATATTCCATGGCTATACTTGGTTTGACGGCCTAGGTCTACAAACATCCCTCTCTTGTTGGACATGGTCACTTCCCTATCGATGGACAATGCTATTCGTGCAGCAACAAGTGTCCAATTCCAGCCTATGGATCACAATGACAACTCTTTCGACACTTTTGCGAACTGTATGATGGCTTATAATCTCGAAAAATTCTCATACATCACTTCTTTTTGGTTGGTTTACCCAAGTTGGGTCCATTGTCGCTCAAATTTAAAAATGGCCACGTGTCATAAATAGCGAGGGAACCGTATTTATAAAGGGAATATGTTAGAAAGTAGGAATTTTTTAGAATTTTTGAGAAAGTGACGAAGGTGAAAAAGAGGGTGACAGACCTCTAGAGTCATAGAAAATTTTCTGATTTTCTTTTTTAGTTGGCCGGCCGGCCGACCGTTGAGCCCTTTGAGGCCCATCAATTTTTTTGGGCCTAATCTTGCGGAGACTGGGCCGGCAGGGCCCGTTGGCCTTTGCCAGCCAGTCTAAGTATTAACTGCAACAAGCTCAGGCCCATTTGTCAAGAGCAACAGATTGAGCTCTTTTCTTGTGTCCTTGTACTGATAACCCAACAACCGAGGCCTTCAAAAAGCCCAGAACAAGCCTTATAACACAAGTGACATCCCATGACTTCTTGTGTGTGAAATTGTCATTTTTTTGAGATTGGTTGTGGATAATATGATTTGATAGTGGCATTAAACGTGGACATCTTCACTTAGTGATGATGGCGATGATCGAATCCACCACAGTTATGACAGTTGGAAGGTTTTTTTTTGTAGTAAACTTGGGTAACAAGCATAATCATGTCTGTGATTAAGTGTATTATTGAAGTATTTTTTATACGGAGAGCTCTGATATCAAATGGAGAGGTCACACATGGAGACCAATTGTAGAAGGGGTGATTGTGTTGAAAAAATAGACAAAATAATGAATCCATTTATCTATTTATCGATTTTCTTTTGATTGTTACATTTGAGAATTTCTGATTAATAACATATGAAAACATGGCTCAAAAAAAGAAAAAATCTGGTTAAGTTAATCTCGTTGAGGCACATTCTCCAATCCCCCTATAACTGAGAGATTATCAAGATAGGAGGCCTCTAAAGAGGCAAATTCTAGTATGTATATGGGTTTTCATCGATCAAGGTTCTTTAGAGTCATTGATTACATAAATCTCGTATGATTGATGGCTATGATTTCTTCGGTTCCAAGGATATCATTGGCTGTCTACCGAGCTTCTGCACTTTTTATTTAAGCAAAGGAAGCTCATTTGGGAACCTAAAATGGCATTACCTGGACCACAAAGCCAATCATGATTTCCCCAAATTATGTGCGCAGCAATAAAGTAGGGAGATGATAGTTCACAGCCCAACGGAAAGAATAATTGAACTGTTCCCCAACAAAAGCAAGCCTCTCTCTCTCTAACCACTTCCAATGGGGGAAAAAAGGAAGAAGATGATGCAGAATAAAGAGTGATTCCCTTGTTTATCAAGCAAAATTATTCCTGCCTCAAAAGGGAAATTCAGCATTAAACCCTCATCACCAATCAAATTAAAAAAATCATATCAAAGGGTTGTGCAAGGAGTCCGCTAATGACCAAGGGTAGGCCTGCTCACGGACTGCACTGACTTATTATCTTGGTTTAACACTAACATTGATTGATGCATTGCAATAGGCATCCTTTCGCTTTTCTTATAAATCAAATTATTGAAGAAGGTATGATCATGAAAAAAAAAAAAAAATGTCTCAAACCTATTGTATGCATACCAACACTGGAATGGAAAAAGCAATTCGTGTAAAAAGCATCCGTGGGATATCTTAGCTACGGTGAAAATTGGTGATGCTACTCCTATGTCGTGACCAGCGACCACCTTACGTAAATAATCAAGAAGTGATAATGGCTTCTGATCACGGTGAAGGCTTTTGCCGGTCAACGGCTACGTGAACACCATGACCTTGCTGAAGACAGACTATTGCTCGAGGACGGGGTCTCTCCTCTCCGCGGCTTCAGCCATTTCCTCTCTGTTCCTGCTTTCTCGTCTCGCCATTTCTTCTACAGGTCGGGGCGGTTCTTCATGCAGTTCTTTCGTTAATCCCGACCTGTTTCTTGGTGTGTTGGTTCTTTTAGCGACGCAACCCTATTTCCATGAGGTTTCGGTTCGTTTCCGTCTTGTATGACTCTTGGAGAGAGCTGAGTGACTGTAGGACTAGGGAACTGAATGGTTTTTCCAGACGCGTTTCTTTCTTTCATCAGAGAAGCTGGCTTTTGGAGGAACTGCGTTTGAGAAAGAGTTTCTCATGTTCTTGTGCAATTTGGCCAAAGAAAAAGCAGATGTGCATTCCACTCATGGGAACATTTTCTCATGATTCAAACTGAAAATTCGATCCATTCGCCACGATCACTTGTGAACGTACTCTTGATGATTAAGAGATATTGAACATAAAAAATGCATGCGATATTAAAGACGTCCAATTAACCACTATATTCGGATGATCGGTGCAGGAGGCAATGTACTTCATTTGCATTCTGGATGACTTAGTCCGAGAGTGCATTCGGCATGATATCGACAAGAAAAAGTGCAGTTCCTTTACTGCCTGCAGCCCCAATTCAAATATTGAATCCGTCCAACTTGTGAGGTCATTCGCTTAATATTAGTCTTTGGCACATCTAGATATCCAAATAAAATAAAAAGCATATATACTCCATCAATTCATCACAATGCTGTGATAGTTTCATTTTTCACAATCATTTGAGAAATTATCTTTATTGAATCTTCACATGATTGATAATGTCTTTTTGAAATCAAAGAACATTTTTCAATACTTTTCCCCCTTTTTTCAAAGGTCACTTTTTTGTTTTTGTTTTTGTTTTTATTCATCTATAATTTAATTTAGTTCAGTTTTATTTTAGGTTTATGAAATTTCAAAAATAAAGGAGTCTTTATGTCGCGTTACCAAGGGCCTCGTTTCAAAAAAATACACCGTCTTAGGGCTTTATTAGGACTAACTAGTAAAAGACCCTTCATCCCTTGCTAAGCCAAGGTCCCAGGTCTCCGAGTCAGCCCGCGCTTTTTCGAAGAATCCTGCACCCATGGGCATACGGCCTGGCAGGCCTTCCCTTTCCGCCGGAGCTTCATGGGCGTTGCCCCGTTCCCCAATCAGATGTTTGGATGTGAGCTATACTCCGCGAGGAGCCAAACGGGAGCATTATACCATAGGTTTATATTGAATCAATCTACCCTCGTGTGATTCTTGTTGAAGCATATACTGGGAGGGTGGGTGCAGGCAGACGATTTCAAAGCGGACTTTCCATTCATTAGATAGAGAAGATCACCAAGATTTCGTGATCCGTTGCCAAACTTATTCCAATTCAATGAGTATTTTCAATATTATGCCTTGAAGAGGACTTGAACCTTCACGCTCTTTAGCACAAGATTTTTGAGTCTCACGTGCCAAAAGTGAATCATGGAAGAAAGGACTCATTGAGCCAGGATCACTAACTAATACTAATCTAATATTATAAGAGATGTCGTTTCTAGTCTATATCTTTCTATTTTTATACATGGAGAGTTAAAAAAATTGTCATATAGTAATCCAGAAAAGAAATTGAAATAGAAAAGAAAGCGGAATTTCGTCTTAACATGATGAATAATGGTGCTCACCAGCAGAGCGTAGTCCTTGTTTATAAAAATGTAGTATATGTGATCAATTTGAAATAAGACCTAGAAAAAATCTAGATCAAAGAGCCCCAACTCATATCATACCAAGAATTTGCCATTGACCTAATCAAGTGCTTTAGGGTTAATCGAGGATACATAGATTTGAGTCCTATATCTATTCGATGCCACCCCAAAAGACCATCAAATGCATAGGGACGGTCTTGAGGTATTGGCCGACAAAGAGAGGATCGGACAAGCGATAATGTTGATGTATCACCTTACAAAACAAGAATTCATTAGTATCATAAAATCAATGGTATTTATGGAAGAAAAGTTCTTGACTAATCAAATAACCTAACAAGAATGCATTTGATGTCATGCATTCGAATTCCTCTGTCATCCCGTTCGTCATCATTATCACCAATTATTACAAAACCCCATTCGGTACCACAAATCGATTTCGTTAAAAAATTCATGCGTTCGAATTTGATTAATTGTACGGAACGAACCCGACTCGCGATAATTGCGCAAAACTCGATGCTTGAATAGACGGCTTGAGGCTCAAGAGCCCTAAAGATGGGAGCAAAGCAATTCCCGGTCGTCCCGGTCGTCGTCATCATCACCAATTATTACAAAAACCCCATTTGGTACCACAAATCGGTTTCATTAAAGAACTCGAAAGGGAGCGATGAAATCGATTCTTAGCCAGAGGAAAGGGAGATTCCTGCACACACAAAAGAAAACATCCTCCACACTTGCGTGCCTAGCAAAGCTTCATATGAATGATAATGAGGATGATGATTCATGGATCGTAATCATACATATATTTTCCTGTTGGATGGTTCTCCGACACCAGCTTTAAGCACGTTAAAGAGACCTTGTACGGAAACCCTTCGTTTATATTTCTATTATTTTTCTCGTTTTTTGCTCTTGTTCTAATGTTCTCGTTTGGACCAGAAAGAGGAGGACTTATGATCACTTGCCCACTTTTGGGTCTAATTATGAGATGCCTGACGTTGATTTATGCGCCCTAGCCACTAGCTGGTCTTTTGCCATCTGAGATTGAAGCAGAAGACCAGGCCACCATGGCCCTTATACAGGTCTCATTATTTAACAATCATATGATATGGCAAAATAATAATTTATAAATCTTGCGGTGTCCCCAAAAGAAATAAAAAAAGAAAAAAATCAATCTTCTCATGTTCATTCATGTCCATTAGAGAGGACCCCTACTTACTTTGAAAATGGGATCCACCCGTATGCCCTAATTATATGCCCTCTCCACCAACATTTGTTTTTTTTTGACCATGATGATGGCTTTACAAGACTAGTTGCTCGCAAAGCACAATTCATTACGACCTTAAAGCATCTTAGGTTCTAATGGGTACATTTATAAAATTATTAGTTCTTATGTGGGCGCGCACAAGAACTCGCATGATCCGAGATTGTCTACTAATTTTTTTCACTATCTAATTCTAAAAGTGGGGCTTCTATCAACGGATATCGTTTTCGTTACTTGCTAAAGTAAACTTCAATCAATAAGTTTGTTTAGCATCATTCTTTGAATTAAATCCAACAAACGAAAAAGATGTTTGCTTTTCTAAAGTTTTTAGGGTTCACAGGACACCCTTATCCCTTCAAAGATATAAGCTCCATAGCGGTGGCCTCAAGTCTCCACTAACATAATTTATAGACATACCTTTCATCGTTAAGTAGAATTGAGTGTATTTATTTGCAAAGAAGGGAAAATCATTTACTGGTAAAAACAAAAGGAAAAGAAAGAATTAATTAAGGATGGTACTATTTTCATCCCTTATATGACTAGATATACCCAATCTTCACCAAAAAGACAAAATTACCCTCTATATTTAATTGCAATTCAAATCGGTTGTACCAAATTTATTTACTTTTTTTTAATACTCTGTAGGATCTACCTATCATTAATGAAGAATTTCCTATGTTTAGTTTTGTTTATTGTAGATTTTCCAAGTATATTAAAGTTACGTTGTCTTTTTTATTTTATTTTATTGTAAGATATTACTTCCACAAAAATTTGTGTTGTCGAAAACTAAAATTATTAAAAAATATATACTTCTTCTCTACATTCTCAATTAAATTTATGAAAGTAGATGAAATTTAATTAAATAAAAACATTGCATAAAGTAAGAAATGTTTTTTTTTTTTTTTTGAAAATGCTAGTGAAATTTTGTTATTTTGGATTGACGAAAATTGATATCATCCATGAACTGTTTACAAAAAAATATCAAGATATCTCATTGTATATAATAGTTTTAGTGTATTCCTAGATATTCCTGTAACATATTACATGCTATGTATAAGAATATCTCACCAATAGTAAGGAAAAAATATTAAACTTTTTGTACGGTAAATAAAGAGACTTGATATATATTTTACACTAATGAAATTAATAAATAGTTCACCAAGAACGTGAGCTTTTGATATAAGAATGACAAAAAACAAATATGTTGTTATAAGATCAATGATGAAGAAGAGACTTTTTAGTTTTATACTATATAAAAGAATATCTTTTTTCTCTTACTATTAGGAAAATAATTTTAAACGGAGCATGTAAAATGTTATAGGAATATTTGATAATTCACTTTTCTTACTTTTCTTTAATACGCTAAAAAGAACTTGCGAAATGCTTAATTATGGTAACTATTTAAAAAAAAAATAGAAAAGAGGAGGAGTGTGGCCATTTCCCAAAACTGTAATTGAAAGATTGACAGTGGTTTTGTATAAATGGAGATGGATTTAGTCATATAGAGGGTGAAAATGGCGCTGCCCAAATTAAAATTTCGTTTATTTCGCGAAAAATGAATGATTTTTTTTTTCTTAAGGGTAATTGTATGTATTACTTACAAAAATGAATGAACAGAAAACTTATTCATTATTTATGAAAATGTTCAGACATAAATTGTTTTCTAAAGCGAAAATATTTTCAATTGACTAATTATTTCAAGTAATATCAACAACCATTTTTAAGAAAATAATTTTCAAATCATTTTTTGGAAAACAAATGGAGTCTAAGTGAATAAAATTAGGCTAGTCCTAGTTATGGCCAACGAGCATGCTCAAACCTGACACGTTATGCCTGGGCTTGGTTTTTTTTTTTTAAACTCTTTTCAACCATCTATAAATTATCAGTAACTTAAAGAATTTAGGGAAAAAAATTATAAAACTTTCTAATTTGAATCATACTTAACCCGTCATAAATTGCTTAATAAGAATTGCATCAATTCAACAAGACAAGATTTTACAATATCAAAGATAAAGTATGAATATACAGTACGTAAGACAGACGCATATGTTTACTAATAAAAGAAGAAGAAGAAGAAGATGAAGGTGAAATTTTTTTTTTAGTTGGCCGGCCAACGGTTAAGGCCTTTGAGGACCATTAATTTTCTTGGGCCCAATCTTGCCGTGGATGGGCCGGCAAGGACCGTTGGCCATTGCTTGCCAGGCCCAGCATCAACTGCATTGAGCTCAGGCCCATTTGTCAAGAGCAACAGATTGGGCTCTTTTCTTATGTCCTTGTACCGATAAGCCCAACAACCGAGGCCTTCAAAAAGCCCATCCGGTTCTGGTCACCGATGAATGTGGCCCAGAACAAGCCTTACAACACAAGTTATGATTTGAGATTGACATTAGACGCGGACATCTTCACTTAGCGATGATGCCCGTGATCGAATCCCACCACAATTACGACAGTTGGAAGGCATTTTTGTAGTAAGCTTGGGCATCATGTGTAATCATGTCTGTGATCAAGTGTATTGTTGAAGTAATTCTTGTATGAAGAGCTTCGATATCAAATGGAGAAGTCACGCATGGAGACCAATTGCGAAAAGGGTGGTTGATGTGGAAAAAATAGGCAAAATAATGATCATCTATTGATATTCAATTTTGGTTGTGACATTTGAGAATTTCTGATTAATACCACCTAAAACACAATACATTTATAATAACATGATTCAAAAAAAAAGAACCCAGTTAAAGTTAACTTTGTAGAGACGTAATCAAGAAATTATCAAGATAGAAGGGCTCTAAAGAGGCAAATTCTTGTCTGAATCCATGTTTCTATGGACTGAGATTTATCATAGCCATTGATCACATGGACCTTACATGATTGACAATTACGATTTTTTTAGGTTCAAGAAAGTTACGGCCATCTACTAAGCTGGTAAACTTTCTATTTAAGCAAATGAAGCTCATTTGGGAACCTAAATGGCATTACATGGACCACAAACCCAATCAAGATTTCCCCAATTTATGTGTGCAGCATTAAAGTAGGGACATGATAATTCAAGGTCCAAGGGAAAGAATAATTAAACTATTCCCCAACAAAAGCAAGCCCCTCTCTCTAACCACGTCCAATGGGGGGGAAGGAAGTAGATGATGCAGAAGAAAGAGTGAATCCCTTATTTAGCAAGCATAATTATTCCTGTCTCAAAAGGGAAATTGAGGATCAAATCCTTATCACTAATCAAATCAAAAAATCACATGAAAGGGTTATGCAAGGACTCTGCTAATGACCAAGAGTAGGCCTGCCTGTGGACTGCACTGAATTATTATCCTGCTCAACACTAACATTGATTGATACATTGCATCAGGCATTCTTTTGCTTTCTACCCTTGTGGATCAAATTTTTGAATAAAGTATAATCACCTAAAAAAAATGTCTTAAGATTATCATATGGATATCAATTTAGTCACAAATTTTTCAATTTTACTAGTTTAATACTAAACCTTTTGACGATTTGTTAATCTAGTCATTCTGGTATATTTTGGTTGAAAATTGTAGACGTTGATCGCTCTACGTGACATGGCCGGCATATGACGATTGGTTATGACATTGACAATTTTTACAATTTTTTAAAAACAAATTATGATTTAAAAAGAATTGCAAAAATTGTCAATAACATCGATTTTTCTTCAAAATTGGCCAAAAAGATTATATTGATAAATCGTCAAAATATTTAGATCTAAATTAATGGATTTGAAAACTTTATAAATATATTGACATCCGTCTAATGTATTCATGATTTTCTAAATAATTTTCTTGATTAGTGAGTGTCATCCAATATGCATCATGCTTTCACAAGGCTAATCAGAAAGCCTCGGCCTTTTCTTCTTCTATCTTTTTTTCCCTTCCTCCACCCCCATTTTCCAGAATCGAAACGCCCGGTTTAAATTCGCGATCGGCCGAAAGCGCGGCGAGTAAAGGCTTGGCCCAGAATGGCAAAAAGCAATTCATGTGAAAAGCATCCGTGGGATATCTTAGCTATGGCGGAAATAGGTGATGCTACTCCTACATCGTGACCAGTGACCACCTTACGTAAAGAATCAAGAAGTGATAATGAATTCTCATTATGCTCTCTCTCTCTCTTTTCTTTCTGTGCCTTACTAGCATTTGCATAGGATGGCCTCGAAGAGAAACTAATGATTCGAGAGGGAAGTATATTAGCATGCCCCTCCACGATCAGTGGCTAAGCATAAGCCATGAAGTCTGTACCATAAACTTTGCTCTTTGCTCTTTGCTCTCTCTCTCTCTCTCTCTCTCTCTCTCTCTCTCTCTCACTCTATTCTCTGTGAAGGACATCATGAACTTGCAGAGAACTGAACGTTGCTCGAGGATGGGGCTGCCCCTCTCCGTGGCTTCAGCCATCGTTTCTCTGTTGCTGCTTTCTTGTCTCGGCATTTCTCCTACAGGTTGGGGCGGTTCTTGATGATATTTTCCCGTTTTTCGTGCGATTCTTTCGTTAATGGTCCGACCTGTTTCTTGATGCGTTTGTTCTTTTGGTGATGCGGCCCTATTTTCATGAGGTTTTGGTTTGTATCCGTCTTGTATGATTCTTGGAGAGAGCTGAGAAAATCTAGTACTAGAGAACTAAATGATTTTTCCAGACGCGTTTCTTTCTTTTATCAGAGAAGATGACTTTCGGAGGAACTGTGTTTGAGGAAGAGTTTCTCGTGTTCTTGTGCAATTAGCCAAGGAAAAAGCAGATATGCATTCCACTTATCGGAACATTTTCTCAGGATTTAAACCAAAAATTCGATGAATTCGCCATGATCACTTGTAAACATTGATGATTAAGAGAAATGCATGCAAAATTCAAGACGTCCACAATACCACAAAATTCGGATGACTGGTGCAAGAGGAGATGTACCCTATATACATTTTGCATGACTTAGGGCCCGTTCGGTTCAACTTTGCGGAAATGACTTTGAGAAAATGCAAATATCTTTGAGGTAAAGGGGTTTTCCGAAATGCTACATCATTTGGTAAATTGCAATATCAAATAGCATTGAAAAATAACTTTAGCATTAGTCCTAGAGTGCATTTGGCATGATATCAGCAAGAAAAAGTGCAGTTCCTTTAACGGGCAATAATTATGGCATGTATCGAAAGAGTACTGGACTATTGAGACCGAGTTTTTCGCTCTTCAGGATTGAAATTCATGTTCTCTTGGATCGATTGTTGTTGCAGAAGCGTATGATCCGCTCGATCCTATAGGAAATATCACGATCAAATGGGACATACTGAGCTGGACTTCGGATGGTTATGTGGTGAGTGCAAGGATGATTTCACATACCTCTGGTTCCCGCGTTTTCTGATGTGCCTGCACTGGTTTAAACAGGCCATGGTTTCGATGTATAACTTCCAGCAATATCGCCATATTCAAGCTCCGGGATGGCAATTGGGGTGGACATGGGCCAAGAAAGAAGTGATCTGGAGCATGTCGGGAGGCCAAACCACGGAGCAAGGCGACTGTTCGAAGTTCCACGGTTCGATCCCGCATTGCTGCAAAAGAGATCCGACGGTTGTCGACTTGCTGCCCGGGACTCCGTTCAACCTGCAGACGGCGAATTGCTGCAGAGGAGGAGTGCTAAGTTCATGGGTTCAGGACCCACTAAATGCTGTGAGCGCATTTCAGATCACTGTGGGCCTCGCCGGGACTACTAACAAGACTGTGCGATCGCCCAAAAAATTCACCCTCAAAGCCCCGGGGCCTGGGTACACTTGCGGGAATCCGAAGCTAGTGCGGCCGACAAGATTCGTGATGCCTGATAAAAGAAGAGCGACACAGGCAATGAGTAAGCCAATTCTCATATAAAAATTAAGCAGCAATGCTTCATCCTGAATTCATCTGACGTTTGAATCGCTTGTTTTTGGCAGTGACTTGGAATGTCACCTGCACATACTCTCAGTTTCTCGCGCAAAAGATGCCTACCTGTTGTGTCTCCCTTTCATCGTTTTATAATGATACAGTCGTGAATTGTCCACGGTGTGCGTGTGGCTGCCGAAACAATGCAACGGATTCCGGGAGCTGCATACAGTGAGCTCTCGTACTTTCGTACTTTGGACTGTGTCTTTTTGAGACTTCCATGCAGGATCTTGTACCAACCTGCTTTTAACTCATCGATCTGCTTTCCGGTGTACATTCTTACAGGGCTGATTCGCCGCACTTGGCTTCTGTTGTTTCTCATCCGGGCAAATCCGCTAACGCTCCTCTACTACAATGCACCAGCCATATGTGCCCGGTCCGTGTCCACTGGCACGTCAAGCTCAATTACAAGGAGTTCTGGCGAGTGAAGATCACCATCACAAATTTCAACTACAGAATGAATTTCACCCAGTGGAACCTGGTCGTGCAGCATCCCAACTTCGATAACCTCACCCAGATCTTTAGCTTCAACTACAAGCCGCTGACTCCTTATGCCGGGTTAAGTATGTCAAGCCTCTAAAGACCTTGTTAATGTCGCTAATTCGATGAACAGTTTTGGAGTTGATCTTCTGTTTTCTGCAGATGATACTGCCATGTTATGGGGAGTGAAGTACTACAATGATCTGCTCATGGAAGCAGGTCCTTCTGGGAATGTGCAATCGGAGCTCTTATTCTGGAAGGACAAGTCCAGCTTCACATTTGATAAAGGATGGGCTTTCCCTCGTAGAATATACTTCAATGGCGATGACTGCGTCATGCCACCTCCAGATGCTTACCCATGGTTGCCAAATTCCAGTCAACGATCAGTTATCTCGACTCTATATTCAGTGGCGATGATCTTGGCGTCAGGTTCACTATTATGGGCTCATTGATGAGTTTCAGATTAGGAACTATATGCTATTGCGGTGAAATTTTTTAAAATTGCTACAGAGTTCTGTTCTATACTGAGAGGACTATTGCTATTTCTTTTGCCAGTAGATCAGGGGGCCAAAACCGAAATTCGGGTGCAAAATACATGTTTTATTTAAAGTTTGGCGTGCTATATGGATGAGATTAGGATCAGTTGCCAATTTCTCAGTAACCGCTAAATGCGCCTTACAAAATTATGTCAACTCAATGTTCTTGAGTACGTGCCATCATAGTATTAGTGTATCTGGCTTTGTGATACCGATTCGATGAAGAAATAGTGTCTATATGTTTTGCTCCACCAGTTGTGCTATGCGAATCTTTCAATAAGGTTACCGAAATCGGCTAGCAATAGCATGAGTACCGTTAGAAACCAATGAACTCGTCACCCGAGCTTTGTGGAAAGACTTTGTTGCACACTGAAGGCGACATAACATGTCTGGAACTTATTCCATCAAGGAAAAGGAATGATAGAAAGATAAGTCCATTCTCAAACATTCGGAGCAAGCTCATCGGCTGATGACCTAATGCTCTGTCAAAACAGTCGCATTAGTACCCGTACAAGTGTACAACGGCCTCCCAATCTTTCATTTGTACTTCAAACAATAGCCAGATCAATTTCATACATGTCCCTAATAAATAATAACTATCCATCATGTCTGTGTGGATCTTCATCCATTTGAATTCTCTGAATCAGACGCTCTTGAAACCAGTACTAGACTCTTGTCATCCTTCCATTGTAATCGTTAAGATTATCAAGATGTCACCAGAAGACTAGAAAGCAAATGGCCAAGAGGGCAGCTCCTGATGACACTGGAAATAGATTCCCAGGGGCGGAATTTGGTAAATGCGGGTACTGATCCGGAGACGGCATCATGCATTCCTCCCCATTGAAATATATTTTCCGTGGAAAAGCCCAGCCCTCTTTAAGTGTGAACGTGAAAGCATCTTTCTGCAGAATGATCTCGGACTGCACGTTCCCTTCCGGCCCAGCTTCCGTGATGAGGTCATTGAAGAACTTAATCCCATAGAACATGCCAGTGTCATCTGTAGAAGATATTACAGTTAAATAACATTGCCGAAGACTGTTTTCCCATAGAAAATGCATAGGACAGAAGCAAAACTTTCTTCTCTGAGACTTACTCATGGATTTGTATGGGACGAGCGGCTTGTAGACGAAGCTGAAAACTTGGGTGACATTGTTCAGATTTGGATGCTGAGCAACGAGTGTCCACTGATTGTAGTTAACAAAGTAGCTGAAATTGATGATGGACATCTTTACGCGCCAGTACTCTTTGTAGTTGGTCTTGACGTGCCAATGGACCCTGATGGGGCACATGTGCTGTGTGCACTGTAGTATCGGATTGTCGATTGTTGGTGTAACGACGCTTTGTATATTTGGGGCGCTCCTGCATCAAGAGATGAGTGAGAATTTGTATCTCCCGGACTAGAATGTAACTCAAACTTACATATGCAAGATCGCGTGCTGCACTGAATTATAGGACAAAATAAACGGAATGTCAATGCATCTCTGTATTCGATGCTTTTGAGATAGCAAATGAACTCACTCGACGCATGTGTTTTTGTTCTGGCAGCCACAAGCACAACTTGGGCAAGGAGTGATCGTGGAGTTGTAGAAAGATGACATGGAGACGCAACATCTCGGGTGCTGAGATGCCACCAGCTGCGAGTATGTACATGTGATATTCCATGTCACTGCAAATCCCGGCAAAATATTAGATGGTCCGCCATCCAAGCGAAATTTCAGATGAGCGATGCCGCAATTTCAGATGAAGTGACTGTCCTAATTCATGTATAATCTTTCAGACACCAGCAAGTGCATCGCATTTTTTGTTTTTAAGCAATCAAGCCATAACTTTCGACATGTTCTTTTGATTTCATTGCTTTCTTCTCTCCTTAGTTAATTGAACGATTCAATTCAGCTATAAGAATATCGATACTAGACTTACTTAGCGCTTGAGTTTTTCTGCGACCATCTGGTGACCAAAAAATCGATGATGGAACAATCTTCGCTTGGCTGCAAGAATAGCCCCCTCCAGGAGCCGCCAGTGTGATGTTCTTGGGCAGTTTCACTGTCTTATTCGAAGTACCGGAAAGCCCGACACTGATCTGAAACGACGAGATTGCGGCTGAAGGGTCTTGTCCCCACGATGCCACGACTCCACCCTTACAGCAATTAGCAATCTGCTGGTTATAAGGTACCCCAGGAAGCAAGTCGACCACAGTGGGATTCCTCTTGCAACAATGTGGTACGTTCCCCTTGAACTTGGAACAGTCTCCTTGTTCAGTGGCTTGAGCTCCCACCATGGACCAGATCACTTCTTTCTTAGCCCAGACCCACCCCAGTTTCCATCCAGGGCTCATTATGTGTCGGTACATTTGGAAATTGGTCATTGTCACCACCGCCTGATGACATCGAAAAAAAACCAGAATGCTTGCACGTATTAGTCCAAAGTCTCTTACTTGACCAGTGCGTCACAATCTTACTATCTTTCAAGTTTCCCTATATTTGGGCAATACTATTTTGTTGTGTACTGCAACTTTATCAGTATATCTTATGCATGATCTGGTGGAGATGATTACTTACGACATAACCATCGGCGGTCCAGGACATGATGTCCCATTTCATTGTTATATTCCCGTTAGGATCCAGAGGATCATAAGCCCCTACAATCAGGCCATGCCAAAACAAAAGTCAGCAAAATCCCTGTACTCGAGCATGAAGAAGATTAACATGTCGTAACATAAGCAGCACGTTAAGATTAGCCGCTCACCTGCATGGGAAAAGAGGATCACACATATGACAGAAAGGAGAATGCCGTGAAGCTTGCTTCTGCGAACCATTCTTCAGGTTTCCCAATGTTCCTGGCTTCCACAGATTGCCGACAGTGAAGATTTGTCGGGTCCAATATTCAGTATTTGACTATTTATGCAAATTATGCTGTTTAAACTGGAGATTTTATAAAAGATGGCTCACCTACTGAGTTGTTGCACACCGTGGGAAATATTAATGTCGTTTTCTTGACTAATGCTTTGTAAATTGCGTATGATATGTCTGTTGCAATTGATTAAGACTTTCCGAAGCCAACTCAGCTGATCAACGACTCAGAGCACACGGGAGATATTAAAATCAGAATGTCTGGAATCATAATCGCCCCTTTGGTCAACTCCCTTTGATTGATGTAGGCTTCTCACAGACTCTTGACAGATGCAAAGTGCGAAGTGCCAAATCTAATTCTTTATTTGCAGCCGTGTCACATTGGCCTACTCAAAAACCGTAATGGAATAGTACCTAAGGTGATTGTACATCGCCACAGGGCAAGGGAGAAAAAAGAAAGTACATGACGAGTATTGACTTGAGTCTGCATAATTTTACCTAAACACATACCATCTGACGCTATAATGCGAAGTGAATTTCTCGTGACGTGGGAGTGTAACGTGTGAATATCATTAGCACAAAGTACACGAAACGGGTGTGATCACTTGACTTCTTGATTAAAATATTCAGCAACAGAATGAAAACAGCCCCTCACTTTCCTCAGGCATATTCTAGCAATGATTAACCACGGGTCTTCTGGCTTCTGGTATCAAGTTAGACTTTTGAGCTGGCTGCTGGGTGAGGTGAGAGCTGGAACAGGTCCTCAACTCCCCTTGTGATGAAGACTCATCAACTGTCTAGAATTCCACAAAGATGGCTCAGCATGGAAACCACACCAACTTTAGGTTGATGGGGGTCTAATTAGAAATTTATCACTGGACAGATGTCGTTGGTTTAGTCATAAAAACAAGATTTTATCTTCAATTTAGCCCACTTGGGTGCTGCGGTCAGATGCAATGATACACGAGTTCTAGATGGGTTATGCAGATCTCATGCTAATTGCAAGAAACACATGTATTTTTATCATCTTTATTACAACTTTCTGTTGGGGGAGAATCTTTGATTTGACCAGTTGCAAAAGTGACCTGTAAACCTCCAAGACCTGGTCCATTTGACCCATGCTAACTGCTAAAGCTTTCATGGGCCATTTTTAAAGCCCATTCTGGTTTAACTGGGCTCATCTTGCACATCGCGAAGGAAAGAAGATGAGGCCCAAAGCCCAAAAGCCCATTGTCCCACCTGTCCGTCTCGGAACAGCAGTGAAGAAATTGGTACAGAGCAAGGGTAGTCAAACAAAATCGCTAATTTTTTTTTTTTTTTTTTTAACTCAGATCGGTGTATTGTAAGATCGAATCGTAAAATCGTAAGATCTTAGTGATGTTGAGAAATGTCTCTGGAAATGCTGTAGGATAGGAAAGACAATTTTTCTATGAACGTCTATCTTATGTGATGAGATGATTGTGAGAGAGAGAGAGAGAGAGAGAGTTGTAAAATCATAAGATTTTAGCTGTATTTGACAGTTATGATAAAATTCGAGGTATAATATGATTTATCTTATCAGGTGTTCGGTGCCTACTTAGAACAAGATAAAGTCAGATATAAGAGCGATATAAATCAAATAAAATTATTTCACGGAAAAAGTCGGGTAAATGTGGATAAAATTTCTAATGTCAAGCAATAATAAAGTTATTTTTTTTCGAATACCAACTTATTAAATTAATAAAATTGATTTTATATTTTAATATAAATAATATTTGAATTCTAATATAAGAAATTCAAAATAACAAAAAAATATTTTTTTTTAGTTAATCTCATTTTTATTTGTATATTCGACTTTAATTCCATCTTATAATATACATTTGATCTATAAATATAATAATATTTATATTCATGACATACTTTAGGTATTTTTTGTATTTTAGGTATAAGTTTACTATTTAATAAAATTTTATTAAACAATGATGGAAGGGGAAAAAAAGGAACATTAAAGAAAATAATTAAAAAAAGAGAGGAAAAATAAAATAAAAATAAATTAGAGAATAATGTCATGAGAGATTTTTGCTATTTCTACTTATGAACTTTTAGGTTCATTTAGGCTGATATGCTATTTGTACAAAATAATGTATATGATATAATATGAATATATCTGAGTTTATTATTGTGATTCGCCAAATAATGGATAGGATATATATAGGATATACCAAAATCCCGTATCTTATCTTATTTAGTCATATTATAGTTGGAAATTCAAACAATCAAACGTAACATATTGAGGAATATCTTGGGAAATGTTGTAGGATAGGAAAGATAGAATATTTTTGTGAACATCTTACTTATGTGATGAAAGAGAGAGAGAGAGAGAGAGAGAGAGAGAGAGAGAGAGAGAGAGAGAGAGAGATGCTCTTAGGAAACTAAGGAAAAAGGAGGGGATGAAATATGGAATGTTCTCAATTGAACTTTCTTTGTTTTAGCCTAAGAATATGATTAATGTTCTTCTCGTCCACAAAATTAAAGGGCAATTTTATAAAGTTATAGCTATATATATTCATGTTTATATTGCATTTAATACGTTTTGTGTGCTTTACACTAGATACATTATCTCTTGTTTTGTCATTCCATATCAAACCTTGTTTTGATTTTCAAATTTGAATCCAATAAGGATTATTTTGCATTGATGACATTTGATTTTCACCGCAAAGTGTTCAAATCTGTTAACGACAATGGATATTTTGGGTTTGGACCCGATCCTATGGCAAAGAAAGGCCAATCTCGGCGGGATTGGATTCTTAGTCTCGCGTCATTGCTTAGTAATATCGTGAAAATCTAGTGATAATTTAAAATCCGACATTGGAATCCATGACTTAGATTCATTGTCGTCCAAAAGGATCTCCTTGTTATCAAGAACCAAGACCCAAAAGTCATTGCACAAGAAAACTTAAGAGATTTTAGGATCTTGATCCAAACGAGCACAAGCCACCAAAAGCATCGGAGGTTCCCACCACCACCCTGAATCTTCCGCCAAAAGCTTGCAACACCTTCTCATTATCTAGGGTTAATTTCCTAATAAGAATCCCAAATTTTAGAGATTTTAATTCTTTCCTGAAATTTTCTTTTATTCAGAAAATACCCTCAAATTTTCACTCTAATCTCAATTCTGCCCACCACCCAAAAATTGCTACTATTTTTTTTTCAATTATTAATGTCTGGAGGCTGTTATTATTTAATACAAATGCAAGACTATTGATAAAGACACGGGTTTAGTTAATGAATTTCTAACTAGTCCCGACATTAATGATTTTGAAGAAACCCGTGGTGATTTTTAGATATGTGGACAGATTTGAGATTGAAGTGAAAGTCAATGATTTTTTTTTAGATAAAAAAATTTCCAGACAAAATTGGAATTTGAACTAGAGTTTTGATTCTTTTTTTTTTTTAGGGAATTAGGCCAATTATGATTTATCCAAAAGTTTACCAAATTACTCATCTTTTTCCTGCTTATTAGTTTTAGATATTCCGTGACCTTCGTGTAATTATGGTTTATTGGAACTTTAATTAGAGAGTTGTTCTCATCTCAATGTTTTTCTTTTTTCTGTTTTTTGCCCACGAATCAACAAAAATTACATCAAACATATTTTTTTTCACTCACGTGCCTGGTCACGTGCCCCCACTCCAAGCGTTTCAAATGCCTCTCTCTCCAGCTCTCCATCTCGTAACGTGAACTTCCCGCCACCTCTCTTTCCGGGATTTTTTCCGGCAATGGCGGATTCCTCGGCGGCGCCGGCGCCGGCGCCGACGCTGCTCCTGAAGGACGGTGCCGGTGCAGGAGGAAGTACATCTTCACCATCGACAACGATTGCTTCGCAAGTGTTCACCGGACAGCCTGAATTCTAGCGAACCCGGTCGGGGTTCGGGCCACCGTTGAGCTTTTGCATGTGGGTTCTGCGTCTTGGGATGGAAAGCTTTGATCTTGATGTGGTTTTGGTATCGTGTAATTTGATCTTTGATAGAATTAAGTTGCTGGATTTGTCTTTGTCTGAAGTTATGATTAGATCTGTTATTTCTGTTGGTTTTGCTTAATTTTAGCAGAGGTTGAGATTGTTGCGTCTTTATTAAATTAGAGAAATTAGTATGACTTGGCTAGTTTTGAGAAGAAAGACACTTTGGACCTCCCTTCTCGTCTTGCTTTACATGCTGAATTGAGTTTGATTGTTGGCTGACCGTTTTCGAGCCTTGAGATGGTTTCGCGGCTTGATCTCGCCATCCTAAAGAGATGTAGCTGTGTGATACTGACTCATGAACATGCCTTAGGACCCTTTTTGATAATTGGGCGCGCAAGTAATCGCACGGTTTGAGTTCTGTCGGTCTGTGAAGTAAATGTTTTTGGATTCTCCTCTCTGAACATCTGCTTAATTAGACTTCTGGATCTTGCCCAGTTTAGGATCTGTGATCATCTGGTGTGGAATTAATTCTGTTGGTCTATTTCAGGTTGCCAAAGATCCGAGTGGAAAAGACATTGATGCACTCCAGCAGCACATGAAGAACCTCCCGACAACTTCGACACCGTTTTTCTTCAACGCGCTGTATGATCCCCACAGAGACGATGCCGACTTTTTCCGTGGATACCCGGTTAGTCTTCGGGGGGGGGGTGGTGTGTTCTGACTGCAGTGTCTCATGGCCTCTGGTTGAACATTCCAGACTATGATGCCCGAACCCAGCTAGTTAAGCCTCTTGAAAGAAACTCAAGGTACATCTGCATCCTTCTTGACATAGTGAAGTGGAGCAGTTCAATTCATTGCATATCTGGTGGATACCTGGCGCATGCGATTCGAATCCCAGGTATGTAGATGCAGTTATGACAATCCCTAAAGGAATTCTTTTCCCCATGTGTGGCATGAATCTAGCATTCAACAGAGAATTGATCGGTCCGGCGATGTACTTTGGACTCATGGGCGACGGTCAGCCAATTGGGTGGTACTACGACATGTGGGCTGGCTGGTGCACAAAGGTACTGGAGCAACTGTTTTGAACGTGTCCTGAACATCATTTTCCTGCAGCATAAGACAAGGAGATTTATTTCAATCTTTTCTCGGACAGTCTTTTAAAACTGATTTCTGAATATAAGCTTGCAGGTTAGTATTAACCCAGTCAATTTGGAAAACCCATAGAGAGTGTTCTAGGATCATTTCTGACATCGAACTAGAAAAAAACACGATCGAATTACTATACTTAACGGAAACATCTGTCCAATCTCTATCTGCCTGACATGCTCCAGTGGTGCGAGCACAATATGCGTTTTCTTCCCCTAACTAGCTTGAGAACACAATTCAAAGACTACTTCCCAAAGTTTACGTGGGTATCCCATTCTGGTGCATCTTTGCATCACTCCTTAAGAGACGTAATTGACTTGCAGTATCATCCAAAAGCCTGTACCAGTTCTTGTTTCCATTGGCATCGCGGGTCATCTGCGACCATCTAGGCTTGGAAGTGAAGACCGCATTGCCTTGCATCTGGCACAGCAAGGCGAGCAATCCCTTTGTCAACCTCAGGAAAGAGTATAAAGGAATCTACTGGCAAGAAGAGCTGATCCCTTTCTTCCAATCCGTCGTCCTTCCTAAGGATTGCACCACCGTCCAGAAATGCTGCCTCGAACTCTCCAAGCAGGTCAAGGCAAAACTCGGCAAGGTCGATGAATACTTTTTCAAATTGGCCGATGCCATCGCGACATGGATTGAAGTGTGGGATGAGCTTGACCCATCTGGAACGGCATCTGCTGCATTACCAAATGGAGCAGCGAAATAGGAGTTTCGATCGTTGTTCAGCCTGAGATCACTCTCTTAGTTAATTCTTTTGATAGGTAAAAAGGGTGGGCAGGGGGGAGACTAGCGCATGCAACCCCCTCGTCGTCATCATGTGAGCTCTATCCAGGTGACTAGAACATCTGGTTTGAGTCATAGATTGTCTAATATCGATTCAAAGGTTTTGCTTTAGAGCTTGGTGAGTAGCTTTCTGTAAGTGTTAATCCTCAAGAATTTTTTTGAAGTTGGAATTTTCAGGTCTGCTTTTTGTCATGGCAACAATTCAGAAAAATCCAAGGGATTTATGCACATTGTATGTGGTGAAACGTTGGTCGAGATTGCTATGTTGAATGGCTCTTTTAACAATTGAGATGTTCATGCTTTAGTCCATGGCCGTGTGACTAAGCACATCCCAAGCACATAACAGTCCTTAACTTTCCACATGACAGAATCAACGGTCGTGATTAATTCGGTATACGCAACCATTTACCTTACTATGCGTGCAAATTGGCGGTCACTCAGAAATTGTACTCGCATTGATTTCAAATGCAGTTTCCTTATTCTGCTGGTAGTCTTGTAGAAATGAATTTTTCTGTGCTAGGCTCAGTTGAACAAGCATAGCCTAATCTTGCTCGCTCTCTCTCTCCTTTGCCGATGTTAACGGTATGACCAAGGCGTTAGTCGACCGATGTTGAGGATATAAGCATGGTATTGGTCGATGGATGATTCGAATTCGAAATATATTTATCACTAAACTCACAAGTTCGTGGGTGCAATTTCAAATTGTCGCAACGAAAAAAAAAAGAGAAAAAAAAATAAATCGCCGTTGCCGGGGATCGAACCCGGGTCACCCGCGTGACAGGCGGGAATACTTACCACTATACTACAACGACCTTAATGCTTTGTGGGGGCAAAATCATTATACTTGTTTCCTTTCCGTGCTTAGCCTTATTCCCCTTTCACTAGATTGCAACCACACTAGAGAAAGTACACACGAGGAGGTCACCTCACTGACCCTCTCCTTTCTGCCAGCATCTTGATTCTAACCGAACAGACGTGGCCTAAAGTCGAAGCCGCAATCAATCACGGTACAAAGGTCATTGTCAGGAACTGCCTTTCTTTCAGCAGCATAGCTCCTACAGTGCCTCGAAAGCAAAAGGGAAAAAGCGTTGACAGCATGGGATGTCATATATAAGAGAAGGACCGGGAGAAAAGTGAGAACGTAGCACCATGAGGCAAGAAAGACGCGCTCCTATCCGAAGCTTGTCTTGCACTGGCATGACTTGGACATTTCTCAGGAGCGTTTGGACGTTGAGAAAGAATGAAGTCGCACGATATCCAAAAATCGAGCTAGTGAAGGTGCGGCGTGACAAATTTCGGTCTGCAAACTCCGAGAGATCGAAAGGGGTGTACTCAGATTAGGCAGTAGTGCTTCTTGTTTCAGAACTTCGATGGCTTTTAGTCATGGAGAATCTAATTCTCGAGAAGCCCGACAAACCGGGAGTGAGGTCTTGCTAAACGTTGGTGCGTAGGACTATGCAATGAGGAAACAGGAAGATGAAAACGGTCCAACACAGTATAAACTGGAAAACTTGCATAGACAATTTCTAGTTAACAAAGAAAACAACAGATGCCTGGTATGCTGACTTCCATTAGATAAATATAAGCAACACTGGTGAGTGAAACAGAAAAACAGGGGGGATGAAATTGTCTGCATCCACGGAAGTGGAACACGTTCCATCCAAAAATCTTCGACCCTGAAACTGAAATCTGAAAATCAATACGAGCGGAGTCACACTGGTTGAGTTAGCCGCCAGATAATGGCACTCAAAGAACAGTTGAATGGCACCGTCAGTTTGAAGAAACTTGAATTGCATAGACAGAGCTAGTATCTACATCTCGCCTCATCCTTTCGCATTCTAAACGGACTTTGAGGAACCCAACGGAGGGAGGAAAAACACCAGGACGTTGTAGTACTGCCTTGCCACTTCGTTAAGGTTCATTTTGGAAGATTTAAGTAGTCTGAAGGCAAGAGAAAGCATTGTTTTCCTGCTTCACGTGCATGGATGATTGTCTTTGATGCTCTACGCGCTGAAGTTGTGAAGACAGCTGAAGCAAATTGATTGTAGGTTCATTGTCTCCGCAATGAAAATGGTCTTTCGCATCTAAAAGACCCGATCCAAACCCACCTGAGATTGCGTAGTTGGAATTTTCGTTGTCACAGATTAGGATCGGGCCTTGATTTGCTTCTGCAGAATGGATTCCTGATGAAGGGAACTTGCTTGACCCTCCATTTTCCAGAGCGAGCGAGGTCAAGCCCATTAGGTTTTCAGACACTGGGCCCACGCCATATCGCGACTGGCCGCCGTGCATGATCAGGGACTGATCCATGGGAATTCCAGACGTTTGGCTAGAAGAATTCTGAGAGTGAGATGACAGAAGAGAGAGAGCACAACGAGATTCTGAAACTCCCGGCAATCCTTGAACCGTTGATTCAGTGTCGAAAATGCCATAGTCTTCACTCCCCAAGGGGTCTGGAAACAAGGAACGTGAACCAGAATTTTGTCCTTCATGCTGAAATCGGCTAGCTTCGCCGAAAATGCCCACTGAGGCAGAATTACCTCTATTATCAAGGAATGGGGACAGTTGTTTTCCAAAGCCGTAAGAGGGGAAAGGCGATCTGGGATGCACCGCTGATAGTGTACCATAATCAGTTCCATGTTCCGCTTTAACACGGTTGCCCCAATCATTGGCTTTAAACTTCTCAGGATGCAGATGGCCGCCACTAGGAAGTATGTCCTGGCAAATAAAGGACGCAGTCGTGAACACATTCCCTTGAAACCTGTTTCCTGGAAACCATGCATAAAGATTGATTGTCATTATGAAGAATCAAGAGGCAGCCAAACTACCGAAATATTAGCAGAAATGAACCAGTGTTACTAAGCAAGTCAACGACAATCATTTACTGCATTGCCTGAAAGACTTCTGTATTTCACTACTATATAAGGGTGCCCCGCAAGTTGATCTTGACAAGGGAATCAGACGAGTGCGTGATCAAAAGGATGGATTGCTCTTGTGAAATTTCGCTGGCTTCATAGGAGGCGTGTTTAGAGGAATCTCTGGTGCCCACGGATAACGAGTCGTCGGTAGATATTTTACTCCTAAAAGTAAGTCCTAAATCTATTCTCCGATAGGAATAAATTAATCAATTTTTTGGATCAATTCCTCACAATAGCAGAGTGGATAAGTTGTTCAATTGCAGCTAACAGCTATCAGTTTCACCACATTCCGTTTACTGGACCTTCAGGCCACAGCTAAGCTTTGCAACCTAATCCAAAAAAAAGCTGTCAATGGCACTTTACACTCGGTGGAATTCAATGTTTCCTGATGAATTCCAAAGCAAACAAGTGTAGGAGAAACCAATATTTATTGATGAATTCCGAAGCAAACAACATCAGCTCAGGTCAACATTAGTGGAATTCAGAATTGTATGAGTGTTCTCAGGATGACTCCAGTGCAGAAAATCTCCATGAGGAAAGGATAATACAATCAGATAAAGGATGATGTGATGAGGATTTGTGCAGGCGAAAGATATGGACATGCAATACTTGTCACAGAGAGAGAGAGAGAGAGAGAGAGAGAGACTCTCAAGTGTAGAAGTTATGCTCATACCGCAATATGGGGGCAAGAGTTTTCCAGCCTTTGCAGGGTGAATGCCGTTCTGGGGCTTCCTCCGACGTTCATTGTGGCCCGCAAGACGTTTACGACAGCTGCGCTTACCATCATCAAATTCAGCCAGCAAATGGAACCTGGATAGTCAAAAGCTTGAACACATTATAGTAGCAACAAAGTACAGAAGCAATTGGACAAGGGAAAGTCATAGAGATTTAGATCAAAGTGGAGATGCCCTATGGAATATTTCTTATAATTGCATTTTTGAATGATTGGCTTAGTTTTACAGTAGAAATTATCTTTTGCAGAATCTCAGTGAAGAGAAAGCTAAAAAATAGTTTTTGTGAGAAACAAGGCCTCCAACTGCACAAATGAGTGGCATCAAACCAAATTATGAATTTGAATGTCAGATTTGTCTTTCAGTCTTTTAGCTCAATTGACGCTAAATAGTTTGATCAAGCAAAGAAATCAATTTCAAAGGCGAGAGAAGTCCATTTCATGCTCACGCTGCAAAAAGCAAACTGTTAAAGAGTTGAAAGGAGACAAGTACAGAGTTATGAATGCACTATTTGATCACTGACAAGAACTGGATCAGGCAAAGGTAAACACAAAAGGCCAAAATACTAGCCAGACGCTTGAATGTACAGATGCGGTGCCATGAATGAAAAAGAATGCTAGTGATATAGAAAATCTAGCAAGAAAATAAGGATTGATGAATAAGACCAACCTACTACACTGCTGGCAAAACCTCTGTTCTTTGCCGTTCACTATGACTTTGGAAGTCTTCGAGTGAGCTTCACAGACTTTATGCCTCTTGTGGTAGTCTTTGGAGGAGCTAAGGTCCTTGTTACAGCCATAAACTTGGCAATATGCGTTCTGGAAATTTGCCCCGGCGGGTCGAGCTCTCTTCAGCGGCGTGGACGAGTCGGACGACGACAACACCGGGAGTCTGGATTTAGGGGTGTCCCTGTTATCGGAAAACCTCCCAAGTTTCAAATCAAAGAGTGACGAGTCCCTACTAGTGGAGTCCATCACAAAGCTTGTGAATTTTGAGGACTCCTCATCGGACAGGAAACTGATTGGAGAGGTCATGATTGAGTTGATGTCTCTTCCTCCTCCAGCTTTGTGGCACCAGACATCCCGGATTGGATCCCTTGGGACTTGCTTGGTCATGTCTTGAAATCCCAATTCACCAAAACCTGGACTGATGCTATGGTTTGCCTGTTGGGCAGAGACAAGCATGCCGTTATTACTGAACCCAGATGGGGTTCTCAATTCCCAACCCAAGAAAGCATTTTTGCTCCTTGCAAGAGCATCAGAGGATGACATTGTCCCATCTGACTGAACCCCCTTCCCCCCAGAATTGAAACTCCAGGATTCCATAAGAGAACCGGAGACAGTCAGAGAGAGAGAGAGAGAGAGAGAGAGAAGGATTGAGAGAGCGATAGAGATGGAGAGAGAACAGACTCGAGATTAGTTGAAATCAATGCGTACTGACCCACATCAGACTTCGCCAAGGAAGACTGTCCATGGCATGCACTAAATAGCCCCTCGAACTCCCTTTTGCCAAGTAACGAAACAGTCAAGTGACTACCCGTGCACAGAAAGTGGCTCCAACAAAAGCGGACAAATTAACCAAAGAATACTTGAGCCTCAAGCAGAACTGGACTGGAAAAGACAAACACTACTCATCGAACTGAAATAAAAAGAGCATCCCATGTCAGAAAGATCGAGCACAGAAGCTCCCAAAAAGCTCGAAGCTGTATCTAATCAAGAAACAGACCCAAGAAAGTGTATCTGCCCAGTCCAAGAACGGTAGATAAATCCAGGAAAAAAAAAAAAAAAAAAAAAAAAGAGAAAAGGAAGAGAGGGGGTTGCCGCTGTTCAAGAAAACAGAACGAGAAAGGTAATTACAGGGATGGTGAGAGAGGGAAGGCTATCAAAAGCGGCAAGAAAGGGAGGGGCGTAGGGAGAGAGAAATCAAAGAAAAAAGATGAGAACTTTAGCACTGTGGAGCGAACAGTAGGACTGAGAACGATGGGGAGAGAGGAACATAGGGTTGGGAGACTGAGGAGAGCATATCAGGGAAAAGATATTTGATGTCCCCCAAGCTTCATGGGAAAATCTGTATGGTGGTTGCTATTTCTAGAGAGAGAGAGGAGAGAGAGAGTAAACAAATCAAGATGATGGAAGTTAAACTTCCTTTTTGCCTTGTTTAGACAGAGTACGGAACTTGATCTCCTCTCCCACACTTGGTCAGATAATATGCAGAAACCCTTTTCTTTTTCCCCTGCCCAAACCTTAACAGCGGTCCCTTTGCAATATCCTCACTAAAAGACAATCCTAAATGACAGTTACCCCAAATCCTGAACAGAAATTACTCGTTAAGACCACTGATTTGTTCGTTCCCCAATTTAAAAATTGATATCGGATGTCGCACAACATATCGCAGGAGAGACAAAAAACCCAGGCGTCTTGTAACGAGTCTAAAAATCTCATGTTCAAATCACGGCCTTACTTCTTTTAACGCTTCAATGACATAATTAACTCACTAAATCGGAAAAAAACACATTGAGTTCTCATTTTGGAGGCGAAGCTGGTGAACAACTTAAGTGAATGCGGTGTGGGGACAAAAAAAAAAGCCGTACATTCGCGTAAATAGGAAAATTGAATAGGTGTTGCCTTTCTAAAGGAATAGGTGGAAGCAAGCGGTGTGGTTTCGTGTTGGAACGAAGCAAAAAAGAAGGGCAACAGCATAAGCTATCCACTGCCGGGTTTTTTGATCCCTTGGGGCTGCAAAAAGAGGGCACTAGGGTGTGGTGTTAAATGATGATTTATGGGAAAAGGTCCATACTATTAGTAGAAAAATCCTTCTTGAAAACAATAAAGAAAGAATATTCCCCTCTCTTGGGAGCAAGAAAAACATACACAAGGCTCCATGCAAATTAAGGGGGAGAGAGAGAGAGAGAGAGGAATTATAGGGTGAGAGTGATGCACAGGGGATCTCTGTGCAGTGTCAATCTCAACTCCAACCTCTCAATTATGTTGGGATCAAGAAGACAGGCCCCACAGTTATCATTAACCTCACTTCTAACTCCACCTAACGGTCCCCCATCCCCTGTTGAAATTGAAATCTAGCTCCAATTATTTGTGTGTGTCTACATCACAATTCACAACACATGTCAAGTGTTTCTTCCTAGTGGACACTATTGGTTCTACAAGTAAAAGGGCTTTTTCATGATATTTCATCCAAATTGATGGAAGTGGTTAAAAATTATGATTTGGGTCCTCTAATAGTTTATAAAGGATTATCGCTACAGTCCTATTAATGGGGCACGACCCAGGTAATCGCACGGGGTCTCCATGATTATAATATTAACGAATTTGAATGGTTTATACTCATAATGTTAGGTTTAGATAACGTACACCGAAGTAGTAGTTGGACATTATTACTGATTGTTTCGTGACTTGACAAGTTACTATATGAAGCTACATATTATGAAACACCGATACTCTCCGGACACTTTAACACGTGTCCGATACTCTCCGATACACTTGTCGGAAAATCCGACACTTGATTAACTCTCTTGATATTCTCCGACACTCAAGTTTGGAATTTTGACATGCGAATTTGAAATTCCGACAAACATTGATCAATTTTAAAAAATTTCAATAAATAAGAGGCTAAAATAAAAATAATAAAAGGGAAAATAAGAAAAATCAAGTTTCCTCATCTATTCCGACTTTCATTTCTCGTGATACACAAGTCATCCCCTCAAGTTTGTTTTTTTCTCTTATCTTTCGACACATTCTGATATGTGGTCCACAATGTGGATTGTTTGTTTTTCTTCCTCGAATGGAATGATGAATGATATCAACACATGGTGGATTAATGTTTTTAGTGTAAATTCATTTTAGGCTTTATTTATTTATTTGTGAATGTAAACCAAATTAATTTGATGTAACATGTATATATAAGAATATATATTTAATATATAATGTGTCTTAATGTATTGAAATTTTTTATTTTTGGATAAATGATGTGTCGACGTGTTGTATCGTGTCATGTGTTGTGCCGAGGGTTTAGACATTTTTGCAAGGAGGCCAACTCCATCTACCGAGGGCTTAGACATAGACCAAGCCAAATCATGCAATGATTCTTCGTGCCTGCCTGTTCTGCAGATCGAATAAGCTCTTGCCAAATTAGCAGGAGAATGAGACACATCAACCATGGATCACCTAAGGCAGACAAGTCAAAAGAAAAAATTGCCCAACACAAGATCTTTGACAATATATTTAATCAGTGCATGCGTGGGGATCACATTTTTTTATTTGGCTGAGAGAGAGAGGAGGAGAGAAGGAGAGGGAAAGAGACTGCAGAAATGATTATCTCCACTCAATTCATAATGAGAGTGTGAACATGTATCCACTTTTTTTTGAGAAAACGTGGGATGGGTGGACAGGGTTCAATTGGAGAAAAAGAGCACATATCCTTAAAGCAAGTCAAGGATTGGAATCTTCTTTTTATATGATTTTATGCTGCTTTTTTAAGTTTCGATCCCTCTCATCCCATTTCCTCACCGAGTGAGTATATATGGGTATATATATATATATATTTTAAATTTACTACATGAAATGGCGAGGAAAATGCAACTTGAAAGTCACAAAAGAACCCAAAAAGGGAGTAACAGAAAAAAGGAATGTCTTGCAAAAGTAATACTTAAATAAAAACGATCGTATTTTCTTTTATAGGAATTTTTCCTTTTTTTGATGATCGAGTGGAAGCTTTATTTGAAAATTTTAGAATATATGACTAGGATGATGTTTTTGTCTGACCATATTTTAGAATGGTGAATTATACTAGACATTACTCATATGCAAACTTAATCAATACAAATGTAGGTGATATCATAATTAACCCGTCAATTTGAGACATGGCGAGATGAAGCTTCTCTAATTAGGAATTGCAAAAAGGTATATGGCGTGTAATTTTGACTCACAAATAAGACCTTACCTCAATTTCTCTTTTGTCTAATCTGTTAGGTGTTTGCAACCTCATGTTAACACAGAGATGAGAGTGATGGTTGGAGAGGACGACGAGGTTTGACCTTGCTATATAGGTGGTGACCGACCGGAGCTTCGAGGATGGCGATGGACGTGATGGCACGGTCCAAACGAGGCGATGGGAGTGTGGTGTTAATGGCTTTAGGATTGGTTGAGAGAGAAAAGAAGAGGAAGAAAATAGTTTTGTCTTTTTTATCTTCTTTCCCCTTTGTATATGGTGTCTCCCGCATTTCAAACTTTCGTGTGGGCCACATTTAAGTATAATTTAATTATTGATTTCTTATTAAACCCATTGTCAGTGCAAGAAATGATATATACAGTTTGATAATAAGCCTATTTTCCAAATTATAACCATCCATATCGATAGAAATGGAAGTGGGATGTTTAACGAATGGAATACATGGACCGCACAATATACAAAAACCTAACCCAATAAAAATTTGAGAAAAGTCATGAAATATTCAAAATTATACTCACCATGATTTTTTTTTTTTGTGACATTAAAAGCCTCAAACTATGCTTACTGCGATTGTTTACCCTACACTTTTTCTTGTGACATCAAAAATCCAAAACATGTACTTATGTGACATATTTATCTTACGTTAAGTTCTTTTAGATGATTTTTTTAGCTAAAATAACATTGTTTTTATTTGACTTAAGCAACGTGAGTGCCATGTCAAGATCATTTGGTGTTTGGTGTCTTTGTATATAGATTTTTAACGGTTTTCATAGACATAACTTTGACACAAGATAAATGTATCATGCATATACATGTTTAAGATTTTTGATGTCATAGAAAAAAGTTTATATAAATGTGTCACAGAAGGTATAATTTAGGACTTTTGGTGAATTAAAAAATTGATTGGGTAGAGGAAGAAAATATGGCCAAATCATGGGAATAGAGACTTTGAATGGTCAAATTAAGTCAAGGGAACAAATTAAGTTGGAATTTGATGCTGCACTTTTGCTTTTTCCATGCAATTGCAATCATTACAACCCAAGAGATTCGACATATAAAATAAAAAGTTGACCTTGTGAACAAATGCAATCCATGTACATAATATCTGCTTTGGCTAAAGGGAAGTACATAAATCTTGATTAAAGACAACCATCTGCTCCCACTTTGAAGATTACGTGCTGCACGCCTGCCTGAGATCCAGCTCTCAACTAAATTCTGGTGAGGTAATCAAGATGATTAACATGCGATCTTGTCATCTTTTCCCAGTAAAGTCTTAATTCAGATGTTCTGTACGGTCAAAGGTTCCTATAACTAGAAAAAAAAGGAACAAAAAAATAAAATAAAATAAAATTGCGGAATCTGAATATATTGATTTAAAAGCTGTTATGCTTCTTATTGGATTATAGTGCAAGTATCACATTCATTCCAGTGAGGACTAGCCAAGAATACAATCACAAACAATAATTCAGAAAATAAGTTCTAATCGTAATGAGATATTAAAATTCAAATTAAATAGAGTGGAAAAATCATTAACATGTCCATGCCAAAGAAAACAATCGTTTGACTCTCTTCACTAACTTAGTACTCAATTGAGATATTGAAACAAGGAAATGGAAAAAAAAGAAGAAGAAAAAAACATGGATGAGTGGAGCTTTGTTAAAGTAAATGACACTTTATTAAAATAAAGTCAGAAAATTCAGGTGTGGCATCTATTTTTTTTTTGGAATTGGACTTTACAACCGCATGCTCTATTTGTACCCGCCTGCTCTATTGATGTCGTGACTTTTAGAATAAACAAAGAGATACCAAACAAAATATAGTACATATAAATTTAATTTTGTACAATGCATGGGGATCACAGCTGAGGAAGAGTAAAATAGAGAACGAGCCATGTTTTCCTACGAACTTGGTTGGGGCAAACTCCATTTAATCATATTTTTGGTTAGTGACTTACAAGTTACACAACCCGTATTTAATTTCGATTGAGTTTACATATGAAGGATGTCTATAACTTGTAACCAATTAATTAGAAGTATAGTTGAAAAGAGTTTCCTTTGGGTTAGGATTGGAGGAGAACATTGTCCAATAGAGATATTTATATATTGAAGTGAGAACCGACTTTTATTTGACTTTCTATTATCTCTAAAATTACCCATTCATCAAAAATTAAAACTACCTATTACTTTCAATTTCATAAAGTAGTGCTGTGAGATTTAGTGGGATCTATTTTAAAATTTTAAAATGTGAAATGAAGACATATATTATTCTATTACTCCATGAAGGTATGGTTTAATATTAAATTATTTTAATACTCCTCTTCACACTTACTTTGATCTTTTTACCTAGTACTAGGCATCAAAATATAATTGGGGAGACAAATGGGGTCTCGAAGTATTTGAATTATAAACATTTAGCTTTGATATAATGTGAGATTTGGTGGAACCGTTGCCAACAGTTCTAAAATTTTAAGCTATTAAATGAAGGTATGTTTTAATATTTAATTATTCTATATTCTATTTAGCACGTGTGATACTAGAGGGATGCAAGATTGAGAAGGAAATCCAAATGCGAAAAGAGATATGCTTACCACATGAAAAATTCACCCTAGGATACATGTCATCTGACTCGACACTCAATGAAATTCACCAGAAAGATACAAAGTTACAAACAAACCAAGAGTTCAATGATCGAATTCATTAATCAAAACAGTCTTGCCCTCAAGGAAGCATTAAAAGGGTTTGAATAGATTCGACCTGGGACAACACTTCAAGCATAGCCAAATTTCAAGACTTCTAACCTTCAATTTTCCAAGATAAGGACTAGAAATTAGCCAAGATGTAAATTAGAACATTGACTCTCGACTAAAATGACTTTAGAAACAGAAAAACAATGCATCGGCTCAACAAACACATAGAAATACCAAAAGACTCATTGTGGAATAAAATTAAGCAGCATATATTAATTTGACCATAACTTTTTCTAGAAGGCTTTAAGTTGCACGACGCATGTCACGATTAAAGCTAGACACGTAGGGCTTTCCAACCATACAAATGGGACCTGATTGGAGTACAAAAATCTTCGTAAAAAAGGAGAAGAATTAGATCCTCGCAAAATGCCAGCAGAACTGGACTCAGCCTCAAAGCGATTTTGCATTGATTGTTCGATAAGGTTCAATCTTCCTGAGATGAACCTTTATAAGGGTGGGCACGATCGTTGGTCGATTACTTTAACAATAGTGGAATTAAAGGTTAAAGCGGAGGGTATAAACTTTGCATGATGAAACCGGTTAAAGAGAAACTACGACGAAAGGCCAATGTTCCTTTTCTTTGGTGATAAAGAATGAGCAATAGATTGGCCACTATTTTATCGCTCAATAAAGAACATAATACGGGCAAAACACATTTAGAAAGTAAGTAGGGAACTATCATGAGTACACATGGCAAAAAAAGTATGAAAAATAAAGGGAAAAAGTAACCAAAAAAAAAAACTCTCAAATTATGCTCATCATTGTGACACATTTACGCTAATTTTTTCTTTTTGTGATACAAAAATTCCCAAACCTATTTACCTTCTGTCAATGAGCACTATCGAAAAATTTGCCTAAATGAACGGCAAAAGGCAAATGGTGTTGAAATGATGCCTACGCGACTTAAGTAAAATAAGATTGATGTCGTTTTATCTAGAAAATCATCTAATGGAATATTTGCGGAAAATAAATATGTCACAAGAAAGACAAGTTTTGGGATTTTGATGTGATAGAAAAAAATTAGAATAGATATGTCAAAACAAGTATATTTTTGGATTTTGGCATAAAAAAAAAATCCAAATTAGATGTGCCATAATAGACATAATTTGGGGTTTTTTTTAATGGTTTTTTTCCAAAAAATGAAAAGGAAAGAGAAAAGAAAAGGTATGGATGGTATCATAGGATATTGACTTGATGGCGTTGTGTTCGCTCTGATAATCATTAGATGTTAGGTTAAAACGAGCTCATGCCCAAGCCCAAAATAGGCCACAACTCGGGCACGGCCTTGTTTGAAACAGGCCGGTGCTCGGGTCGACATGCACCATTACCGACCTTTAAGTTCAACTCATTTTTTTTGATACCCTACTCTATACTCACTTCGCATTTTCCACTTCGTCGCGTGCGGGCGTGAGAGTCAAAACCTACTCCTGAAACTTACGTGTCCCCATCCCATCCCCCCCTGAGAAGGTGGGGATTTGAACCCCTCACCTCCCCCTTCCATGTTGAAAGGGTGGCCACTGGGACGAATCCCAGTGGTTTAAGTTCAACTCCTTTCACAGTATCTTTTCAATATCATTCAGTAGTTAGAGTGGCGCAAGAGTGATACACTACGCATAATTTCTACGACTCATGCACCAATCGAGTGAATCGTGATTTCTCCTAAATAACGGAATCATAATACAATGGATGGGAGGGAGCAATTGAAAGCTCCACCACAACAATCTTTTCTTGGTCGATAGATCGACACCAAATCATGCTCAGCCACCCTCCCAAGTAGAAAGCTGTCTTCTAGCCAACCACCCATGGGGTCGTAGCTTGGTCCCCCTACAACATCGCACCTTTCATTCATTCAAGTGAACCGCCCTTCTTTCTCCACGTTTCTCTCTCTTCTCAAAAATAGAAGGAAAAAGGTGAAATTATACCTTCATATAGGGAGTTATTTCAGTTCACACCCCACAATTTAGGTATCTCCCAGATTACTATGTTAATTAATGCCAATGATCTTAAATATGATTAACAACTATTTTTTTTTTTAATAACCGAGGACTCCATCACTGGCTCCCTGTGCTTGGACAGCACCGAAGGGCCGGGCTTCTATACCTCGGGAGAGACTAACATAGGACCTCACCATCATGGCCCCCCACTTAAGACGTGTTAGTAGCTACAGAGTTTCGACCCTGGGACCTCTGCAATGAAGTGCCCAAAGCCGAATCAACTCAGCTGTCTATCGGTGGATTATGATTAACAACTATTCATTATATGAGAAATATGAAAAAATTATCGTGCATTATAATTTAGTCTAGGATATGCAAAAGGTCTAAATACTGTTGTCAATTCAAATTGGTTACATTTTCTCAAGGTATAATGAATTTCTAATTAGATATTTAGATAGCAAACTTCTAATTAACTACGGTAGTTCATCCGTAGTGACCTCATGAATTGGTTCTACGAGCATCATAAGAGGGCAGCTTATTACATTACATCAAAAACAAAGTCACTAAATCATGTCTTGCCACCTGTGTAGCATAGAAATTGTGGATGAACTTTGGTAGCTTCCCTCCTACATCATAGCTCTGAATCACACGCATGCTCAACATTACCTCATATTTCAATGGGGTTTGGGGTTGGGGTTGGTCCACCCAATCTGATGAACACTCAAATGACTCAATTTAGGTTATTTTCTAACCTAAGTTGAAAATCAATTTTCTCAATCTCAGCGTCAAGAGTATAAAACAATGGGTCAACGCTATCTGTCTTCACCGTTGCAACCTATTTCCCGATTTCAATTATTTTGGCTCAGAGGGAAGTGGTTGACTGCTGAGAAATTGTACTGCCGGATTGTGTGGTAGAAAAGAGATCCAAGAGTTTTGGATCAGTTCAAAAGACTGGTCAACAGGTCACGCTAGGGTATATTTATACTTGGATCATTTTAACGAGCATATTACAGGCACTTGATAAAAGTAAAAAAATTAGAAATTTTTTTGTTAACGGGTGTTTTCGGATATTTATTAGTAATATATTAAGGAAATCTCTTTTTTCAATGCATCAACTATTCTTGCAAGGCGTGTAGTTGGTGCTTTCAATATTGAGATTTCCCTTATGGAACATGTTTAACAAGTATTTGGGACGTGTGCACTCATTCTTTGATTATAATGCATTGATTATAAATAATAAAAGAGGTATTAGCGTATTAGAAGGTATAAAATCTTTTAAATTCGTTGGTATTTACCAAGTGTTTCCAGGAGACTAGTCCACAACTGTAATTATTGCATCAGATTCAGTAAAGCAGGTGGGGGTTGCAATTAAGGAAACTTGTCTCTCGTTTGCGTGTTGGGTCCCTTCGTCACAACGAAATGCCAGAGCAATAAGTAATCTGTAGTATGGCAAGATCGAAGCCCCAGTGCTCTTAAATATGGTTGGACAACTCAACCCCCACCTGGTTTTAGCAGAAAATTATGAGATAAGGCACGGATGACGGTGCCATTATAGTTCTCTCTGATGCGAGAATTATGACAAGTTGTACTCGCCGTCACACGGAATTAATGTTCTATGCGCCGATGTTAGAGATGTACATTAATTTCCACGAGCAGAATCTAGAATATGAGTAGAATCTAGGATATGACATGTGTATTCTTAAAATATCGTCTGTATTCAACAAGATTTCTTAGAATTCGTTACACGCCAATGTGCCAGTAGGGTATGCTAAAATTATGTACTTAAAAAGCAATTGCTCCTTGGGTTGGCAGTTATAAAGGTCAACTGCTCTATAAGGAATAATTGATCTTAGAGGTGTAGTGCATCCAAGAAGCAATAGATGATACACTCCAATGGAAATTGATATTAGAAAGGGAATGATCACTAAGTTCGAGGCATGTATTGGGCAATGGAGAGGGAAAAGGTGAGGTGACGCTTGTTTGGTTAAGAGCACAGGAAGAAAAGAGATGAAGTGGCACTGAAAAACTAGCCAATGCGTATGAGGAAGGTATGAATGTGAGGTGATGGTGGGTGCGTTGAGTTTTGAACTTTGGCAAAATAAAGAAACCCCCAAGTTGCAGTAACTCTTGCTTTGTAACTGGAAATCCCCCATGTGGGGTTTGATGGGTGAAGAGGGAGCAAAAGATGTGGATGCCACCTGCAATTGAAGCTGTGTGTGTGTGTGTGTGTGTGAGAGAGAGAGAGAGAGAGAGAGAGAGAGAGATTGACACAAACAACCACCCACTACTGCAAGAAAGGGCCCAATGGCAGATCCACTGTCACTACCCTTCCTCTCAATCAATCGAAGCTAAAATTTAAAAAAGCAAAATAAAAAGAGAGAGAGAGAGAGAGAGAGAGAGAGAGAGAGGAGAAAAGTGATTCCTCAAGAAAACCCCAGCTCATTTGTCCCTCTCAAGAAAGAGATGTGATGGGGGCACATGAGGGCGTTGATGGGGAGGAGGCAATGAGCCCACGTTGAAGAAGACCCCACCCCATTTAAGTCCCTAGGCCAAATGGGTGATGGTTGCAATTTTGGCCCTTTGTTGTCTAGCAAGGAGTTGAGAATGCTTGAGTATTATTATCTTCAACTTGGTGAGTAAAGTGAATGATATGCATGAATTATATGGAGTCCATGTGCTTTTGAGATGCAACATAGGCACAAGAGTACTCAAAAAGAGGATCTAAGTTGACCTTCTTTTATAGTCCTTTCGGTGGTATTTTTAGAGTGAAATTATTTCGTCCATTGTTGCTACAAAAAAGAAATTGTCACATGTGATAGATTTGTCCTTGAGCATACTCAAACACTAGCCATTTCACATGTCGGTTTCACTCCAAACATGTCGGTGCACTGATGTGGAGAATTGTGTTTCTAAAATTGCTTGGGGAGCCGGATTAGTTGAGTCATGCCAAAGTTGGCTCACACATCATTTAACCATTGGAAAGAAACGCATTCAATTCAAGAGATGTAGACCATTCCAATGGAGTACAATACACTGGCTAATGTCATGGGAAATCTCAAATGATTGCCTCAGAAATATGACTTGCCAAAATGTAGCATATAATGTCCGAAGCAGGCTAGAGCTCATGTAGCAGGCTAGTTGTCCAAATGATCCCACAGCTGTCACATGCAGTGAAGCATTGAATTCGTGGAGAGATGGGGAGGGGGTTGAAGCTGTGCGGGGAGGGACCCCATTGGGAAAACAATGTCTTTTTTGTTTGCTTTCGCTGCAAGAACTTTCCATCGAAGCAGTAAAAATTGACTTGGGAACGTCTACCTCCGATCGCACACACCTAGGAAGAATACAAGTGACACCCAGGTTTGGGTACTTTCTGACTCAGACACATGTAAAGCGTCAAAAGGCAACATCACATCAAAGGGTTTCTGCTCATTTCCATGCACGCCTCCCGCATTTATCAGGCCTCAACTCTAACTAATGTCCAAAAACCTTGATCAATTCATTTCTGTTTTCGGTTTCGGTTTGAATTTCTGGAGATAACGGTCGCGTTGTTCGACTCTAGGACGGTATCGTATTCGGAAATTCCGGTTCGATTTCGAGCTTTTGAGTCTCTGAGCTGAGCTGATTGGAGCGTCACCAACACATGCCGGATTCACGAGACTTTCTTTCCCGGCTTTCCGGCATGCGTCGAGCATTGAGTCGCGAAGCGGATCCTGCATCATGTTTGGAACAACTCGAGCGTCTCGGTGAAGATATTCATTGTGAGCCAAACCTATGGAATCCGATCAAGGCTTGGTCTGCTCCGAAAGTTCCTGCGCAATGTTTTTATTTTTATTATTATTTTTTTTGGGTTTGGAATGAAGTTGGGTCAGCTCATGGGCCATGTCCAGCCCTCCCATTTGAGCAGCTTGGGCCCGAATCAAAAGCCCAACACTGAGGCGCAAGAGGTAAAAATGGAAGTCGCTTTGAATTGAACTAGATCTCAACCGCACGCCACGCGAACGTGCCATTAATTTTGAATGTTCCTAATTTATAATCATTATAAATATCAAAACTTAACCTATATTTATGCAAGAGAAGGCCGAATAAGCGAGGAAAATTACACTTTCAAAGTATGACCTTTTTAAATCGTGGGCGGTGTTAAATATGTGCTTAATTGTATTTATGCCTTTATTTCTCCACTTTCGATTGTTTTATGCAGTCATATTAAGGGAAGGTTAAACAAGTTAGAAAAATGATGTGCTTGACTTAAATATATAAAAAATACATATAATTTTTTTAATAAGTTTGAAAAGTTTTATTCTATTCTTTTTTTTTTTTTGTAATCTTTATTGCCAAAGCTTAATTTAGGTAACCACCATCAACACATTAATGAAAAGAGAAATGACACAAATGGGCCTTGAACTTTGGCCTAATGTGTAATGTGGTCCCTAAATTTTTAATTTATTCAATATAATCTTTAGACTTTTGGCACATGTTCAATTTAGTCCCAAAATTATATGAAAATTATAGTTGAGAGAATAAATTGAACATGTATTTAAAATTTTAGAGACTAATTGTACATTGAATCACAGTTCAGGGATTATATTGAACAAATTAAAAGTTTATAGACCACATCACAAATTGGATCAAAGATTAGAGATCATTTGTATGATAATCCCTTAACTAAAAGAAAAAGCTAAAAAAAAAGACGTGGTAGAATAGCAAAAAAAGACAAGAAGTAGTTGTAAATAAGAAAGAGAAGAACTTAGATCGATGCACTTGAACGACCCATTTCGATGATTCAACTCACGAACGCAAGCAAAGTTGGTTTCTTGACAGCAGACCTGTCGACCCCTCTCCGTCTTTTTCGGTTTAAATTTCCATTTAGGTTAACACGGTCGTGTTCTCTGTTTTCCGACGTTCTTTCCCTTTCCTTTTTTGTTGCTCTTTCATTGATGTTAGCATTGTTTGAGAATCTGTCTGATCGTGCGGATGCGCCTCGCACTTGCAGTGAAGTACGATCTGAATTTGCTCGACCATTTTCCTCTTGTTCTTGGGTGGTCCGAATATGTTCGCCGGCCGATGCGTTGGTAACGATTATCGTTCAGGAGTAGATTCGATCGAATCGATTTTTTTATTCTCGTTAGGAACGATTCTAAGCATTTTAATTTGTTTGGTAATCGTCCAAAATTTCCGATTTTGGAATAAATTGCGTTTGGTAGCGTGTTCATTAATTGTTCCAAATCAATTTCTTTTAATTTTTAAATAATTTTTTTCACTTTTTTACTTTTTTTTTTTTTTACTTTTTTCATTTTTTCATTTTTTTTTCCTTTTTCCTTTTCTTTTTCTCATCTTCTTCTTCTTCTTCTCCGCCGACGACCTCACCGAGCGTCGCGGCCGGGCGAGGCCGAGCCCCGCCGGTGGCTAGGCCGGCCTCGTCGGGGTTGGGTGAGGCTCCCTGTGCCATCACGGGCCGGGCGAGCCTCGGCGGTGGCGTGCGAGCCTCGCCTAGCCCCGGCGAGGCCCGCCCGCCACCGGTGGGAGCTCGCAGACCTCGCCCCTGTCTCGGCGAGCCTCGGCGAGCTCCCACGGGCGGGCAGACGGCAGCGGCGGCGGCGGTGGATGGCGGCGCAGCCGGCGGACGGTGGCGGGCGGTGGTGGACGGCGGTCGCGAGATTGGCCGAAGGAAGAAGAAAATTTCTTGATTTTGATTCTCAAATTGTTCCGAACAAGAATCAACTTTTGTTTGGTTCTTGATTCTATTTCCAACTGCTTTAAGGAACAAAAATTTTACCAAACGCGATTTTAAATAAATCGATTCGGAAACAAAGAATCAGAATTTAGCCCTGTTTGGATGGTTACCAAATAGGGCCTAAATTTGTATCTTTTTCTGTCCCGCTTGTGTGATTGATGATTGAAGCAGTTATCTCGGGGAATTCATCTTTGCTTCTTGGGAGTTCCGATTTCTTTCCTCTCCTAAAGAATCGCATCTTATTCTTTTAAGAATACTTGTAGGGTCATTTATAACCCCTTTGTTCTGCTTCGGTTTTAAGCTTGGGGTAGTTATATGTGGGTAACTTGCGGGAACATAGCTGACAAGAAATTGAAATATTTGGGCCTAAAATGGGTTATTTTGACACATCTACTGCTAAATTTTTTACTGATACATGGAGCTTTACTGATGTCGTTTTTGAGACGTCTATTCCTCTAAATATAGGTGTTAGGTTCGGTATGAGATCCTGAACGACATATTTAAATGGGAAAATGACACTAATAATCCTTTAACTTTGGTTCAAAGTGTAATGCCATTTAATTTATTAAATATGGTCATTGAACTTTAATTTAATGTGCAATGTCGTCCATAAATTTTTAAGCATTTTCATTTAATTTAGAGACTACATTGACTATCCACTAATGGTTCGGGGAGCACATTGAAAATTAAAAATTTAGGAACGATAGTGTACATTGAGCCAAATCTCAAGGACCACATTACACAAATTTATAATTCATGGGCCACATTACATAATGGAGCAAAGTTCATGAACCTTTACGCTATTTTTCCTATCTAAATTTAGGTTTACACTTTGACCACCCCACCTTTGGCTTCCGACACCCCTTCATAATAATATGTTAAAGTGGTGGGTAATGTCAAAGATGTGCTTAACTATGTTATGCCCATATTCATTGACTTTCTATCGTTTAATGAAGGAATGTTAAAGGAAGGTACGTAGGACCTTTCGAAATTCTAGAAAGAATAGCGAGTTCGGCTACGCATCTTTTGAAATTCTAGAAAGAATAGGGAATTCGGCTACACATCTTTCAAAATTCTAGAAAGAATAGGGAGTTTGGCTTATCAGTTGGCACTTTTGCCCAGACTTGTTCAACTACATGATGTATTTCATATCTCAACATTAAGAAAATACGAACCTGTTCAGGACACATGCTAAACTTGAAGAGATCGAAGTGGATGATAGAGTGTCATATTCCGAGGAGCCGATGTGGATTGTGGATAAGAAAGAGCAAGTGCTACAGAATAAGGTCATTCCTTTTGTTAAGGTTATTTGGCAACATCATGGAACGGAATGAGTAGCCTAAGAAAGGCTTTAGTACCCGCATTTATTCGAGGAATTGGGTACGTGTTTAAATTTTGAGGATGAAATTTCTTTTAGATGGGAAGAGTTGTGACATCCTTAATTCGGACTTCTATCTCGGGCACGAAGAATGGACTAAGGATTGGTGCGATGATAGTGGGACTAGACCATGAATCGATCCAAGAATCGATCCAAGAATCGCTCATGAGTCAACTAGTTGATTGGGAAAGACAATTAAGGATTGAGAATACGCTCAACCAGGGCACTCAACCATGGAAAGATAGCTCGACTATAATGATCGATGTGGGACGATCACACGATGTCACGAATTGATTAATAGACAGGTATAGATTGATTCAACTCGAGTATGTGCCGATCGCGAGTGATTTCGTATAGTTACTATACTGAATGTGAATGACCCTAAATCAATTCCGTGTGACCGTGTACCAAGATAAGTCGATTAATTCCACACGATTACATGACAATAGAGGGTCATCCATAGATCGACTAGGCTCAAACATGAATTGGTTCAAAACCAATCTTGAGAATTGGAGGATAAATAATGCCTAAAGATAAGTTCTTGTAGTGACACTTGGGTAAGGAAGGATCTTGCAAGACCATTAGGCAAGCCACCTCATTTCCTTAGACTAGTCACATTTTCAATTAGGGCCATCATTAGAAATTATTACTTAGGACAATAATTGAGGTCTTGCAAAAACATAAGAGGCGTCACTTCAAAAGAGGAGAAGGGGAAAGCTTTGGCTATAAGTAGGGGGAACAACCCCTCATTTCTAAGGTTTGCCACAACCCCCACTTCTCTCCCTCTCTTTTTTACCTGCCCTCACTCTCTCAGCCCCTTCTCTACCCACTATTCTCGCCATCGTGAGCCGCTGCCTGCTTCCCTTTGCCACCGTTGTGGACCCTCGTTCCGGTCGAGTAGTAAGTAGATCCCCTAATCGTTGGATAGGGTGTTGCGTTGCGTAGTCCGGACATGAGTTCTATTCTTGTCGTGCTTGTAGGAGTTCGCTATTGCTTGCTTGTTATTGCTTGAACTCACGTAGGTTGCTCATGTACTAATTTTGTATGGTTTACTCATGTTATTGTTTGCGTACGAGGTTCGGAAATGAATCGGGTTTGTGTCACGTGCTTGTTGTGCTTGCGAGGAGATGTTATTGTTTATTGACACGGTTTGCTCATATATTATTGTCTACGCTTGAAAGCACGCCCCGAGTTTTGGAAAGAGGTCTCGTTGGTCTTGAACGTGCATGGAATGCACAACGGACTGGGTCTCTCTAGGTTTGACGTTATTTAGGCGTAACATTTTCAAATCAAATTTGGCCTAGGACGGTGCTCAAACGTATCGGATCAAACCATGATTCTTGACCCGTGCTCGGCATATTTTAATAATACGGTTCTGATAAGTCATGACGCTCACTTTGCATCATACACCTTTGAGGCTTCTTGCATCGGCTTAAGCTAAAGATAAAAATTGATTTGTGTGCTTGCTTGTACGTATGATCACACGAGGAACTAAGCCGTCACAGATGGATTTTGAGATGATGCCCGATGGATTTAGGATGCCGTTCATGAATGGAATTCGAGACGAAGCCCAATGGATTTTGGATGACGTTCGTGATAGATTTTGGGATGATGCCATGCTTGATGGAGTGGGACAATACTTGGTCAATTCCAGAAGAACCAATGGATTTCGGTTATGTGACGTAATAATTGGAAGCTGTGTGATGTATTATTGATTCCCTCGTCATAATTATGGAATATCATGTGGCTCTTAATCATGTTTGCATTTTAGGCACTTGAGAGTCACGTGCATATTTTAGATGCTATTATTTGGCACGTGTATATTTTATATGCTATTATTTGGCACATGTATATTTTATATGCTATTGTTTGGGCCCTGAGATTCACATGCATATTTTATATACTATTATTTAGGCATTGAGACTCACGTGTATATTCTATATGCTATTATTTGGGTCTTGAGAGTCACGTACATATTTTAGATGCTATTATTTGGCACATGTATATTTTATATGCTATTGTTTGGGCCTTGAGATTCATGTGCATATTTTATATACTATTATTTAGGCATTGAGACTCACGTGCATATTTTACATGCTATTATTTGATCTTGGTCATGCTTGTTTTATAAGTTGTCAAAGATTCTCGCATGTTTTAACCAAGGTGAAGTAAATGTTTTGATTATTGATTTGCCATCAACATTTTTAGTGTCAAGAATTGCATGTTTACGATACAAAGCATACTCCTAAACGAGGATTAAGAGATTTATTTAATGAGCTTCGATTCACTGTTGTTGTTTTTCCTATTTTTTTAGGCTCGTAGGTATGGATACCCCTCCTGTTCGCTTTGGTGTGCTCGTCGACTTGGAAGTGAATGTGTTGGAGTGAAAAGGTCCATGGTTCTCACGGTTGTCTTCTCCTTTTTCTCGATGTTCTTTGCCTTAGCTTTTTGTCGCTCGTTCATTGATGTTCGCATTAGTTGAGAATTTGTCTGATCGTGCTAATGCATCTCGCACTTGCAATGAAGTACAAGCCGAATTTGCTCAACCATCTTCCTCTTGTTCTTAGGTGGTCCTTTTTCCTTTCCCGAATCCATACTTGCTGGCTATATATGTAATTTTGCTTCTCTCGCTTGTGTGATTGACGATCTAAATGCGTATTTTGCTGTTTACTTTCCTTTCTTCGTTGCGGTTATCTCCATCAAAGGGGAGTTATCTTTAGTTTTTGGGAGTTTCGATATCTTTTCGCTGAAAAATCGTATCTTGTTTTTTCATTGATCAGATCGAGTTTGGAAAAGGAGAGTAAAATTTTCTCATGTCGTTGCATCAGAGTGAAGAATGTGATAGTGTTAAAGTTTTTAGTAATTTCAAATCCCACGCTTTAAACTCACAATTAGTTCATGGTCTCCGGCTAATAGTTCAAATCAAGTAGAAATGGAGGTTAAGGGAAGAGTAAGCTATCGTTGGTGGAGATGAGCACCGAAGGAGGATTTCAAACTTCATCGCAACAAGAAACTCTTCCCCTCTGTTAGTCGTTTACACTTGCTCAAAATGACAGCTCGATCCTAATGTCGGTGCCTATGGTAGTCTCAACTTGCTTGAGAGTTCTAGACATTTGCAGCTACAAGCTGGTAAGACCGGTACGGTGGTAAACTAGGTAGAGATATGGGGGAGCTAATTATGTGTATGAGAGGGTACTAGAGATGTATGTCATGATATTCCTAGAGATATATGTGGAGAGATAAGAAGAGGTGTTAATTGCATAGTAACAAGTCCATGTTACTATCCACGATTCTGGGAAGTGTCGATATCACTTAAAGGTATTTGTATATTTAACTTTTCTCATTCAAGTGATTTATCGTTTTTGGAAACGTTGATATAATCAAGGTTGTCCTTATCTTTTTTTTGACTATATGGTTATCATGAGATAATCTGTCATTGACAAAATAGAAGCATTACCTTATCTAGCAGCGATGCCAAGTAGTCATTTATAAATTACATCTGATGTGAACTTTTATTATCTAGTGCACTATAGAAAGTTGCTAGATTCTAAAAATTGTTTTAAGAATAAAACGACTTTTATTTTACTTTTTGTTTCTGCTCCAAATTTATTCCCCGACCATTTTTCTATTTTGAGGAATAAAAAAATTATTTGACGTTATCAAACGGATTTCTATTCTTTTTTGTACGGGAAAATAAAATAATAGAAATTTTAAGAAATGAAAACAATAATAAATAGACCCTAAATGACCCTATAGGGAATCTTCAAAAGATCCTTGCTTTAGTTTTCATCAATTGCAAAAAGAACTACAAATGGGTTTTTCTTTTGTTTCTTTGTCATGGTGTCACAGTTGGATTTCAAGAAGCCTCAAATCCACAAAACAAAATGTTATTCTAATTTTAAGTATGTCGATGCACAAAAGAAAAACCCTTTTTCTCTTCTAACCAATTGCTAGAGCCTCCCGTGGGCGGTGACCTTGTTGGCTCTCATCTTTGGCTAGTCGCTGGTCATCGCGAGACCCAGCAACCAACTAAAGGAGGATGAAGAAGAGAGAGAAAAAAAAAAAGAATAGAGAAAAAAAAGAATAAGGAAAAAATCTGAGAAAATCATTAAAAAAATTCAAAGAAATTTTATGTCACCAAAAATTTAAATTAAGGGCACTGATTCTTGGGTAACTTGCGGGAACATAACAAAGAAGAAATTGGTATATTTTGGCCTAAAATGGAGAAATTAGAGAAAAGAAGCGGCAGTGGCAATGAGAACATTCCTTGCTAGTCTCCAGATATCGTATAGAAATATTATGCAAGGTTCCAATTGACTCCTACACTGTTGATGTGTATGCAAGATTTGGTATTATCCGACAAAATCTCCCACAAATATTGCATTCACTAAGCAAACAAGGTAGGCCCGTTAAAGGTCGCCTCCCTCCAATGTTCACTATGGTACACTGTCATGCCCCAAACCCCGAGTACGCATACATCCCTTGGCGGTCGATTAAAAATGCGACGTCCCAGGACGCGTCGCCGACTCATTCTTTTTATCTTTCAATTAAGCACATGCGGAAGTGAATTAAATGAACACCTGGTCAATAAACAAACATAGGGATAGTGAAAACATGCTAGTGATTTTTCGCCAAGTACGCCTTATATACATACAAAGTTAACCCTAGGAGTTTATATACACAAGTTTATCTTAGAAGAAACCCCTAGGCAACCTAAACTCCACTAGCGACAGGGCCGGCCAAAAGGTGTTGCATCATGCGCCCACCACATCCGCACTTGGCAGATCTTCATGCTATGACCTTGAAAAAAGTTAACCACGACGGGGTGAGATAGAATCTCAGCAAGTCAAAACCCTAAACCCTGATTAGGACGCAAATTCTCCTTGAAGGCGGTCTTAAACACGCACCATACAAAACTTACATCGCATCGGCACATCTTTGCATATTAGTGCATCACATATGTCATAAATATCACAAGCGTGATTAATAACCGGAACACATAATTCACACCCTTCAAACATCTACATGGGTCTCGATTATAAGGTAAAACCGTTATGACACATCACACACTATACCACACAATTTTGCCTCATAATCAAGCGCAATAGCATAACCAGTCAGGCGTGTTTAAGTTATTATGACCCATTGGCCATGGCCAACTCGAAAGTCAGCGGTCATCTGGCGTAACCGGGTATCATCTTGCCCCATCAGGCACGGCATTATCCCGTGCAGTCATACGTATCAGGACATCATTCCATAAAGGAGTATCGATTCGGCCTCAATCGCGACTCAGTATTTGTTGACGTGGGGCATAAGAACTTAATCAGGTATCGTTCCACATTTTTATACGCATCAGGATGGGTTCATTACCCCGCATAATCATATGCACCAGGGTATTTAGATGATCACACAAGCACACCATCAATCAAATCCATTGTTATATTTCTTATTAGCCAAACACAAAAATCCATTTTTAAATAATAAACCTTGTAACTTTTTTTTTATTCAAAACTTTCCGAAATAAATTCGTACATGGTTACGTACTCAAAATCAATCCATTAAACTTTGCACACTTCTACTATAAAACCTTCTTATTTTATTGAGCACATAAAATTTGACATCCAAACCTGACACTTTATTTATTTTCTATTTTCTTTTCCAACCACCCTTTTTGAAATTAAACATGGGTAATCCCTTTTAACTTTTGGAAAGAAATTCATAGGTGCCGACGTACTCAAAATTAACCCATCAAACTATGCACGCATCTAGTTTAAAACCTCATTGTTTTGTTGAGCAAATAAATTTTGGTGTCCAAACCCGACACCTCATTATTTTTCCATTTAAAAGCTTCAAGCCATTTTTGACATAAAAATCGGAACAAACATAGAACATCCAATCTCATAACATCATGCATAAGTTCTCAGCATGCAAAAAATCAACTAAGTCACAAAATATACATTTTCCAGCAAGTAAGACACTAAGAACAATCACAAGACCACAATCGGCCCTTACCGGCAGAAACCATGTCCACTTGCACGTCTCCAAGATTAATTCCAGAAATATAACAAAAAAAGTTCAGAAAATTCTCAAATTTAAATATGTTATAAAGGACACTTAAAAAAACACTTTTCATGAGACACCTTGACCCAGATCTTCCTAAAATAAGAGCAGTAAATCACTCAAACCGTTACCAAAACTGTATCCGTGTCCAAAAATTATGTTTTTCAAAACCAGCTTGGTTTGAGGTCTGAAACTTGTCCGTTTGCTTTGAAATTTGATTATGTTAAACTTCAAGACATGATGAAAAAATTTGTGAAGAAAATAGTTCAAAAATCGAATTCTAAGAGTTGATAAAAATCCTTTGAACACCAAAAAATCACCAGTTCCAGCACAAACTGAAATTCTGCTTTGCATGAAACAAAACTGAAATCTTATTCTTTTCAATCCATAAAATCTTGAATAAAATATATGTCATACATGAAGATATTTAGAACATTTTTCAAGAATGAAGTAACCTTAAAATCATAGCACATTTTAACCCACGAAATTAGCAAATAGAGAGTGTCTAGTAAACATATCTTAAGATTAAGTTAATCCATCTTAATACTAATCTAACTAAGCTAATTAATACTAATATAACTCCCTAACCTTAATTAACAAATTAATCAATGATTAGGGAGTTAAATCACCGGATTAGGACGGCAGTGGGCTCACGGCGATGGCAACGCAACAGTAGTAAAAACCTGAGACTATCACGTCTCCGATGAAGGCTCGGCAAAGGCTGAGATCAGCCCTACAAGTCTCGACCAAGGAGGGAGGTTCTGTGGAGCTGCTGGTCGGTCTAGATGGTAGTGGCTGTGGTGGCCAAGCTGGACGAGCGACTGTTGTTGGTGGTGGTGGTGGTGCTGTGGAGATGGGTGGACGGAGCTGGGTTGGTTGGTGGGATGTTGGAGGTGGTGCAGCTGCTGGTGTTGACTAACTTGAGGAGGGAGGTTGTGGACGCTAGGCTAGAGGTGGCGTGAAGTCTGAACGAAGATGCTGTTGCTGTTGGGGTTTCATGAATCATGTATAAGAAAAATTAACGAAATGAATGCAACGGAAATAAAGATATATTTTACACATGATTCTCCTAAGGCGTTGTTTGTGCATTTTAATCAAAAATCTAAACATAAAAGAGAGTTAAACGAAATACCTCTTGAAGTGCGCTTTGAAACAAGTCGGTTCGGATGTTCCATAGTTCGAGTCCCATAAGTGTCGGACCTCTAGTTCAGACACACCAACAACGAACATCGAACAGAAGATAGAACTTTCGGATGTTCACCACTTCGATTGTGCTAGCAATCACGTGGAAACAATTTGTCGTATTCTTGATGTATAGTAGTCACGGCCCGAACGAGATAACGCTCTTCTTTCTTGCGCCTCAAAGACACAAGAACACGCACACACTTTGTTCTCTTTTTCAGCAAAGCATCTTCTCTCTTAAAAACTAGCGCACGCCCACCTTTTCTCTGTATTTCAACCCCTTGAAGTGTCACACAAAAAAATCAACTCTTTAATATATATATATATATATATATACAGATCAACAACGGTTGCTGATTGTCCCCACTCATGCACAAATGATCATGCATGAGCGGTTGCTCATGCACGACTTCGTGGATGATGGTCAGCAACCGCTGACCATCCAAGGTTCATGCATGTGCTTCGTGCACATGCATGAAGCTTTATATATATATTATTTTATTATTAGTTATTAAAAGCTATTAATTAATTAATTAATTAAACGAACAAATAATTAATTAATCAATCCCTTTTAAACATAAAAAGAGCATAATCTTTATATGTACAATTGAAATCTCTAATATGTAACTATTACATAGCAACTTTAGGGCTACATCTAACAATCTCCCACTTGCACTAAAGCCAACTTGTTTGGTACCTCAAAACCCATTTGGTCAATTCATTGCCATTACTTAATGAAAGTACACAATTGGGGTATGTTAACATATATCCACTTTGGGCATGCGTGTGCATCATATGCAAGTAGGCTCGTGACTATAATACAAATTAAATTAAATCTCATTTAATTTAATTTCAAATCGACTCAATTTGATTGCAATAATTGCAAACACATTTGCAATAATATTTCTCTCTTGTTCCACGTCATCCTAATTGTTTATGGTGTGTGACATCCCTAGGTTCATCACTAAGCTGGTAGTAAGACTTGTACTAACACATTAGTACTTCCAAAAGAATTAATTGTCCCGATTAATCTTTTAGGTCCTACAAGCCATGATTGACATCTAGCAATATGTCATGGCTACCGAGATAGTGTGAATACTTTAAGAACATAATGAACCTGTCAGCTTTGGCTACAATGTAATTCAATCCCTTTGTCTTACTATGTCCCTATCAAACAAAGACCATGTAATATTTGTCAAGTCATTAATTCGATCATATGCACAAATCTAATTGACATGCATTTTATTCGAGACATAAACAATTTATTCTCGGTTACAACCCGGCCGAGGATTTCAATGCAGTGTCACAATTAGATCGCATAGGACATCATTATCATACCTTGCATATAACAAGGAGACAGATTCTATATTGCGCACACGTGTAACTTCATATATGAACAAACTATGACCATCAGGTATAAAGATGGATCAACGACCCGACATTATGTGCACCCGTGAACCATAGTTGTTCAATATACAAGTTAACACTGTGCCTCAGGTCTAAGGATTATTTACACAAGACCAAAGCATGAACAATTGGACATTGACCACGCTAAAAGCTTCCATGTCGCTAATCGTTCCATATGCGTCACGTTCAGTGAATTTGTCTAATTCAAACACCTGTGTTCCAACTCAGGCATCATAATACCCAATGACATGTGACTCATCATTCCCTTAAGTATCCAATACTTAATGGCGAAGTTAAGAACACACCGGTCTCAACAAAATTATTAATATCCACTTAATAATCCATCGACCAGGAACGATTTAAAGATTCAATCTAACTATGAACCCATCACATATATTCTTGACGTCTCAAGAATAAGTCTAGTTGCAACTGATCTTATAGAATCATTCATCAATATAAAATAATTGGACAAATGAATGAATACGTCATTGCCATTAATTAAATAATAATAATGAAAGTACAACTGAAATCCCTAATATGTAACCATTACATAGTAGCTTTAGGGCATACATCCAACAATCTCCCAGTTGCACTAAAGCCAACTTGTCTGGTACCTCAAACCCATTTTGTTAATATGTCTTTCAAAAGAAGATTGAGGTAATGCCTTAGTGAAGGGATCTGCCACGTTTTCTGCTGAGGCAATTTTCTGCAAGGCGATATCACCTCTCCCAACAATTTGTCTGATGAGATGGAAGCGTCTCTCAATGTGCTTGGACTTCTGGTGAGACCTTGGTTCCTTAGCTTAAGCTATCGCCTTGTTGTTGTCACAAAACAATGTGATCGGTTGCTCAATTGAAGGAACGACTCCAAGTTCAGAAATAAACTTCTTCATCCAAGCGACTTCCTTTGCTGCTTTAGAAGCAGCTACATACTTTGCCTTAGTGGTAGAATCAACAGTTATACTTTGTTTGGAACTTTTCCAACTAATTGCACCACCATTGAATGTAAAGACAAACCCAGATGTAGACTTATAATAATTAGGATCCGATTGAAAATCGGAATCAGTATAAGCTACAACTTTAAATTCTCATTCTCCATATATCAAGAATAAATCTTTAGTCCTTTGCAAGTACTTAAGAATATTCTTGACTGCTATCCAGTGCTCTTCTCCTGGATCAGACTGATATCTGCTAGTAATACTTATAGTATGCGCAATATTAGGTCTAGTACATAGCATAGCATACATTATGCTCCCAATAGCGGATGTATATGTTATCTTCACCATTTGCTCTCTTTCTTCAGGAGTGTTGGGACACATCTCCTTAGAAAGACGGATCCCTTGCCTAAAAAGAAATAATCCTCTCTTGGAACATTGCATGTTAAACCGTGTTAACACTTTGTCTATGTACGTAGATTGTGAGAGGTCAATCAATTGTCTTGATCTATCTCTATAGATCTTGATACCTAAAATGTAGGTTGCCTCTCATAAATCTTTCATGAAGAATTTCTATGACAAGAATAGTTTTATCGATGATATCATTGGTACATCATTTCCAATCAAAAGTATATCATCGACATATAAAACTAGAAATGCAATTGCACTCCCACTGATCTTCTTGTATACACAAGGTTCATCCGGATTTTTGATGAAGCCAAACGATTTGACTACCTCATCAAACGGATGTTCCAACTGAGGCTTGTTTGAGTCCATAAATGGATCTCTTAAGCTTACACACCTTCTGTTTTTCACTATTGTATTCAAAACCCTGTGGCTGTTCCATATAGATGTCATCATCGAGAAAACCATTTAGAAAAGCCGTTTTGACATCCATCTGGAATATCTCATAATCAAGGTGTGCAGCTATAGCCAACATAATCCGAATGGATTTTAGCATAACCACAGGTGAGAAAGTTTCGTCATAATCAATTCCTTCTTTTTGACGATATCCTTTCGCCACCAGCCGTGCTTTGTAAATTCCAATTTGACCTTCAACATTCATCTTCCTCTTGAAGATCCATTTATAGCCAATTGGTACAATACCATCAAAGTGCAGGTCACCAAGGTCCATACCTCATTGGAATACATTGAATCCATTTCGGATTTCATGGCTTCTAGCAATTTACCAGAATCGATGTCCAACATCGCCTCCTCATAGGTTTTAGGATCACCGGGTTGATCACTATCATTCATAATGAATAATGGTTCAATATGATCAACCGAGTGTCTATAACGAGTAGGTGGGCAAGACGTTCTCGCACTTCTCCTAAGAGGTTGTGTATCAGAAGCTTCCACTGAATCAGAGATTGGTATCTAAACTCGGTTATTTGGCACTTCATTATTTTCTTCTTGTAAGACTATTTTCCACCCAGCACCACTTTCTTGGATGAACTGATTCTCCAAAACAGAAGCGTGCTTGCATACCAAAATTCTTTGGTTTGAATGAAAATAGAAATAATATCCAAGATTTTCCTTTGGATATCCAATGAAGCGACCTTGTTCAGATCTTGCCTCCAATTTTTCCATTTTTAGCTTTTTCACGAAAGCTGGACAACCCCAAATCTTAATATGATTAAGACTAGGTTTCCTACTATGCCATATCTCATAGAGCGTAGTTGGAACAGATTTGGACGGCACTCTATTCAGTATATATACAGCTGTCTCAAGGGCATATCCCCAAAGGGATATTGGCAAATTGGTGTAACTCATCATAGATCGTACCATATCTAATAAAGTACGATTTCTTCATTCAGATACACCATTATGTTCTGGAGTTCCAGGAGGTGTCCATTGTGATAAAATGCCATTCTCTTTAAGATAGTCCAGGAATTCAGTATTAAGGTATTCAACTCCTCGATCCGATCAAAGAGCCTTAATACATTTTCCCGTTTGTTTCTCAACTTCAGCCTTGAATTCCTTGAACTTTTCAAAGGATTCAGATTTATACTTCATGAGGTATAAATAACCATACCGTGACTGATCATCGGTGAAGGTAATGAAGTAATTATAACCATCTCTAGCAGTTTCATTAATTAATCCACATACATCTGTATGTATTAATTCTAATATGTCAGCAGCTCGCGCACTTTGTCCCACAAAAGGCGCTTTGGTCATTTTTTCTAGAAGACATGCCTTACAAGTTGAGTATGACTCAAAATTTGAAGAATCAATGTATCCATCATTACTCAACTTGTTAATTCTGTCTTCTCCAATATGACCTAATCGGAGATGCCAAACATACTTTTTATTTGGACCGTCTCTAGGGCGTTTATTAGTTATGGCATTTATATCAATTCTATTTTGCTTATTGACATTGGTAATCGCATTACCGGACATTGTAATGGTATAAAGATTGTTGGTTAATAAGCTAAAACCAACACATCTCTATTATGATAAATAGAACATACATCATCATCAAAAGAAAATTCATAATTCTCTTTACCCAAACGAGATATAGAGATGATGTTTCTAACAGCATTCTTATAATGCAAATAGTTCTTTAAAACCATTACATGTCCAGAAGGGAAACATAAACGAAAAGTCCCTATAGCTAATGCAGCAACTCTTGCTCCATTGGCAAACGTCAGGACAATCTCATTTCGCCCTAGCATCCTGCTTATTTCCAGATTCTACAAAGACATACAAATATGTAAAGTTGTAGCAGAATCTAGAACCCATGAGCTGGATTCAACACTAACCAAAAGATTAGTTTCAATAAGCATAGACATTATATCTTCATAAGGTTGGTTCTTGGGCTTGACCTTCAAGCTCGCGAGGTACCTCCTACAGTTCCTCCTTCAGTGTCCTTTGACACCACAGTAATGACATTTCCCTTTATCAATCATGGGTTTTGGTTGCACAATAGGTTTGACAGGCCTTTTCCATTTATTATTCTTTAAAACAGTCTTACCCCTTGAAGAAGAAGCTTTAGCCATAGCCACTACATTTGGCCTCGTGTTATGCATTTTTTTTCTCATAAACTACTAGCATGTTATGTAACTCAGTAAAAGTTTTCTCCATCTTATGCATGTGAAAGTTTTGGACAAAACCAGAGAAGGAATCGTGTAAAGATTGGAGGATCAAATCCACAGCTAACTCATTGTCCATAACAAGATTCATCCTAGCCAATTCTTCAATGTGCCAGATCATTTTCAAAGCATGATCATTAACTGATGATCCTTCAGCCATCCTCATACGATACAATGCCTTAGATATCTCATATCTAGAGGTTCGACCATTCTCATCAAAGTATTCCTTTAAATGCAAAATGATTGACCTAGCATCTTCCATAAATTCATACTTCTTTTTTAATTCATTATTCATCGAAGCAAGCATATATGACCTAATTTTTAAGTCATCATCATGCCACTTATCATAAGTGACACGTTTCTTTTGGGTCCCACCCTCAGGAAAGGAGGCTGGCATATTTTCATCAAGCACATACCCAATTTTTTCTGAATTGAGAACAATTCTCAAATTTCTTACCCAGTCAGTGAAATTAGGTCCAGTCTAACAATTCTTATCAAGTATAGAAGCGAGTGGGTTTGTGGTCACCATTTTCAGAGTAATAATATATCTGTTGTAGAAAATAAATTGTTAGCCGTTGTACTTTTCATAATAACTATTTCATTTTGGTCTTTAAATGAAATAGATCCTCCCACTAAATTTATCTTCGAATCCCATACTCCTTAAGATGGGAAGCGGTAATCTTTGTTGGGTAAAGATTACTAGTGGGGATTGGGGTTTCACTAGCCCAAAGTCCACCTCACCTAACAGTTATTGGTGTCCTATGAACTTAGTGAGTGAACCAGCTTGTTCAACGCATTATATGCGAGTCCCAATCATAACTTTGGCCTCTAGACCATGAAAACCTCACCTAACAGTTATTGGTATCATAATTATAGTTAAGTCTAGCCCATCGTCTAATGCAAGTATTGAAAAACACAAATAATTCCCTCACCTAACAGTTATTAGAAATCATTTGGCTCCAACCCCACAACATCATATGCATAATAGAGTGGTCCAATATTATAAATGGTAATTAACCCCTATGTATCCATAACCGGTTAGTTAACCACTATAATATTAGATCAAACCACGACGATGGAAGGCCACGAGTCCGAAACCCATTTCGACTTAATATTCTTTGTAAGGAAATTTGAGTCATTATTAACGGTCTCACTTTGCACATTAACCGGTTTAACATGCACGATTTCATAAACACAATAAATAAATAGATATCACATAATATTTATCCTATGTGGTGATCATGGAATTATGGTTCAATGGGTCTCGAGCCAAAGAGACCCATTTAGCCATTTTAATGTTTTAATAATATGGACCTGCTCTTCACTTTTTCTTCAATCTTTGAACTCTTTAAAGACCGGGCCCAAAGAGCTCACCAGTTTAATGGCTCCTCCAATGGCTCCTCCTCTCTTGTAATATTTACATCAACAATTGAAATACTAAACTATACTAAAATTACATATCAAGAAAAATTAAAGTAAAATAAAGGGAAGGACGTAGCCTCCATTTAATAATTACATCCCCAAAAAGAATACCTGTAATCATCATACATTCATCCATACAACAATTACAACATTTATGGATTTTTCCATGATCACCGCCATTTCTTACGAGCCATAAATTCAAAATTTAAAGCATTGGAAGGCATGCATAAAATTCTGCATATCATTTGTAGAATATAAACACAAAGTATAACAAGTTATGAATTTTTGATTCAAAATTGATTTAGTTCTAATTTTTGCTTAGTTGATTAAATTTATCACATAAATTAATCAACTTCTATAGGCCACATAAAAGGTAAGAGAACCAATTCTCTTAACAAAAATAAATTAGCCATTAGAATGCAAAAATATATTTGAATTACAAATCAATTAAACGCACGAAAAATGCCTAAGGTTGGCTTTGATACCACTGTTGGGGTTTCATGAATCATGTATAAGAAAAATTAACGAAATGAACGCAGTGGAAACAAAGATATATTTTACACATGATTCTCCTAAGGCGATGTTCGTGCGTTTTAATTAAAAATCTAAACATAAAAGAGAGTTAAACGAAATACCTCTCGAAGTGTGCTTTAAAACAAGTCGGTTCGGATGTTCCACAATTCGAGTCCCACAAGTGTCGGACCTCTAGTTCAGACACACTAACAACGAACGTCGAACAGAAGAGAGAACTTTCGGATGTTCACCACTTCGATCGTGCTAGCAATCACGTGGAAAAAATCCGTCGTATTCTTGATGTATAGTAGTCACGGCCTGAACGAAATAACGCTTTTCTTTCTTGCGCCTCAAAGACACAAGAACACGTACACACTTTGCTCTCTTTTTCAGCAAAGCATCTTCTCTCTTAAAAACTAGCGCACGCCCACCTTTCTCTGTATTTCAACCTCTTGAAGTGTCACACAAAAAAATCAACTCTTTAATATATATATATATAAACAGATCAGCAACGGTTGCTAATCAATGGACAATCAGCAACCGTTGCTGATCGTCCCCACTCATGCACGAACGATCGTGCATGAGTGGTTGCTCATGCACGACTTCGTGGATGATGGTCAGCGGTTGCTGACCATCCAAGGTTCATGCATGTGCTTCGTGCACATGCAGGAAGCTTTATGTATATTATTTTATTATTAGTTATTAAAATGTATTAATTAATTAAACGAACAAATAATTAATTAATCAATCCCTTTTAAACATAAAAAGAACATAATCGTTATATGTACAATTGAAATCTCTAATATGTAACTATTACATAGCAGCTTTAGGGCATACATTTAACAGTTGCAATGAAAAGGGGTGATGGTCAGGCGGTAAAAAGGGAGAATGAAGGCTGCGGCAGTAAAAAAAAGAAAGGGGCTAGGTAGTTCAAAGGAGAGATGGAGAAGGAAGATCACGTGAAGAAGAAGAGAGGAGATTAGAGGAGGAGGGTGGTTCGGCTGAGGGGGAAGGAACGTGCGCAAGGGAAAGAAATTGAAGAGAGAGAGGGGAAACAGGAAGTCAAGGCCATGGCCAATGAGAGACTAGCCCAAAATATCCAAACACTCCTGACAAGAGCCCAAAGTCTTCATCCAAATAAGTCAATTGGCCAACTAATGGAGAATTAGCTATAATTTCCCTAAATAAGCCAAATTAGGGGTAGAAATAACCCATTTCTTCAACCATCCGAATTTCCATTTCTTTTTCTTTTTTGCTGAAAATCTCATTTTTTGCAAAATTCCAGACTCAACGAAAATTCGCTGAAAGATGAGACAATGTTCTAAAAATGAATCGTGACACACTCAAACGTTCGATTCCCAAAACCGAATTCAATTTCGTGGTTAAAATCAAACAAACGCGATTTTAGTACGACCTAACCTATCGGGTAGTTTTTAAGGATTTTAACGCGTTTGACCCATGGTTGATAATTTTCGATTCACGTTTGTGCATCTTCGTTTCATAGACGACTCTCGGTTGTCATAAAAGCGCGAGGTTTCAACTACGTGTCCCGAATATAATATCGGTAGAAAATTGGGTTATTGCCATTCGACGTAAATATCGCAATCGTGCGGAACCACATGCAAATTGACTATGCAATTCCATCAAATAGACTTATACCCGTTTCCAAATCGATTTATAACAGTGTCGTATTGACCATTGCTGATTATTATGGTCGAGCGGTCGGGTTCCGATCGAATTCTGTTCACTTGAAAACTTTATTTATACTAAGGATGTATTTGTTTTGCGGATACTCAATGATAAAAGAAAATGCTTTCTAGTAAAATATTTTTTAGAAATACGTTAATTTTTCTTTGTTTGGTGAGATATGATCGAAATGTTTTTTGTTGTTTGAATATTATTAGAAAATGATTCAATTTCTTGACTTTATTTCGCCTAAAAAAGTTCAAATTTATAAAAATTTTAAAAATTGTCTTTTAATTATTTTTTAAATTTATTTTTTTTTCCTTTTCTTTCCTTTTCTTTTTCTCCCTTCTTCCGCCACTACTGGCTAGCAACGACCATAGACCAGGCAAGCCATGAGCTCGCCAGTCTTGATCAAGCTCGAGTTTGCTTAGATCTGTCAAGCCATGAACTTGCCAACCTCGACAAAGCTCAGGTTGGCAAGCTTGAGCTCACCTGGATTGGCTAAATCGTGAGCTTGCCAACCTTGGTCAAGCTCTGGCTCCATGTATGTGACATCCCGAAAATTGGTCCATAATTCATATATATGAAATGATTGTTTCGTCGACGCACTTATGGTTAATTTACTCGGAACTGATCACTCATGAGTTAACTAATCTATTAGGTGATGCCGTTAAGGGATATAAACGCGACAGACTAATATTTTCTTGTCCATGCAAATGGAATAGTTGAACATGGCCTTGATGATGACCATGATACCTCCACACACACACATGAAAAATACGAGTATTGATATCGTGGTAGCATTTTGAGTAACTCCTCGATCTGGAGCTCTAATTGAGAAAGCAAGGATTGTGGTAAAATAGTACTGTCGAATGGGTAGGTCGGGTAAAAAATGATTTAATCCAAATCAACCCATTTAACCTGTCTTAATCCATTTATATGCAATACTAATTTAACGACTCATACCTAACCCAACCAATATTAGCAAAACACATGGATATTTGAAAACAATAACTTTTATGCTATGCGTGTAGTGTGTAAAATATTTTTAAAAAATTAGTAGTTTTATGAGGTTCCAAAAAAGTTTAGCTACTTTTTCTTTATTACAAAATTTTTGAGTTTTATAGTTAAGTATCCAACATCTCTTTAAATCAATAAGTCAATAAATATTGACATTTATAATCATATATTAATTTTTAAGAATTTTTTAAAGCAAGAGCGATAGTAAATTTTTTATTATTTTTCAATTTAGAAAAAAGAAGAAGATCATAAGTAGAAGATAAAACTATAATACGAGTTGCCCGGCCCGAAAACCCCAACTTGACCCTAAAGACAAGTGAAGAAGGACTGCAAATGGATTGAGCTTTAGACCCATTAAAAATCCATATTTTATTAAACTTTATTACTCAAACACTTATCAACCTGATTATCAAGATTTAGCCAATCCATGCATGACCCAACTCATCATATATGAGTTAATAAATGGGTCTTCAACCCATTTTGACACATTTACTGCTAAATTTTGTATTGCTACATGGAACTTTTACTATTTTGTTTTGAGATGTCTATTCCTATAATTGATAGGTGTTAGTTTTAGTTAGAGAATCTAAAATGATATATTTAAATGGGAAAATGGCACTAATGGTCCTTCAACTTTGGTTCAAAATGCAATGTTGTTTAATTTATATTATATGACCATTGGACTTTGGTTTAATTTGCAATCTCGTCCATGAATTTTTTATTTATTCAATGCCATCCGTAAACTTTAAAACATTTTCATTTAATTTAGGGACTACATCGACCATTTACAAATGGTTTAGGGAGCATATTGAAAAATTAAAAATTTTGAAACGACATTATACATTGGGTCCAGACCGCATTACACAGATTAAACATTTTAGTAGTTTTATGAGGTTCCAAAAAGTTAGCTGCCTTTTCTATATTACAAAATTTTCAAGTTTTATAATGAAGTATCTGACATCTCTTTAAACCAATAGGTCAATCAATATTGACATTTATAATCATATATAAATTCTCACATTTTTAAAAGCGTGAATGATAATAATTTTTCTTACTATTTTTCAATTTTCAAAAGAGAAGAAAAAGATCATAAGTAGAGGATTAAACTAGAATATAAGTTGCCCCGCTCAAAAACCCCAACCTAAACCTAAATACAAGTGAAGAAGGACTCGGGTGGATTGAGCTTTAGACCCATCAAAAACCCATGTTCTATTAAACTTTATTACTCAAACACTACTGCTAAATTTAGCTAATCCATTCATGACCCTACTCATCGTATATGGGTTAATAAATGATTCAACCCATTTTGACACATCTATTGCTAAATTTTTTATTGGTACATGGAGCTTTTACTATTGTCATTTTCGAGATGACTACCCCTCTAATTGATAGGTGTTAATTTCGGTAGAAGAATCTGAAATGATACATTTAAACGGGAAAATGACACTGATGGTGTTTTAACTTTGGTTCAAAGCACAATATTGTTTACTTTATTTAATATGGCTTTTGAATTTTGGTCTAATGTGCAGTCTTATTCATGAACTTTTAATTTGTTCAACATTATGCATAAACTTTTAAGCATTTTCATTTAATTTAGGGACTATATCGACCATTTACAAATAGTTTAAGGAGAACATTGAAAAATTTAAAATTTAGAAACAACGTTGTACATTGGGTCAAAACTCAGATATCACATCACACAAATTAAAAGTTCATAGATGATATTGTATAATAAATCAAAATTCATAGATCATTTATGCCATTACCACTATTTAAATTTAGCTTTACACTTTTTCCATCCTACTTTTGGCTTTTGACACCCCTGAATAATAATCTATTAAAGTGGTGGGTTGTATAAAAAATGTGCTTAACTATATTTATGCCTTTATTTATTGACTTTCTATTGTTTAATGCAGCAATATCAATGGAAGGTAAAATAAGTGAGACAAATGACATATTTTGCTTAAGGACTTTGCTAGCATAAAAATCTTTGGGTTACTATGAAAATAACAACTTGTTTCGAGCCACAAATTCTTGAGAGAATGAGCCTCATAACAATTTATAATTATTTATTATTTAATTTTTGTGGTCTAAAATAGACGGTTCTTCTCCCATAGATTAAAAACTATCAACCAATCATTTCTCTTTGCTTAAATATATAAGTTTGAGGTAAATATTTGTTAGTCTTTTCTTATTTGTAGTTTTTAATCTTTATCACAAAATCTTAATATGAAAAAATGACAAATATAACTAAATCCACTCCCATTTTCTTTATAAAGACTATACTATTTCCACTCCCTATATAACTAAATCCACCCCCATTTTCATTATAAAGACTATATTATCCTCGGCTTCATTTGCAATCTAAAGTGGTGGCTCCAAATTTCTTTACTTTCCTTCCTTTTTTAGTTTTAACTATTCTACGTAGGATCTAATTTTCATAATTAAGAGTATCACATGCTTGTTGTTGTTTATGGTTTTTTGTCAAATTTGAAATTGTTGCTAATTAGAAAATAAAAACTAGTCTCTTCCGCATCATTGCTCTTATAACAGCTCATCTCTCAAAAGCTTACTTTATTGGTGACCTTTTTATTTATTTATTTTTAATTTCATTAATCTAAATATATATGATATCTCTATATTTACTATATCAAATAATTTGTCATTTTTCATTACTATTGACGAGATGCTTTGACAGGGAGTGTGTAAAACATTATAGCAGTGTTTAGAAAAACACTAGAATATTGGCACAAAAAAGTTATGTGCAGTGAGGCATCTTGGTATTATTTGTTAAACAACCTGCAAACGCCATTCATTTTTATCAATCCAAAATAATGAAATTTCAATGGTATTTTACAAAAAATTCTTATTTTATGCAAAGTTATGATATAATTAAATTCATTCTTTTGAATTTTCATGAACAAGAATGTAACCATGATTTTGTCTTGGAAAAGATTTAAGGAGTTTTTTTTTTTTTAGGGGTGCTTGCGTCTAATCATCCCATAAAATGTTGGGGTGTGCATGGTCGGGCGGGCGGTTCCCAACCTAGAACCGGAACGGAAACCGTTCACTAAGGACCGGTTTCGAAAAATTGGAACCGGAATTCACCCATTAGTTACATGGATCCACCCGGGAACCGGACTGTCGGTCTAGTCTGATTCCTAAGTGGATTCATGGAACCGGTTTCACAATAATAATAATATCATTTTCTAAATCCCACCATGAGAACTCTTCATATCGAGTAATATACTAGAAACCAAAAGCTACAATAATTATAAATCAAAACAAAATGTTGAAAGTGAAAGAAGGTAAAACTAATTATAAGTCAAGCTTCGATCTTGACGCGAAACAACTTTGGTTTTCAACCGAAATTGCTAGTTCTTTGCTCGGCCTATTTTTCTTCTCCTCCTCTTACAGCCTTGCTTCTTCGTGTGCTTACTTTTTGCCCACTCACTGCTCGGCGTTTTGTCAAGGACTCAAGGTTTTGTCACGATCTTGACTTAATCTTTTTAGTTATTTGATTTGGGTTTATTAATTAGTAATTTCAATTTTTTAATATTGAAAATTAATATATTATTTTAATATAATCGGTCTGATTTGTATGGGCGGGTAGACAGATCCGCCCATGAAACCAGAAACCGGATTGGTACCCACCGATTCCCATAAATTGGAACCGGGAACCGGGACTGGTTCCCTCAAGAACCACTGGATCAGAGCGGTTCCGGTTCAATTCCGGGCAGTTCGGGCGAATCCGATTCTTTTGTACACTCCTAATAAAATGTACATGTATATAAAGAAAACTAAAAAAAAAAAAGATTTGATGGTGATAAACACAACAAAAAAGTAAAAGCTTATAAACACGTGACTGTGTTAAAAAGTTATCTATGTTAAATCTTTTCTAAATTTTACTAGGCAAGTAATCCATAAATTGGCTTGACATTGTAAAAAATAACCAAGTTTCTTCAAAATTTCTCTTTTGGACAAAACTAATTTTATGGAAGTAAATCTAAAAAATAAAGAGAAAACATAATGCATTTGACATATAAGGAATATCCACAATAAAAAAAAAAGAACAAAATGTGTGGTATTCTTAATTATGGCAATTAATCCTACAAAAATAAAAGCACTAACAAAATAAGGAAAATAAATAAATTGGGCGCTACCACTTTAAATTACAATTAAATAATCAAGGTTAACTTTGTCTTTTTCACCAAAATGGGTTGCCTTAAGTGTAAATTCAGGGTTTTTTTATGATAAAAAAAAAGTTTGGGGTATTTATGTGACAATGGACAACTTTAGGGTTTCTACTGATATTAAAAAAAAAGTATAGGTATTTATGTTCTAGCAGGGATAATTTAGGGTTTATTTGCCAAGAGAAGAAGCTGAGCTCCAAGCACTTGAAGGATCCATTTCAACAATCAAGCCGGCAAAGTTGATTTCTTGACGGTAGAACTATCCACTCCTCTCCATCTCTTTTCGTTTAAATTTCGTGTTGGACTAAAAAGATGTATGGTTCTCACAGTCGTCTTCTCTGTTTCTCGATGTTTTTTGTCTTATCTTTCTGTCGCTCATTCACTGATGTTCGTATTAGTTGAGATATGTCTAATCGTGCTGATGCGTCTCGCACTCGCAGTGAACAGCAATCCGGATTTGATCGACCAGTTTCCTCTCGTTCTTGGTGGGTCCTTGTTTCTTCCCCGAATCCGTACTTGCTGGCTATATCGGTAATTTCGTCTCTCTCGCTCGTGTGATTGATGATCCGAATGCATATTGTGTTGTTTTCTTTCGTTGCTTCGTTGTAGTTATCTCCGTCAAAAGGGAGTTCGTCTTTCGTTCTTGGGAGTTCCGATTTCTTTTCGCTCATGAAAAATCGCATCTTGTTTTTTAATTGTTCAGGCGGAGTTTAGAAAATGAGAGCAAAATTTTCTCATGTCGTTGCATCTAAGTGAAGATGCGATAGTAACAAGGATTTTTGTGATGTCAAATCCTACGCTTTGACCTCACAATTAGTTCATGATCTCCGGCTAATAGTTCAAATCAAGTAGAAATGGAGGTTGAGGGAAGCGTAAGCTGTTGTAGGAGGAGGATTTCAAATTTTATCGCAACAAGAAACGCAAGTTCGATTGTACAATTTTTTGTTGTTGCTTACTCGCAAGACCTTACTTTATTGTTTCAGTCACCATTTCACAGCGTACTCACTAGCGGACACGTCTCTCGCATGCATTGATCTCTCAGTTCACTCCCTCTTCCCCTCTGTCAGTCATATTACACTTGCTCCAAATGGTAGCCTAGATCCTAGTGTTGGTGTCTATGGTAGTCTCAACCTGCCCAAGAGTTCTAGACATTTTCATCTACAAGCTGGTAAGTCCGATATGGCAGTGAACTAGGAAAATCCGTGGGAAGCTAATTAGGTGTATGAGAATACTAGAGTGATGTATGTTATGATTGCCCTAGAAATTCTACAGAGAGAGAAGGAGAGGTGTTATTTCCATGGTAATAAGTCGACGTGACTATCCACAATTTTGGGAAGTGTTAATATCGCTGAAGGGTATTCATATAATTAGCTATTGTCATTTGAGTGGTTTATTATATGGAAACATTGATATAATCAAGGTCATCCTTATAATTTTTCTGTTACTATGTGGATGTCCCGAGATGATCCGTTATTGACAAGTTAAAAGCATTTACCATATTCGGCAGCGATACCAAGTGGTCATCTATAAATTACATCTCATGTGAATTTCCATTATCCAGCGCAATATAGAAAGTTGTTGCTAAAGAGTTCTAATAAATAGAGCTTGAGTAAAAGTGATGGATTGTGCATCGACTTAAAATTCTAACCCCTTAGTTCTGCTTCTTTTTTAAGCTTGGGGTACTGATTTGTGGGAAACTTGCAGGAACATAGCTAAGAAGAAATTGATATATTCTGGCCTAAAATGGAGAAATCAGAGAAAAGAAGCGGCAGTGGCAATGACAGCATTCCCTACTTGTCTCCAGAAATTATATCAGAAATATTACGCAAGCTTCCTATCGACGCAGTCCTACGCTGCAGATGTGTTTGCAAGGCCTGGCGTAACCTGACGAAATCTCCCGCTTTCATCGAGCAGCTTTTGAGTAGCAATGTTGACAAGCCACCGGCTCTTATCCTTGAAACGTCTTGTGTAGAGAATGAATCCACACAGCCATTTCTTTTGGTGGATATCGGGCAACGCAGGGTTAGACCCATTCGCATTGATCCGCTAGAAGGACTTTCGGCCATGGGCACTTGCCGAGGATTGGTATGTGTAGGATCTCTGTCAGCTCTTGATCCTGTTTATGTTTTCAATCCCATAACAAGGGAGTACAGAAGATTGCCAGAATCAGGAGAAAAAGATATTGGTGATCATCAAGTTGGACTCGGTTTTGATCCTTCAACAGGAAAGTACAAAGTTCTGCGGACGTATGTTCATGAAGGAAGAAGGTGCTTCGAAGTGACTACACTGGGAGCGAGTTCGTGGAGGAAATTGGATGTACCTGAACATTGGCAGGATTATTTTGTATATGAACCTGTATTCTGGAACAGGGCCATTCACTGGAAAGCCTCTACAACAGCATGTGACTTCCTCTTATCATTTGACGTATGTCATGAGAAGTTTCGGAGGATTTCATTTCCCAAAGAAATTTCCAGCTTTAGCATCAGCCCACGTGCCGAAGATGTTGGCCAATTCGGCCTTGAAGTACCCAGGATAATGATGGTGAATTGTTCCTACCCCCAAGGTTTTGTCCCTGACCTCACGTCAATCGTCGAACCCACGGAACTTGAGCTGCTAGGATTCGGAGGATGCTTGACTATAATAGAACATGAGGACGAGCAGATGAGACTATGGGAAGTGACGGGGACAAGCTCGAGACCTTTCCATCTGGTTTTGGGATGAGCACGATACTCACGTGCTGTGGAATCCCTACATGACTTATAAAGTCATCGGTAGGTGGAGCCCAGAATTTTATCTGTTAGAGGTGAGTACTTGTCATGGTGACGTTGAGAACCGAAGAAAGCACTTCACATGGTTCCTCCCGACAAGGGCTAATTACCTGCCATTGGACATCCCTGGCCTCCTTCGATGTTCATTACGGTACGCGGTTATGAGCCTAGCCTTGTATCACCTGAAACTCTGTGATTGAGGGTTGCTCTTTTTATCTCCCGGAGCTAAACTTTTTGTTGTCTTCAGTCTGACCCTTTGTGAGTACTGTATTATCTCCCCCATTTAGCCATATCTGCAATTATTCGAGCAGCTCCTTTGCAGAAATGTTGTAAGGGATAAATACCAGTAGTCTAGGAATAACTGTTTTCGTTTAACATTGCCAATTGCAAGTACTGAAGGATTCTTTGTGCTATTTTGTGGATTCAATTATGTTCTTCCCATAGTTATTGGAAATTTCATGCAGAGATTCTTACAGCGGGTTCTTTGGTTCAGAAGGAGAGTAAACGAAAGTTAGTAGGATGAGGGAGATCGAATCTATACTAATGAATGAATCTACTTGTGCAGGCAGAAATCTTTAGCTCATGCACTTAAAAAGAAATATATTAAATCATTGCGAACTATGACCAAGTTAATCATGCTTGATTGGGTATTATTGATATACCTGGTATGCTCAATACCTGTCAGAGAACGACATTGAGGCACAAGAATATGATCTGATTCCTTTGCGTCATCACCAAATGCAAACACTTCATTTTTCAACACTCGCTCGATATTTGCTACACAACATGTTTATATGGTCTAATATCTTAAGGTGAACTTCCTGTCGTAAGAAGAAACAATAGTTTGCGCTGTGCATCGGTAGGAATGCATGTACCGGGGATTACTGTGCCATTAGTGCCAAGCACTAGATTGACGGGGATTGGGGGCTGACATTGCAGTCTATCGTTAAGTAAATTGTATGGAAGGACTGTTTTGGCCGTTGTCCTAGGGCATGAGCGACTAAAAGAACTTCTTACAGCCTACAATTTCGGGAAAAAGGTGAATCAAATTGATTGATCGCTGGATCAAAGTAGGGCTACTATCACTATTAGTTACATGTTTGATAATATCTACATGTAAAAGGATTGCGAAGAGTTCCGCATTGAAGTGAACACCCGAAACTTTTACCGAGATAGGAATTTACTGCACATATTATCGATTGGAGTTAATTAGGAGTTCAAGAGATATACAATGAAGAACTAAGATTCAAACAAAGTTCCTAGATGGCACAAAACCTTGGTCCGAAACGCATCTAAATCGCTTTGACCATATGGCAGGTCTAGTCATGTCCGAACGCACAAAACCGTTCATGCATACCACACTTGGGACAGAGCTCGGTTAAGCAAAGTCGGTCTCTTGAGTGGTAGTACTGTCGATCCCTTCCTTACCCTCTGAGAATCTCTCTGTTTGAATTGGAAATGATTGAAACTTTACATGACTGTTCACCTTTTCTCTTGTTCTTGTTTTTCTTTTTCCTTTTGGGTTCTGTAAATAATGGCTTACCGAGCTAAGAATCTTGCCGGTCGCATCAATGCACCTTGCATTTAATTTGATCTGAACTCATTTGGGCATTTTCCTTTTGTTCTTGTCTGACATACAAGCTCCCAAGGGCTGATGATAAGGAGTTGCTGGCTGAAGTTCATGCTCGGCATTTGAAAATGTGTTTGAAAAATGTGTATCTTTGGTTTTCTCTCCCTTGTACGGGAACACGAATCGCTGTTTCTTAAAATCTAGAAATTGTTTCTCGTTTGTAGCCATTGAGTAGAGTGCGTAATGAGACCAAAATTTTTTCTCTTTTTTCATTGCATCTGTCTGAAGAACGAGAAGTGTGGATGGTGACAATATCATTGTGAAGGCACTATATAAGAGTAGGATTCATTTTAGAATCTACTTCGAATAATGTGTGCGCCTTTTTCGGCGCTGAATGCAACACTAATTGAAGGACTGATCTGATCATTGACGATTTCCAGGGGTGTTGATATTGTTGAAGGGTGTTCATGTAGGTTGATAAATTCGTTCTAGTGATCGCTTTGGAAACATTGGTATAATTGAAGTTGCATCCCCACAATCTGTCCTGTTAGGTCGGTGTCCTATAATGATCAGATTATCTTTACGATCCAAAAGCTTAAATGAAATAAGATACCGAAAATGGTTACCATACTACATCGGGTTGCCGTGGTGCATCGGTCCCATGCTTCATAGGTGATATCCTGAACATACTTTCATTAACTGTACCATATTAAAATCTGCAAAAGAGTTCTAGGAAAGAGAGATCTAATGCAAACTATTTGTGCATCAAATCGTACTTCCAATTTTGGAACAACATGTTGTGAAATTATTGGGCTTCTTGAAATCTAACCGTCGGACCGCAATAAAGGAAATTGAACCTCGGAACACCAAACAAAGATGGAAAGGATGGATTGCACTTTACATTCCTAGTAGGTTTTCCTTCATGATATCCTCTATTTGCGATTTATTGTGCTTGTGGTACCTAATTCATTTGTTTCAGTTACAGGGTAGATCGTGCTAATTTGATGTATTCTTCCCTCCAATGGCGAATCCAAAGAAAGTGAGCTACGGCAACAACATAAGTATTCCCTACTTCATTGTTGATATCAGATGCGAAAAACTAGTCAGGCTCCCAGCCAATGTGTGGGCAAGTCATGGCGTACTAGACGAATGATCCTGTCTTCATCAAGTGGCTGACGCCCAGGGCTCATCGTCCAGTCGCTCAGTGTGCCAGGCGACCAACTCAGGGGTTTGCTCCATTGGGTGGATCCCAAGGGATGCGATCGCGGGGTTCAGAACAAGCTGCTTCAGGGACTATTGGTCATGGGGTCTTGCCGGGGATTGCTTTGTCTAGTTTTCCTGGTCGCTGGATCCTGTCTTCATTTGTAACCCCGTAATGAGTGAGTACCGGCAATTGCCCACATCGAGAAGAAGGTTCATTTATTGCCATCGTGGGGTCAGTGCAAAATCTTGTGAACTGATGTCAAGGTCGAAGGCAAGACATTGCGGTTCAAGGTGATTACGCTCAGGAAAAATAAGTGGAGTACATCGCCAATTACTGACGATGTGTGGAACCACCATGAATGCGATCTGATGTCCTGGAACATGGCCATCCAGTGGAAGATGAACTTCAGGTTCCAATCTGACTTCATCCTATCCTTCGACGTATGCAAAGAGGAATTTCACATCCTCTGACTTCCCTGAAGAATTTGGGGATGTCAATTTACACGTCGATGATGGTAGTGAAGGCATCATATCACCGCCTCCAGGGGATCCTTTCCCGCATATCTGCTGGCCTGTAGAGCACCTGACCAAGCATTTCGAATAGGTTGGCTTCGGGGAGATCCCTGATCGTGGTCGAACATAAGGAGGAGTGAATGCTGATGTTGGAAGTGACCGGAGAGAATCTCAAAGTCGTCAAGATCAGCTGGCGGAAAGAGCACGACACTCACGTCTGGCGACCCCGGGTTCTTATCTTCTCCAGCTGAGCACTTGCTGTGAACCTCCCTCGGACGTTCAACGCAATTCCTGGCTTTGAGCCTAGCCTGGTCTCTCCTGAAACTACTTGACCGAGAACTGAAACTTTCCTAACATGGTGGTCCATGCCAATCGCCTTTGTAAACATGCACGTCTTCCTGTTTAACCAAACTGTGATCATTTTGGATGTTTGTTGAAGAGATTAAAATCAAAGAGGGCGACTTGTTTGAAATCTCACTTAGCCTTACCGAAGTTTGCAGGAGCTCTTTCTTTTTCGTGTCATCGAGTGAACTCGATATGTTCTAGTTAAAGTCGACTAGAAAAGGCTCTAGTTTCGCATTGGGATCGATGTCCTGAGTCGATATAGCGAGGCGTATCGGGAAGCTCTTCAACTGGGGAAGGAGAGTAAATGCAGATCATCACGTTGTTCATGTCCTTCTAGGTTATTTATAATGACAATAAGATGGTTCAAATCTGCATAGTAGACCTCTCAATCCAATTCCGTACAGAGATCCACATTGTAATACACCAGAAAACATGTCCTAAGGTCCTGACATATTGTTCATGGAAAAAAAGACACAATCTTCAGGAATATTAACAGATACCCAGAATTCTAAATTTTAAAAGGGTACGAAAAGAAGAAAAATTCATACCTTTTTTTTTTTTTTTTTTTTTTTTTTTTTTTGTATAATTTTTTCGTGTCCATACAAATGGAATAGCTGAACATGGCCATGACAATGACCTTGATCCACCCGCACATACACAAAGACTAGTAGCTATTGCTCCTGTCCATTTAGAGATGTCTATTCCTACAATTGATATGTGCCAGCTCCATTAGGAGAATCTGAAACCATATCTTTAAATTTGATGTAGCTCAATCGCGGGCCCTATTCCCCTAACCAGATAACGATTTTAGCTAATAGGAGCTAATTCAAATGGAGCAACTAACTAGGGTTACATTTGAAATTCATGGGATTTGGAATATACAATCGAATTCCAGCTAAAGTTCCCCTTTATATGGCAAACAAAAAATTGCATGTGATTTGTAAGATGTAACGGGAATTTGGAATTTCATTCGGCTTTTGATGATTGGATGAGTTCATTGCGATGGCCATAGCTGATTGGTTTAGTGAAGATTAGCCCAAGAGAAATGGTTTTTCATCATAAAATTACATTTGGGGAATCATCATAGGTATAAATATATAATTGGCAATTCTATAGTCAAGTTGTGTTACCAACAAAAAAAAAAAATGATAATTTGTTTCTCGAAAAGTGCAACTTAGAAAAAGACACTCACATCCTACTCTTTAATAGACAACACCTATGAGACATAAATTCATAGACTTAAGGCTTTTAACTTTTGTAAAACATTCGCATAACTACCATGTCAACATCAAATCACCGCAGTAACATCAAAAAAGTAATTTGAAAACTAACTAATCCTAGCTAGTTCATGATAGGGTGAAGAGTCGTGATGCTACAAATAGCCAATATAGGCATCTTACTTCTAAATATTTCTACGCCTTTTGTCTTTCGATATTTATATTTTATTAATACTGAGTACCTCAAATATTTACAAATATACTAATTCTGATGTTTAAAATCATCCACTACTTTTCATAGTGTGTTTAAAGGAGTACGTGTACATTTCTTTTGATGGAAAAGTTGTATATTAACTTTTACCAAACAACATTACCTATATGAAAGCCAAAAAAGGCTACTTTCCACTTATCCTTATTATAGTTTCCTCAAGATTAGAACTTAATAAAAGATAATTACAAATTTGAGAAACTTATAAAAAAAAATTATATAAGATTTAATCTTTCAATGCTTAATTATTAAGAGTTTTGACGGATTAAACCGGAATCAAATTATGAGAGCCATAAAGTCTATAACAAATAAGAAGTAAGTGAAATTTTTTAAAAATTACTGAAAAGAAATCCTAAGACACTTTTCACGCAAGAATCTTCTTTTTTTTTTTTTTTTGGCAGAGCACTGATCATCATTTGTAATTAAAAAATAAAATAAATTATTACGTTAGCTCCTCTTTTACCGCTGGATTAGAGCCGGGACCCCATCTTGACACGTGTCCCTGGCAGATCGAGAAGCCGTAATTTCACGCCGAGGTGGGAGCAGAAGTGCTCGACCTTCCAGTCATGGGGCGACACGTGTGCGACCACTGCGGCTCCTTAACTGTGTCCCAGGCAATTGTCGATTAATCAAAGTCATTTCAATGACCGTGCAAACCAATTTCACAGACAAAGCAGGTAAAAAGAGTCGCCCTTTGTCCTTTAGTGTCTTCTGTGGATCTTAGTAGAAGCCCTTACCAAGAAATCTTTTAACAAAATTAAAAAAAAAAAAATATGTGATTTGATTTAAATGGTTTGTTTTTGGGCAATTGCTGAAAAAGAAAAAAAAAAAAAAGCTGCAACGTAAGGCTAAATAGAGAATAGATGGTTGAATCATGAAGCTCCAAGTTAGGTAAGTAGGAAATGAGATTCTTGTCTTGACTTGGCAAGTCTTCGAACTTCCTTGTTTCTTCCGGCACTAACTTGGGTTAATGGAGCGGCGTGCTTTTAATTTCCTATCTCGAAATAGGCGTCTCTCTAACTTTAACTATAATTATCGTGTGGGTTCATATGTTATTTTAAAGTCACATATTAAGTGATGATATATCATGCACCAGAAATAAATGCACACTCTATCATATCATGTTAGATGTGAAATATGGAGTTCATCGAATATGCTTATATTTATTAATGAGAATGATCCGCACACTACTCGTATGTGATTAAAATTACGTTGGTCTTAGAGCAAATGATTAAGGTTGTCATAGATTACATCATTTGAGATTTGTCAATATATAAGTTAGTGTATTATATTTTGCGAACTGAAAAAGAGGTTTGTGACATAAGTTAAAACTTGAATATATGTGCAATAATTTATCCGAAAACTTGAATATAAAAAAACAAAAAAGGAGCAAAGAGATTCAAAATTTCTTGGTGAAGAAACCGAATGGGTTTTTGACACATGTCCAGTCATTATTTAGTTGCTTTCTCAAGGATGATGCTTTCATCCAAAAGACACAAGGTGCAAACCTTGGACAAATCCCTTGAACCACTTTGTGTGCTATCGTACAGGAGAAGAAAAAATAACGCATGACGTGACACGACGAATGACAGCATGGGCATCTCGGATGACATGACTGGATAATCTGCATGGAGTCTCCTCTCCCATCTCTTTCTTCTTGACTTAGCCCCCAAAAGAGATTTAAAATCACTCACCAAAACTGCTGTGGGGGCTGCTAATATTAATCACTCCAGTCCAGGTGAGCAGCAAACTTGTTTGTTATGAAGGTTTGAACATTGATAAGACCAAATTCGATGGCATGTCCTGCTCGTTCTCATGCTTATGGATCCATGTTGAGTCTTTTCAATCTTTTTAATAAATTTACACTATCATATATTCTTATGACTCTGATGTAAGATATTATTTCGTTATAATTTTTTATTAATTCTTACGGCGATCTGAATCTCCAGAAATATAAGTTTGTATGTACATTGAGGTAAATCTAGTGACTATATAACCTTTATGCACGTCCATCACTACTGATACCTTGTCACATACTATGTAGCGGTAGAAGTACATATAGATTTTGGTGCATGGTCAAAGGGATCTAATGTGATTAACACAATGAGAAAGCTCATCTTAGACAGATGAATTTTTGGGCCGTGCGCATGAATATAATTGAACAGGTCTGGGAGGAGAGAGAAGGAACCGATGCACGAATTCGGATCATACAGGATTTATGTTTGCACTGTGGAAAACCCTAGGCTTCCAGAGAGTTCTGAGTGTTTGTGGTGGACTGAGCAAGAACAAAACTACATCACAATTTCAATGTAAGACACACATCTATCCACACCACCGGCAGAGACAAATATATATACTGGTAATAACAAGCTAGTGGTTGTGTGTTGTGCAGTACATGGCACATGTGAGTGTTTATATATATGACCTTTCATACCCAAACACACAGACATCCAGAGACATAGGCAAACCTTCCCAGGGTTTCCATTTCCATTTCCTTCATAGAATGCTCCGTTCCTTTCTTATCCCTTTTTGGGTACTCTCTGTTCTCATGGTCCTTTCATAAAGTTTTCTCATCTCTTAACCAAGACAGGTAAGAGAGAGATAGATAGAGTTTATTAGTGGGTGAGGGTGTTAAAAAATGGGAAGAGGGAGGGTTCAGCTGAAGAGGATAGAGAACAAAATTAACAGGCAAGTGACCTTTTCCAAGAGAAGGAATGGGCTCCTCAAGAAGGCTTATGAGCTCTCGCTCCTCTGTGATGCTGAGGTCGCTCTCATCATCTTCTCCAGCCGGGGCAAGCTTTACGAGTACTGTAGCAGCTCTAGGTATTCTTTGTCTCCCTGCTCTAGCTGTGGATCTCTTTCTTGAACTCTTCAAATCTGATCATTGCGTTATTTTGGTCACTTTTGATGCTCTCCAACATGAGCACCTCCTAATCAAGAAACTATTGCTTCTCTAGATTTCTTCTTGTGAGGCTTTTCATTTTTATCAGGAGGGTTTAGATCTCTTGGTGTTGGATCTTGTCTTTTAAAACTTTGAGTACCTCTCAAACTTTTGCTATGCTTCTTGGGTTTTCGGGGTATTTGATCCTCTTAGAAAAGAAATTTAAACAACGGAAAGCTCTCAAAAAAAGTTTTCTTCTTCGTCCCACTGAAGATCATATTCAGATCTCATCTCTTCTTGTTTTTACTTTTCTTGCTATTCTTTTTCCTATAATTTAATTCATCTCATTTGTGCTCATGGAAAGGGTTTTCAGGATTAATAATGATCAGCCTCTCAAACGGTTTATTTCAGTAGCTCGTGTATGATATTTTCTCCCTGTAAATTCCACTAACGATCGCCATCAAAGTTCATTTCAAGATGGATGCTTCTCCAGCAAATATATCCACAATACCTAATATACTTTTTCCTCTTAGTCTCACTAAAGAATTTCACATGTGCTGTTAAATTCAACACAATTGCAGTGGCAGAGAAAAGGCTGCTCTTTCTTTGGTCTGATGCCCAATGAAAACCCTAGAAGCACGTATAGAGACAACGTGGGGCTTCATTACATATACAAGCTTAAACAACCGGAAAAAGTCAACTCAATCCGTCTACAAATTCATTTCAAATTGATGTTTTCTTCGAGTAGTTACTACATATCAAATGAGAAAATATTGGGTAGTTTGGCCACTCTATGCCGGCGTTCCTGAACCAATCAGGAAGCGATACTTGGAACCCTGTCAATGAATAGGGCCGGCTGCTCTTTTTACACAAAATTACTTTTGTAATGTACTAAAACATTACAGATGTGGAGTGGCCGGATTGCCCAATATTTTGTGTAGCAGTGCATATGGGTACCCTTGTTTTCTGGTTTACTCTGAAAATATTAACGCCATTTGACCCTAATGAAACAGTGGTTACCAGAGTCCTGGATAACTCTTTGTTTCCCTATATTTTGTAATGTAGTCAAACATCACAGCCGAATTAATGGAACATGTTCAGATTTTTACCCATGACCCATCCTGATTTAAGGCCTTTTTCTATAATATATTGTTTAGGATGCACCTATGCATGGGTTGCGATCAAGATTTACACTCTTTTCTTGATATTTGATCAACCATCTTGAAGTAGACATTTTCCCTTTCTTTGGTTGTCACCAATGTGACTCGAAACTTGGAATCACTGATAAGGTTGATAGGAGTAAGAGGAAAATCGAATAACAAGATGGATTGGAAACATGTAATACGTGCTTCTTTATTCATAATCGACTTGCTTATCTATTATTTAAGAGTTGCAATTGAATGCACAACCATCTATTCTAAAAACTAAAACTGTTAGAGAACTAATTTCATTCTATTTGTTAATAATGTGAAGGCTGGTAGGATGAAGACTCTCTAATTAAGAATGCGAACTTGATATTCGAGGGGAAAGTCAAGGAACTGGAAACTTATTCTTTAACAGTATGTTAGAGAATCGGATATGCAATCTTTTGTTCTAAAAATTTAAACCGTTAGAAGACAACACACATTTTATATCTTATCTATCCACCAAATGAAAAAGAAAATGAGTGAATTCTAAAGCCGCACATGAGAATTACCGTATATAGAACAAGGATCTATTACTATTTACATAGTGCACGCGAGATTCATTAGATAGATCATTCTCCACCTCGCCATTGGCTCACATTATCTATCCCTCCCATCCCCAATAATAGCTCTTTTGGATTGTTGAACGCTATTCCTCAAGATGCTTAGATTATGTCGCTCAGCTCGAGTTATTTCACCATCATTTGACAGCATACTAAATGGAGTCAACCTTAATATTCACATCGATTGATCAAGAGGACTAAAAGTGATTGATTGTCTTATAATTATCATACTTCCTTTCTATTGGCATTGGCATATGGTAACAAAGGGAGATCTAACATAATTATCAATAATGATTGCTAAGAGTATGTGTGATCTTTTTTCTCTTTGAAGCCGACGAGAAGTGAAGGAGTGACATCTCTTAAGTATCTGTTTACATAGACTCATGTGCCTTTCTATGTGCTTTTGGATTTGAACTAGGCACAGTTGAAGCATAATATGGTTTTGTATCATCTCCCATATTCTCTATCTCTTGTAATATCCTAGTGTTCTTTTGCTCAATCTTATGTTAATTTCCTCTTTCCATTCACCTTCTTGCCCTAGCATGATGAAAACACTTGAAAGGTACCAAAAGTGCAGCTATGGTGCTCAGCTCAACCCAAGCCGCTCAATCGATGAGACACAGGTACCTTTGGTCTTTTCTTTCTTTGTTCTTTGTGCACGTGCCCGCCCGCACGTGTATGTGTGTATGTGTGTGTGGGGGGAGAGAGAGAGAAATCTTGTTTCAAGAACTCCATTTCTATACGCTTCGTTTATGAAAATGATAGCAATAACGAAGTGAACTTCGTTTGGTGCGCAAAAATGGCTTAGAGTATACCACCTGACCACTACAAAAAGATCAGAGCAGGATTTATCCATAGAATGGTGCTCATTCACTTACTAGGGCAAGAGTTTATCAGGTTGTTGTGCTTACTTGTTCAGTATATGAAGCTTTAATCCTAATTATATTGTCAAGCAGAGCAGCTACCAGGAATACTTGAGGCTGAAAGCAAGAGCTGAGGTCCTCCAGCAATCTCAAAGGTTTGAATCTCTCTCTATCTGCAGTTGTGAATCTGCTAATTATCTCCACAAGTTTCAATTTGCTATCATGTAGTAGCAATAGTTCGAGTCACTTTGGGTTTGGTTTCAATAATTTTGGGCCATCAGAAACCCATGATAAGATTCGCAGAATTTTTTTGTCTTGCTCTTTCAATTTCAGTTTCTACATCTACCAACTCCCACTACATTCATGAAATAACATTGCACTTATTAATGTGCTTGAAATTCTCTGGCATACTTACTGGAGTTTAAATGTGAGTGAGCCACAGGAACCTGCTTGGGGAAGATTTGGGTTCACTAGACAGTAAAGAGCTTGAGCATCTGGAGAGTCAACTGGAGAGTTCATTGAAGCACATTCGGTCGACAAAGGTAACTTGTGAAAAGAGAGATGGTTATCAGAAAGGCTCTCATGAGTAATGAGCATATTTTTTAACGTAACCCTCTATCACTTGGACGATTAAATTGCTCTTAATTAATCTTGCAGACCCAGTCCATGCTCGATCAACTCTTTAATCTTCAAAACAGGGTATGGATTAATTAATTATCGACTATTTTAGAATGGAAGTCGGTTTCGCTTCCTTCCTTTCTTCTTCTCCTTGCTCAATGTTGGATGGTGCATGTCTACTTAGGAGCAAGTGCTACTGGAGAGCAACAAAGTCCTTAGCAGGAAGGTATCGCACCTAATTACACACCTTGCCTTCTGTTCATGTTGCAGTAATTTTCTCTTGAATCTTTCCTGCTGTCCATTTTGGCCAAGTATTAAGGAGAAACTCATGCTTTTTACTGAGTACTGTTGAATGTTTCGATTAATTTAACCAGGCATGGAGTTTCATAGAGCTCAGATAATTATGAGTTCTTGCGATTGTGGGTAGCACACTGTTCTTAGGGGCTGCAAATGCAAAGTTACTGATTATTGCAATAAAAAATGGTTTCCTGCAATCAATTGATGGATTAAGAAACTAGGATGGATTCAATTGAACATGCAAACGATAGCTTCTGTTATAATTTATTGCTATTTTATCACCCTAAATCTTGTTTCTTGTGCAGCATTTTCCTCACACACGCATGCGCACACACTCTCTCTAGAGTTGCCGAACTGCTCTTTGAATAAAATTACCATACCAAAGATTGTCGCGGTATTTTTATGTTACATTTTGGGGCCAGTCTCACGAACTTATTTCATGATGTCACAAGATAGCATGTTGTCGGTGTAATAATCACATTACATTCGAATAATGAAATCTTGAATAGAGATATTTCATAGCCATTCATTTGGTTGCCAAGCTTATAGCACTGGTAGACAGCATTAGAAGTTGCTTTTCCTGGAAACTTATAGTTGTGATTGTATAATAGCCGTGGTATCTCCTTCCTAGTCGTGAGCTTACCGGCATAATCCTCACATTAGTTTAGAGACCTTGATGTCAAGCAGCCTAATTGATGCAGTAAGTATCGCGGATTAGTGGCAAAATACAGGAAGTGACTACCTTATATTTGATTCTTCATCATGATGCCACTGCTTCAAATACACATACTGATTGGATTTGGAAATTTCTGTACTTCACAATTAGCTGGAAGAAGTAAGTCCGCAAATTCCCTTTCAACTTGCCTGGGAAGTCGGAGGTCAAGGCGGCAGCGGCGGCGATGGGGGCGGGGGCGGGGGCATTCCATTTAGCCTCTTTCCTCCTCAATCGGAAGGGTTCTTCAACCCAATGGACGGCAACCTCTCATTGCAAATCGGGTAACTACTCGCATCCTCATTCCCACTTACTAAAACACTACGTGTACAAAACATCTTAGTGCGTCGTGACACAATGAACAACAGAGTGGATTTTCTTTTGTTTCTCTTTCATGTTCTTGTTTTCCAGATACAATCCGACATGTCTGGACGAGATGAATGCTTCGGTTTCGAGCCAAAATGTTGCCGGATTCATTCGGGATGGATGCTTTGAACTTACTACATCGACTTGGAGTGTGAATCGAGCTGGTGAACTTTGTGCGTGTGTCCCTTGTAAAATTGCGATCCGCAAGACAATAAGTACATAATATTTTGGAGCTGTGATGACATAAAAGAGGAAGGCCACCCTTTCCTCTCTCATGATCAGAACTTTTGATAATGTCTGTATGGCCCTGCAGTGCAATTGGAAGGAGCTCAGCTTTGTAGTTCTTTTCGAAGCCTGCAATATTGAGCTGCATAGCTTGCTGTCATAATGTATGGTCGAACGTAGCGCTCGCTTTAGAGTTTCTTTATCCGTTGCTTGGGTTTGAATGATTCCCTCAAAATGTTCCTTTTCAGTACGTGAAGTTTGGCCGATCAATCAGCTCCTTTCACCCAGAAAGCACGGTTTGCCTCGATTATCAGATTGTCGACCCTGATGTCTCTGTCAAAATGCACAATTTTTTGCCACCAGTGGTTTCGCTGCGTGAATCAATAGGGAAGCATTTATGTGGCCACGATTATATGACTAGTCACGTATCGCATTCCGGCTTACTTAATATTCATTACAGCTCATCTTTATAAGACCTTCGAACATTGAATGACAAAAAATTCTTAATCATAGCTAAAGAGCCCATCTTTATACGAACTTCCGACATTGAGTGACAAAGGGTTTGGAATGTTAGCAAAATCAGGAAGACTTTTCACAACAAAAGAGGCACCAACTTTTGTCTGGGGGCCATCTGGGCCTCAATCCTCAACTTTCAAGTGACGTACCCAAAGACGCAAATTATCACTCGGGAGATGACTTTGGCTTAGACTTTCAGGTGTCATTTTAAAAGGCACTAATTTTTATCTTGGGGACAATTTTGGCCACTTTCAAAGATTTTATTGAAATGTGTACGCGTGGCATCTAAAATGGCAAACAGACACTTGACATGACTAGACAAGTGCCATGTTTGTGAAAGCGAATCTCTTAAATCGAAACGACATTATCTCCCGCATAAAACAAAAACCTCGTTTTCAAGCCAAATATTAGGGTTTCAATCCAGATCCTCGTTTTCAAGCCAAATGTTAGGGTTTCAACCCAGATTGAAAGGAGCACCTGAATAGGGGCTTAGGGTTTTTCTTCACAAAATCAGAGCACGTTTGCCTTGCTCTCTCTCACCTTAGATTTGAGGTCGTGGAAGTCGTCAACGACATAAACGACCTCATATCTAAGGTCTTCGGTGGTTGTCGACAGACCTTTGTCTGTGTTAATCAAGGCAATGACCTGGACCCCAACCTCGACCGCTAGGCAAGCAAGCAATGCGCAAACATTGTATGAACTCGAAAGGCGGACCGCCACTCAATGATCAGTACAATCATCAATTCCCTCCGTTAGTGTAATTTGCCAGCACATTGAAGGTAGCTTCACCGTAACATGTCGTATGATTGAATACGATTTTAAAATTCTGACAACTATTGAGATGTCTGACCAAAACAAAAATAATAATAATTAGTGAGATGAAAAGGTAGACAATTACCGGTTTGTGAATTCAGTTCTTTCTTTATTTCTTTATCAAGGCTTCCCCAAACTAGGAACATGCAAAACCAACTGCCTAAATCGAGAACCATCCAAGCTGGCGGTTTGATTCGATTCTCAGTTAAAAAGTAAAGCTGGTGTCCGGACGGTCCGGTTTCCGAGTTCAATGGGGCCATTTGGATTGGAAGGATTAAATATATATATATTTTTTTATTTTGTTATTTCGTTAAAAAAAAATTAAGTAAAATATGAATTAAACACTATCTCAGTCTGATTCCAAATAGTGGGAAAAAAATTGATGGGAAAAAAGTAATGAGAAAAAAAAAGCGATTGATTCTACTGGACCATACCAGAATTGGATCATACCTATGGTGTAGTCCAGGTCCTAGTCCTAGGACCAACTAGTCGGGTGCTTGGTTCCAATTTGTGCGAATTAGTCCTCCCGGTTCAGTTTCCAATTCCATCTTAGAGCCAGGCCAAACTAGGTGGGACCGAGAATCGACCACCCTTACCCCAAACATGATCGAGAACAAAGAATGCTCGCATGATACCTTAAAAGCACATGATTCAGCTCGTCGTGTCGTCGTTCTTTCTGCTATTCCGATCAATATGATGCTCAAACAATCCATTGCGAGCTGGAGAGGTTGTCGTATGCAATCTCTAGCGATGGCCACTGAATCTTCAGAACCCACTAAGAGAACGAAACGTTCGGATACGCCGAGCTCGCGCACATCGAATTCTCGAGGCTCTTTGTACGCAGTCGGCTTTAGGCGGCGAACACGACGCGACGTCGATATATTCCTTTTTTTCTCGACAAAGGAAAGGTGACAAGCACCTCGAGTGCGCGAGGCGAGAGAAAGAAGAAGAATAACATAGTGATGGTCATGTGGAGCTAGGTGTTGGACCATCCCCCCTTAAGTTGTTCCAAAGGCATTTCCTTTCTCTCCTCTCACCTCTATCCAAATTTGGGCAATCAAGCTGTCAACGTCGACAGCAAAAGCAAAGAATCAATTTGCTTGCAAAATATCATGCTGTTGCCAAGACCGGGCCGGGCTGTGGGGCCCACGCCTCGCGTGAAGAAGACGGTCCCCCCCCCCTCAACCGGCCTCTCTCTTTCAATGGCCTCGTGGCCCTCTCGAAAGCAAAGCACCGGCCCGCGTCCCATTGCCGGGTGCGACGATTCGGCGTTCAAATCCACATACGGGTTCGTGGAGTGGCGGATCTTGCGATATTCTGACTTTTATTCGATATCGAGCGTATCGAATTTATTCTAGTGTGTTACGATTGAAATTCCAGACCGCAACGAGAAATCCGAATGAAATAATCATGATATATCTCTTGCTTACTCCATGCACGTTGTGAGGCTGGATTTTGGATCCCCCAAAATCAGAGGCACCAATATGGTACGGAGATAAAATCCAGCTAATGGCGACAAGAAAATATTTTGGCTTGGTACCTACCTCCGTGGCACTCAAAAGTTTGTCCTCTTTCCTAGAAAAAATTGCGTGGGACTAATTAGAGTTATTTCTTCTTTAATTTAGTTAGGTAGTCAGACTATACATGGAGAATCTTCAATGGAGAAAATTTCAACACTTAGGTGGCCCTAGCGACAACCTTCGCATCTATACTCATAATCTCATTGTACCGTCTTATAGACATATAATTAGCCATATTCTTTACTTTATAGCTTAAGTTATGTCGAAAAATAATCCAAAAGTCGTAAATCTATTATCGAAATGGCCGATTTAGTTATAATTTTAGCGTGTCAATTGATAAACCTTTCGATGATTTGCTAATTTAGTCCTAAATCTTTTAATGATTTACTAGCATAGTCCTTTGCAATTTTTGGCCAAAATTATCTAGAATGACTATATCGGCAAATTATTAATAAGTTCAATCGAAGAATCGGATTGGTGGGAAGCTGTCTGAGACTAGATTGCAAGGTATATAGGATAAGTTCCAAATTCTAATAATTAGGGAACCTATTTACAGTAGTAGGTTATAGTTTCCATCCATCTATAATCTATAACAAGTTTACGTGTTTTTCTTGATTTATATCTTTACGATCTGCGACGTTCCATGGCATCGATAATGAGTATATAATCTAAAGCTATTGTCTAAGCCTTTTTTATGACAAAACTTTTTCTTTGTTAATATTTCATATTATTGGTGTGTCTAAATATAATTTTGGTCAATGGATTATATAAATCAGTGATGGTCATTAAAAGTGATAATTTATTGTAATCATTCAATTAATAATATATGTAGATTTGAGTAGAATTTGAAATCGACCTTAGAACTAATGACGTGGTAAGTTCCATGTTCCTAGATATGTAGAATAGGTTCCAAGTGTGTATATATATATAATTAAAAAAAGAGGAATCTATTGATAGTGAGTTAAGGGTTCTAGATGAACCTGTAGAAACCTAGGCTGCTCATCCTCAATATAGATACATTTAACCCTAATTCTCACATGTTTCAACACATAAGGGGCGTTAACCTAATGCCAAAGGGTGAGGGGCTATCTCATTGAAATTTAACGATAGAGGAGAATGTTTTGGCGTGAAACGTCGGTTTTGACTTTAAGCTTCAGAATGATGGATCCCAAAATAGATACATTAATCTTTCGACTCGATTATGCGTGTTAACATTGCAGTTATGGAGATCTTGGGATTGTGCGATTTGCATTCAGTAAACTTAGACAAATTTGATTTGAGATTTGCAGACGATGCTCTAGAAAAGTCAAAGATGGTTGCTTGAGGTACAACCTCTTTTTCAATTCATAAACTTGCAACATAAAGGAAATGATATTTGCTTGGAATTGTAGAATTATGATGATGATTATGATGATCGTAGATTCTCGGATAAAGAATAAATTATCTCGAAATCGAGATAAAAATCTTTTTTTCTTCTTCTTCTCTCTTCCCTCCACCATGGCCGGTGGAGGAAGCCCGGCGTCGGCGGGGCTGCCCTCGCCGGTGTCGGACTAAAGCGGCCTCGGCTAGGTCAGCGAGGCCTCCGCTGCGTCGGGCGAGGCCTCCCTTTGCATCAAGCGGAGGATAGCCCTCGCCCAACCCAACTCGAGTCGCCCTTGCGCGGGAGGCCGACAAAGCTGCCCCTAACTAGCCCAAAGCGAGGGCAACCCTCGCCCAGCTGTAGCGGGCAGCCCTCTCCGACCAGCGGCTTCCCTCCGCCAACTCCACCATGGCCCGGCGAAAGGAAGAGAGAAGAAAAAGAAAAAAAGTTTAAAAAATAAAAGACGAAAATACCCTATAGTTTAAGGTAAATGTGTTACATGGATAGAAATTCAAGATTTTTGTATCACGAAAAATAGTTTAGGGTAAATGTGTCACGATTAGTAAAATTCGAGATTTTTCATGTCAAAAAAAAGTTTGAGATAAATTTATCACTTTAGACAAAGTTTGGGATTTTTGGTAGTCTTTTCTCATATCTTAATAAGGCAGTCCTTAAAAGTTGTAGCTACGTAAATGTGAAAGACTTAGACAAATTTGATTTGAGATTTGCAGATGATGTTGTAGAAAAGTCAAAAGAAGGTTGCTTGAGGTACAACCTCTTTTTCAATTCATAAACTTGCAACGTAAAGGAAATGATATTTGCTTGGAATTGTTAGAATTATGATGACAATTATGATGATCAGTAGATTATCAGATAAAGAATAAATTATCTCAGAAATCGAGACAAAAATCTGCAATAACTTAATCCGGGAGAGGTGAGGTTTAAAAACATTATTAGAAATTTCATAGACATTAGAATATCCGTGAATAAGTCAAAGCCTGGCTTTGTGACGGACCTATAATTTGTTTTCTCGGCTAGGGCTAATATGATCCCTAATTATAAAGAAATTCAGTATATTTGTTTTAGGTATAGAAGCAGTGTTCTTACACCTGAAAAAGGCTGAAAACAATATGTTTTTGTTTATTTATAACATTTTTATCTTAATTTTTTTTTTTTAACTTTTATCCATCTGTCAACGCAAGTTTCTACATGTACTTCTTTTTTCTTTTTCTTTTTCTTTCTTTTTTTTTTTTTTTTTTTTTTTGAGAAATTCAGTGGAGGAAGACTCGAAGAAGCAAGCGAGGACGAAAAACAGAAATACATTTCTGCTGTTGAGTCGTTGACCTAATTACAGAATCATTCGTACTTGACGACGTGAGATACCAAAGCTACTGTTAGAAATATAAGAGGAAAAATGGAATCAGATTTTAAGATATAAATACACCATTTTAAGGAATTGTTTGTCCTACAATTACTGGTAAAGATCAGTAAAAACTGTATTTTTCTTTAAGAGAGAAACGATAAATTAAAGGAAGGTATCAAACTAGGAACAGTAAATATACAATAGTGAAACTTTTTATATAACAGACATAATATTTCAGAAGGACAACTTTTCTTTTTTTATATAAATTCAAAATTAAAAAGACAACTGTAATATAACTATCATTCATATCTTTTATAAGTGAGTAAAAACAGCTTTTAGATCATTTTACAATGAACTATTAATTAGGGGTAATCGGTTAGCCGTCCAATCTAGTGCCATCTAGGAACTTGGACCGGTTCCTCGTTTTTAGGACTAGGAAATGAATCGACTATTGATGAATCTGACAATTGGACTAATCCATTGGTCTTGTCTAGTTAAGCAATCTAATGAGATTGACAAATTACGATGATGACCTAGCTTCCCCTCCCCTTTAAACTCAAGTCCAACTGTTGGTGGAATTAAGAACCAGACCAATCCATCAATCCAATTTGGTTCCCGAGCGATCCAATGGGATGGGCAAATTACGATGATAAACTAGCTTCCCCTCCTCTTTAAACTCAAGCATTTGCTCTTTATTCGCAAGAAGACCAAAATGATTAAAAAATTGTAGGAGCATTACACACAAAACAAAACATATATTAAATCTTAGCCAAAAGGCGAAGAAAGACATGTTTTGGTTGCATGGCTTGATTTTTTATTTACAATCTCACTTGTGATCTTTGCTGCACATTCGATATAAGACTCTTAGCATTCGCATGAAATGCTGGAACAAAACAACAAAGACCAACCAAGAGTCCCACATTGAAGCTGTTTGCATGGAAGGTTGGACACCACAAGAGAGACAAGCTAGACATGCTGAGAGTCCCACATCGAACGGGCACACAACGACACACAGAGATCCTAAAAGGAGATGTCAATAAAAGCCAAGTCATGAACCTATCCAAAGCATGCATTTCTTGACTTTATGTCGAAATGTTTGCATCTCAACAACATTAAGAAAAGCTTTAATAATTAACGCTCCTTTCGTTCTCCAAGAAAATGATAATATTTATCGGTTGAAATTTGCAAATGATTAGAAAATACTTCCCACGGTTTGGTATGAAAAATTCGATTCAATTTTTCTCCATGTACTCATTTTAATGAATTTTTATTTTCTCATTTTCTTATTTATTTTTTTCAAAAAAATAGTTTTTTAAATTTTTTTATTTTCTTTCTACTTATTTGAAAAGGAAAAAGAATAAAAAAAATTACAATTTCTTAAAAATAAAAATTAAAAATTAAAAAGTGGGGGTTAATAGGAGTCTCAGATAAGAGAGACTAACTTAGGAAAATGTTTTCCCTTATTTTAAACATGGAAAATATTTTCCCTCATTTTAGAATATTTTTTTCTTTCTTGCAAAATGTTTTACTGTCAATTCGTATTTTGTGAAGCGAACACTGGAAAATTTAAAAAAAATGTTTTCCTCAATGAATAGAGCATAAGAGTGCAAATCATTTCTTTAATAATTTTTAAAAATTAAAAATAAAATTGGTCTAGTTCGGGCAATACGGTTTCATCATCGAAACCAAAAATTGGATCGAAATCACCATTTCAAGTAGTTCCTTTTGCTCACCCTACTATCAACAACTATGTTTTATACTAAATTGAACTCAAATCATCAACTAATCACTAATAAGCTATTGAAATTTTGTGTATTACACCATCGCCTCGACGGCTCGAGCCCCCATTTGCAACTCTCCCTCATGAAGGAGAGAAGTTCGAATCCCAGAGGCATCGTTAGGATTCTTACCTAGAGTATATCCACAATCGGTCATCTAACGTGTATTTCTTCTCTTTAGTCGGTCATGATCTCAGCTAGAGTGTGTATAGAATATCCACAATCTCACGTATTACAATGGTATAAGCTAACAATAATATATATGGGCTAATACATATACGTAGTTTTCGAAATGTATATTTCTTCTCTGTAGTTGGTCATGATCTCATCTGGTGGTGTATCTATGTATGTATGTATGTGTGTGTGTATATATATATATATTCTTGTTAGCTTATACGATTATGGGTGTATTTGATTCGAAACTTTTTCAATGGGGCACTGATTTAAAATCGGCGAAATGCTGAGGTGTTTGACGAGCAGGCGTTCGAGAAACTTTCGGTCGGTGTCGGTCAGAAAAAGGTGAAAAATTAAATCACAAATAAGAGTCAGTTTTGGGCTTTTTTTAGCAGAATCTTGCAAAGCTACTTTTTTTTTTCAAAACTACTATCATAAATTTTTAGTTTTCAGTTTTACTCTCATTGTTCGAAATTATCCTTACCTTCATTAGAGTCAGTAAAGAGTTTAATATTTCTTAATGGAAAAAATAAAATCAAAAAGCCCTTTTGTCAAACACTTTTACGCAAAATAACTTTATGAAGAATTTTTATCGGACGCAATTTACATTTGTCCAAGAACTCTTTAGGTCAAAAGTATTTACATATTTTCGAGACCCATTGTTAAAGCTGAACCAAACACAGCATATAATATGTAATCATTGTAGGTGTCGGTATTAGATTTCGCAGGACAAGAAAAGAGGGAGAACGGGAAAGACGCGAGACGTACAGGTGAAAACCTGAGGCGAAGAGCACGAATGCATGCAGAGAGCAGGAGAGTGGAGAATTAATACCACTGACACTATTCACGAGCGGTGCGGATCCAATCAGCGGTCGACAGCGTCTTTTGACAAAACCACCCTGGTTTTTCTTAGGCTTTGCCGTTTCCACATATAGCACCAAGGAACCCACCACCAGACCAGACTTCACCAGAGACTCTCTCTCTCTCTCTCTCTCTCTCTCTGTGTCTGTCTTTTTCTTGTTGATCCACCAGGCTCGTCTTTAAGAATATACAGCAGCGAGCAGGCAAGACAACGCCCCATCTCTCATCTCTCTCTCTCTCTCTCTCTCTGTGGTTCTGTCTTTCTTTTGTTTCTTGCCGTTTTGGGGTGTGTGTTGGGTTGTGTGTGAATTGGAGCGAGGATGGGGAGGGGAGGCTGCAACTGAAGAGGATAGAGAACAAGATCAACCGGCAAGTCACCTTCTCCAAGAGGAGGGCGGGTCTGCTCAAGAAGGCCCACGAGATCTCCGTCCTCTGCGACGCCGGGTCGCCCTCATCATCTTCTCCGCCAAGGGCAAGCTCTTCGAGTACTCCACCGATTCCTGGTAACGTTCGCTTCATCACCATTCGTTCGTACGTTCGTTCGTTCGCCGCCATCTCCGGCGTTTCCATTCTCGAGGCTTCTTGATTTCTTTGAATATCGTCTCGCTTCGTGGATCGGTGGGTTCCACTTCGATTCTTGATGAGGTTTGGTGGGTCGCGGTTTCTTGTTTTGTGCGTATTCGGGTTTGCGCATTTGAAGGTGCAGTGATTCTTGTTTCTTGCCAATTCCAGAAAAGTTTTTTCCGTTTGTGCTTACGAAGCAGAAAGCATGTCACGACTGTTTTAGGGAGACCACGTTTTTCCTGTGAAAATCCTACGATCGATCCTGCATCGAAGGTACCGTACTTCGAATGTGAGATTGATATAGCATTAAGCTTTCTCGCCTCCGTGGCTCGATCCACACGTCATGAAGTGCGAAGGTGCAACGCGAATGTAAACTCAAATTGTAATGAAGTGAAAAGAGCTCTAAATGTCGATAAAAGGGCTCATTTTAAAACGAATTAATTCATCCCGACGTTCTAGTTCTTGGACAACGAAGGTGTTGTATAGGGTCAGAACTGCGTACGAAAGAAAGCATGCTTACTGTTAACTAATGTTAGGGGACTCTCTGATCTAAGCTGCATTCGTGTCTGTAATCTAAGCTTTCGAGTGGACTGATGGTTACTGTATACGCAGTGATACGTGTGCACAAAGAAGAGGTTAGGTTGCGGATTATATGGCGAATCTGTTCACTAGCATTCCAACACGTGGTTTTCCGAAGTTCCATATCGTCTACTGTTTAACTCGTCGGACTCTACAATCCTTTTTGTCCTTTTTGACTTTAGAGATCAGCTTTCCTCGTCGAAAGTCTGAGAAAGAAGAGATTGTGGAAAATGCGAACTCCTTTTGCCTAATCACCAGCTGGATCTCTTCATAGGGAGGGCTAATCACGCAGTTAAGTTCCTTTCTGGATAGCCCAGAAGCTAAATCACGATACGATGTGTTTTCCAGGTTAAAAAGAGACAGGTCATGGTACAATTAATCTTCTTTCACCACTTTAGTCTCTAGCTATGGGGCCACACCGCTCTCCTGGAGAACATTGAGAATCCTAGTAAAAATTGTTGTGACTGGTTTGGTTCTCGCAATGAAAAAAGACAAAAGAATCTCACTTTCAAGCGAAAATGATCATATGCTTCTGCTTCCACGCGTCGCAATTTGCTGTGTTTCTTTTTTGGATGCCAAGTAAGTATATGCTTTTTCTCACTGTGGTTTTATCTTTGATTTGAATCAATCATTCTAGTGATAATGTATTCGTGATCAATGGCGGGTAAGGGATTTAGAAGTGTTGGCAAAACCTCTATATAACAACTGCAGTTAGAACTCTAATTACAGTTTGTACAAAAGAAGAGGCTGAATATGCAATTTAAATCGTGGGGTTGGCTGGATTCGAGTCTAAACTTGAGCGTCAATTGAGGTGTATAGTATGAATTGGGTCGGACTCAATTGAGTCCTAGTAGGAAGGTACAGGAATCCTTAATTTTTTTGGTCAGGCTTAGAGCAAATGAAATTCGAGAGACGGCTTATGTTATGATTATTTATTATAATAAATATAAACAAGTGTTCCACTTTATTTTATAACTAAAATTACTATAACTCATGATAATGATAACTTATCGATAATGAGAACTTATCATAATAAAAATGATAGAGTTAGTTCCTTTTTTTATTACAAATATCAACAATATATCTATTTTCCATTCATATATGAATAATAGCGATGGAGTTTTATGAAAAAAAAAGCCCCTTATCGGATTTGAACCGATGACTTACGCCTTACCATGGCGTTTACTCTACCACTGAGTTAAAAGGGCCCATTTGATTCAATTCCTGAATCAGTTCCTACTATGCATATAAAGATATATCTATATATATATTATAGATATTTCTATCTATAGATTCTATTTATAGAAATCTATGCAGTAGACTCTGAATGGCTAGTGTGGTTCATTCAGTAACGAAAAATTTGACCTACCTAGATATTATAGGGTCAAAATTAGATTTGATAAATAGCAATGCAATGGTGTTTCAAGGCTGACCCTAATTAATTAATAGAATTGACTCCCATTAAAACGAAATTCATTTGATTGAGATTATCTACCAATTCGACAGAATTCAAAATATTTTATCGAATCATATGATGAAGAAATTGAATTTGTTCCCTGAATCAAATAAATTCTTAAAGAAAATTTCGATAACTTCTTGATCTTGATCCCCCCTCCCCAGATTTCAAAATGGGGCGTTTGTTAATTTCCTAGCTTGTTGTGAGATAGAGATACTTCTATCTCATCTGAAGAAGGAGTGAATCAATGAAAGTGGAAGAACTGGAGTTTAACCCCCTTTTCCGGGCAGACTCAATCACTTCCTGAAAGGATCTTACTTCGTATTACTTCTATTTCTTTTTCTTTTATTTATTTTCATTTCATTTAAAAATTGTTATTTTTTTCTTATTTTCAGTTTTAATTAATATTTAAATGGAATAATGAATCCATAAGATATTCATTCTATTTTATAGAATTCAAGATAGATTTATTTATAGAATGGTGATTCGAATGAATGATTTAGGAATATAAATGACGAATTCCAAAATTTTATGGAATTTGAAAGACAGAAAGATCTTTCGGGTCTAGTCAGACCATTCCATTATATTGACAATTTCAAAAAACTGTTCATACTATACCATGACATAATATGGTATGATGGCGGTCGAACGAAGTGTATGCCCCCATCGTCTAGTGGTTCAGGACATCTCTCTTTCAAGGAGGCAGCGGGGATTCGACTTCCCCTGGGGTAAAGGTACTACGAAAGAAGTTGATCGTGGATTATCAATAAGCCTAGAATTGATTCTTCCTGGGTCGATGCCCGAGCGGTTAATGGGGACGGACTGTAAATTCGTTGGCAATATGTCTACGCTGGTTCAAATCCAGCTCGGCCCAAGAATTCGCTGATCCATCATGAAATGATATAGCCCATTTGTTCTTCATAAAGAATTCCGGCTACGAAACGAAAAGAATAGAGAAAAAAGTACAATTTTCTGATATATCCCTACCACTTTATTTGCTCTGTTCTATTTATTTTATTTGTTCGCACAAATTCTTATTTTTTGCTAAAAATCGAATTTCATAATATGAAGTCTAAATCGAAAGTGTAAGTAAAGAAATCTTTTTTTCATTTAAAGATTGATTATTACCCGATTTGGCAATAGTAAAAGGATTACTAGTAATCTGTGTCGCTCATAAAGTGCCATCCATGGAGATATCAATATAGCACTCAAGCCTCTGTTACCCTTGCACCACGGCGATTCGAATCCGAAAAAGAAATGGTTTAAATGCAATCATAAGAGTATGTATACTCTACACTTTACACTTTATTTCCTGGGGATTGTAGTTCAATTGGTTAGAGCACCGCCCTGTCAAGGCGGAAGCTGCGGGTTTCGAGCCCCGTCAGTCCCGACGGAATCAAATCCAACAAAAAATACATTAATTCATCTCTCCATTTGGATGTGAAAAGAGATACAAATAAAATAGTCGAATTTCATTCCCAACAGGTATTGGATTTCTCTTATTTTTTTTTTTTTTTTTTTTTCGTTTCGCATTTCTCATCAAAGAAATAGAAGAATTTCCATTCCATCAATCAGTATTGATTAATGGGATAGGAACATATGTGGATTGCTACGATTATTGGTAGTATCCTATTTAGTTTAGGATTCCAAGAGATATCGATACCGTACTGGGTCTGGCTTTTTCAATTGCTCCTGATCCGTGTAATAGAATAGAGTACTATATATTTACCGGGAACCCATGCACAAATAGATGTATGATACAAAATGAATTTCACATAATTGCTTTGATAGAATACTTTGAACTTTTATTTTCATATATGCGTCCCGTTTCGTTTTTAATCCAAAGAAAGAGGATATATATTAATAAAGATCAAAGAAAGATCCAACTCTCCTTACAGAGGGGATGAATAATTTTTTTTTTTTTATTTTTATTTAAGGGTACTATCGAAAAAAGAACAAACTCGAAAATAGTGTGATGTAATATTCGATTTTTTTATACCTTAAGACTCGCTTTCTTTTATCATACTTATTTCTTTTTTTTTGTTTTCCACAAAGATTAAATCATTAAAAAAGAGTACTTAACTCCTTCTTTTCTATTTTACTTCTATTGTTTGTTTGGGTTTGTAACCAATGGAAACGTAAGAGAGGTCAAATGATACGTCATCAGATGATTGTAGAAGGAAGGCGGTAGTTTATAGAAAAAAAAGAATGAAGAATGAAAAAGAAGGATAAATTCAAATAAAAAAGAAAAAGTAAAGGGTTGTATCAGGAATCCAATTTTGGATTCGGTATGGATAAAAGATCTTCCTATGTTATACTATTCAATTCTCGACGATGAGTTGATTTGATAGCTCAGATATTGTTATTCATGATATTGATCCGATTCAATATCATCAAGGTGTAATTCATCCCATTGAATTTACAGGCGAAAAATTTATCATCTCTATGGGATTAAATCCCGAGTTATTGCCAAATAAAAAAAAAATGAGATTATGGAAGTAAATATTCTCGCATTTATTGCTACTGCACTCTTCATTCTAGTTCCTACTGCTTTTTTACTTATAATATACGTAAAAACAGTCAGTCAAAGTGATTAATTTGAATCAAACTTAACTTCTTTTCTTAGTCAATGATTGAAGAAATAGAAGAAATCAAAAGGATTTTCATCTCGTGTCTTACTAGAAATTTCTTCGGATTTCGAAAAGGAATAAAATAAGAAAACCCTCTCTTAATAAAAAGGGAAAGAAAAACAAATAAAAATCAAATAAAAAGGAAAAAGGCTTTGCAAAACGATCTAGAAAACAATCGATACAGTTTGATTCCTCGCCTCAATTAGTAGTACCTTTAGAGTCCACTTCTTCCCCATACTACGAGTGAAAGAGAAAATGTAAAGACTACCATTAAAGCAGCCCAAGCAAGACTTACTATATCCATGTAAATTATGTCCCCTATCTCTATGAAGGAATTATTCCATTATATTATTGTTCACTAATAATAGAATCACTGGCGTAGAGTCAAAAAGGGATTCTGACCCAACACCATTGATCAAAGGCTCTAATAAATCTGCTTATAACAAATTCTTCAAATTCTTATAGAATATTATTTTTCTAGTAGAATCGGAAAACGTTAAGCACAAGCAAAATACGCAGTGACCCATTTAGAAGTATCAGGGGAATCTTCCTAAGATGTAGGAATAATAAGACCTATTCTATCTTTTCTTGTCTTTATCTTTAGACAAGGTATAAAAATATGAAAAATAGAATGTCAAGATAGATCGTTATCTATCACATCCTTTTATTTCCCATTTGATCTAATTCTTACTGTCTAAGTATTGTCTCTGTGAAACAATCGGAGGACTACCTATTCCATTTTTGACTAGGGTTTGTTGAAAAGAAAGAATCTTTTTTTTTTTTTTTCATTTCAATTTTCGAAAGCCAATTTTCCATCGAATTGTTATTGGATGGCGAGGACTTAGAGACTCTCCTGAGTCTCTATAGAAAGTATCTTCAGCCCTTTCCACAACCACTAATTCGATTTTCCGTGGGGCTATCCAATCTAATTCAGGACCCGGTAATTAAACACTACATTAGTAGTGGAAGGGAATCCATAAATCTTTATATGAGAGCCCTTCCACCATTCATCTGTCCTTGAATCCTAGAGGCAAGGATTTAGAGCACTTTAGCTTTCGAGAGCCAAACTTCCAGATGTTTCGAACCAAGCAAGCAAGTCTCAAGAGTCCTTTTACTTTGTTTGCTTCTGCTGGGGAAAAATTCAGCGAGTTATATCAGCAAAACGAAATAAGAGATTTCGAGTTTTTTCTTGATCAGGCGACACCCGGATTTGAACTGGGGAAAAAGGATTTGCAGTCCCCCGCCTTACCGCTCGGCCATGCCGCCAAAATGTATGATACCCTACAAAATAGATGAAAAAAGTCTCCCTTTGTTTGCGTCGAGTGGGGGATTCCGAAACTTCTTTTTTTATTGGACTTGCATCTTGAATCCCGTTTTCTTAAATTTAACCCCTGCCCGAAAAGAAAAAAATCCTTCGTTTTTTGGATTGGATCCATCCCTTCGGTTGTATGTATAGTATCTCAAAAACGAAATATCTAAAAATTTTCCCTCTCTTTTTTATATTGATATTGAAAAATTGAAAAACCAAATGTGGTTTTTCAGTTCCAAAAGCCAAAATTTAGGACAAATTGGAACCATTAACTATTAAATGGGACTGTAAATTCATGAACGATTCTTGGATTTGAATCCAAAATTGTCTTTTCTTAATCCTAATTCTAATTATATAAGAAAATCCAAATTGATACATAACTAATCAGTATTGATTCTTTTCCATAAAAAAAAATCCTTTCCAATTTCCATTATAACAGCAAATAGAAGTATATGTAAACCCCAGAACATAAATTGTTATCCAAATATCTAATTGGATATCATATCTATATATGATGACTATAGAGAATTATTAGTAAATTGTAGTGCTTCAATTTTTCATTCAA